>JAPWTK010000044.1:0-645000 GCA_029963805.1 Aromia moschata
GAGGAAATTCATTACGTTCATCGTCTTCCTGACGGAAAACCCTTTCATTTGATACCCATCATCGGGGGTGCGCAAAAAATAACTATTCCGCCATCTTGTTGCGTGCGCCATATTGGATTTAGAGAAAATTCATTTCGTTCATCGTCTTCCTGACGGAAACCCTTTCATTTGATACCCATATCGGGGTGCGCAAAAAATAACGTCCGCCATCTTGTTGCGTCCGCCATATTGGATTTAGAGAAAATTCATTACGTTCATCGCCTTCCCTGGCGGAAAACCCATGCATTTGATACCCATATCGGGGGTGCGCAAAAAATAACTATTCCGCCATCTTGTTGCTGCGCCATATTGAATTTAGAGAAAATTCACTTCGTTCATCGCTTCCTGACGGAAAACCCTTTCATTTGATACCCATATCGGGGGGTTCGCAAAATAACGTCCGCCATCTTGTTGCGTCCGCCATATTCGATTTAGAGAAAATTCATTACGTTCATCGTCTTCCTGACGGAAAACCCTTTCATTTGATACCCATATCGGGGGTGCGCAAAAATAACTAGTCCGCCATCTTGTTGCGTCCGCCATATTGGATTTAGAGAAGATTCATTCCGTTTATCGTCTTCCTGACGGAAAACCCTCTCATTTGATACCCACATCGGGGTGCGCAAAAATAACTAGTCCGCCATCTTGTTGCGTCCGCCATATTGGATTTAGAGAAAATTCATTACGTTCATCGTCTTCCTGACGGAAAACCCTTTCATTTGATACCCATATCCGGGGGTGCGCAAAAAATAACTAGTCCGCCATCTTGTTGTGTCCCTCCATATTGGATTTAGAGAAAATTCATTTTGTTCTTCGTCTTCCTGATGGAAAACCCTTTCATTTGATACCCATATCGGGGGTGCGCAAAAAACAACTAGTCCGCCATCTTGTTGTGTCCGCCATATTGGATTTACAGAAAGTTCATTTTGTTCTTCGTCTTCCCAATGGAAAACTCTTTCATTTGATACCCATATCGGGGGTACGCAAAAAATTATTTTTTTCTAAATCCAATATGGCGGAACGCAACAAAGATGGCGGACGCAACAAGATGGCGGACCAGTTATTTTTGGCGGGCTAGTTATTAATATGGGTATCGAGGGGCTTTCGTCAGAGCAATGAACAAAATGATTTTTCTCTAAAAATATGTAACAGACACAAAAAGATGGCGGACTATTTAATTCTTGCGCACCCCCGATATCGGGTATCAAATGAAAAGGGTTTTCCGTCAGGAAGACGATGAAGCAACATGAATTTTTCTCTAAATCCAATGGCTGACGCCGCCATCTGTTGCGTCCGCCATATTGGATTTAGAGAAAATTCATTACGTTCATCGTCTTCCAGACGGAAAACCCTTTCATTTGATACCCATATCGGGGGGTGCGCAAAAATAACTAGTCCGCCATCTTGTTGCGTCCGCCATATTGGATTTAGAGAAAATTCATTTCGTTCATCGTCTTCCTGACGGAAAACCCTTTCATTAGATACCCATATCGGGGTGCGCAAAAAATATAGACCGCCATCTTTTGTCCGCCATATTGGATTTAGAGAAAATTAATTTTGTTCTTGGTCTTCCTGATGGAAAATCCTTTTATTTGATACCCATTTCGGGGGTGCGCAAAAAATTATTTTTTTCTAAAGTCCAAAAAGGCGGACGCAACAAGATGGCGGACGAAGATGGCGGACGCAACAAGTTGGCGGACTAGTTAGTTTTGAACACCCCGACCTGGCTCGCAAACGAAAGCTTTTCCGTCAGGAAGACGATGACGAGGAATCTCTCTAAACTATGGTGGACTGCAAAATGGCGGACTAGTTACCCCTTCCGCACCCCTGATAGCGGTATCAGTCGAAGGGTTTTCCGTCAGATTAATGATAATCAAAATTATTTTTTCCAAAACCAATATGGTGGACGCTGTAAAATGGCGGATTAGCATTTTTTGCGCACCCCCGATATGGGTCTCAAATGGCAAGGTTTTCCTGTCAGGGAAGACGGTGAACAACATGACTTTCCTCTAACCAGAATGGCTGACGCCGCCATCTTGTTGCGTCCGCCATATTGGATTTAGGAGGAAATTAAATTTGTTCTTCGTTTGCCTGACGGAAAACCCTTTCATTTGATCCCCATATCGGGGGGTGCGCAAAAAATAACTTCGTCCGCCATTCTGTTGCGTCCGCCATATTGGATTTAGAGAAAAATTCAGCTCGTTCATCGTCTTCCTGACGGAAAACCCTTTCATTTGATACCCATATCGGGGGTGCGCAAAAAATAACTAGTCCGCCATCTTGTTGCGTCCGCCATATTGGATTAAGAGGAAATTCATTTCGTTCATCGTCTTCCTGAAGGAAAACCCTTTCATTTGATACCCATATCGGGGGTGCGCAAAAATAACTATTCCGACATCTTGTTGCGTCCCGCCATATTGGATTTAGAGGAAATTCATTCCGTTCATCGTCTTCCTGACGGAGAACCCTTTCATTTTATACCCATATCGGGGGTGCGCAAAAAATATACTAGTCCGCCATCTTGTTGCGTCCGCCATATTGGATTTAGAGAAAATTCATTACGTTCATCATCTCCCTGACGTAAAACCCTTTCATTTCATACCCATATTAGGAGTGCGCTAAAAATAACTAGTCCGCCATCTTGTTGCGTCCGCCTTATTGGATTTAGAGGAAATTCATTACGTTCATCGTCTTCCTGACGGAAAACCCTTTCATTTGATACCCATATCGGGGATGTTTAAAAAATAACTATTCCGCCATATCAATTGCGTCCGCCATATTGGATTTAGAGGAAATTCATTTCGTTCATCGTCTTTCTGACGGAAAACCCTTTCATTTGATACCCATATCGGGGTGCGCAAAAAATAACTAGTCCGCCATCTTGTTGCGTCCGCCATATTGGATTTAGAGAAAATTCATTTCGTTCATCGTCTTCCTGACGGAAAACCCTTTCATTTGATACCCATATCGGGGTGCGCAAAAAATAACTAGTCCGCCATCTTGTTGCGTCCGCCATATTGGATTTAGAGGAAATTCATTTCTTTCATCGTCTTCCTGACGGAAAACCCTTTCATTTGATACCCATATCGGGGGGTGCGCAAAAAATAACTATTTTGCCATCTTGTTGCGTCCGCCATATTGGATTTAGAGAAAATTCATTACGTTCCTCGCCTTCCTGACGGACAACCCTTTCATTTGATAACCATATCGGAGGGGTGCGCAAAAAATAACTAGTCCGCCATCTTGTTGCGTCCGCCATATTGGATTTAGAGAAAATTCATTACGTTCATCGTCTTCCTGACGGAAAACCCTTTCATTTGATACCCATATCGGGGGTGCGCAAAAAAAATAACTATTCCGCCATCTTGTTGCGTCCGCCATATTGGATTTAGAGGAAATTCATTTCGTTCATCGTCTTCCTGACGGAAAACCCTTTCATTTGATACCCATATGGGGGGGTTCGCAAAAAATAACTAGTCCGCCATCTTGTTGCGTCCGCCATATTGGATTTAGAGAAAATTCATTACGTTCATCGTCTTCCTGACGGAAAACCCTTTCATTTGATACCCATATCGGGGGTGCGCAAAAAATAACTATTCCGCCATCTTGTTGCGTCCGCCATATTGGATTTAGAGGAAATTCATTTCGTTCATCGTCTTCCTGACGGAAAACCCTTTCATTTGATACCCATATCGGGGGTGCGCTAAAAATAACTAGTCCGCCATCTTGTTGCGTCCGCCATATTGGATTTAGAGAAAATTCATTACGTTCATCGTCTTCCTGACGGAATACCCTTTAATTTGATACCCATATCGAGGGGTGCGCAAAAAATAACTATTCCGCCATCTTGTTGTGTCCGCCATATTGGATTTAGAGAAAATTCATTTTGTTCTTCGTCTTCCTGATGGAAAACCCTTTCATTTGATACCCATATCGGGGGTGCGCCAAAAATTATTTTTTTCTAAATCCAAATTGGCGGACGAAATAAGATGGCGGACGCAAAATAAGATGGCGGACTAGTAATTTTTTTCGCACTCCCCGATATGGGTATCAAATGAAAAGGTTTTCCGTCAGGAAGACGATGAACTAATGAATTTTCTCTAAATCCAATATGAGACGTAACAAGATGGTGGAATAGTTATTTTTTGGCACCCCCGATAGTGGGTATCAAATGAAAGGTTTTCCATCAGAAAGACGATGAACAAAATGATTTTTCTCTAAAACCAATAGGCGGACGCAAAAGATGCCTTTTTCCGTCCGGAATATTAAAATCTTTTTGTTAACGTCTTTCGATATGGGAACCTATCAAAGGAAACCTATCCGGGGGGCAACCGCCACTTGCGTCCGCCAATGATTTAGAGAAAATTCTTTTCGTCATCACCCTCATATACCCATATCGGGGGTGGCAAAAAATGAACTAGTCCGCCATCTTGTTGTGTAAATCCGCCATATTGGATTTAGAGAGAATGGTCGGGTTCGTCACCGTCTTCCTGACGGAAAACCCTTTCATTTGATACCCAAATCGGGGGGTGCGCAAAAAATAACTAGTCCGCCATCTTGTTGCGTCCGCCATATTGGATTTAGAGGAAATTCATTTCGTTCATCGTCTTCCTGACGGAAAACCCTTTCATTTGATACCCATATCGGGGGTGCGCAAAAAATAACTATTCCGCCATCTTGTTGCGTCCGCCATATTGGATTTAGAGAAAATTCATTACGTTCATCGTCTTCCTGACGGACAACCCTTTCATTTGATACCCATATCGGGGGTGCGCAAAAAATAACTATTCCGCCATCTTGTTGCGTCCGCCATATTGGATTTAGAGGAAATTCATTACGTTCATCGTCTTCCTGACGGAAAACCCTTTCATTTGATACCCATATCGGGGGTGCGCAAAAAATAACTAGTCCGCCATATTCGTCCGCCATATTGGATTTAGAGAAAATTCAATACGTTCATCGTCTTCCTGATGAAAAACCTTTTCATTTGATACCCATATCGGGGGTGCGCAAAAATAACTAGTCCGCCATCTTGTTGCGTCCGCCATATTGGATTTAGAGAAAATTCATTACGTTCATCGTCTTCCTGACGGAAAACCCTTTCATTTGATACCCATATCGGGGGTGCGCAAAAAATAACTATTCCGCCATCTTGTTGCGTCCGCCATATTGGATTTAGAGAAAATTCATTTTATTTATCGTCTTCCTGACGGAAAACCCTTTCATTTGATACCCATACTCGGGGGTGCGCCAAAAATAACTAGTCCGCCATCTTGTTGTGTCCGGCCATATTGGATTTAGAGAATATTCATTTTGTTTTTCGTTTCCTGACGAAAACCCTTTCATTTGACACACCATATCGGGGGGGGTGCGCCAAAAAATAATTTTTTTTTAGTCCAAAGCGGACGGGTGAAAGATGGCGAACGCAATAAGATGGTGGACTTAGAGAAAATTCATTACGTTCACTCCCTGACGGTATCAACCCAAATGATGCCAATATCGGAGCGATGCGTAAGAATTTAACCGCCCGCCCTTTGTGGTCCAACAAGATTGATGAATATCTCAAATAGTCTTGTCTGCCTAATGGAAAATCATTTACCAACATGGAGTAGGCAAAAAAATGATTTTTTCAAAACCAAAAATGGTGAAGGACGCAACTATAAGGCACTAGTTATTTTCCCACACCCCATAAGGTATCAAATGAAAAGTTACAGGAAGACGATGAACAAAATGATTTCTCTAAAACCATATGGGGACAACAAGATGCGGACGTATATTTGCGCACTCTCGAATGGGTATCAAATGAAAGTTTCCTCAGGAAGACGGTGAACAACATGAATTTTCCTCTAAGTCCAAAATGGCTGACGCCGCCATCTTGTTGCGTCCGCCATATTGGATTTAGAGGAAATTCATTTCGTTCATCGTCTTCCTGACGGAAAACCCTTTCATTTGATACCCATATCGGGGGGTGCGCAAAAAATAACTAGTCCGCCATCTTGTTGCGTCCGCCATATTGGATTTAGAGAGAAATTCATTTCGTTCATCGTCTTCCTGACGGAAAACCCTTTCATTTTGATACCCATATCAGGGGTGCGCAAAAAATAACTAGTCCGCCATCTTGTTGCGTCCGCCATATTGGATTTAGAGGAAATTCATTTCGTTCATCGTCTTCCTGACGTGAAAACCCTTTCATTTGATACCCATATCGGGGGTGCGCAAAAAATTACTAGTCCGCCATCTTGTTGCGTCCGCCATATTGGATTTTGAGAAAATTCATTACGTTCATCGTCTTCTTGACGGAAAACCCTTTCATTTGATACCCATATCGGGGGTGCGCAAAAAATAACTATTCCGCCATCTTGTTGCGTCCGCCATATTGGATTTAGAGAAAATTCATTACGTTCATCGCCTTCCTGACGGAAAACCCTTTCATTTGATACCCATATCGGGGGTGCGCTAAAAATTACTAGTCCGCCATCTTGTTGCGTCCCCGCCATATTGGATTTAGAGAAAATTCAATTTGTTTTTCGTCTTCCTGATCTGAGAAAACCCTTTCATTTGATACCCATATCGGGGGTTCGCAAAAAATAACTAGTCCGCCATCTTGTTGCGTCCGCCATATTGGATTTAGAGAAAATTCATTACGTTCATCGTCTTCCTGACGGAATACCCTTTAATTTGATACCCATATCGGGGGGTGCGCAAAAAATAACTAGTCCGCCATCTTGTTGTGTCCGCCATATTGGATTTAGAGAAAATTCATTTTGTTTTTCGTCTTCCTGATGGAAAACCCTTTCATTTGATACCCATATCGGGGGTGCGCCAAAAATTATTTTTTTCTAAATCCAAAATGGGACGAGGCTGGCCCCCGCTAAGGCAGAAAGAAGTTTTTCCTCGGAAGTCAGAAAAAGACGAGTAATTTTGTGAGACAATAGGAGGATGCGGATAAAAATAAGGGTTTCCATCGGAAAAGACGATGAACGATACGACCGAATTGATTCCGGACGCAACAAAGATGGTGTACAGTTATTTTTTGTGACCCCGGATAAGGGTAAATGAAAAGTTTTCCTCAGGAAGACGATGAACAAAATGAATTTCCTAAGCTAAATCCAATATGGCGGACCGCCATGACTTGTTGCATCCCCCATAGTGGATTTTGACCGAAAATGATTTTTTTCTATCGTCTTCCTGACGGAAAACACTTTCATTTGATACCAATTTCTGCGTAGTGCTTGCCAAAAAAATGACTGAGGCCGCCATCTTGTTGCGTCCGCCATATTGGATTTAGAGGAAATTCATTTTGTTCATCGTCTTCCTGACGGAAAACCCTTTCATTTGATACCCATATCGGGGGGTGCGCAAAAAATAACTAGTCCGCCATCTTGTTGCGTCCGCCATATAGGATTTAGAGGAAATTCATTTCGTTCATCGTCTTCCCGACGGAAAACCCTTTCATTTGATACCCATATCGGGGGGTGCACAAAAAATAACTAGTCCGCCATCTTGTTGCGTCCGCCATATTGGATTTAGAGGAAATTCATTTCGTTCATCGTCTCCTGACGGAAAACCCTTTCATTTGATACCCATATCGGGGTGCGCAAAAATAACTAGTCCGCAATCTTGTTGCGTCCGCCATATTGGATTTAGAGGAAATTCATTACGTTCATCGTCTTCCTGACGGAAAACCCTTTCATTTGATACCCATATCGGGGGTGCGCAAAAATAACTAGTCCGCCATCTTGTTGCGTCCGCCATATTGGATTTTGAGAAAATTAATTACGTTCATCGTCTTCCTGACGGAAAACCCTTTCATTTGATACCCATATCGGGGGGTGCGCAAAAAATAACTATTCCGCCATCTTGTTGCGTCCGCCATATTGGATTTAGAGAAAATTCATTACGTTCATCGCCTTCCTGACGGAAAACCCTTTCATTTGATACCCATATCGGGGGTGTGCAAAAAATAACTATTCCGCCATCTTGTTGCGTCCGCCATATTGGATTTAGGAAACTCATTTCGTTCATCGTCTTCCTGACGGAAAACCCTTTCATTTGATACCCATATCGGGGGGTGCGCTAAAAACAACTAGTCCGCCATCTTGTTGCGTCCGCCATATTGGATTTAGAGAAAATTCATTTTGTTTTCGTCTTCCTGACGGAAAACCCTTTCATTTGATACCCATATCGGGGTGTGCAAAAATACAACTAATCCGCCATCTTGTTGTATCCGCCATATTAGATTTAGAGAAAATTCATTTTGTTTTTCGTCTTCCTGATGGAAAACCCTTTCATTTGATACCCATATCGGGGGGTTGATTTCAAAAATAAATTTTTCTAAACCAAAATGGAGGACGTAACAAGATGGCGGACGCAACAAGATGGCGGACTAGTAGTTTTTTCGCACCCCGATATGGGTATCAAATACAGGGTTCTTCATCAGGAAGACGATGAACGCACGAATTTTCTCAAAACCAAAAGGCAACAGTTGGCGGACTATATTTCTTGCGCACCCCCCGAATGGGTATCAAAAAGGTTTTCCGTCAGGAAGACGATGAATAAAATGATTTTTCTCTACGTTGCAGGTTTGCAAGGCATTGTTTGCCAGGGCGATATCAAGAAGAGGTTTTTCGCAAGACGATGCAAAAATGATTTTCTCTTCAAAAATATGGGACCTCGCGCAGAGAGGACTATTTTGCGCACCCCCCCGCGCGGGTACGTTTTCCGATCAGGGACCCATCAGGCGAACAACATGGTGCTATGCAAAATTCGCCAGATGAGCGCCGCCATCTTGTTGCGTCCGCCATATTGGATTTGAGGAAATTCATTTGTTCATCGTCTTCCTGACGGAAAACCCTTTCATTTGATACCCATATCGGGGGTGCAAAAAATAACTAGTCCGCCATCTTGTTGCGTCCGCCTTTTTTATTTTTCGTTATCGTCTTCCTAAAAACCATTTCATTATTCACCCAGTATCGGAGGTGCGCTAAAAATAGTCTATCTGTGGTCCGCCATATTAGTTTAATTATTGTTTTTTGTTTCTAAAACCCTTTATGTACCCATATCAAAGTGCGAAAAAAAAATTAGTCCTGCCATCTTGGTGCGTCCGCTATAACCGACTTTGGAGAAAATTTATTTCGTTCATCGCCTTCCTGACGGAAAACTACTTTCATTTGATACCATATCCGGGGTGCGCAAAAAATGCCTCGTCCGCCATCTTGTTGCGTCCGCCATATTGGATTTACAGGAAATTCATTTCGTTCATCGTCTTCCTGACGGAAAACCCTTTCATTTGATACCCATATCGGAGGTGCGCAAAAAATCTAGTCCGCCATCTTGTTGCGTCCGCCATATTGGATTTAGAGAAAATTCATTACGTTCATCGTCTTCCTGACGGAAAACCCTTTCAAATTTGATACCCATATCGGGGGTGCGCAAAAAATAACTATTCCGCCATCTTGTTGCGTCCGCCATATTGGATTTAGAGAAAATTCATTACGTTCATCGCCTTCCAAACGAAAAAACCCTTTCATTTGATACCCATATCGGGGGGGCGCAAAAAATAACTAGTCCGCCATCTTGTTGCGTCCGCCATATTGGATTTAGAGAAAATTCAATTTGTTTTTCGGTCTTCCTGACGGAAAACCCTTTCATTTGATACCCATATCGGGGTTTCCCAAAAAACAACTAGTCCGCCATCTTGTTGCGTCCGCCATATTGGATTTAGAGAAAATTCATTACGATTCATCGTCTTCCTGACGGAATACCCTTTAATTTGATACCCATATCGGGGGTGTGCAAAAAAATAACTAGTCCGCCATCTGTTTGTCCGCCATATTGGATTTAGAGAAAATTCATTTTGTTCTTCGTCTTCCTGATGGAAAACCCTTTCATTTGATACCCATATCGGGGGGGTGCCAAAATTATTTTTCAAATGCAAGATGGCGGACCTAGGCATCCCAGAGAGGGCCATTTTCCATAGAGTGGCGGCTAATAATTGCACCCCCGGTATGGTACGCAATGACACGGTATATCCGACACCGCCGAGACGATGAACAATGATTTTCTCTTTCCCAACCATGGAGGGACGCAACAGACTAGTTATATTTGCACACCCTTATCAAATGAAAAGTTTCCGTCAGGAAGACGATGAACAAAATGATTTTTCTCTAAAACCACTGTGGCGGACGCAAGATGGCGGACTATATAGCACCCTCCATGGAAAAATCCGTTCAGAAAACTGAAATATGTTCAAAATAAAGAAATATGGACTTGAACAGGCATAACAAATATGGGTATCAAACGAAGGGGCTTTCCGTCAGGATGACGGTGAACAACATGAATTCCCTATAGTTCCAAAATGGCTGACGCCGCCATCTTGTTGCGTCCGCCATATTGGATTTGGAGGAAATTCATTTTGTTCATCGTCTTTCTGACGGAAAACCCTTTCATTTGATACCCATATCGGGGGGTGCGTAAAAAATAACTAGTCCGCCATCTTGTTGCGTCCGCTGCCATATAGGATTTAGAGAAAATTCATTTCGTTCATCGTCTTCCTGACGGAAAACCCTTTCATTTTGATACCCATATCGGGGGGTGCACAAAAAATAACTAGTCCGCACATCTTGTTGCGTCCGCCATTAGTTTGGTTTGATTTTTTTCCCAGAATGTCCCTTTTGTGTCCCTTGATTGTTTGTTCTTGTTTCCTAGGGAAACCCTTTCATTTCCATGGTGAATTTAGGAATGCCTATGATCCGGCGGCTAGTTTTTTTGCCCTTTCGTTCTCCTAACAGACACCCCCCTCTTCTTCCCCTCGGGAACGTGCCTCTCTAAATCCAAAATGGCAACGCCGCATCTCGTCCGCCATATTGGATTTTTGTTTTTTATTTTCTAAACCCTTTTTGTACCTAGGGTGAATAATAGTCCGCCATCTTGTTGCGTCCGCCATTTGTTGAAGTCTTTCGTTCATCTGTCTTTGAACCCTTTCATTTTACCCATATCGGGGTTGCCGAAAAATTACTAGTCCGATTTGTTGCGTCCGCCATATTGGATTTAGAGGAAATTCATTACGTTCATCGCCTTCCTGATGGATAACCCCTTCATTTGATACCCATATCGGGGGGTGCGCAAAAATAACCCCTAGTCCGCAATCTTGTTGCGTCCGCCATATTGGATTTAGAGAAAATTCATTACGTTCATCGTCTTCCCTGACGGAAAACCCTTTCATTTGATACCCATATCGGGGGTGCGCAAAAAATAACTAGTCCGCCATCTTGTTGCGTCCGCCATATTGGATTTAGAGAAAATTCATTACGTTCATCGTCTTCCTGACGGAAAACCCTTTCATTTGATACCCATATCGGGGGGTGCGCAAAAAATAACTATTCCGCCATCTTGTTGCGTCCGCCATATTGGATTTAGAGAAAATTCATTACGTTCATCGTCTTCCTGACGGAAAACCCTTTCATTTGATACCCATATCGGGGTGCGCAAAAAATAACTAGTCCGCCATCTTGTTGCGTCCGCCATATTGGATTTTAGAGAAAATTCATTTTGTTCTTCGTCTTCCTGACGGAAAACCCTTTCATTTGATACCCATATCGGGGGGTTCGCAAAAAATAACTAGTCCGCCAACTTGTTGCGTCCGCCATATTGGATTTAGAGAAAATTCAATTTGTTCTTCGTCTTCCTGACGGAAAACCCTTTAATTTGATACCCATATCGGGGTGGCCAAAAAATAACTAGTCCGCAATCTTGTTGACGTCCGCCATACTGGATCTTAGAGAAAATCCATTTTGTTTTTTTTTCTTCCTGATGGAAAACCCTTTCATTTGAACCCATATCGGGGGGTGCGCTGGGGAAAATACATGGTTTTTTTCTAAAAACAAAAATAGCGGACGCAATAAGATGGCGGAGCAGACCCCCGATATGGGTAAAATGAAAAGGTTTTCAGTCGGAAAACGAGACAAAATGATTTTTCTAAAACCAATATGGCGGACGCACAAAATGGCGGACTACTATTTGCGCGCTTGGGTATCAAATAAGGGTTTTCCGTCAGGAAGACGATGATTAAAATGATTGTTTCTCTAAAACCAACACAAGACGCAACGGCCAGTTATTTTTTATTTCCCCTATATGGGTATCAAAAACTAAAGGTTTGTCCTCGGAAGACGATGAACAAAATGAATTTTCTTAAATCCAAAATGGCTGACGCCGCCATCTTGTTGCGTCCGCCATGTTGTTTGGGAAAATTCATTTCGTTCATCGTCTTGATGACGGAAAACCCTTGCATGTGTACCCATATCGGGGTGCCCCAAAAGAGCTAGTCCGCCATCTTGTTGCGTCCGCCATATTGGATTTTAGGAGGAAATTCATTTTGTTCATCGCCTCTTCGACGGAAAAATCTTCATTTGATACCCATATCGGGGTGCGCAAAAATAACTAGTCCGCCATCTTGTTGCGTCTGCCATATTGGATTTAGAGAAAATTCATTTCGTTCATCGTCTTCCTGACGGAAAACCCTTTCATTTGATACCCATATCGCGAGGTGCGCTGAAAATAACTAGTCCGCCATCTTGTTGCGTCCGCCATATTGGATTTAGAGAAAATTCATTTCGTTCATCGTCTTCCTGACGGAAAACCCTTTCATTTGATACCCATATCGGGGGTGCGCAAAAAATAACTATTCCGCCATCTTGTTACGTCCGCCATATTGGATTTAGAGAAAATTCATTACGTTCATCGTCTTCCTGACGGAAAACCCTTTCATTTGATACCCATATCGGGGGTGCGAAAAAAATAACTATTCCGCCATCTTGTTGCGTCCGCCATTGGATTTAGAGAAAATTCATTTCGTTCATCGTCTTCCTGACGGAAAACCCTTTCATTTGATACCCATATCGGGGGTGCGCAAAAAATAACTAGTCCGCCATCTTGTTGCGTCCGCCATATTGGATTTAGAGAAAATTCATTACGTTCATCGTCTTCCTGACGGAAAACCCTTTCATTTGATACCCATATCGGGGGGTGCGCAAAAAATAACTATTCCGCCATCTTGTTGCGTCCGCCATATTGGATTTAGAGGAAATTCATTTCGTTCATCGTCTTCCTGACGGAAAACCCTTTCATTTGATACCCATATCGGGGGGTGCGCTAAAAATAACTAGTCCGCCATCTTGTTGCGTCCGCCATATTGGATTTAGAGAAAATTCAATTTGTTCTTCGTCTTCCTGACGGAAAACCCTTTCATTTGATACCCATATCGGGGGTTCGCAAAAAAATAACTAGTCCGCCATCTTGTTGCGTCCGCCATATTGGATTTAGAGAAAATTCATTACGTTCATCTGTCTTCCTGACGGAATACCCTTTAATTTGATACCATTACCGGGGTGCGCAAAGCGTAACTTAGTCCGCCATCTTGTTGTGTCCGCCATATTGGATTTAGAGAAAATTCATTTTGTTCTTCGTCTTCCTGATGGAAACCTTTTCATTTGAATACCCATATCGGGGGGGGTGCGCCAAAAATTAATTTTTTCTAAATCCATAACGGGGCTGGGGGGGGGGAACTAGGGAGTTTGTGCGTCCCGTAGGAGGAAAGGTTCGCCATTGGGACGGGGGTGGCAAAAAATAAAGAGCCGCGGCGTCGTATGGATGGCGCGGGGGAGTTTTTCCCATAGGGGTGGCTAAAAACGGGGGCCGAAGGGTTGAATTCATTTTTCGTCTTCCTGGCGGAGAACCCTTCATTTGAACCAGGAAAAATGGCTGACGCCGCCATCTTGTTGCGTCCGCCATATTGGATTTAGAGGAAATTCATTTTGTTCATCGTCTTTCTGACGGGAAAACCCCTTTCATTTGATACCCATATCGGGGGGTGCGCAAAAAATAACTAGTCCGCCATCTTGTTGCGTCCGCCATATTGGATTTAGAGAAAATTCATTTCGTTCATCGTCTTCCTGACGGAAAACCCTTTCATTTGATACCCATATCGGGGGGTGCACAAAAAATAACTAGTCCGCCATCTTGTTGCGTCCGCCATATTGGATTTAGAGAAAATTCATTTCGTTCATCGTCTTCCTGACGGAAAACCCTTTCATTTGATACCCATATCGGGGGGTGCGCAAAAAATAACTAGTCCGCCATCTTGTTGCGTCCGCCATATTGGATTTAGAGAAAATTCATTACGTTCATCGTCTTCCTGACGGAAAACCCTTTCATTTGATACCCATATCGGGGGGTGCGCAAAAAATAACTAGTCCGCCATCTTGTTGCGTCCGCCATATTGGATTTAGAGAAAATTCATTACGTTCATCGTCTTCCTGACGGAAAACCCTTTCATTTGATACCCATATCGGGGGTGCGCAAAAAATAACTAGTCCGCCATCTTGTTGCGTCCGCCATATTGGATTTAGAGAAAATTCATTTCGTTCATCGTCTTCCTGACGGAAAACCCTTTCATTTGATACCCATATCGGGGGTGCGCACAAAATAACTAGTCCGCCATCTTGTTGCGTCCGCCATATTGGATTTAGAGAAAATTCATTACGTTCATCGTCTTCCTGACGGAAAACCCTTTCATTTGATACCCATATCGGGGGGTGCGCAAAAAATAACTAGTCCGCCATCTTGTTGCGTCCGCCATATTGGATTTAGAGAAAATTCATTACGTTCATCGTCTTCCTGACGGAAAACCCTTTCATTTGATACCCATATCGGGGGTGCGCAAAAAATAACTATTCCGCCATCTTGTTGCGTCCGCCATATTGGATTTAGAGGAAAATTCATTTTGTTCATCGTCTTCCTGACGGAAAACCCTTTCATTTGATACCCATATCGGGGGTGCGCAAAAAATAACTAGTCCGCCATCTTGTTGCGTCCGCCATATTGAATTTAGAGAAAATTCATTTCGTTCATCGTCTTCCTGACGGAAAACCCTTTCATTTGATACCCATATCGGGGGTGCGCAAAAAATAACTAGTCCGCCATCTTGTTGCGTCCGCCATATTGGATTTAGAGAAAATTCATTACGTTCATCGTCTTCCTGACGGAAAACCCTTTCATTTGATACCCATATCGGGGGGTGCGAAAAAATTACTAGTCCGCCATCTTGTTGCGTCCGCCATATTGGATTTAGAGAAAATTCATTACGTTCATCGTCTTCCTGACGGAAAACCCTTTCATTTGATACCCATATCGGGGGGTGCGCAAAAAATAACTATTCCGCCATCTTGTTGCGTCCGCCATATTGGATTTAGAGGAAATTCATTTCGTTCATCGTCTTCCTGACGGAAAACCCTTTCATTTGATACCCATATCGGGGGGTGCACAAAAAATAACTATTCCGCCATCTTGTTGCGTCCGCCATATTGGATTTAGAGGAAATTCATATCTTTCATCGTCTTCCCGACGGAAAACCCTTTCATTTGATACCCATATCGGGGGGTGCGAAAAATAACTAGTCCGCCATCTTGTTGCGTCCGCCATTTTGGATTTAGAGAAAATTCATTTCGTTCATCGTCTTCCTGACGGAAAACCCTTTCATTTGATACCCATATCGGGGGGTGCGCAAAAAATAACTAGTCCGCCATCTTGTTGCGTCCGCCATATTGGATTTAGAGAAAATTCATTACGTTCATCGTCTTCCTGACGGAAAACCCTTTCATTTGATACCCATATCGGGGGTGCGAAAAAATGACTAGTCCGCCATCTTGTTGCGTCCGCCATATTGGATTTAGAGAAATTTCATTACGTTCATCGTCTTCCTGACGGAAAACCCTTTCATTTGATACCCATATCGGGGGGTGCGCAAAAAATAACTATTCCGCCATCTTGTTGCGTCCGCCATATTGGATTTAGAGGAAATTCATTTCGTTCATCGTCTTCCTGACGGAAAACCCTTTCATTTGATATCCATATCGGGGGTGCACAAAAAATAACTATTCCGCCATCTTGTTGCGTCCGCCATATTGGATTTAGAGGAAATTCATTTCGTTCATCGTCTTCCTGACGGAAAACCCTTTCATTTGATACCCATATCGGGGGGGTGGGCAAAAAATAACTAGTCCGCCATCTTGTTGCGTCCGCCATATTGGATTTAGAGGAAATTCATTACGTTCATCGTCTTCCTGACGGAAAACCCTTTCATTTGATACCCATATCGGGGGTGCGCAAAAAATAACTAGTCCGCCATCTTGTTGCGTCCGCCATATTGGATTTAGAGAAAATTCATTACGTTCATCGTCTTCCTGACGGAAAACCCTTTCATTTGATACCCATATCGGGGGGTGCGCAAAAAATAACTATTCCGCCATCTTGTTGCGTCCGCCATATTGGATTTAGAGAAAATTCATTACGTTCATCGCCTTCCCTGACGGAAAACCCTTTCATTTGATACCCATATCGGGGGGTGCGCCAAAAATTACTAGTCCGCACTTGTTGCATCCGCCATATTGGATTTAGAGAAAATTCAATTTGTTTTTCGTCTTCCTGACGGAAAACCCTTTCATTTGATACCCATATCGGGGGGTTCGCAAAAAATAACTAGTCCGCCATCTTGTTGCGTCCGCCATATTATATTTAGAGAAAATTCATTACGTTCATCGTCTTCCTGACGGAATACCCTTTAATTTGATACCCATATCGGGGGGTGCGCAAAAAATAACTAGTCCGCCATCTTGTTGTGTCCGCCATATTGGATTTAGAGAAAATTCATTTTGTTTTTCGTCTTCCTGATGGAAAACCCTTTCATTTGATACCCATATCGGGGGGGGTGCGCCAAAAATTATTTTTTTCTAAATCCAAAATGGAGGACGTAACAAGATGGCGGACGCAACAAGATGGCGGACTAGTAATTTTTTCGCACCCCCCGATATGGGTATCAAATGAAAGGGTTTTCCATCAGGAAGACGATGAACGTAATGAATTTTCTCTAAATCCAATATGGCGGACGCAACAAGATGGCGGACTAGTTGTTTTTTGCGCACCCTCGATATGGGTATCAAACGAAAGGGTTTTCCGTCAGGAAGACGGTGAACAACATGAATTTTCTCTAAATCCAAAAATGGCTGACGCCGCCATCTTGTTGCGTCCGCCATATTGGATTTAGAGGAAATTCATTTTGTTCATCGTCTTCCTGACGGAAAACCCTTTCATTTGATACCCATATCGGGGGGTGCGCAAAAAATAACTAGTCCGCCATCTTGTTGCGTCCGCCATATTGGATTTAGAGAAAATTAATTTCGTTCATCGTCTTCCTGACGGAAAACCCTTTCATTTGATACCCATATCGGGGGGTGCGCAAAAAATAACTAGTCCGCCATCTTGTTGCGTCCGCCATATTGGATTTAGAGGAAATTCATTTCGTTCATCGTCTTCCTGACGGAAAACCCTTTCATTTGATACCCATATCGGGGGGTGCGCAAAAAATAACTATTCCGCCATCTTGTTGCGTCCGCCATATTGGATTTAGAGAAAATTCATTACGTTCATCGCCTTCCTGACGGACAACCCTTTCATTTGATACCCATATCGGGGGGTGCGCAAAAAATAACTATTCCGCCATCTTGTTGCGTCCGCCATATTGGATTTAGAGAGAAATTCATTACGTTCATCGTCTTCCTGACGGAAAACCCTTTCATTTGATACCCATATCGGGGGGTGCGCAAAAAATAACTAGTCCGCCATCTTGTTGCGTCCGCCATATTGGATTTAGAGAAAATTCATTACGTTCATCGTCTTCCTGATGGAAAACCATTTCATTTGATACCCATATCGGGGGGTGCGCAAAAAATAACTAGTCCGCCATCTTGTTGCGTCCGCCATATTGGATTTAGAGAAAATTCATTACGTTCATCGTCTTCCTGACGGAAAACCCTTTCATTTGATACCCATATCGGGGGGTGCGCTAAAAATAACTAGTCCGCCATCTTGTTGCGTCCGCCATATTGGATTTAGAGAAAATTCAATTTGTTTTTCGTCTTCCTGACGAAAAACCCTTTCATTTGATACCCATATCGGGGGGTTCGCAAAAAATAACTAGTCCGCCATCTTGTTGCGTCCGCCATATTGGATTTAGAGAAAATTCATTACGTTCATCGTCTTCCTGACGGAATACCCTTTAATTTGATACCAATATCGGGGGTGCGCAAAAAATAACTAGTCCGCCATCTTGTTGTGTCCGCCATATTGGATTTAGAGAAAATTCATTTTGTTCTTCGTCTTCCTGATGGAAAACCCTTTCATTTGATACCCATATCGGGGGGTGCGCCAAAAATTAATTTTTTCTAAATCCAAAATGGCGGACGTAACAAGATGGCGAAGCAACAAGATGGCGGACTAGTAATTTTTTCGCACCCCCGATATGGGTATCAAATAGAAAGGGTTTTCCGTCAGGAAGACGATGAACGTAATGAATTTTCTCTAAATCCAATATGGCGGACGCAACAAGATGGCGGACTAGTTATTTTTTGCGCACCCCCCGATATGGGTGTCAAATGAAGGGTTTTCCGTCAGGAAGACGATAAATAAAATGATTTTTCTCTAAATCCAATATGGCCGGACGCAACAAGATGGCGGACTAGTTATTTTTTGCACACCCCCGATATGGGTATCAAATGAAAGGGTTTTCCGTCAGGAAGACGATGAACAAAATGATTTTTCTCTAAAACCAATATGGCGGACGCAACAAGATGGCGGACTAGTTACTTTTTGCGCACCCCCGATATGGGTATCAAATGAAAGGGTTTTCCGTCAGGGAAGACGGTGAACAACATGAATTTTCTCTAAATCCAAAATGGCTGACGCCGCCATCTTGTTGCGTCCGCCATATTGGATTTAGAGGAAATTCATTTCGTTCATCGTCTTCCTGACGGAAAACCCTTTCATTTGATACCCATATCGGGGGGGTGCGCAAAAAATAACTAGTCCGCCATCTTGTTGCGTCCGCCATATTGGATTTAGAGAAAATTCATTTCGTTCATCGTCTTCCTGACGGAAAACCCTTTCATTTGATACCCATATCGGGGGGTGCGCAAAAAATAACTAGTCCGCCATCTTGTTGCGTCCGCCATATTGGATTTAGAGGAAATTCATTTCGTTCATCGTCTTCCTGACGGAAAACCCTTTCATTTGATACCCATATCGGGGGTGCGCAAAAAATTACTAGTCCGCCATCTTGTTGCGTCCGCCATATTGGATTTTGAGAAAATTCATTACGTTCATCGTCTTCCTGACGGAAAACCCTTTCATTTGATACCCATATCGGGGGGTGCGCAAAAAATAACTATTCCGCCATCTTGTCGCGTCCGCCATATTGGATTTAGAGAAAATTCATTACGTTCATCGCCTTCCTGACGGAAAACCCTTTCATTTGATACCCATATCGGGGGGGTGCGCTAAAAATTACTAGTCCGCCATCTTGTTGCGTCCGCCATATTGGATTTAGAGAAAATTCAATTTGTTTTTCGTCTTCCTGACGGAAAACCCTTTCATTTGATACCCATATCGGGGGGGTTCGCAAAAAATAACTAGTCCGCCATCTTGTTGCGTCCGCCATATTGGATTTAGAGAAAATTCATTACGTTCATCGTCTTCCTGACGGAATACCCTTTAATTTGATACCCATATCGGGGGGTGCGCAAAAAAATAACTAGTCCGCCATCTTGTTGTGTCCGCCATATTGGATTTAGAGAAAATTCATTTTGTTTTTCGTCTTCCTGATGGAAAACCCTTTCATTTGATACCCATATCGGGGGGGTGCGCCAAAAATTATTTTTTTCTAAATCCAAAATGAGAGGACGCCAACAAGATTGGCGGAAAGTAATTTCGTTCACCCTTCCTGATCGGAAACCAGTATCAAATGTTTCCATAGGAAGACGATGAAAAAAATAATTTCCTAAATCTAAAGTGAAGGAAGATGGCGACTAAAAATTCATTGTGCACCCCGATAGGTATCAATGAAAGGGTTTTCCTCAGGAAGACGATGAACAAAATGATTTTCTCTAAAAACCAAATATGGAAGGGCGCAAACAAAGTGGCGAACTAGTCCGCACATCTTGTTGCGCTCCGCCATATTGGATTAAGAAGAAAATTCAGTTTTCCATCGAA
Organism: Aromia moschata; assembly: GCA_029963805.1. Lineage (NCBI taxonomy): Eukaryota > Metazoa > Arthropoda > Insecta > Coleoptera > Cerambycidae > Aromia > Aromia moschata. The sequence goes on from JAPWTK010000044.1 coordinate 20,137, forward strand.
GCGATGACGAAAACTTTTTCTGATACCAATAATGGGGGACGCAAAAAATAATGGCGGACTATCTTTTTGCGCCCGCCATTTGAAGGGAACAAATGACAGAGTTTTCCGTCAGGAAGACGGTGAACAACATGAATTTTCATCTAAATCAAAATGGCTGACGCCGCCATCTTGTTGCGTCCGCCATATTGGATTTAGAGGAAATTCATTTTGTTCATCGTCTTTCTGACGGAAAACCCTTTCATTTGATACCCATATCGGGGGGTGCGCAAAAAAATAACTAGTCCGCCATCTTGTTGCGTCCGCCATATAGGATTTAGAGAAAATTCATTTCGTTCATCGTCTTCCTGACGGAAAACCCTTTCATTTGATACCCATATCGGGGGGGTGCACAAAAAATAACTACTCCGCCATCTTGTTGCGTCCGCCATATTGGATTTAGAGGAAATTCATTTCGTTCATCGTCTTCCTGACGGAAAACCCTTTCATTTGATACCCATATCGGGGGGTGCGCAAAAAAATAACTAGTCCGCAATCTTGTTGCGTCCGCCATATTGGATTTAGAGAAAATTCATTACGTTCATCGTCTTCCTGACGGAAAACCCTTTCATTTGATACCCATATCGGGGGGTGCGCAAAAAATAACTAGTCCGCCATCTTGTTGCGTCCGCCATATTGGATTTTGAGAAAATTAATTACGTTCATCGTCTTCCTGACGGAAAACCCTTTCATTTGATACCCATATCGGGGGGTGCGCAAAAAAATAACTATTCCGCCATCTTGTTGCGTCCGCCATATTGGATTTAGAGAAAATTCATTACGTTCATCGCCTTCCTGACGGAAAACCCTTTCATTTGATACCCATATCGGGGGTGTGCAAAAAATAACTATTCCGCCATCTTGTTGCGTCCGCCATATTGGATTTAGAGGAAATTCATTTCGTTCATCGTCTTCCTGACGGAAAACCCTTTCATTTGATACCCATATCGGGGGGTGCGCTAAAAATAACTAGTCCGCCATCTTGTTGCGTCCGCCATATTGGATTTAGAGAAAATTCAATTTGTTTTTCGTCTTCCTGACGGAAAACCCTTTCATTTGATACCCATATCGGGGGTGCGCAAAATATAACTAGTCCGCCATCTTGTTGTGTCCGCCATATTGGATTTAGAGAAAATTCATTTTGTTTTTCGTCTTCCTGATGGAAAACCCTTTCATTTGATACCCATATCGGGGGGTGCGCCAAAAATAAATTTTTTCTAAATCCAAAATGGAGGACGGTAACTATTCCGGCCTAGTAATCTTTTTGCACGTCCGATATGGGTATCAAATGGATTTCCATCAGGAAGACGATGAACGTAATGAATTTTCTCTAAATCCATATGGCGGACGCTTCATGGCGTCTTCCTGATCGGAAAAAGGGTTTTTCCCGAAAGGGGACGATGAATAAAATGATTTTTCTCTAAAAAATATGGCGGACGCAACAGATGGGACTAGATCTTGTTGCCCCCCCCGATATGGGTTTTAATGAAAATGATTAATGTTCCGTCTGGAAGACGATGAAAATGATTTTCTCTAAAACCAATATCGGCGGGCGCAAAAAATGACTAGTCCGCCATCTTGTTGCGTCCGCCATATTGGATAGAGAAATTATTTGGTTCATCGTCTTCATGACGGAAAACCCTGTTAATTTGATACCCATATCGGGGGGGCGCAAAAAATGACTATTCCGCCATCTTGTTGCGTCCGCCATATTGGATTTAGAGGAAATTCATTTTGTTCATCGTCTTCCTGACGGAAAACCCTTTCATTTGATACCCATATCGGGGGGTGCGCAAAAAATAACTAGTCCGCCATCTTGTTGCGTCCGCCATATTGGATTTAGAGAAAATTCATTTCGTTCATCGTCTTCCTGACGGAAAACCCTTTCATTTGATACCCATATCGGGGGGTGCGCAAAAAATAACTAGTCCGCCATCTTGTTGCGTCCGCCATATTGGATTTAGAGAAAATTCATTTCGTTCATCGTCTTCCTGACGGAAAACCCTTTCATTTGATACCCATATCGGGGGGTGCGCAAAAAATAACTAGTCCGCCATCTTGTTGCGTCCGCCATATTGGATTTAGAGAAAATTCATTACGTTCATCGCCTTCCTGACGGACAACCCTTTCATTTGATACCCATATCGGGGGGTGCGCAAAAAATAACTATTCCGCCATCTTGTTGCGTCCGCCATATTGGATTTAGAGGAAATTCATTTCGTTCATCGTCTTCCTGACGGAAAACCCTTTCATTTGATACCCATATCGGGGGTGCGCAAAAAATAACTAGTCCGCCATCTTGTTGCGTCCGCCATATTGGATTTAGAGAAAATTCATTACGTTCATCGTCTTCCTGACGGAAAACCCTTTCATTTGATACCCATATCGGGGGTGCGCAAAAAATAACTATTCCGCCATCTTGTTGCGTCCGCCATATTGGATTTAGAGAAAATTCATTACGTTCATCGTCTTCCTGACGGAAAACCCTTTCATTTGATACCCATATCGGGGGGTGCGCAAAAAATAACTAGTCCGCCATCTTGTTGCGTCCGCCATATTGGATTTAGAGAAAATTCAATTTGTTCTTCGTCTTCCTGACGGAAAACCCTTTCATTTGATACCCATATCGGGGGGGTTCGCAAAAAATAACTAGTCCGCCATCTTGTTGCGTCCGCCATATTGGATTTAGAGAAAATTCATTACGTTCATCGTCTTCCTGACGGAATACCCTTTAATTTGATACCCATATCGGGGGTGCGCAAAAAATAACTAGTCCGCCATCTTGTTGTGTCCGCCATATTGGATTTAGAGAAAATTCATTTTGTTCTTCGTCTTCCTGATGGAAAACCCTTTCATTTGATACCCATATCGGGGGGTGCGCCAAAAATTAATTTTCTAAATCCGGCCATCTTGTTGCGTCCGCCATAGGATTTAGAGAAAAGTCATTTACGTTCATCGTCTTCCTGACGGAAAACCCTTTCATTTGATACCCATATCGGGGGTGCGCAAAAAATAACTAGTCCGCCATCTTGTTGTGTCCGCCATATTGGATTTAGAGAAAATTCATTTTGTTCATCGTCTTCCGACGGAAACCCCTTTCATTTGATACCCATATCGGGGGGTGCGCAAAAAGATAAACTAGTCCGCCATCTTGTTGCGTCCGCCATATTGGATTTAGAGAAAATTCATTACGTTCATCGTCTTCCTGACGGAAAACCCTTTCATTTGATACCCATATCGGGGGTGCGCAAAAAATAACTAGTCCGCCATCTTGTTGCGTCCGCCATATTGGATTTAGAGAAAATTAATTTCGTTCATCGTCTTCCTGACGGAAAACCCTTTCATTTGATACCCATATCGGGGGGTGCGCAAAAAATAACTATCCGCCATCTTGTTGCGTCCGCCATATTGGATTGAGAAAATTAATTACGTTCATCGCCTTCCTGACGGAAAACCCTTTCATTTGATACCCCATATCGGGGGGGCGCAAAAAATAACTACTCCGCCATCTTGTTGCGTCCGCCATATTGGATTTAGAGGAAATTCATTTCGTTCATCGTCTTCCTGACGGAAAACCCTTTCATTTGATACCCATATCGGGGGTGCGCAAAAAATAACTAGTCCGCCATCTTGTTGCGTCCGCCATATTGGATTTAGAGAAAATTCATTTCGTTCATCGTCTTCCTGACGGAAAACCCTTTCATTTGATACCCATATCGGGGGGTGCGCAAAAAATAACTATTCCGCCATCTTGTTGCGTCCGCCATATTGGATTTAGAGGAAATTCATTTCGTTCATCGTCTTCCTGACGGAAAACCCTTTCATTTGATACCCATATCGGGGGTGCGCAAAAAATAACTAGTCCGCCATCTTGTTGCGTCCGCCATATTGGATTTAGAGAAAATTCATTACGTTCATCGTCTTCCTGACGGAAAACCCTTCATTTGATACCCATATCGGGGGGTGCGCAAAAAATAACTATTCCGCCATCTTGTTGCGTCCGCCATATTGGATTTAGAGAAAATTCATTTCGTTCATCGTCTTCCTGACGGAAAAACCCTTTCATTTGATACCCATATCGGGGTGCGCAAAAATAACTAGTCCGCCATCTTGTTGCGTCCGCCATATTGGATTTAGAGGAAATTCAATTTGTTCATCGTCTTCCTGACGGAAAACCCTTTCATTTGATACCCATATCGGGGGGTGCGCAAAAATAACTAGTCCGCCATCTTGTTGCGTCCGCCATATTGGATTTAGAGAAAATTCATTACGTTCATCGTCTTCCTGACGGAAAACCCTTTCATTTGATACCCATATCGGGGGGTGCGCAAAAAAATAACTAGTCCGCCATCTTGTTGTGTCCGCCATATTGGATTTAGAGAAAATTCATTTTGTTCTTCGTCTTCCTGATGGAAAACCCTTTCATTTGATACCCATATCGGGGGGGTGCGCAAAAAATTTTTTTCTAAACAAAATGTCGCCACTTGTTGCGTCCGCCCATATGGATTTAGAGAAAATTCATTACGTTCATCGTCTTCCCCGACGGAAAACCCTTTCATTTGATCACCCATATCGGGGGACACAAAAAATAACCTAGTCCGCCATCTTGTTGCGTCCGCCATATTGGATTTAGAGAAAATTCATTACGTTCATCGTCTTCCTGACGGAAAACCCTTTCATTTGATACCCATATCGGGGGTGCGCAAAAAATCACTAGTCCGCCATCTTGTTGCGTCCGCCATATTGGATTTAGGAGAAAATTAATGTTCGTTCATCGTCTTCCTGACGGAAAACCCTTTCATTTGATACCCATATCGGGGGTGCCCTGAAAAAAATAACTAGTCCGCCATCTTGTTGCGTCCGCCATATTGGATTTAGAGGAAATTCATTACGTTCATCGTCTTCCTGACGGAAAACCCTTTCATTTGATACCCATATCGGGGGTGCGCAAAAAATAACTATTCCGCCATCTTGTTGCGTCCGCCATATTGGATTTAGAGAAAATTCATTACGTTCATCGTCTTCCTGACGGAAAACCCTTTCATTTGATACCCATATCGGGGGTGCGCACAAAAAATAACTAGTCCGCCATCTTGTTGCGTCCGCCATATTGGATTTAGAGGAAATTCATTTCGTTCATCGTCTTCCTGACGGAAAACCCTTTCATTTGATACCCATATCGGGGGTGCGCAAAAAAATAAACTAGTCCGCCATCTTGTTGCGTCCGCCATATTGGATTTAGAGAAAATTCATTACGTTCATCGTCTTCCTGACGGAAAACCCTTTCATTTGATACCCATATCGGGGGTGCGCAAAAAATAACTATTCCGCCATCTTGTTGCGTCCGCCATATTGGATTTAGAGGAAAATTCATTACGTTCATCGTCTTCCTGACGGAAAACCCTTTCATTTGATACCCATATCGGGGGTGCGCAAAAAATAACTAGTCCGCCATCTTGTTGCGTCCGCCATATTGGATTTAGAGAAAATTCATTTCGTTCATCGTCTTCCTGACGGAAAACCCTTTCATTTGATACCCATATCGGGGGGTGCGCAAAAAATAACTAGTCCGCCATCTTGATGGTCGCCATATTGGATTTAGAGAAAATTCAGTTCGTTCATCGTCTTCCTGACGGAAAACCCTTTCATTTGATACCCATATCGGGGGGTGCGCTAAAAATAACTAGTCCACCATCTTGTTGCGTCCCCCATATTGGATTTGAGAAAATTCAATATGTTTTTCGTCTTCCTGACGGAAAACACTTTCATCTGATACCCATATCGGGGGTGCGCAACTCGGCGGCCCCAGGCAAAATGGCTACGCCGCCATCTTGTTGCGTCCGCCATATTGGATTTAGAGGAAATTCATTTCGTTCTTCGTCTTCCTGACGGAAAACCCCTTTCATTTGATACCCATATCGGGGGGTGCGCAAAAAATAACTAGTCCGCCATCTTGTTGCGTCCGCCATATTGGATTTAGAGAAAATTCATTTCGTTCATCGTCTTCCTGACGGAAAACCCTTTCATTTGATACCCATATGGGGTGCGCAAAAAATAACTATTCCGCCATCTTGTTGCGTCCGCCATATTGGATTTAGAGAAAATTCATCGTTCATCGTCTTCCTGACGGAAAACCCTTTCATTTGATACCCATATCGGGGGGCGCAAAAAATAACTAGTCCGCCATCTTGTTGCGTCCGCCATATTGGATTTAGAGAAAATTCATTTCGTTCATCGTCTTCCTGACGGAAAACCCTTTCATTTGATACCCATATCGGGGGGTGCGCAAAAAATAACTAGTCCGCCATCTTGTTGCGTCCGCCATATTGGATTTAGAGGAAATTCATTTCGTTCATCGTCTTCCTGACGGAAAACCCTTTCATTTGATACCCATATCGGGGGGTGCGCAAAAAATAACTAGTCCGCCATCTTGTTGCGTCCGCCATATTGGATTTAGAGAAAATTCATTACGTTCATCGTCTTCCTGACGGAAAACCCTTTCATTTGATACCCATATCGGGGGTGCGCAAAAAATAACTAGTCCGCCATCTTGTTGCGTCCGCCATATTGGATTTAGAGAAAATTCATTTCGTTCATCGTCTTCCTGACGGAAAACCCTTTCATTTGATACCCATATCAGGGGGTGCGCAAAAAATAACTAGTCCGCCATCTTGTTGCGTCCGCCATATTGGATTTAGAGAAAATTCATTTCGTTCTTCGTCTTCCTGACGGAAAACCCTTTCATTTGATACCCATATCGGGGGGTGCGAAAAATTACTAGTCCGCCATCTTGTTGCGTCCGCCATATTGGATTTAGAGAAAATTCATTACGTTCATCGCCTTCCTGACGGACAACCCTTTCATTTGATACCCATATCGGGGGGTGCGCAAAAAATAACTATTCCGCCATCTTGTTGCGTCCGCCATATTGGATTTAGAGGAAATTCATTTCGTTCATCGTCTTCCTGACGGAAAACCCTTTCATTTGATACCCATATCGGGGGGGTGCGCAAAAAATAACTAGTCCGCCATCTTGTTGCGTCCGCCATATTGGATTTAGAGAAAATTCATTACGTTCATCGTCTTCCTGACGGAAAACCCTTTCATTTGATACCCATATCGGGGGGTGCGCAAAAAATAACTATTCCGCCATCTTGTTGCGTCCGCCATATTGGATTTAGAGAAAATTCATTTCGTTCATCGTCTTCCTGACGGAAAACCCTTTCATTTGATACCCATATCGGGGGGTGCGCAAAAAATAACTAGTCCGCCATCTTGTTGCGTCCGCCATATTGGATTTAGAGAAAATTCAATTTGTTTTTCGTCTTCCTGACGGAAAACCCTTTCATTTGATACCCATATCGGGGGGTTCGCAAAAAATAACTAGTCCGCCATCTTGTTGCGTCCGCCATATTGGATTTAGAGAAAATTCATTACGTTCATCGTCTTCCTGACGGAATACCCTTTAATTTGATACCAATATCGGGGGGTGCGCAAAAAATAACTAGTCCGCCATCTTGTTGTGTCCGCCATATTGGATTTAGAGAAAATTCATTTTTGTTCTTCGTCTTCCTGATGGAAAACCCTTTCATTTGATACCCATATCGGGGGGGTGCGCCAAAAATTAATTTTTTCTAAATCCAAAATGGCGGACAACAAGTGGCGGACGCAACAAGATGGCGGACTAGTATTTTTTTGCACCCCCCGAGGGAAATAAAGGGTTCCGTCAAGACGACGTAATGAATTTTCTCTAAATCCAATATGGGGACGCAACAAACGACTATTATTTCTTTGCGCACCCCCGATATGGGTATCAAATGAAAGGGTTTTCCGTCAGGAAGACGATGAATAAAATGATTTTTCTCTAAAACCAATATGGCGGACGCAACAAGATGGCGGACTAGTTTTTTTTGCACACCCCCCGATATGGGTATCAAATGAAAGGGTTTTCCGTCAGGAAGACGATGAACAAAATGATTTTTCTCTAAAACCAATATGGCGGACGCAACAGATGGCGGACAGTTATTTTTGACCTCCCCGATATGGGTATCAAATGAAGGTTTCAATAGGAAGACGATGAAAAATGATTTTTCTCTAAAACCAATATGGCGGACGCAACAAGATGGCGGACTTGTTGCAGTCCGCAATATGGGATCCAAATGGAGGGGTTTTCGCGTCATCAGGAAGACGGTGAACAACATTTGATTTTCTCCAAAATCCAAAATGGCTGACGCCGCCATCTTGTTGCGTCCGCCATATTGGATTTAGAGGAAATTCATTTTGTTCATCGTCTTTCTGACGGAAAACCCTTTCATTTGATACCCATATCGGGGGGTGCGCAAAAAATAACTAGTCCGCCATCTTGTTGCGTCCGCCATATTGGATTTAGAGGAAATTCATTTCGTTCATCGTCTTCCTGACGGAAAACCCTTTCATTTGATACCCATATCGGGGGGTGCGCAAAAAATAACTATTCCGCCATCTTGTTGCGTCCGCCATATTGGATTTAGAGAAAATTAATTACGTTCATCGTCTTCCTGACGGAAAACCCTTTAATTTGATACCCATATGGGGGTGCGCAAAAAATAACTAGTCCGCCATCTTGTTGTGTCCGCCATATTGGATTTAGAGAAAATTCATTTTGTTCTTCGTCTTCCTGATGGAAAACCCTTTCATTTGATACCCATATCGGGGGGGGTGCGCAAAAATTAATTTTTTCTAAATCAAAAATGGCGGACGAAAAATGGCGGAAAATGGCGGACTAGTATTTTTTCCCCATTAAGAGATATTTTTTGAAATATACTAATTTTTGGCACCCCCTAAATGGGTATCAAAGAAAAGGTTTTCCGTAGGAAGACGGTGAACATAATGAATTTTCTCTAAATCAAAATGGCTGACGCCGCCATCTTGTTGCGTCCGCCATATTGGATTTAGAGGAAATTCATTTCGTTCATCGTCTTCCTGACGGAAAACCCTTTCATTTGATACCCATATCGGGGGTGCGCAAAAAATAACTAGTCCGCCATCTTGTTGCGTCCGCCATATTGGATTTAGAGAAAATTCATTTCGTTCATCGTCTTCCTGACGGAAAACCCTTTCATTTGATACCCATATCGGGGGTGCGAAAAAAATTACTAGTCCGCCATCTTGTTGCGTCCGCCATATTGGATTTAGAGAAAATTCATTACGTTCATCGCCTTCCTGACGGAAAACCCTTTCATTTGATACCCATATCGGGGGGTGCGCAAAAAATAACTATTCCGCCATCTTGTTGCGTCCGCCATATTGGATTTAGAGGAAATTCATTTCGTTCATCGTCTTCCTGACGGAAAACCCTTTCATTTGATACCCATATCGGGGGGTGCGCAAAAAATAAACTAGTCCGCCATCTTGTTGCGTCCGCCATATTGGATTTAGAGAAAATTCATTACGTTCATCGTCTTCCTGACGGAAAACCCTTTCATTTGATACCCATATCGGGGGTGCGCAAAAAATAACTATTCCGCCATCTTGTTGCGTCCGCCATATTGGATTTAAGAAAATTCATTACGTTCATCGTCTTCCTGACGGAATACCCTTTAATTTGATACCAATATCGGGGGTGCGCAAAAAATAACTAGTCCGCCATCTTGTTGTGTCCGCCATATTGGATTTGAGAAAATTCATTTTGTTCTTCGTCTTCCTGATGGAAAACCCTTTCATTTGATACCCATATCGGGGGGTGCGCCAAAAATTAATTTTTTCTAAATCAAAATGGCGGACGCATGGATTTAGAGAAAATTTATTATTCCGTCTTCCTGACGGAAAAACCTTTTCATTTGATACCCATATCGGGGGTGCGCAAGATGGCGGAAAACCCCCCGCAAAATAACTAGTCCGCCATCTTGTTGCGTCCGCCATATTGGATTTAGAGGAAATTCATTACGTTCATCGTCTTCCTGACGGAAAACCCTTTCATTTGATACCCATATCGGGGGGTGCGCGAAAAAATAACTATTCCGCCATCTTGTTGCGTCCGCCATATTGGATTTAGAGAAAATTCATTACGTTCATCGTCTTCCTGACGGAAAACCCTTTCATTTGATACCCATATCGGGGGTGCGCAAAAAATAACTAGTCCGCCATCTTGTTGCGTCCGCCATATTGGATTTAGAGGAAATTCATTTCGTTCATCGTCTTCCTGACGGAAAACCCTTTCATTTGATACCCATATCGGGGGTGCGCAAAAAATAACTATTCCGCCATCTTGTTGCGTCCGCCATATTGGATTTAGAGAAAATTCATTACGTTCATCGTCTTCCTGACGGACAACCCTTTCATTTGATACCCATATCGGGGGGTGCGCGACTATAATCTATTCCGCGATCTTGTTGGGTATCAAATGAAATTCATTTTTTCACGTCATGAAGACGTGAAAAAACATGAATTTTCATGTACATATCAGGGGGCGCAAAAAATGGCTGAGGCCGCCATCTTGTTGCGTCCGCCATATTGGATTTAGAGAAAATTCATTTCGTTCATCGTCTTCCTGACGGAAAACCCTTTCATTTGATACCCATATCGGGGGGTGCGCAAAAATAACTAGTCCGCCATCTTGTTGCGTCCGCCATATTGGATTTAGAGAAAATTCATTACGTTCATCGTCTTCCTGACGGAAAACCCTTTCATTTGATACCCATATCGGGGGGTGCGAAAAAAATTACTAGTCCGCCATCTTGTTGCGTCCGCCATATTGGATTTAGAGAAATTTCATTACGTTCATCGTCTTCCTGACGGAAAACCCTTTCATTTGATACCCATATCGGGGGGTGCGCAAAAAATAACTATTCCGCCATCTTGTTGCGTCCGCCATATTGGATTTAGAGGAAATTCATTTCGTTCATCGTCTTCCTGACGGAAAACCCTTTCATTTGATATCCATATCGGGGGGTGCGCAAAAAATAACTATTCCGCCATCTTGTTGCGTCCGCCATATTGGATTTAGAGGAAATTCATTTCTATCATCGTCTTCCTGACGGAAAACCCTTTCATTTGATACCCATATCGGGGGGGTGCGAAAAAAATAACTAGTCCGCCATCTTGTTGCGTCCGCCATATTGGATTTAGAGAAAATTCATTACGTTCATCGTCCTCCTGACGGAAAACCCTTTCATTTGATACCCATATCTGGGGGGTGCGCAAAAAAATAACTATTCCGCCATCTTGTTGCGTCCGCCATATTGGATTTAGAGAAAATTCATTACGTTCATCGCCTTCCTGACGGAAAACCCTTTCATTTGATACCCATATCGGGGGGGTGCGCAAAAAATAACTATTCCGCCATCTTGTTGCGTCCGCCATATTGGATTTAGAGGAAATTCATTTCGTTCATCGTCTTCCTGACGGAAAACCCTTTCATTTGATACCCATATCGGGGGGTGCGCTAAAAATAACTAGTCCGCCATCTTGTTGCGTCCGCCATATTGGATTTAGAGAAAATTCAATTTGTTTTTCGTCTTCCTGACGGAAAACCCTTTCATTTGATACCCATATCGGGGGGTTCGCAAAAAATAACTAGTCCGCCATCTTGTTGCGTCCGCCATATTGGATTTAGAGAAAATTCATTACGTTCATCGTCTTCCTGACGGAATACCCTTTAATTTGATACCCATATCGGGGGTGCGCAAAAAATAACTAGTCCGCCATCTTGTTGTGTCCGCCATATTGGATTTAGAGAAAATTCATTTTGTTTTTCGTCTTCCTGATGGAAAACCCTTTCATTTGATACCCACATCGGGGGGTGCGCCAAAAATTATTTTTTCTAAAATCCATAATGGAGGACGTAACAAGATTGAAATTCATTACGTTCATCGTCTTCCTGACGGAAAACCCTTTCATTTGATACCCATATCGGGGGTGCGCAAAAAATAACTAGTCCGCCATCTTGTTGCGTCCGCCATATTGGATTTAGAGAAAATTCATTTCGTTCATCGTCTTCCTGACGGAAAACCCTTTCATTTGATACCCATATCGGGGGTGCGCAAAAAATAACTATTCCGCCATCTTGTTGCGTCCGCCATATTGGATTTAGAGAAAATTCATTACGTTCATCGTCTTCCTGACGGAAAACCCTTTCATTTGATACCCATATCGGGGGGTGCGCAAAAATAACTAGTCCGCCATCTTGTTGCGTCCGCCATATTGGATTTAGAGAAAATTCATTACGTTCATCGCCTTCCTGACGGAAAACCCTTTCATTTGATACCCATATCGGGGGGCAAAAATGGCCGCCATTGTTGCGCCCCCCATTGGGACAAAGATACGTTCATCGCCTTCCTGACGGAAAACACATTTGAATTTTCTCTAAATCGGCAAAAATGGCTGACGCCGCCATCTTGTTGCGTCCGCCATATTGGATTTAGAGGAAATTCATTTTGTTCATCGTCTTTCTGACGGAAAACCCTTTCATTTGATACCCATATCGGGGGGTGCGCAAAAAATAACTAGTCCGCCATCTTGTTGCGTCCGCCATATTGGATTTAGAGAAAATTCATTTCGTTCATCGTCTTCCTGACGGAAAACCCTTTCATTTGATACCCATATCGGGGGGTGCGCAAAAAATAACTAGTCCGCCATCTTGTTGCGTCCGCCATATTGGATTTAGAGAAAATTCATTTCGTTCATCGTCTTCCTGACGGAATACCCTTTCATTTGATACCCATATCGGGGGGTGCGCAAAAAATAACTATTCCGCCATCTTGTTGCGTCCGCCATATTGGATTTAGAGAAAATTCATTACGTTCATCGCCTTCCTGACGGAAAACCCTTTCATTTGATACCCATATCGGGGGGTGCGCAAAAAATAACTATTCCGCCATCTTGTTGCGTCCGCCATATTGGATTTAGAGAAAATTCATTACGTTCATCGCCTTCCTGACGGAAAACCCTTTCATTTGATACCCATATCGGGGGGTGCGCAAGAAATGACTAGTCCGCCATCTTGTTGCGTCCGCCATATTGGATTTAGAGAAAATTCATTACGTTCATCGCCTTCCTGACGGAAAACCCTTTCATTTGATACCCATATCGGGGGGGTGCGCAAAAAATAACTATTCCGCCATCTTGTTGCGTCCGCCATATTGGATTTAGAGAAAATTCATTACGTTCATCGCCTTCCTGACGGAAAACCCTTTCATTTGATACCCATATCGGGGGGGTGCGCAAAAAATAACTATTCCGCCATCTTGTTGCGTCCGCCATATTGGATTTAGAGAAAATTCATTACGTTCATCGCCTTCCTGACGGAAAACCCTTTCATGTGATACCCATATCGGGGGGTGCGCAAGAAATGACTTGTCCGCCATCTTGTTGCGTCCGCCATATTGGATTTAGAGAAAAATCATTTTATTCATCGTCTTCCTGACGGAAAACCCTTTCATGTGATACCCATATCGGGGGGTGCGCAAGAAATGACTAGTCCGCCATCTTGTTGCGTCCGCCATATTGGATTTAGAGAAAATTCATTACGTTCATCGCCTTCCTGACGGAAAACCCTTTCATTTGATACCCATATCGGGGGGTGCGCAAAAAATAACTATTCCGCCATCTTGTTGCGTCCGCCATATTGGATTTAGAGAAAATTCATTACGTTCATCGCCTTCCTGACGGAAAACCCTTTCATTTGATACCCATATCGGGGGGTGCGAAAAAAATTACTAGTCCGCCATCTTGTTGCGTCCGCCATATTGGGTTTAGAGAAAATTCATTACGTTCATCGTCTTCCTGACGGAAAACCCTTTCATTTGATACCCATATCGGGGGGGTGCGCTAAAAATAACTAGTCCGCCATCTTGTTGCGTCCGCCATATTGGATTTAGAGAAAATTCAATTTGTTTTTCGTCTTCCTGACGGAAAACCCTTTCATTTGATACCCATATCGGGGGGGTTCGCAAAAAATAACTAGTCCGCCATCTTGTTGCGTCCGCCATATTGGATTTAGAGAAAATTCATTACGTTCATCGTCTTCCTGACGGAAAACCCTTTAATTTGATACCCATATCGGGGGGGGATGCGCCAAAAATTAATTTTTTTCTAAATCAAAAATGGCGGACGTAACAAGATGGCGGACGCAACAAGATGGCGGACTAGTTATTTCTTGCGCACCCCCGATATGGGTATCAAATGAAAGGGTTTTCCGTCAGGAAGACGATGAACAAAATGATTTTTTCTCTAAAACCAATATGGCGGACGCAACAAGATGGCGGACTAGTTATTTTTTGCGCCCCCCGATATGGGTATCAAATGAAAGGGTTTTCCGTCAGGAAGACGGTGAACAACATGAATTTTCTCTAAATCCAAAATGGCTGACGCCGCCATCTTGTTGCGTCCGCCATATTGGATTTAGAGGAAATTCATTTTGTTCATCTTCTTTCTGACGGAAAACCCTTTCATTTGATACCCATATCGGGGGGTGCGCAAAAAATAACTAGTCCGCCATCTTGTTGCGTCCGCCATATTGGATTTAGAGAAAATTCATTTCGTTCATCGTCTTCCTGACGGAAAACCCTTTCATTTGATACCCATATCGGGGGGGTGCGCAAAAAATAACTATTCCGCCATCTTGTTGCGTCCGCCATATTGGATTTAGAGGAAATTCATTTCGTTCATCGTCTTCCTGACGGAAAACCCTTTCATTTGATACCCATATCGGGGGGGGTGCGCAAAAAATAACTATTCCGCCATCTTGTTGCGTCCGCCATATTGGATTTAGAGAAAATTAATTACGTTCATCGCCTTCCTGACGGAAAACCCTTTCATTTGATACCCATATCGGGGGGTGCGCAAAAAATAACTAGTCCGCCATCTTGTTGCGTCCGCCATATTGGATTTAGAGAAAATTCATTTCGTTCATCGTCTTCCTGACGGAAAACCCTTTCATTTGATACCCATATCGGGGGGTGCGCACAAAATAACTAGTCCGCCATCTTGTTGCGTCCGCCATATTGGATTTAGAGAAAATTCATTACGTTCATCGTCTTCCTGACGGAAAACCCTTTCATTTGATACCCATATCGGGGGGTGCGAAAAAAATTACTAGTCCGCCATCTTGTTGCGTCCGCCATATTGGATTTAGAGAAATTTCATTACGTTCATCGTCTTCCTGACGGAAAACCCTTTCATTTGATACCCATATCGGGGGGGTGCGCAAAAAATAACTATTCCGCCATCTTGTTGCGTCCGCCATATTGGATTTAGAGGAAATTCATTTCGTTCATCGTCTTCCTGACGGAAAACCCTTTCATTTGATACCCATATCGGGGGGTGCGCAAAAAATAACTATTCCGCCATCTTGTTGCGTCCGCCATATTGGATTTAGAGGAAATTCATTTCGTTCATCGCCTTCCTGACGGACAACCCTTTCATTTGATACCCATATCGGGGCGGTGCGCAAAAAATAACTAGTCCGCCATCTTGTTGCGTCCGCCATATTGGATTTAGAGGAAATTCATTTCGTTCATCGTCTTCCTGACGGAAAACCCTTTCATTTGATACCCAAATCGGGGCGGTGCGCAAAAAATAACTAGTCCGCCATCTTGTTGCGTCCGCCATATTGGATTTAGAGGAAATTCATTTCGTTCATCGTCTTCCTGACGGAAAACCCTTTCATTTGATACCCATATCGGGGGGTGCGCAAAAAACAAATATTCCGCCATCTTGTTGCGTCCGCCATATTGGATTTAGAGAAAATTCATTACGTTCATCGCCTTCCTGACGGACAACCCTTTCATTTGATACCCATATCGGGGGGTGCGCAAAAAATAACTATTCCGCCATCTTGTTGCGTCCGCCATATTGGATTTAGAGGAAATTCATTTCGTTCATCGTCTTCCTGACGGAAAACCCTTTCATTTGATACCCATATCGGGGGGTGCGCAAAAAATAACTATGTCCGCCATATTGGATTTAGAGAAAATTCATTACGTTCATCGTCTTCCTGATGGAAAACCCTTTCATTTGATACCCATATCGGGGGGTGCGCAAAAAATAACTAGTCCGCCATCTTGTTGCGTCCGCCATATTGGATTTAGAGAAAATTCATTACGTTCATCGTCTTCCTGACGGAAAACCCTTTCATTTGATACCCATATCGGGGGGGTGCGCAAAAAATAACTATTCCGCCATCTTGTTGCGTCCGCCATATTGGATTTAGAGGAAATTCATTTCGTTCATCGTCTTCCTGACGGAAAACCCTTTCATTTGATACCCATATCGGGGGGGTGCGCTAAAAATAACTAGTCCGCCATCTTGTTGCGTCCGCCATATTGGATTTAGAGAAAATTCAATTTGTTTTTCGTCTTCCTGACGGAAAACCCTTTCATTTGATACCCATATCGGGGGGGTTCGCAAAAAATAACTAGTCCGCCATCTTGTTGCGTCCGCCATATTGGATTTAGAGAAAATTCATTACGTTCATCGTCTTCCTGACGGAATACCCTTTAATTTGATACCCATATCGGGGGTGCGCAAAAAACAACTAGTCCGCCATCTTGTTGCGTCCGCCATATTGGTTTTAGAGAAAAATCATTTTGTTCATCGTCTTCCTGACGGAAAACCCTTTCATTTGATACCCATATCGGGGGGGTGCGCCAAAAATTAATTTTTCTAAATCCAAAATGGCGGACGTAACAGGATGCGGACGCAACAAGATGGCGGACTAGTAATTTTTTTCGCACCCCCCCGATATGGGGTATCAAATGAACGAAGGGTTTTCCGTCAGGAAGACGATGAACGTAATGGATTTTTCGGAAAATCATTTGATGAATATGGCGGACTAACAGAGTGCCGCATCTTTGCGCCCCGCCATATTGGATTTAGAGGGTATGAAAATGAGGGTTTTCCGTCAGGAAGACGATGAATAAAATGATTTTTCTCCTAAAACCAATATGGCCGGACGCAAAAAATGGGACAGCCATTTTTTGCACCCCCCATATGGGATAAAGAGAAAAGGGATTTCGTTCAGCGACTTGCAGACGGAAAATGATTTTTTCTTTAAAACCAATATCGGCGGACGCAAAAAAAATAGTAGCATTTGTTGCGTCCGCCATAGATATGGGATAAAATTAATTAGGTTCATCGTCTTCAAGACGGAGAACCCTTTCATGATACCCTTCTCGTAAATCCAAAAAATGGCTGACGCCGCCATCTTGTTGCGTCCGCCACATTGGATTTAGAGGAAATTCATTTTGTTCATCGTCTTTCTGACGGAAAACCCTTTCATTTGATACCCATATCGGGGGGGTGCGCAAAAAATAACTAGTCCGCGATCTTGTTGCGTCCGCCATATTGGATTTAGAGAAAATTCATTTCGTTCATCGTCTTCCTGACGGAAAACCCTTTCATTTGATACCCATATCGGGGGGGTGCGCAAAAAATAACTAGTCCGCCATCTTGTTGCGTCCGCCATATTGGATTTAGAGAAAATTCATTTCGTTCATCGTCTTCCTGACGGAAAACCCTTTCATTTGATACCCATATCGGGGGGGTGCGCAAAAAATAACTAGTCCGCCATCTTGTTGAGTCCGCCATATTATATTTAGAGAAAATTCATTTCGTTCATCGTCTTCCTGACGGAAAACCCTTTCATTTGATACCCATATCGGGGGGTGCGCAAAAAATAACTAGTCCGCCATCTTGTTGCGTCCGCCATATTGGATTTAGAGGAAATTCATTTCGTTCATCGTCTTCCTGACGGAAAACCCTTTCATTTGATACCCATATCGGGGGGTGCGCTAAAAATAACTAGTCCGCCATCTTGTTGCGTCCGCCATATTGGATTTAGAGAAAATTCAATTTTTTTTTCGTCTTCCTGACGGAAAACCCTTTCATTTGATACCCATATCGGGGGGGTTCGCAAAAAATAACTAGTCCGCCATATTGTTGCGTCCGCCATATTGGATTTAGAGAAAATTCATTACGTTCATCGTCTTCCTGACGGAATACCCTTTAATTTGATACCAATATCGGGGGGTGCGCAAAAAACAACTAGTCCGCCATCTTTTTGCGTTCGCCATATTGGTTTTAGAGAAAAATCATTTTGTTCATCGTCTTCCTGACGGAAAACCCTTTCATTTGATACCCATATCGGGGGGTGCGCCAAAAATTAATTTTTTCTAAATCCAAAATGGCGGACGTAACAAGATGGCGGACGCAACAAGATGGCGGACTAGTAATTTTTTCGCACCCCCCGATATGGGTATCAAATGAAAGGGTTTTCCGTCAGGAGAGACGATGAACGTAATGATTTTCTCTAAATCCAATATGGCGGACGCACAAGATGGCGGCTAGTTATTTCTTGCCGCACCCCCGATATGGGTATCAAATGAAAGGTTTTCCGTCAGGAAAGACGATGAATAAAATGATTTTTCTCTAAAAACCAATATGGCGGACGCAAAAAGATGGCGGACGGTTTTGCCAGCACCCCGATATGGATATCAAATGAAAGGGTTTTCCGTCAGGAAGACGATGAACAAAATGATTTTTCTCTAAAATCCAAATATGGCGGACCGCCATCAAGTTGCGGCCCCATATTGGATTTGAAATTAGTTCATCGTTTCTACGGAAAACCCTTTCATTTGATACCCATATCGTCGGGATCGGAAAACCTCAAATGAACAGGTTTTCCGTCCGCCAGCGCATTGGATTTAGAAAAACATTGAATTTTCTGGAACCCTTTAAATCCAAAATGGCTGACGCCGCCATCTTGTTGCGTCCGCCACATTGGATTTAGAGGAAATTCATTTTGTTCATCGTCTTTCTGACGGAAAACCCTTTCATTTGATACCCATATCGGGGGGTGCGCAAAAAATAACTAGTCCGCCATCTTGTTGCGTCCGCCATATTGGATTTAGAGAAAATTCATTTCGTTCATCGTCTTCCTGACGGAAAACCCTTTCATTTGATACCCATATCGGGGGGTGCGCAAAAAATAACTAGTCCGCCATCTTGTTGCGTCCGCCATATTGGATTTAGAGAAAATTCATTTCGTTCATCGTCTTCCTGACGGAAAACCCTTTCATTTGATACCCATATCGGGGGGTGCGCACAAAATAACTAGTCCGCCATCTTGTTGCGTCCGCCATATTGGATTTAGAGAAAATTCATTACGTTCATCGTCTTCCTGACGGAAAACCCTTTCATTTGATACCCATATCGGGGGGTGCGCAAAAAATAACTAGTCCGCCATCTTGTTGCGTCCGCCATATTGGATTTAGAGAAAATTCATTTCGTTCATCGTCTTCCTGACGGAAAACCCTTTCATTTGATACCCATATCGGGGGGTGCGCACAAAATAACTAGTCCGCCATCTTGTTGCGTCCGCCATATTGGATTTAGAGAAAATTCATTACGTTCATCGTCTTCCTGACGGAAAACCCTTTCATTTGATACCCATATCGGGGGGTGCGAAAAAAATTACTAGTCCGCCATCTTGTTGCGTCCGCCATATTGGATTTAGAGAAATTTCATTACGTTCATCGTCTTCCTGACGGAAAACCCTTTCATTTGATACCCATATCGGGGGGTGCGCAAAAAATAACTATTCCGCCATCTTGTTGCGTCCGCCATATTGGATTTAGAGGAAATTCATTTTGTTCATCGTCTTCCTGACGGAAAACCCTTTCATTTGATACCCATATCGGGGGGTGCGCAAAAAATAACTAGTCCGCCATCTTGTTGCGTCCGCCATATTGAATTTAGAGAAAATTCATTTCGTTCATCGTCTTCCTGACGGAAAACCCTTTCATTTGATACCCATATCGGGGGGTGCGCACAAAATAACTAGTCCGCCATCTTGTTGCGTCCGCCATATTGGATTTAGAGAAAATTCATTACGTTCATCGTCTTCCTGACGGAAAACCCTTTCATTTGATACCCATATCGGGGGGTGCGAAAAAAATTACTAGTCCGCCATCTTGTTGCGTCCGCCATATTGGATTTAGAGAAATTTCATTACGTTCATCGTCTTCCTGACGGAAAACCCTTTCATTTGATACCCATATCGGGGGGTGCGCAAAAAATAACTATTCCGCCATCTTGTTGCGTCCGCCATATTGGATTTAGAGGAAATTCATTTTGTTCATCGTCTTCCTGACGGAAAACCCTTTCATTTGATACCCATATCGGGGGGTGCGCAAAAAATAACTAGTCCGCCATCTTGTTGCGTCCGCCATATTGAATTTAGAGAAAATTCATTTCGTTCATCGTCTTCCTGACGGAAAACCCTTTCATTTGATACCCATATCGGGGGGTGCGCACAAAATAACTAGTCCGCCATCTTGTTGCGTCCGCCATATTGGATTTAGAGAAAATTCATTACGTTCATCGTCTTCCTGACGGAAAACCCTTTCATTTGATACCCATATCGGGGGGGGTGCGAAAAAAATTACTAGTCCGCCATCTTGTTGCGTCCGCCATATTGGATTTAGAGAAATTTCATTACGTTCATCGTCTTCCTGACGGAAAACCCTTTCATTTGATACCCATATCGGGGGGGTGCGCAAAAAATAACTATTCCGCCATCTTGTTGCGTCCGCCATATTGGATTTAGAGGAAATTCATTTCGTTCATCGTCTTCCTGACGGAAAACCCTTTCATTTGATATCCATATCGGGGGGTGCACAAAAAATAACTATTCCGCCATCTTGTTGCGTCCGCCATATTGGATTTAGAGGAAATTCATTTCTATCATCGTCTTCCTGACGGAAAACCCTTTCATTTGATACCCATATCGGGGGGTGCGAAAAAAATAACTAGTCCGCCATCTTGTTGCGTCCGCCATTTTGGATTTAGAGAAAATTCATTTCGTTCATCGTCTTCCTGACGGAAAACCCTTTCATTTGATACCCATATCGGGGGGTGCGCACAAAATAACTAGTCCGCCATCTTGTTGCGTCCGCCATATTGGATTTAGAGAAAATTCATTACGTTCATCGTCTTCCTGACGGAAAACCCTTTCATTTGATACCCATATCGGGGGGTGCGAAAAAAATTACTAGTCCGCCATCTTGTTGCGTCCGCCATATTGGATTTAGAGAAATTTCATTACGTTCATCGTCTTTCTGACGGAAAACCCTTTCATTTGATACCCATATCGGGGGGGTGCGCAAAAAATAACTATTCCGCCATCTTGTTGCGTCCGCCATATTGGATTTAGAGGAAATTCATTTCGTTCATCGTCTTCCTGACGGAAAACCCTTTCATTTGATATCCATATCGGGGGGGTGCACAAAAAATAACTATTCCGCCATCTTGTTGCGTCCGCCATATTGGATTTAGAGGAAATTCATTTCTATCATCATCTTCCTGACGGAAAACCCTTTCATTTGATACCCATATCGGGGGGTGCGAAAAAAATAACTAGTCCACCATCTTGTTGCGTCCGCCATTTTGGATTTAGAGAAAATTCATTACGTTCATCGTCTTCCTGACGGAAAACCCTTTCATTTGATACCCATATCGGGGGGTGCGCAAAAAATAACTATTCCGCCATCTTGTTGCGTCCGCCATATTGGATTTAGAGAAAATTCATTACGTTCATCGCCTTCCTGACGGAAAACCCTTTCATTTGATACCCATATCGGGGGGGTGCGCAAAAAATAACTATTCCGCCATCTTGTTGCGTCCGCCATATTGGATTTAGAGGAAATTCATTTCGTTCATCGTCTTCCTGACGGAAAACCCTTTCATTTGATACCCATATCGGGGGGTGCGCTAAAAATAACTAGTCCGCCATCTTGTTGCGTCCGCCATATTGGATTTAGAGAAAATTCAATTTGTTTTTCGTCTTCCTGACGGAAAACCCTTTCATTTGATACCCATATCGGGGGGGTTCGCAAAAAATAACTAGTCCGCCATCTTGTTGCGTCCGCCATATTGGATTTAGAGAAAATTCATTACGTTCATCGTCTTCCTGACGGAATACCCTTTAATTTGATACCAATATCGGGGGGTGCGCAAAAAATAACTAGTCCGCCATCTTGTTGTGTCCGCCATATTGGATTTAGAGAAAATTCATTTTGTTCTTCGTCTTCCTGATGGAAAACCCTTTCATTTGATACCCATATCGGGGGGGTGCGCCAAAAATTAATTTTTTCTAAATCCAAAATGGCGGACGTAACAAGATGGCGAACGCAACAAGATGGCGGACTAGTAATTTTTTTCGCCCCCGATGGGGGGTATCAAATGAAAAAGTTTTCCGTCAGGAAGACGATGAACGTAATGAATTTTTTCTAAATCCAATATGGCGGATCGCACAAGAATGGCGGACTAGCTATTTATTTGCGCACCCCCCGATATGGGTATCAAATGAAAGGGTTTTCCGTCAGGAAGACGATAAATAAAATGATTTTTTTCTCTAAAATCCAATATGGCGGACGCAACAAATGGCGGACAACCTAATTTTCTGCACCACCCGATAAATAACTAGTCCGCATTTGGGTATCAAATAGAAAGGGTTTTCCGTCAGGAAGACGATGAACAAAATGATTTTTCTCTAAAACCAATATGTTAACAATGGGAAAGGTGCGGAATAACTAGTCGCCATATTTTGCGCCTCCCCCATATGGGATTTAGAGGAAATTGTTTTCGTTCATCGTCTTGAAAGACGGTGAACAACATGAATTTTCTCTAAATCCAAAATGGCTGACGCCGCCATCTTGTTGCGTCCGCCATATTGGATTTAGAGGAAATTCATTTCGTTCATCGTCTTCCTGACGGAAAACCCTTTCATTTGATACCCATATCGGGGGGTGCGCAAAAAATAACTAGTCCGCCATCTTGTTGCGTCCGCCATATTGGATTTAGAGAAAATTCATTTCGTTCATCGTCTTCCTGACGGAAAACCCTTTCATTTGATACCCATATCGGGGGGTGCGCAAAAAATAACTAGTCCGCCATTTTTGCTCGCCATTGGATTTAGAGGAAATTCATTTCGTTCATCGTCTTCCTGACGGAAAACCCGTTCATTTGATACCCATATCGGGGTGCGCACAAAATAACAGTCCCCTCTTGTTGCGTCCGCCATATTGGATTAGAGAAAATTCATTACGTTCATCGCCTTCCTGACGGACAACTCTTTCATTTGATACCCATATCGGGGGGTGCGCAAAAAATAACTATTCCGCCATCTTGTTGCGTCCGCCATATTGGATTTAGAGGAAATTCATTTCGTTCATCGTCTTCCTGACGGAAAACCCTTTCATTTGATACCCATATCGGGGGGTGCGCAAAAAATAACTAGTCCGCCATCTTGTTGCGTCCGCCATATTGGATTTAGAGAAAATTCATTACGTTCATGTCTTCCTGATGGAAAACCCTTTCATTTGATACCCATATCGGGGGGTGCGCAAAAAATAACTAGTCCGCCATCTTGTTGCGTCCGCCATTGGATTTAGAGAAAATTCATTACGTTCATCGTCTTCCTGACGGAAAACCCTTTCATTTGATACCCATATCGGGGGGTGCGCAAAAAATAACTATTCCGCCATCTTGTTGCGTCCGCCATATTGTATTTAGAGGAAATTCATTTCGTTCATCGTCTTCCTGACGGAAAACCCTTTCATTTGATACCCATATCGGGGGGGTGCGCTAAAAATAACTAGTCCGCCATCTTGTTGCGTCCGCCATATTGGATTTAGAGAAAATTCAATTTGTTTTTCGTCTTCCTGACGAAAAACCCTTTCATTTGATACCCATATCGGGGGGGTTCGCAAAAAATAACTAGTCCGCCATCTTGTTGCGTCCGCCATATTGGATTTAGAGAAAATTCATTACGTTCATCGTCTTCCTGACGGAAAACCCTTTCATTTGATACCCATATCGGGGGGTGCGCAAAAAATAACTAGTCCGCCATCTTGTTGCGTCCGCCATATTGAATTTAGAGAAAATTCATTTCGTTCATCGTCTTCCTGACGGAAAACCCTTTCATTTGATACCCATATCGGGGGGTGCGCACAAAATAACTAGTCCGCCATCTTGTTGCGTCCGCCATATTGGATTTAGAGAAAATTCATTACGTTCATCGTCTTCCTGACGGAAAACCCTTTCATTTGATACCCATATCGGGGGGTGCGCAAAAAATAACTAGTCCGCCATCTTGTTGCGTCCGCCATATTGGATTTAGAGAAAATTCATTTCGTTCATCGTCTTCCTGACGGAAAACCCTTTCATTTGATACCCATATCGGGGGGGTGCGCAAAAAATAACTAGTCCGCCATCTTGTTGCGTCCGCCATATTGGATTTAGAGAAAATTCATTTCGTTCATCGTCTTCCTGACGGAAAACCCTTTCATTTGATACCCATATCGGGGGGGTGCGCAAAAAATAACTAGTCCGCCATCTTGTTGAGTCCGCCATATTATATTTAGAGAAAATTCATTTCGTTCATCGTCTTCCTGACGGAAAACCCTTTCATTTGATACCCATATCGGGGGGGTGCGCAAAAAATAACTAGTCCGCCATCTTGTTGCGTCCGCCATATTGGATTTAGAGGAAATTCATTTCGTTCATCGTCTTCCTGACGGAAAACCCTTTCATTTGATACCCATATCGGGGGGGTGCGCTAAAAATAACTAGTCCGCCATCTTGTTGCGTCCGCCATATTGGATTTAGAGAAAATTCAATTTGTTTTTCGTCTTCCTGACGGAAAACCCTTTCATTTGATACCCATATCGGGGGGGTTCGCAAAAAATAACTAGTCCGCCATATTGTTGCGTCCGCCATATTGGATTTAGAGAAAATTCATTACGTTCATCGTCTTCCTGACGGAATACCCTTTAATTTGATACCAATATCGGGGGGTGCGCAAAAAACAACTAGTCCGCCATCTTGTTGCGTTCGCCATATTGGTTTTAGAGAAAAATCATTTTGTTCATCGTCTTCCTGACGGAAAACCCTTTCATTTGATACCCATATCGGGGGGGGTGCGCCAAAAATTAATTTTTTCTAAATCCAAAATGGCGGACGTAACAAGATGGCGAACGCAACAAGATGGCGGACTAGTAATTTTTTCGCACCCCCGATATGGGTATCAAATGAAAGGGTTTTCCGTCAGGAAGACGATGAACGTAATGAATTTTCTCTAAATCCAATATGGCGGACGCAACAAGATGGCGGACTAGTTATTTCTTGCGCACCCCCCGATATGGGTATCAAATGAAAGGGTTTTCCGTCAGGAAGACGATGAATAAAATGATTTTTCTCTAAAACCAATATGGCGGACGCAACAAGATGGCGGACTAGTTATTTTTTGCACACCCCCCGATATGGGTATCAAATGAAAGGGTATTCCGTCAGGAAGACGATGAACAAAATGATTTTTCTCTAAAACCAATATGGCGGACGCAACAAGATGGCGGACTAGTTGTTTTTTGCGCACCCCCCGATATGGGTATCAAATGAAAGGGTTTTCCGTCAGGAAGACGGTGAACAACATGAATTTTCTCTAAATCCAAAATGGCTGACGCCGCCATCTTGTTGCGTCCGCCATATTGGATTTAGAGGAAATTCATTTTGTTCATCGTCTTTCTGACGGAAAACCCTTTCATTTGATACCCATATCGGGGGGTGCGCAAAAAATAACTAGTCCGCCATCTTGTTGCGTCCGCCATATTGGATTTAGAGAAAATTCATTTCGTTCATCGTCTTCCTGACGGAAAACCCTTTCATTTGATACCCATATCGGGGGGTGCGCAAAAAATAACTAGTCCGCCATCTTGTTGCGTCCGCCATATTGGATTTAGAGAAAATTCATTTCGTTCATCGTCTTCCTGACGGAATACCCTTTCATTTGATACCCATATCGGGGGGGTGCGCAAAAAATAACTATTCCGCCATCTTGTTGCGTCCGCCATATTTGGTTTAGAGAAAATTCATTACGTTCATCGCCTTCCTGACGGAAAACCCTTTCATTTGATACCCATATCGGGGGGTGCGCAAAAAATAACTATTCCGCCATCTTGTTGCGTCCGCCATATTGGATTTAGAGAAAATTCATTACGTTTCGCCTTCCTGACGGAAAACCCTTTCATTTGATACCCATATCGGGGGGGTGCGCAAAAAATTACTAGTCCGCCATCTTGTTGCGTCCGCCATATTGGATTTAGAGAAAATTCATTACGTTCATCGTCTTCCTGACGGAAAACCCTTTCATTTGATACCCATATCGGGGGGTGCGCAAAAAATAACTAGTCCGCCATCTTGTTGCGTCCGCCATATTGGATTTAGAGAAAATTCATTTCGTTTTTCGTCTTCCTGACGGAAAACCCTTTCATTTGATACCCATATCGGGGGGGGTTCGCAAAAAATAACTAGTCCGCCATCTTGTTGCGTCCGCCATATTGGATTTAGAGAAAATTCATTACGTTCATCGTCTTCCTGACGGAAAACCCTTTCATTTGATACCCATATCGGGGGGTGCGCCAAAAATTAATTTTCTAATCAAAAATGTCGCGCCATCTTGTTGCGTCCGCCATATTGGATTTAGAGAAAATTCATTTCGTTCATCGTCTTCCTGACGGAAAACCCTTTCATTTGATACCCATATCGGGGGGTGCGCAAAAAATAACTAGTCCGCCATCTTGTTGCGTCCGCCATATTGGATTTAGAGAAAATTCATTACGTTCATCGTCTTCCTGACGGAAAACCCTTTCATTTGATACCCATATCGGGGGGTGCGCAAAAAATAACTAGTCCGCCATCTTGTTGCGTCCGCCATATTGGATTTAGAGAAAATTCATTTCGTTCATCGTCTTCCTGACGGAAAACCCTTTCATTTGATACCCATATCGGGGGGGTGCGAAAAAAATAACTAGTCCGCCATCTTGTTGCGTCCGCCATATTGGATTTAGAGAAAATTCATTACGTTCATCGTCTTCCTGACGGAAAACCCTTTCATTTGATACCCATATCGGGGGGGTGCGCTAAAAATAACTAGTCCGCCATCTTGTTGCGTCCGCCATATTGGATTTAGAGAAAATTCATTTTGTTCATCGTCTTCCTGACGGAAAACCCTTTCATTTGATACCCATATCGGGGGGTGCGCAAAAAATAACTAGTCCGCCATCTTGTTGCGTCCGCCATATTGGATTTAGAGGAAATTCATTACGTTCATCGTCTTCCTGACGGAAAACCCTTTCATTTGATACCCATATCGGGGGGTGCGGCAAAAAATAACTAGTCCGCCATCTTGTTGCGTCCGCCATATTGGATTTAGAGAAAATTCATTACGTTCATCGGCTTCCTGACGGAAAACCCTTTCATTTGATACCCATATCGGGGGTGCGCAAAAAAATAACTATTCCGCCATCTTGTTGCGTCCGCCATATTGGATTTAGAGGAAATTCATTTCGTTCATCGCCTTCCTGACGGAAAACCCTTTCATTTGATACCCATATCGGGGGTGCGCAAAAAATAACTAGTCCGCCATCTTGTTGCGTCCGCCATATTGGATTTAGAGAAAATTCATTTCGTTCATCGTCTTCCTGACGGAAAACCCTTTCATTTGATACCCATATCGGGGGGGTGCGCAAAAATAACTAGTCCGCCATCTTGTTGCGTCCGCCATATTGGATTTAGAGAAAATTCATTTCGTTCATCGTCTTCCTGACGGAAAACCCTTTCATTTGATACCCATATCGGGGGGTGCGCAAAAAATAACTAGTCCGCCATCTTGTTGCGTCCGCCATATTGGATTTAGAGAAAATTCATTACGTTCATCGTCTTCCTGACGGAAAACCCTTTCATTTGATACCCATATCGGGGGGTGCGCAAAAAATAACTAGTCCGCCATCTTGTTGCGTCCGCCATATTGGATTTAGAGAAAATTAATTTCGTTCATCGTCTTCCTGACGGAAAACCCTTTCATTTGATACCCATATCGGGGGGTGCGCAAAAAATAACTAGTCCGCCATCTTGTTGCGTCCGCCATATTGGATTTAGAGAAAATTCATTTCGTTCATCGTCTTCCTGACGGAAAACCCTTTCATTTGATACCCATATCGGGGGGTGCGCAAAAAATAACTAGTCCGCCATCTTGTTGCGTCCGCCATATTGGATTTAGAGAAAATTCATTACGTTCATCGTCTTCCTGACGGAAAACCCTTTCATTTGATACCCATATCGGGGGTGCGCAAAAAATAACTAGTCCGCCATCTTGTTGCGTCCGCCATATTGGATTTAGAGAAAATTCATTTCGTTCATCGTCTTCCTGACGGAAAACCCTTTCATTTGATACCCATATCGGGGGGGTGCGCAAAAAATAACTAGTCCGCCATCTTGTTGCGTCCGCCATATTGGATTTAGAGAAAATTCATTTCGTTCATCGTCTTCCTGACGGAAAACCCTTTCATTTGATACCCATATCGGGGGGTGCGCAAAAAATAACTAGTCCGCCATCTTGTTGCGTCCGCCATATTGGATTTAGAGAAAATTCATTTCGTTCATCGTCTTCCTGACGGAAAACCCTTTCATTTGATACCCATATCGGGGGGTGCGCAAAAAATAACTAGTCCGCCATCTTGTTGCGTCCGCCATATTGGATTTAGAGAAAATTCATTACGTTCATCGTCTTCCTGACGGAAAACCCTTTCATTTGATACCCATATCGGGGGGTGCGCAAAAAATAACTAGTCCGCCATCTTGTTGCGTCCGCCATATTGGATTTAGAGAAAATTCATTTCGTTCATCGTCTTCCTGACGGAAAACCCTTTCATTTGATACCCATATCGGGGGGTGCGCAAAAAATAACTATTCCGCCATCTTGTTGCGTCCGCCATATTGGATTTAGAGGAAATTCATTTCTTTCATCGTCTTCCTGACGGAAAACCCTTTCATTTGATACCCATATCGGGGGGTGCGCTAAAAAAATAACTAGTCCGCCATCTTGTTGCGTCCGCCATTTTGGATTTAGAGAAAATTCATTTCGTTCATCGTCTTCCTGACGGAAAACCCTTTCATTTGATACCCATATCGGGGGGTGCGCAAAAAATAACTATTCCGCCATCTTGTTGCGTCCGCCATATTGGATTTAGAGAAAATTCATTACGTTCATCGTCTTCCCTGACGGAAAACCCTTTCATTTGATACCCATATCGGGGGGTGCGCAAAAAATAACTGTTCCGCCATCTTGTTGCGTCCGCCATATTGGATTTAGAGGAAATTCATTTCGTTCATCGTCTTCCTGACGGAAAACCCTTTCATTTGATACCCATATCGGGGGTGCGCAAAAAATAACTAGTCCGCCATCTTGTTGCGTCCGCCATATTGGATTTAGAGAAAATTCATTTTGTTCATCGTCTTCCTGACGGAAAACCCTTTCATTTGATACCCATATCGGGGGTGCGAAAAAAATAACTAGTCCGCCATCTTGTTGCGTCCGCCATATTGGATTTAGAGAAAATTCATTACGTTCATCGTCTTCCTGACGGAAAACCCTTTCATTTGATACCCATATCGGGGGGTGCGCAAAAAATAACTTAGTCCGCCATCTTGTTGCGTCCGCCATATTGGATTTAGAGAAAATTCATTTCGTTCATCGTCTTCCTGACGGAAAACCCTTTCATTTGATACCC
Organism: Aromia moschata; assembly: GCA_029963805.1. Classification (NCBI taxonomy): domain Eukaryota; kingdom Metazoa; phylum Arthropoda; class Insecta; order Coleoptera; family Cerambycidae; genus Aromia; species Aromia moschata. The sequence continues at coordinate 49,776 of JAPWTK010000044.1, forward strand.
ATATCGGGGGGTGCGCCAAAAATTACTATTCCGCCATCTTGTTGCGTCCGCCATATTGGATTTAGAGAAAATTTATTACGTTCATCGCCTTCCTGACGGAAAACCCTTTCATTTGATACCCATATCGGGGGGTGCGCAAAAAATAACTATTCCGCCATCTTGTTGCGTCCGCCATATTGGATTTAGAGAAAATTCATTTCGTTCATCGTCTTCCTGACGGAAAACCCTTTCATTTGATACCCATATCGGGGGTGCGCAAAAAATAACTAGTCCGCCATCTTGTTGCGTCCGCCATATTGGATTTAGAGAAAATTCATTACGTTCATCGTCTTCCTGACGGAAAACCCTTTCATTTGATACCCATATCGGGGGTGCGCAAAAAATAACTATTCCGCCATCTTGTTGCGTCCGCCATATTGGATTTAGAGAAAATTCATTACGTTCATCGCCTTCCTGACGGAAAACCCTTTCATTTGATACCCATATCGGGGGTGCCAAAATAACTACCGCCACTTTCCCTGTTAAAAAATCATTTTTTGTCTCCGACGGAAAACTTTCATTATACCAATGGGGGGGCGCAAAAATAACTAGCCACTTTGCCCAATGGATTAGAGAAAATATATCGTCTCCGACGGAAACTTAATTGATACCCATATCGGGGGTGCGCAAAAAATAACTAGTCCGCCATCTTGTTGTGTCCGCCATATTGGATTTAGAGAAAATTCATTTTGTTCTTCGTCTTCCTGATGGAAAACCCTTTCATTTGATACCCATATCGGGGGTGCGCCAAAATCCACCTCACTACGCCATCTTGTTGCGTCCGCCATATTGGATTTAGAGAAAATTCATTACAGTTCATCGTCTTCCTGACGGAAAACCCTTTCATTTGATACCCATATCGGGGGGTGCGCAACAAATAACTATTCCGCCATCTTGTTGCGTCCGCCATATTGGACTTAGAGAAAATTCATTACGTTCATCGTCTTCCTGACGGAAAACCCTTTCATTTGATCCCCATATCGGGGGTGCGCAAAAAATAACTATCCGCCACTTCTCCCATATTGATTTAGAGAAAATTCATTACGTTCATCGTCTTCCTGACGGAAAACCCTTTCATTTGATACCCAACATAATTAATAAAAAAGCCAAAAAATAACTAGTACGCCGCTTGTTGCGTCCGCCATATTGGATTTAGAGAAAACATTACGTCATCGTCTCCCTGACGGAAAACCCTTTCATTTGATACCCATATCGGGGGGTGCGCTAAAAATAACTAGTCCGCCATCTTGTTGCGTCCGCCATATTGGATTTAGAGAAAATTCATTTCGTTCATCGTCTTCCTGACGGAAAACCCTTTCATTTGATACCCATATCGGGGGGTGCACAAAAAATAACTAGTCCGCCATCTTGTTGCGTCCGCCATATTGGATTTAGAGGAAATTCATTTCGTTCATCGTCTTCCTGACGGAAAACCCGTTCATTTGATACCCATATCGGGGGGTGCGCAAACAAAATAACTAGTCCGCCATCTTGTTGCGTCCGCCATATTGGATTTAGAGAAAATTCATTACGTTCATCGTCTTCCTGACGGACAACTCCTTTCATTTGATACCCATATCGGGGGTGCGCAAAAAATAACTATTCCGCCATCTTGTTGCGTCCGCCATATTGGATTTAGAGGAAATTCATTTCGTTCATCGTCTTCCTGACGGAAAACCCTTTCATTTGATACCCATATCGGGGCAAAAAATAACTAGTCCCATCTTTCGTCCGCCATATTGGATTTAGAAAAATTCAACGTTCATCGTCTCCATGGAAAACCCTTTCATTTGATAAATCGGGCGCAAAAAATAACTAGTCCCATCTTTCGTCCGCCATATTGGATTTAGAGAAAATTATTACCATCGTCCGACGGAAAACCCTTCATTTATAATATCGCGCAAATAACTATCCGCCATCTTTGCGTCCGCCATATTTTAGAAAAGTTGTTCATCGTCTCCACGGAAAACCCTTTCATTTATATACGGGGGTGCGCTAAAAATAACTAGTCCGCCATCTGTTGCGTCCGCCATATTGGATTTAGAGAAAATTAAAGTTCTCCCTGACGAAAAACCCTTCATTTGATACCCAATCGGGGGGCGCAAAAAATAACTAGTCCGCCATCTTGTTGCGTCCGCCATATTGGATTTAGAGAAAATTCATACGTTCATCGTCTCCTGACGGAAAACCCTTTCATTTGATACCCATATCGGGGGGTGCGCAAAAAATAACTAGTCCGCCATCTTGTTACGTCCGCCATATTGGATTTAGAGAAAATTCATTCGTCACTCCTGACGGAAAACCCTTCATACATATCGGGTGCGCACAAAATAACTAGTCGCCACTTTCGTCCGCCATATTGGATTTAGAGAAAATTCATTACGTTCATCGTCTTCCGACGGAAAACCCTTCATTTGATACCCATATCGGGGGTGCGCAAAAAATAACTAGTCCGCCATCTTGTTGCTCCGCCATATTGGATTTAGAGAAAATTCATTTCGTTCACGTCTTCCTGACGGAAAACCCTTCATTTATAAAGTGCCAAAATAACTAGCACTTCATTATAGAAAATTCATACCAGCACGGAAAACCCTTCATTTATAAATCGGGGTGCGCAAAAATTACTAGTCCACTTTAGTCGCCATATTAATTTAGAGAAAATTCATTACGCATCGTCCCACGGAAAACCCTTCATTTATACAATGGGGTGCGCAAATAACTATCACTTCGCCTATTGGATTAGAGGAAATTCATTCGTCATCGCCCGACGAGGGGGGGGGTTCTTTCTTTCCTCGTTGAAACCTTTCATTTGATACATATGGGGTGCGAAAAAAATAACTAGTCGCCATCTTGTTGCGTCCGCCATTTGGATTTAGAAAAATTTTTGTTTCGTCTCCGACGGAAAACCCTTCATTTATACAATCGGGGGCGCAAAAATAACTAGTCCGCCATATTGTTGCGTCCGCCATATTGGATTTAGAGAAAATACATCGTTCCTGACGGAATACCCTTTATTGATACAATACGGGGGTGCGAAAAACAACTAGTCGCCATCTTTTTGCCTTGGTTTTAGAAAAATCTTTCATCGTTCCGACGGAAAACCCTTCATTTGATACAAGGGGCTAAAAATAATTTCAAATTGTACGTCCGCCATATTGGATAAAAAATTGAGTTACGTCTCCTGACGGAAAACCCTTTCATTTCCGGGAGGGCCAAAAAATAACATCGCCCTTCTCCCAATGGATTTAAAAATCTATCTGACGGAAAATATTTATACCAAGGTACAAAAAAAATTCAGTATCATATTGGATTTAGAGAAAATTATTAGTATCGTCTTCGACGGAAAACTTCATTTGATACCCATATCGGGGGTGCGCAAAAAATAACTAGTCCGCCATCTTGTTGCGTCGCCATATTGGATTTAGAGAAAATTCATTACGTTCATCGCTTCCTGACGGAAAACTCTTTCATTTTGATACCCATATCGGGGTCAAAATAACTAGTCCGCCATCTTGTTGCGTCCGCCATATTGGATTTAGAGGAAATTCATTTTGTTCATCGTCTTCCTGACGGAAAACCCTTTCATTTGATACCCATATCGGGGGGTGCGCAAAAAATAACTAGTCCGCCATCTTGTTGCGTCCGCCATATTGGATTTAGAGAAAATTCATTACGTTCATCGTCTTCCTGACGGAAAACCCTTTCATTTGATACCCATATCGGGGGTGCGCAAAAAATAACTAGTCCGCCATCTTGTTGCGTCCGCCATATTGGATTTAGAGAAAATTCATTTCGTTCATCGTCTTCCTGACCTGGAAAACCCTTTCATTTGATACCCATATCGGGGGTGCGCAAAAAATAACTATTCCGCCATCTTGTTGCGTCCGCCATATTGGGTTTAGAGAAAATTCATTACGTTCATCGCCTTCCTGACGGAAAACCCTTTCATTTGATACCCATATCGGGGGTGCGCAAAAAATAACTAGTCCGCCATCTTGTTGCGTCCGCCATATTGGATTTAGAGAAAATTCAATACGTTCGTCTTCCTGACGGAAAACCCTTTCATTTGATACCCATATCGGGGGTGCGCAAAAAATAACTAGTCCGCCATCTTGTTGCGTCCGCCATATTGGATTTAGAGAAAATTCATTACGTTCATCGTCTTCCTGACGGAAAACCCTTTCATTTGATACCCATATCGGGGGTGCGCAAAAAATAACTAGTCGGCCATCTTGTTGCGTCCGCCATATTGGATTTAGAGAAAATTCAATTCGTTTTTCGTCTTCCTGACGGAAAACCCTTTCATTTGATACCCATATCGGGGGGTTCGCAAAAAATAACTAGTCCGCCATCTTGTTGCGTCCGCCATATTGGATTTAGAGAAAATTCATTACGTTCATCGTCTTCCTGACGGAAAACCCTTTAATTTGATACCCATATCGGGGGGTGCGCAAAAAATTAATTTTTCTAAATCAAAAATGGCGGACGTAACAAGATAAAGATGGCGGACGAAAAAAGATGGCGGACCTCAGAATTTTTTTGCAATATTGGTAAGAAGAAAAATTAAAAAGGGGGTGCGCAAAAAAAAACTAGTCCGCCATCTTGTTGCGCCATATGATATAGAGAAAATTCTTTCGTTCAAGTCATCGCTGACGGAACCCTTTCATTTAATACCCATATAGGGGGGTGCGAAAAATAACTAGTCCCATCTTGTGGGTCGCCATATTGGATTAGAAAAATTCATTTCGTCTTCTTCTGAGGAAAACCTTTCATTAGATACCAAATATGCGCTAAATAAAAAAATAACTGAGGCCGCCATCTTGTTGCGTCCGCCATATTGGATTTAGAGAAAATTCATTTTGTTCATCGTCTTTCTGACGGAAAACCCTTTCATTTAATACCCATATCGGGGGTGCGCAAAAAATAACTAGTCCGCCATCTTGTTGCGTCCGCCATATTGGATTTAGAGAAAATTCATTTCGTTCATCGTCTTCCTGACGGAAAACCCTTTCATTTGATACCCATATCGGGGGTGCGCAAAAAATAACTAGTCCGCCATCTTGTTGCGTCCGCCATATTGGATTTAGAGAAAATTCATTTTGTTCATCGTCTTCCTGACGGAAAACCCTTTCATTTGATACCCATATCGGGGGTGCGCAAAAAATAACTAGTCCGCCATCTTGTTGCGTCCGCCATATTTGGTTTAGAGAAAATTCATTACGTTCATCGTCTTCCTGACGGAAAACCCTTTCATTTGATACCCATATCGGGGGGTGCGCAAAAAATAACTAGTCCGCCATCTTGTTGCGTCCGCCATATTGGATTTAGAGAAAATTCATTTTGTTCACCGTCTTCCTGACGGAAAACCCTTTCATTTGATACCCATATCGGGGGTGCGCAAAAAATAACTATTCCGCCATCTTGTTGCGTCCGCCATATTGGATTTAGAGAAAATTCATTACGTTCATCGCCTTCCTGACGGAAAACCCTTTCATTTGATACCCATATCGGGGGGTGCGCTAAAAATAACTAGTCCGCCATCTTGTTGCGTCCGCCATATTGGATTTAGAGAAAATTCATTTTGTTCATCGTCTTCCTGACGGAAAACCCTTTCATTTGATACCCATATCGGGGGTGCGCAAAAAATAACTAGTCCGCCATCTTGTTGCGTCCGCCATATTGGATTTAGAGAAAATTCATTTTGTTCTTCGTCTTCCTGACGGAAAACCCTTTCATTTGATACCCATATCGGGGGGTGCGCAAAAAATAACTAGTCCGCCATCTTGTTGCGTCCGCCATATTGGATTTAGAGAAAATTCAATTTGTTCTTCGTCTTCCTGACGGAAAACCCTTTCATTTGATACCCATATCGGGGGGTGCGCAAAAAATAACTATTCCGCCATCTTTTTGCGTCCGCCATATTGGATTTAGAGGAAATTCATTTCGTTCATCGTCTTCCTGACGGAAAACCCTTTCATTTGATATCCATATCGGGGGGTGCGCAAAAAATAACTAGTCCGCCATCTTGTTGCGTCCGCCATATTGGATTTTGAGAAAATTCATTACGTTCATCGTCTTCCCTGACGGAAAACCCTTTCATTTGATACCCATATCGGGGGGTGCGCAAAAAATAACTATTCCGCCATCTTGTTGCGTCCGCCATATTGGATTTAGAGAAAATTCATTCCGTTCATCGCCTTCCTGACGGAAAACCCTTTCATTTGATACCCATATCGGGGGGTGCGCAAAAAATAACTATTCCGCCATCTTGTTGCGTCCGCCATATTGGATTTAGAGAAAATTCATTACGTTCATCGCCTTCCTGACGGAAAACCCTTTCATTTGATACCCATATCGGGGGGTGCGCTAAAAATAACTAGTCCGCCATCTTGTTGCTTCCGCCATATTGGATTTAGAGAAAGTTCATTACGTTCATCGTCTTCCTGACGGAAAACCCTTTCATTTGATACCCATATCGGGGGGTGCGCAAAAAATAACTAGTCCGCCATCTCGTTGCGTCCGCCATATTGGATTTAGAGAAAATTCATTACGTTCATCGACTTCCTGACGGAAAACCCTTTCATTTGATACCCATATCGGGGGGTGCACAAAAAATAACTATTCCGCCATCTTGTTGCGTCCGCCATATTGGATTTAGAGGAAATTCATTTCGTTCATCGTCTTCCTGACGGAAAACCCTTTCATTTGATACCCATATCGGGGGTGCGCAAAAAATAACTAGTCCGCCATCTTGTTGCGTCCGCCATATTGGATTTAGAGGAAATTCATTTCGTTCATCGTCTTCCTGACGGAAAACCCTTTCATTTGATACCCATATCGGGGGGTGCGCAAAAAAATAACTATTCCGCCATCTTGTGGCGTCCGCCATATTGGATTTAGAGGAAATTCATTTCGTTCATCGTCTTCCTGACGGAAAACCCTTTCATTTGATACCCATATCGGGGGGTGCGCAAAAAATAACTAGTCCGCCATCTTGTTGCGTCCGCCATATTGGATTTAGAGAAAATTCATTACGTTCAACGTCTTCCTGACGGAAAACTCTTTCATTTGATACCCATATCGGGGGTGCGCAAAAATAACTAGTCCGCCATCTTGTTGTGTCCGCCATATTGGATTTAGAGAAAATTCATTTTGTTCTTCGTCTTCCCTGATGGAAAACCCTTTCATTTGATACCCATATCGGGGGGGTGCGCAAAAAATTAATTTTTTCTAAATCCAAAATGGCGGACGTAACTAAGATGGCGGACGCACAAGATGGCGGACTAGTTATTTTTGCGCACCCCCGATTTGGGTATCAAATGAAAGGGTTTTCCGTCAGGAAGACGATGAACAAAATGAATTTTCTCTAAATCCAATATGGCGGACACAACAAGATGGCGGACTAGTTATTTCTTGCGCACCCCCCGATATGGGTATCAAATGAAAGGGTTTTCCGTCAGGGAAGACGATGAACAAAATGATTTTTCTCTAAAACCAATATGGCGGACGCAACAAGATGGCGGACTGTATCGGACACCCCGATAGTGGGTATCAAATGAAAGGGTTTTCCGTCAGGAAGACGGTGAACAACATGAATTTTCTCTAAATCCAAAATGGCTGACGCCGCCATCTTATTGCGTCCGCCATATTGGATTTAGAGGAAATTAATTTTGTTCATCGTCTTTCTGACGGAAAACCCTTTCATTTGATACCCATATCGGGGGGGTGCGCAAAAACTAACTATTCCACCATCTTGTTGCGTCCGCCATATTGGATTTAGAGGAAATTCATTTCGTTCATATCGGGGGGTGCGCAAAAAATAACTTGTCCGCCATCTTGTTGCGTCCGCCATATTGGATTTTGAGAAAATTCATTACGTTCATCGTCTTCCTGATGGAAAACCCTTTCATTTGATACCCATATCGGGGGGGGGTGCGCCAAAAATTAATTTTTTCTAAATCAAAAATGGCGGACGTAACAAGATGGCGGACGTAACAAGATGGCGGACTAGTAATTTTTTCGCACCCCCCGATATGGGTATCAAATGAAGGTTTTCCGTCAGGAAGACGATGAACGTAATGAATTTTCTAACCAATATGGCGGACCAACAAGATGGCGGACTAGTTATTTCTTGCGCACCCCCCGATATGGGTATCAAAAATGAAAGGGTTTTCCGTCAGGAAGACAGGTGAACGTAATGAATTTTCTCTAAATCCAAAATGGCTGACGCCGCCATCTTGTTGCGTCCGCCATATTGGATTTAGAGGAAATTCATTTTGTTCATCGTCTTTCTGACGGAAAACCCTTTCATTTGATACCCATATCGGGGGGTGCGCAAAAAATAACTAGTCCGCCATCTTGTTGCGTCCGCCATATTGGATTTAGAGAAAATTCATTTCGTTCATCGTCTTCCTGACGGAAAACCCTTTCATTTGATACCCATATCGGGGGGTGCGCAAAAAATAACTAGTCCGCCATCTTGTTGCGTCCGCCATATTGGATTTAGAGAAAATTCATTACGTTCATCGTCTTCCTGACGGAAAACCCTTTCATTTGATACCCATATCGGGGGGTGCGCAAAAAATAACTATTCCGCCATCTTGTTGCGTCCGCCATATTGGATTTAGAGGAAATTCATTTCGTTCATCGTCTTCCTGACGGAAAACCCTTTCATTTGATACCCATATCGGGGGGTGCGCTAAAAATAACTAGTCCGCCATCTTGTTGCGTCCGCCATATTGGATTTAGAGAAAATTCAATTTGTTTTTCGTCTTCCTGACGGAAAACCCTTTCATTTGATACCCATATCGGGGGGGTTCGCAAAAAATAACTAGTCCGCCATCTTGTTGCGTCCGCCATATTGGATTTAGAGAAAATTCATTACGTTCATCGTCTTCCTGACGGAAAACCCGTTCATTTGATACCCATATCGGGGGGTGCGCACAAAATAACTAGTCCGCCATCTTGTTGCGTCCGCCATATTGGATTTAGAGAAAATTCATTTTGTTCTTCGTCTTCCTGATGGAAAACCCTTTCATTTGATACCCATATCGGGGGTGCGCCAAAATTAATTTTTTCTAAATCCAAAATGGCGGACGTAACAAGATGGCGGACGCAACAAGATGGCGGACTAGTAATTTTTTTTCGCACCCCCCGATATGGGTATCAAATGAAAAGGTTTTCCGTCAGGAAGACGATGAACGTAGTGATTTTTCTCTAAATATATGGCGGACGATGAAAAATGGAGCTTATCTCCCCGAGATATGGGTATCAAATGAAGAGTTTTTCCGTCAGGAAGACGATGAATAAAATGATTTTCTCTAAAACCAATATGGCCGGACGCAACAAGATGGCGGACTTAGTTATTTTTGCCACCCCCCCTGATAATGGTATCAAAAATGAAGGGTTTTCCGTCAGGAAAGACGATGAACAAAATGATTTTTTCTCTAAAACCAATATGGCGGACGACAAAGATGGCGGACTAGTTATTTTTTCCCCTTCTATGGGTAATAAAGGTTTTCCTGGAAGACGATGAACAAATGATTTTTCTCTAAAACCAATTGGCGGAATTGGGATATCTTTTTGCACCCCCGATAGGGTATCAAATGAAAGGGTTTTCCGTCAGGAAGACGGTGAACAACATGAATTTTCTCTAAATCCAAAAATGGCTGACGCCGCCATCTTGTTGCGTCCGCCATATTGGATTTAGAGGAAATTCATTTTGTTCATCGTCTTTCTGACGGAAAACCCTTTCATTTGATACCCATATCGGGGGGGTGCGCAAAAAATAACTAGTCCGCCATCTTGTTGCGTCCGCCATATTGGATTTAGAGAAAATTCATTTCGTTCATCGTCTTCCTGACGGAAAACCCTTTCATTTGATACCCATATCGGGGGGTGCGCAAAAAAATAACTATTCCGCCATCTTGTTGCGTCCGCCATATTGGATTTAGAGGAAATTCATTACGTTCATCGTCTTCCTGACGGAAAACCCTTTCATTTGATACCCATATCGGGGGGGTGCGCAAAAAATAACTATTCCGCCATCTTGTTGCGTCCGCCATATTGGATTTAGAGGAAATTCATTTCGTTCATCGTCTTCCTGACGGAAAACCCTTTCATTTGATACCCATATCGGGGGGGTGCGCAAAAAATAACTAGTCCGCCATCTTGTTGCGTCCGCCATATTGGATTTAGAGAAAATTCATTTCGTTCATCGTCTTCCTGACGGAAAACCCGTTCATTTGATACCCATATCGGGGGGTGCGCACAAAATAACTAGTCCGCCATCTTGTTGCGTCCGCCATATTGGATTTAGAGAAAATTCATTACGTTCATCGTCTTCCTGACGGAAAACCCTTTCATTTGATACCCATATCGGGGGGTGCGCAAAAAATAACTAGTCCGCCATCTTGTTGCATCCGCCATATTGGATTTAGAGAAAATTCATTACGTTCATCGTCTTCCTGACGGAAAACCCTTTCATTTGATACCCATATCGGGGGGGTGCGAAAAAAATTACTAGTCCGCCATCTTGTTGCGTCCGCCATATTGGATTTAGAGAAAATTCATTACGTTCATCGTCTTCCTGACGGAAAACCCTTTCATTTGATACCCATATCGGGGGGTGCGCAAAAAATAACTATTCCGCCATCTTGTTGCGTCCGCCATATTGGATTTAGAGGAAATTCATTTCGTTCATCGTCTTCCTGACGGAAAACCCTTTCATTTGATATCCATATCGGGGGGGTGCGCAAAAAATTACTAGTCCGCCATCTTGTTGCGTCCGCCATATTGGATTTTGAGAAAATTCATTACGTTCATCGTCTTCCTGACGGAAAACCCTTTCATTTGATACCCATATCGGGGGGTGCGCAAAAAATAACTATTCCGCCATCTTGTTGCGTCCGCCATATTGGATTTAGAGAAAATTCATTACGTTCATCGCCTTCCTGACGGAAAACCCTTTCATTTGATACCCATATCGGAGGGGTGCGCTAAAAATAACTAGTCCGCCAACTTGTTGCGTCCGCCATATTGGATTTAGAGAAAATTCAATTTGTTTTTCGTCTTCCTGACGGAAAACCCTTTCATTTGATACCCATATCGGGGGGTTCGCAAAAAATAACTAGTCCGCCATCTTGTTGCGTCCGCCATATTGGATTTAGAGAAAATTCATTACGTTCATCGTCTTCCTGACGGAATACCCTTTAATTTGATACCCATATCGGGGGTGCGCAAAAAATAACTAGTCCGCCATCTTGTTGTGTCCGCCATATTGGATTTAGAGAAAATTCATTTTGTTTTTCGTCTTCCTGATGGAAAACCCTTTCATTTGATACCCATATCGGGGGGGGTGCGCCAAAAATTATTTTTTTCTAAATCCAAAATGGAGGACGTAACAAGATGGCGGACGCAACAAGATGGCGGACTAGTAATTTTTTCGCACCCCCCGATATGGGTATCAAATGAAAGGGTTTTCCATCAGGAAGACGATGAACGTAATGAATTTTCTCTAAATCCAATATGGCGGACGCAAGAAGATGGCGGACTAGTTATTTTGCGCACCCCGATATGGGTATCAAATGAAAAGGTTTTCCGTCAGGAAGACGATGAATAAAATGATTTTTTCTCTAAAACCAATATGGCAGACGCAACAAGATGGCGGACTAGTTATTTTTTGCACACCCCTGATATGGGTATCAAATGAAAGGGTTTTCCGTCAGGAAGACGATGAACAAAATGATTTTTCTCTAAAACCAATATGGCGGACGCGACAAGATGGCGGACTAGTGTTTTGCGCACCCCCGAATGGGTATCAAAATGAAAGGTTTTCCGTCAGGAAGACGGTGAACAACATGAATTTTCTCTAAATCCAAAATGGCTGACGCCGCCATCTTGTTGCGTCCGCCATATTGGATTTAGAGGAAATTCATTTTGTTCATCGTCTTTCTGACGGAAAACCCTTTCATTTGATACCCATATCGGGGGGTGCGCAAAAAAATAACTAGTCCGCCATCTTGTTGCGTCCGCCATATTGGATTTAGAGAAAATTCATTTCGTTCATCGTCTTCCTGACGGAAAACCCTTTCATTTGATACCCATATCGGGGGGTGCGCAAAAAATAACTAGTCCGCCATCTTGTTGCGTCCGCCATATTGGATTTAGAGAAAATTCATTTCGTTCATCGTCTTCCTGACGGAATACCCTTTCATTTGATACCCATATCGGGGGTGCGCAAAAAATAACTATTCCGCCATCTTGTTGCGTCCGCCATATTTGGTTTAGAGAAAATTCATTACGTTCATCGCCTTCCTGACGGAAAACCCTTTCATTTGATACCCATATCGGGGGGGTGCGCAAAAAATAACTATTCCGCCATCTTGTTGCGTCCGCCATATTGGATTTAGAGAAAATTCATTACGTTCATCGCCTTCCTGACGGAAAACCCTTTCATTTGATACCCATATCGGGGGGGCTGCGAAAAAAATTACTAGTCCGCCATCTTGTTGCGTCCGCCATATTGGATTTAGAGAAAATTCATTACGTTCATCGTCTTCCTGACGGAAAACCCCTTTCATTTGATACCCATATCGGGGGGGTGCGCTAAAAATAACTAGTCGGCCATCTTGTTGCGTCCGCCATATTGGATTTAGAGAAAATTTAATTTGTTTTTCGTCTTCCTGACGGAAAACCCTTTCATTTGATACCCATATCGGGGGGGTTCGCAAAAAATAACTAGTCCGCCATCTTGTTGCGTCCGCCATATTGGATTTAGGAGAAAATTCATTACGTTCATCGTCTTCCTGACGGAAAACCCTTTAATTTGATACCCATATCGGGGGGTGCGCCAAAAATTAATTTTTTCTAAATCAAAAATGGCGGACGTAACAAGATGGCAACAAGATGGCGGACGCAACAAGATGGCGGACTAGTAATTTTTTTTGCACCCCCCGATATGGGTATCAAATGAAAGGGTTTTCCGTCAGGAAGACGATGAACGTAATGAATTTTCTCTAAATCCAATATGGCGGACGCAACAAGATGGCGGACTAGTCATTTCTTGCGCACCCCCCGATATGGGTATCACATGAAAGGGTTTTCCGTCAGGAAGACGATGAATAAAATGATTTTTCTCTAAAACCAATATGGCGGACGCAACAAGATGGCGGACTAGTTATTTCTTGCACACCCCCGATATGGGTATCAAATGAAAGGGTTTTCCGTCAGGAAGACGATGAACAAAATGATTTTTCTCTAAAACCAATATGGCGGACGCAACAAGATGGCGGACTAGTTATTTTTTGCGCACCCCCCGATATGGGTATCAAATGAAAGGGTTTTCCGTCAGGAAGACGATGATCAAAATGATTTTTCTCTAAAACCAATATGGCGGACGCAATAAGATGGCGGACTAGTTATTTTTTGCGCACCCCCCGATATGGGTATCAAATGAAAGGGTTTTCCGTCAGGAAGACGGTGAACAACATGAATTTTCTCTAAATCCAAAATGGCTGACGCCGCCATCTTGTTGCGTCCGCCATATTGGATTTAGAGGAAATTCATTTTGTTCATCGTCTTTCTTCATTTGATACCCATATCGGGGGGTGCGCAAAAAATAACTAGTCCGCCATCTTGTTGCGTCCGCCATATTGGATTTAGAGAAAATTCATTTCGTTCATCGTCTTCCTGACGGAAAACCCTTTCATTTGATACCCATATCGGGGGGTGCACAAAAAATAACTAGTCCGCCATCTTGTTGCGTCCGCCATATTGGATTTAGAGAAAATTCATTTCGTTCATCGTCTTCCTGACGGAAAACCCTTTCATTTGATACCCATATCGGGGGGTGCGCAAAAAAATAACTAGTCCGCCATCTTGTTGCGTCCGCCATATTGGATTTAGAGAAAATTCATTACGTTCATCGTCTTCCTGACGGAAAACCCTTTCATTTGATACCCATATCGGGGGTGCGCAAAAAATAACTAGTCCGCCATCTTGTTGCGTCCGCCATATTGGATTTGGAAAATTAATTTTTTCTAAATCCAAAATGGCGGACGTAACAAGATGGCGGAAGCAACAAGATGGCGGACTAGTTATTTTTTGCGCACCCCCCGATTTGGGTATCAAATGAAAGGGTTTTCCGTCAGGAAGACGATGACAAATAATTTTCTCTAAATCCAATATGGCGGACACAACAAGATGGCGGACTAGTTATCTTCTTGCGCAACCCCCGATATGGGTATCAAATGAAAGGGTTCATTCCGTCAGGAAGACGATGAACGAAAATGATTTTTCTCTAAAACCAATATGGCGGACACAACAAAATGGGCGGACATCTTTTGTTCCGCCATATGGGATTTAGAGAAAGATTAATTAGGTTCAGTCTGGAAGACGGAGAACAACATGAATTTGATACCCAAATCTCAAAGGGCTGACGCCGCCATCTTATTGCGTCCGCCATATTGGATTTAGAGGAAATTAATTTTGTTCATCGTCTTTCTGACGGAAAACCCTTTCATTTGATACCCATATCGGGGGTGCGCAAAAACTAACTATTCCACCATCTTGTTGCGTCCGCCATATTGGATTTAGAGGAAATTCATTTCGTTCATATCGGGGGGTGCGCAAAAAATAACTTGTCCGCCATCTTGTTGCGTCCGCCATATTGGATTTTGAGAAAATTCATTACGTTCATCGTCTTCCTGACGGAAAACCCTTTCATTTGATACCCATATCGGGGGGGTGCGCAAAAAATTAATTTTTTCTAAATCCAATATGGCGGACGCAACAAGATGGCGGACGCAACGAGATGGCGGACTAGTTATTTTTTGCGCACCCCCTGATATGGGTATCAAATGAAAGGGTTTTCCGTCAGGAAGACGATGAACAAAATGAATTTTCTCTAAATCCAATATGGCGGACGCAACAAGATGGCGGACTAGTTATTTTTTGCGCACCCCCCGATATGGGTATCAAATGAAAGGGTTTTCCGTCAGGAAGACGATGAACAAAATGAAGTTTCTCTAAATCCACAATGGCTGACGCAGTGTCGCAATTGTCGCAAGTGTCGCAAGACGCTAGACGTAAGCCGCAGTGTCGCAAGTGTCGTAAGGGTCGCAAGTGTCGCAAGTGTACCAAGGGTCGCAAGTGTCGCAAGTGTCGCAAGTGTCGCAAGGGTCGCAAGTGTCGCAAGTGTGGCAAGTGTCGCAAGTGTCGCATGTGTCGCAAGTGTCGCAAGGGTCGCAAGTGTCGCAAGTGTGGCAAGTGTCGCATGTGTCGCAAGTGTCGCAAGTGTCGCATGTGTCGCAAGTGTCGCAAGTGTCGCAAGTGTCGCACGTGTCGCACGTGTCGCAAGTGTCGCATGTGTCGCATGTGTCGCATGTGTCGCAGGTGTCGCATGTGTCGCAAGTGTCGCAAGACGCTAGACGCAAGCCGCAGTGTCGCAAGTGTCTCAAGGGTCGCAAGTGTCGCAAGTGTCGCAAGTGTCGCAAGTGTCGCAAGTGTCGCAAGTGTCGCAAGGGGCGCAAGGGTCGCAGGTGTCGCAGGTGTCGCAAGTGTCGCAAGTGTCGCAAGTGTCGCAAGTGGCGCAAGTGTCGCAAGTGTCGCAAGTGTCGCAAGTGTCGCAAGTGTCGCAAGGGTCGCAAGGGTCGCAAGGGTCGCAAGGGTCGCAAGTGTCGCAAGACGCAGTGCCGCAATTGTCGCAAGTGTCGCAAGGGTCGCAAGACAAGACAAGACAAGACGCAAGACGCAGTGTCGCAAGACGCTAGACGCAAGCCGCAGTGTCGCAAGTGTCGCAAGTGTCGCAAGTGTCGCAAGTGTCGCAAGTGTCGCAAGTGTCGCAAGGGTACCATGGGTCTCAAGGGTCGCAAGGGTCGCAAGACAAGACAAGACGCAAGACGCAAGACGCGGTGTCGCAAGTGTGTGTCTCAAGCCGCTAGACGCAAGCCGCAGTGTCGCAAGTGTTGCAAGGGTACCAAGGGTCGCAAGGGTCGCAAGGGTCGCAAGACAAGATAAGACGCAAACACCCCTTGACAAAAAACACCCCCAACAAAAACCAACCGTGACAAAAAAACACCCCTGACAAATCACCTCTGGCAGAACCCCCCACGTGACCTAACCTACCCTGACCACGTGACCTAACCTAACCACGTGACCTATCTCCTGATAATTATTAGAATACCTCCTACTGGCCCTGTGGTCCTGATACCAGGAGCAGAATTTTAAATTTTAGATTAAATATATGCTTCGTGCGATAACTAAAACAGGGGGTGGGGTGTTCCTGTACTCCCTAATAACTAAGAAAATACCTCCTCGCATTTATGTATTCCTGATACCAGGAGCAGAAATTTTAGTTCAAAATTAGACATTAGTCGTTCCGAAATTCAAAACGAAGAGGTGTTTCCGTACTCCCGATGGTTAGTAAAATACCTACCCACATTTCTGCACTCCTGTCACTCTGGTTGTCTGGTAATAAAATAAAATACCTCCGCTTTTCTGAGCTCCTCATACCAGGAGCAGAAATTCCAACTTCAACTTTTTTTTCGCCTGACATCAGCTTTAGATGTCAATTTCAAATTTATATATGCATATTAAGGACGTCGTTCATTGAAATTTAAAATTTCTGTTTTTCGTACACGTTTCGTAGCGCAGAAATGCGAATTTTTAATAACTGGAAAAACCAATGTTCTTCAAAAAACACGCCCATATATTCGGAATCGTCCTGATCTGATTTTGCGTAATAGGGGCTGCAAGCCCTGTAGCTCTTCAAATAAGGAAGTTGTGGGCAAAAAAAGATTTGGCCAATTTTTCAAAATTTTGCCAAATTTTTTCTTAATCAAAAACTGGAAAAACGAGGAACCAAGAACGAGGGCTGAGAAGGCGATCGAACGCCGCCGAATTTAATCCGCGAACGCCCGGGAAGGAAGCAGATAAAAGCACGAGCCTCGGTCCCGGCCCCTCGGTCGGTACAGCGCGCCTACAGCAAGAGAGAAAAATGTGCCAATTTTTTCGCCATATCCGGCCACCCCGAGATCCGAGAAAAGAACCAATGATAGATCCGCATTCAGCGCCCCAAGTTGGTCTAGGAGAATTTTCGAAGGCTATAAATAGTCCATCGAAATTGTCAAAACAATCGAATCGCTCTGAAAGGCGCCAAACGGCCAATTTGGATGCGGAAAGAACGATAGCGTTCGCGAAGATCTCCTCCGACGCGCCGTTTTTTTCGGAAAAGTGAAAAAAACCGCGAAAACCGCGAAAAAAACGATCTCGCAGCATCTTTCATATTTGTGTTATCTTTGATTTAAAATTTAAGGAATAGGGCGAATAAGACTCAGAAGATTTAACAGGAAAAAAGCTCTATTTCTAAGAAACACAAAAGTACATAAAAATAGAATCACAGATACACAGTGGCACAATAAAACAATAAATGATTCAAGTATACAACAATATTAAGGACGTCGTTCATTGAAATTTAAAACTAATCACATGACTTAACGTAACCTAACTACGTGACCTAACCTAACCTAGCCACGTGACCTAACCTAACGTCTTGCGTCTTGGGTCATGGGTCATGTGTCATGGGGCATGGGGCATGGGGCATGGGGCATGGGGCATGGTGCATGGGGTCTTGTCTTGTCTTGTCTAGGTCCTGTTACCTAGCCACGTGTCCTAACCTAACCTAAACCACCCCTTCCAGAAATCACCCCTGACGGAAACCACCCCTGACGGAAACTACCCCTGATTGAAACCGCCCCTGGCAAAACACCCTTTACCAAAACCACCCCTAACAAAAACCAACACTGGCGAAAACCACCCCTGACGAAAACCACGCCTATAAAAAAATCACCCTTACAAAAAAACATCCCTGGTAAAAACCACAACTGACAAATAAACACCCCTGACAAAAAACACCTCTGGCAAAAAAACGCCCCTGGCAATGACCACCTTTGACAAAAAACACCCCCGACAAAAACCACCCGTGACAAAAAACACCCGTGACACCACTGGCAGAACCCCCATGTGACCTAACCTACCCTGACCACGTGACCTAACCTAACAACGTGACCTAACCTAACCTAACCACGTGACCTAACCAACCCTAACCACGTGACCAAACGTAACCTAACCACGTGACCTGGCTCCTGATAATTATTAAAATACCTCCTACTGTCCCTGTGGTCCTGATACCTGGAGCAGAAATTTTAGTTCAAAATTAGAAATTCGTCGTTCCGAAATTCAAAACGAAGAGGTGTTTCTGTACTCCCGATGGTTAGTAAAATACCTACCCAAATTTCTGCACTCCTGTTATTCCTGATATAATTTTTGATCGGAAATTAAAATTTCATTCTACGACACCTTGTTTTGTCTGGTAATATAATAAAATACCTCTTCGCGTTTCTGAGCTCCACATACCAGGAGCAGAAATTCTAACTTCAGAAATTTATGTATGGGTCATTTCACGCGAGATTTACAATGAAAATTTTAATTTGACCAAAATATTTTTTTATTGTTCTATACTAAAATATTCGACACGTATTTTTTTCGTTTTGGGGAAATCGCAAAAATATCGACTTTATGAGCAATCGAAATCTGAAAGTACAAAAAAAACACTACATTTTTGTTCGCTGATTACTCGGAAAGTACGGTACATTCGAAGAAAAAGCTAAGGCAATACAATTTAGGATTTTTCTTCCTCTTTCCAGCCATGTGGGCAAAAAAATATTTGACATATTTTTATTCTATAATTCGCGACTTTTCATAAACAAACACACTTTTTTCAAAGTTGGACATTTTTTTTCTCAATTTTTTTTGCTATAAATATTGCTTAAACTATCAACAATTTACTGTAAAATTTATAGTGGGTACCTACCTAAACCACCCCTTCCAGAAACCACCCCTGACAGAAACCACTCCTGACAGAAACCACTCCCGACGGAAACCACCCCTGAGGGAAACCATCCCTGATAGAAACCACTACTGGCAAAAAACACTCCTCACTAAAACCACCCCTTCCAAAAACCAACACTGGCAAAAACCACCCCTGACCAAAACGACCCCTAGAAAAAAATGACCCTGACAAAAAACATCCCTGGCAAAAACCACAACTGACAAAAAAAACACCCCTGAAAAAAAATCGGTAGCGTTCGCGAAGATCCCCTCCGACTCGCCGTTTTTCCGGAAAAGTGTAAAAACCGCGAAAAAAGATCTCGCAGCGTCCTTCATATTAAGGACGTCGTGCATTGAAATTTAAAATTTATGTGTTTCGTATTGGGAGCGCAAGTGAATTCTGCTATTCGGGCTTAGTGTAAATCTTGCAATATCATTTGGAATTTATTTGCCGCATTAAAAGTCACTCAACAAGATCGTCTCGAGGGCCTACTGGCGACGCACCATGAGAAACGAGCAAAAGTGGTAATAAACCAATTTCCTTAATTTATTCTGATGCCAGCGAAAGGATAAGCCGTTGATAAGCGAGATCTATCCGGGGATAATGAGCGTTATGAGTATGAGTAAATTTAATAACCCGGAGATATAGTTGACAACATCCGCGCTGGGGGCGACAGGGTTCCCTATTTAGGGCTTAGGTTTCGCAACCTCCACGAAGAGAGCGACGACGAGACCTGTTCCGGGTAGCCATTTAACCCTTTGCAGAAGGGTCATGTTCTAATGTTATTTTTTTGCGTCTCTTGCAATCATATTTTTCTTATAGCCTTCTGATATATCCTTTCGTTCATTAAAAATGTTATACTCGTACAAGTATGGAGACATCCAAAAAAAAAACGTCATCAAAGTTGGCCGAGAAAAATAAGACGTATTTCTATTCTTGATCGAATTTATAACCTTATTTACTTGTCAAGACCGTCACATCATATGAAAGCCATTGTTTATTTTACAAATTGTGACAGTCACTTGTCAAAAAGTTTGACATAACCGAAAAGCTTAGACATGACCGCTATTTCCATCTCTCTCGTTCATAGCCAGAGTTGATGACGTTTTTTTTGGATGTCTCTATAGTTTTATTATTATAGATACTTTCGAGACTTCTGATACAATACACTGTACATGCTACTGATTGTCAAACTGTTGAAGTTACAGTCCTACCGGTTTTATATCCCGCGCATAAAGAATAAAGTATGCCCCTTACAACTTACAGCTATGTAATTGCCCGTCGAGGATTCATCTACCTTCATTACGACTGGTACGACCATAAAATTCGCGCTGCAGCTCTCCAATATTGATAAAAATCGAAAATCGATAACAAACGGCCGCCTGGTCGGGCGACAATTGGCGACTTTAAAAGATTTCTACCGCCCTCGTTCGGCGCTTAGCGAGCTTCGTTGTCCGTTTGCGAGAGACGTGCGGACCAGACGGTCAGACAATCATTTTATCTCACCGGCAGCACCACGAATATTGAAAGGTTTCATTCATTCGGTTGCTTCTTTTGCGGGACGCTTTCAGCCAAATCGTCGAGATCCGGCACGTAACGCACGGATTCTTATTCGAAGAATTTCATTCTAAACAGTGATTCTAAGCAAAATGAAGTATGACCATTTGGATTTCGAAAATTAAGAAATACGAAAATCATTAAATTGTGGCAGAGTTAAACAATTTGGTGCTCAATCAAATGCCGTCTAAAAACCTAATTCCACCATTCCTGGATATCTCCTGAAGTATTTGGAATTTCTTCTACTTTTAAAAGGCAGTTCATCGAGCACTAAATTGTCTAATTTTGCAACAATTTAAAATATTTCGCATTCTTTATAATTTCCGATCTCCCAATGGTTATCTTCGAAAATGTCTAGCACCCTGCATTTCGGAAACCAAGTATTTTTGGACATACGTTTATACGAACTTTTCGACTTAAAATTGGTCCAGCAAGTCATGTATTGAAATAAGCACAGAGCATTAAGTAATATTCTGTAGTGACAGTGGATATTTGTGAATTTTTGACCTGGAATGAATATCCGATTCGCGGTCTCTACGGATGAGGCCCAAAGATAATCCCACGAGTGGACTTGTTCATGTGATAGGTACTTTGTTTTATTTACGATGATTTGTTTAGAATGAAATATCATATCATTACATGCAAATGGTTTCTGTTATTATTATGCTTAAATACATTTATTATTATTTTTTATTTTCATTATTATTATACATATTTATTTATTTTTTTATTATTTATTATTTAAACCATACGCACCGATCCGAAGATAAAATAAATAAATAACGATTAAAGAAGTATTAAATATTCGGTTGGGCCTGTCGCTGGACACAAGATTCTGATTCTGTCACTTTACCTGCAATCAGCCATGTTCATTGTGCAATATATTACCGATATAAGCGACAATTTCTCCTAAGAGGACAAAGTGCAAGCATTTGTTTAAATTGATAAGTATTTAGGTGGAGTTTTCCGGAAGATAATTTAAATTTACTGCGGCAGATATTTGTTAGAAGACGTGGCTGAGATATAGAGACTAATTGAGTATTCATGAACCTTTGTTTCCCCCGATTTATTACTCATTTTTGCTTTCGCATCCATGCAGGAGGGTGGAAATATGATTTGTATCACAGAGAACCTTAATTTTCAAATTTCTAAACAAACTTAAAAAAAACAATTTAAGCAGAAACAATTATTTGTAAATTATTTGTCTATTCGTCTTTTTGTTTTTTTTTTTCCATTCTTTCGGTTGTCTACAAATCAAATCATATCAGTGGCGACTCGTGGTAATTTTATTTGGGAGGCTTTAGTTACTTATGTAATTATACCTAAGCAACATAACGTATTTACTTTAAATTTTCTCGTGTTCTACAAGTACAACAAAAAGTATTTCACAACACAACCGGTAATTACCTACTTCAAGGAAAATAGACGAATAATTGTTTGTTCAGAACATATGTACATATGTACTTTCTATCTTTATGGGATATAAGATGATTTTTAACTGTTTCGTCAACTTGTTTTACATTATACCTACTTATACTCATGTATCCCAAATGGAGATCTTCCGTGCGTTTCTGAAGTGGGATTTATTCTTGTGTAAATATCAGTAGTTTTTCGTAGAATCTAGACCAACTGTTTAAAACTGTTTTGGTTTAGAACTTCAACTTTAACAGTTTGAAAACTGTCAACCGCCAGATAGCAAAATAACAATTTGTTGGGCTGAACATATCAACGAGATACATTTGCAAAGTCTGCTTTGAGGTGAAAATTTAATGATAGCAAGTTACTTTTCAAAATAATAATTGTCATCGACAGGTACCTAATTCATTTAAATAAACCTTCACCTTTGAGAAAACTGATTTAGCGCACTTCATCGACATTATTTATCCCTCAGGCCAATTCCGCAATGAAAATTCTTACGAGGTATAAATTTCGGGGAGGCAGGGGGTGGGTGGTATGGGCTGTTATGATTGAAATTCATGGCGCACATACTGAGAAAATATATGCCAAGTTTTTAGTGAAATTCACCCTGAATGACATCTGCCCCAATGCTTACGAATGCCTTTAACTGTAAATAAAATCCTATGCCGGTCCTAAAATATACTACTAACGCGCGATATTCGTGTAACTACTTCGATAAATCAGAAAAACGGATAAAATATGGCGAATATATTCGGTTTAGGGCCGTATCGAGTACCGAATAAGAAATCACGAGTATCACCGTAAATACATCGGTCGGAACGGGGCGGGGGCATGGGCGGTACATCCGGTATCCAGGGTTATCATGGGCGTAGCCTAGGAATTTTGTCTCAAGAGAGTCGGGATCGAAATTGGCAATTTGAAAATTTTGGAATGAACGAGAGGTACAAGATTTGCAAACAAAATACGGTGTCAGGTTTACGTACGGGCTGAACAAGCATGTATATTTTTATTTCCCACAAGCCATCAAAAAATTGACCGTAAGTTGTCTTCATTAGATTTTTTTACAACAGGTACGGCTAACGAGTACACAAGTTTTTGAGAGCTTGAACGATAGACAATTTGGTGTCGTAGTTAAAATAAGTTTTTCCCTTTGATGTCCTGGGTTCAAGCCGATCCTAGCATCTTCATATTTTTTTTCCTGTGATATCGATTAACTGAAATGCGAAATGAGATTAAATATGCTCCGAACATAGTTCAGATAACGAGAATAATTTATATCTATGAATTTTTAATTTTTAATTTTTGTTATGTAATAAAATATCTTTTTTTTCGAGCAGTTTATGAAAGGGGGCTGGCTGCTCTCTGCTCCTGTTGGCTACGCCTGTTATTCTTTCTGTCCTCTTAAACTCGCCTCTCATGGATATTCGAACGGAATGCAAATAAGACTAAAGGATAAATCGAGCTCGGAACATATATAATCGAACAAATTGGCATTTAGGCGAGTCGCCGAAGAAAGAGAAGAAGGAAGGCGTCGAGCTGTCTTATGCTGGTAGCATTGTTTATTAAAACTGTCTAGGACTAGCCCAAGAAGTGTGGGTGCGAAACCAAAAAAGTAGAAATCCTAAGGCCGAAATACTAATATTAACTTTCAGACAGTATATTTTATTCCCAGGTAGCCAACTATACAGAGTGATTGATTGAATGCATTCATTAACAATAAGGTTGTAAACTGGTACCTTTTTATTGCTTATGTCGATTATTGTATGTAGGGTGAAGTGGGGCAAGTGCGTATCCGGGGCAAGTGCGTTCGCTTCTGATAAAAGTCTCTAAAAATTATTAACTTGGAAATTCGAAGATTGAAAATGATTTTAAAACTCCCGCCAATATTCCATGCAACCGCACAATGTTATGTTGGCACCAATGAAGAAATATTGTAAAAGAAATTTACCCTCGCGAGTAGAAAATTGTGTTTATTCAAGGCATTTGCCCCATAGTTTACATTAATGATAAAATATAGAAATAAACACAGATAACGCACTTGCACCAAGCCCTGGGGCAAGTGCGTTGCATGTGCCCTAAGGCATGGTCGATGAAGCGCGAAAGATTTTCATTCTTTCAATAAATTAAGCCTAAGAACCAAGTAGTTCACATACAGCCCAACAAGAATCGGATCATGTGAATGACATTCACGCAGTTATGAACTAAAAGTCAACTATACGAAAAAGGGGTCGCACTTGCCCCACTTTACCCTAGATCTTCATCAGGTTTCCCGATCATTGTTGACTTATTCGAGTTTTTTGAAAATCTGTTTGTTCGCCATAACATTTGAAACTACCTGTAACGCTTATTTTACCTACTTTTTACCATTCACCTTTTTAACGTTTCGTTAATCTAGCAGGCATTGTTCGCTACAAATAGGACACACTATATTATGTACCCATGTGTTTTTAGAACGTTGAATAATTTTATTATATCGCACGCAAACAATTTTTGCCGAGTCGACAGAAAGAAAACAAATATATACAGGTACCTAACATTTTATTAACAGGTTTGAATTGATAATCGTTATGGCGTAATGTTCAATTTGAAATTGAATTACCTTCGGGGGAAATAACTTTTCACCGCGTTTCGTCGTACTCTGTTTAATGCCGATACGATTTGTAAAATGTAGAATTTTAATACCGCCTTTCAAACACAAACGCCTGGCCGCCATTGGAAAGAATGTTCTTTTTTTGACTCTGTCAGTCTTGAACAGGATTTGCATTAAATTTAGACTGTTCTTATAATGTCGATATGCAAACAATGCTTAACGTCACGACAGCATGGCATGACAATTTCTAGCAAAAAAAAATGTATTGAAAACAAGATAAATACTGGACCAACTAAAGAGATATCTCGAATTCAATACAAACTACTATCCATATGAATTTTTTTTTAGTATAATTCTTCTATTTCCGATTCTATTGCTCAAATAATTAAAATATGCCAAGTTTAAAGTCAGCGGAAAATATTTGTAACATTTGTAATTATTTGCTACTATATCATATTTTTAAATAGTTTATTTACAACATTAACAAACGTTAATAATATATGTGCGTTTGCATTTTGATTAAGTCTTAAAAAAATCAATATTCAATTTAAATAATTTTCCCGCATCTAATGCGTTAGCGAGCCTTGTTGCAATGAAACAGCAATCTAAAATTAATTGGTAATGTTTTATTTCATAAATTATAATTTCACTAATTCATAATAAAAACAATAACAAAATAATATTCGATTAAAAATCAATTACAGGCGATATAAAATCAAAACAGTAACATTTTCAATTAAAAACAATCAATTACAATAAAAATGGACTAGCACATCACAAACACTGATAAAATTTAGACATTAAAAAGATGAAATTATATATAATCTATTTTTACAGGTTTTATCTAGTGTGTGTTTACTTTCTAGGAATTTGAAATATGTTACTTAACAGGTCAGTCGAACTAAGAGCAACATGTTTACTTGAGTTTACCTTTTTGAGAAATTTGTCGTTGGTATTTAACGTGTCAAGGTTTTTAAATTAAAAAAAAATACATATTCTAACTGTAAATGATACAATATGAATTGAATCGATTGTGCATCGCTATGCGATACTGTATGATAATTGTTGAAATTGGAGAAAATTTCTTTGTTCCTCGCTCCTGGGCCGACTGACCCACGATAAGAGTCGCCTTAGGCTTACACAGCATTGGCGACTTTTACCGTCAAGACCCTGTTTGTTTAATAACGTTATACAAAACACTAAACTAGTACTCCTATTGCAAATTTAGTTTTTAGACCTAAAATCGCTATTTAGTTTTAGTACTGTGGCGAGCGCGAATTTCTCCGACTTAGCAAAGAAACTATTGGCTAATTTACAGTTTAGATTATCAAACGTTAAATCTACTGTCGTGGAAAGAAGCAAAGTGAGATCTTAACTTTGTAAAATCAGCGTTCTGATCAAAGAACTCCCCTTGATTTTGTTGATCGCTATAGATTTGTTGAAAGTTTATATTAAGTTGCGTTCCATGGTCTTTGCTGGATAAATACATTCCACACCATCACTATTTATGTACGAGGTCAGCTCACACGTAAACTGAAATAGAGTTATTTCGACTATATAAACTGAAACAACTTAATCAAAATTTTATAAAAGCCGGGCTCATAAAGTGCATCGCTTCTATAAAATTTTGGTTATTTTTTCGGTTTATATGGTCGCAATAATACAATAATTTCACTCTAATGTGAATTCACCTCTTACAAAAAAAAAAAATCAGTCAATCGTCCAGCTTTACCCGTCACTCTAACTGGATATTCTGTAAGACGTTTTTGGTTAATCAAAATTCACTATTGGATCACTATTTTCTAAAGGTGATTGAGATCATTCAGTGCACAGAAAAAAAAGTCGAGAGTCGAATGACACTGGATCGTACGTATTGGTTTTAGACCAGTTAAAGTTTATGTTACGCAATCGGGAGCTTTAATCAGAAATGCTGACGGTACAGTGAGGTGAACACTATATTCATTATTGCGTTTATATATTCAGTCGTACATTTTATAAAAAAGGAGCCGGTGAAAATCCCTAGAAGTTTATAAAGAGACAGTCGATCAGTGTCTGAAGAATAATAAATATGCTCTATAAATTATAATTATGTACAAAAATAAATAGACCTATGAACAAAATATACAGTGGCTGTGTACAAGATCAGAATTACAAATTCTAGAAACTTTGGCTTGTCGAAATTGTCTCAAAATTTACATAGGTATTTACACATTTGATACAGGTGGATGGGGTAAAATGAAAATCGGATATAAATTGATATTCTCCCCCAAGAGAAGTGATTGTTTTGGAAGGAGAGCATAAGAGAAGCCAAATAGTAATCGTCAACTCTTTTCAGGAGCTTGAATTAACGAAAAATATAATGCCTTATTATTATTTTATTAATGAATTAAGTGGGTATCTTCGTGCAGTTGGACAAAAAAACTTATGAAAAACAATTTTCATTTTATTTCACCCAAGATATTGTGTGCAACAGTATATGACAAATATGTAAGTGGGCCGTTTATTTTAACCACCATCCTGTGTTACACACACTTAAAGTGGAATGTCGTAGTCATTTTGGCTTGAATAAACGTTCAACATATTGAGAAATTAAATTGTCGAGTTGGAAAATTCGAGTTTGTACAATGCGATAAGAACCAGATCG
Source organism: Aromia moschata (assembly GCA_029963805.1). Classification (NCBI taxonomy): domain Eukaryota; kingdom Metazoa; phylum Arthropoda; class Insecta; order Coleoptera; family Cerambycidae; genus Aromia; species Aromia moschata. Next base: position 76,914 of record JAPWTK010000044.1, read on the forward strand.
ATTTTCGATTGCGAGAAACGGAGGACTATGTACAAGCGGTAGTGTGTAGTATCGCCGACTTTGTCGGGTTCATCCAGAACACGGACCTTTATAGTTGCGTTAGGTGGGAGGAACACACCGAAAAATAACACTTTTAGAGGAAATCCGTTTTTCCGAAATTTCCGTTTTATTATGTTAAATCAGACAACTGTTATTTTTACGCATAAGGTAACTTAATAGTGCTTACCAAACAAATTATGAATATTTTGTAAGCTTTCGGTTATAACGCGACCCAAAGTGTGTCTCGTAATCTGTAATTAGGTGTTCATGTTCAGGCCAACGGTTCAGACAGACGAAGTTTCGGTGACGTACGAAATTACAGTCCTAAGTACAATTTATTCTACTAACGTCCTCTTTATCACAAAACGTAATGATAATTTGGGAGGAGGGGCGTGGTGAGTGCACTGCCCGTTGCACCGGCTCGAGATTCGTCTTTCGCGAGCGCAAACTTGGAGGAAGACCGCGTGCCGCCGCTCGTCCTACGTCAGGGCCAGGTCCGCACTCAGCTGCGACAGTCTTCTGGGGTCGCGCCGGCCCCTGCTCGAGCCGCGCGTGCCGCTCGTGTGGTTGCTGTAGCCCGAGTCCGAGCCGAAGGCGGAGTCCTGCGAGTACGGCTTCGGGACGGGCCGGAAGGTCGCCAGGTGGCCCAGCACGGGCACCGTCTCGTACGGGCCCGGCGTCTGCGTCATGCACTGGATGCGGTGCGCGATGCTGGGGATCTGGCGGCGGTGGTGCGGCGGCGGCGGCGGCGGCTCCACGCTGCCGACGCGCGGGTACAGCTGCAGCAGTGCGTCCAGCAGCATGCCCTCGTGGAACTCCTGGCGCCGGCGGTCGAGGCTGCGATGCCTCTTGGCGGCGGCGGGCACGGGCGGCAGCGGCTCGTGCGGCCTGCGGAAGCGCGGCACGTCGCGTCCGAGGACCAGCATCTGCTCGGGGCGGTACGGCGGCGGCGGCGGCGGCACGTCCAGCCGCCGCCGCTCCATCTCGCCGGCCAGGCTGAGCTCGTCCTCGGCGAACTCGTCCTCGCTGTGGGGCGCCGGCGCCAGCTCGCTGTCGGCGTCGCTCAGCTCCTCGTAGACGGGGTTGTAGAGGTCCTGGGAGCAGTAGGGGTCGGGGCCCGGCGACGAGCACAGGAAAACGGGCGGGTGTTGCGATATGGGGTAGCCGCTGGGGTAGTGGATGTTGTTCTTCACGTCGATCATCTGAAACAACATACATTGCACGTTAACCAGAAATTGTACCCTACCGAACTCCAACCATTATGTGTGAACAGTGCAACGACCATTAAGCGCGGGCGTACACTGGATGGATGGGGATTACTCAGACGCGCGAAAATATAAGCATGTATGCGGACGAATCAACTTGCGAGGAGCACTGTGAGAGCTTCTATTTACATCAGTAGGTTGGGATCATTCTACCATTAGTGCTTTTGGACGCGGTAACGAACATTCGAACATCCGTATGTTTCTGCAACCAGTGTGAGACCGTGCTCTCACGACAAACATCGATAAGCGTTGTGCCTTGTTGTTATTACGATTCTGTTTAATTACATGAAAAACAAAGATTTTCTTGCGGTTCTGATCACAGAAGAACACTTTGTGGTTTAGTAGATTTTTAAAAAAGTCTTATCAAACCCTGTCAAACACACTTCTGTTCAAGACCGATATCGTTACACGAGCCGGTCATCGAACTCTTCACACATAATGCTAGACTGTGGACATACGGTACTAGGGCCATTACAGGTTACAGACTCAAGGAGGATTGATAAGTGAACGTCTCTCACAAATAAGCGCGAACCTAATGTGAAAGTGAGTGGTGATTCAATCGCAAGCGTCATGGTGGAAATACGTTCAGAGCGCCCTTTAGGCGATCACTTGGACTTAAAAAAAAATAATAATTTCGTTGTTATATCAAAGTACTAAATCTTATGTAACCATTTCAAATAAATTGCTTAGCTAATACTGGGTGTTGCAGGTTTTATTCAAATCAGTATTTTCACTATCAATCTCTACAACTTATTTCGTGCTGGGATTGCCTCAAAATTTTTGTGATTAACTTTTTCAGGTGTTCCTGCGACGACCGAGGGCTCTATTATCGCGCCAGCATTAATAACCCGTATTACTTCGCCCCCGGGGACGACGAGATGCGGCCCATCCTCATTCGGCGAACTCTAATAATCCTCGGATATTGCTTCCTGGAAGGATTCCTCCGCGCGACGACAAACGTTGCCGCCGCCTGCGCCGCACACTCAGCCGCAAAATGTACCCGACAGAACAGACGGAGCAGAACCGTAAATTAGTGTCGCTCCCCAAATCCCGGTTAATATCCAGCCGTCGAGACGCAGGAAGGCGGCAAACAGCCCGAGGAGGAAGCCCTACACGCGCGGCAGCAGGAAGTTTATCGCGACTTGGAGGTCTCAAGATGAGCGACCTGAACGGCGCGGCGCGGCGCAGAGGTCCCAGACGCTCGAGAAGCTGGCCGAAAACCAAAGCGTGTGCTAATATTCTTGAAAATTCATATTCTAACATTAAAGAATTCAAATCCAACGTCAAAATGTTTCAAAATGACTTTTTCACAAATTACGTCATTCTTGCGAAAATAAGCATTCCTGGGTTTTAGGGGCAAATCGAAAACGAAATGAACGGTTTTGTCCAAAATGACACCAGCCGCGCGGAACTCAGCATCTAGTGAATAGAGTTAACGCACTAATAGAACAATCGATTTATATTTTCAAAATAGGTATATCGTTGTCGAAACACACAATTCAAGATTCAAAGTCAACAACGCCGAGACCCCGTGTAACTCTGCAACTCCGAATATCTTTGTATATAACGTGTTGTTAAGATTTAATTGAAATCATATTTAAGACATTTGTTTGCTATTTTGGGTTTAAAAAAATCAATTCAACCGTAATCAGCGGCGCCAAAAACGCGAAAACTTCATTTTCATGATACGATATAACAACTTTTTGATTTGAGAGTGTTCCTCCTATGCGGCGCGCGACTACAAGACCATTGATGATAACGAGAATAACAAAAGTCGCACCTAATTCTTAAATTTTCCTATTCAGAACACCACCTTTTGAAATGCTTTTCGATAATACATATTTTATTAAGTAGACATTTATTTGTAAATGTATTTACTTGTGTATTGCATTAATAATAAACACATTTTCGTGAAAACGTTATACAAACTTCCAGGAGCACCATCTATATGGAAACATTAAAAACAATAATTTGAATTTAAAAGATGGAGAACTTTTAACATAACGTATATTTTTTTCACGTTACAACACATCTCGCGCAAGTAGGTATGGTCACGTTAAACACACAATCGTGATCGAATACTGAGCGATCAGACATCGTAAGGTATCAAACATAAATATATAAACTTTACTACCATATCATAGGTACATTTTCTTTGCTGCATAAAATTACTGCTGATAAGTAGGGTCCGGAAATGTGTCCGGCAACGCAGGGTTCGGCACTATAAAACTATGATAATGAAAGTATAAACCGTTTTTTTAAGCGCCTTGTACATTATACACTTATTTCGTTCTCGTCCTACATACGGCACTGATCCCTTCCCTAACACTCTCCAGAGCCCGCGTAAGTCGCGGGAACGAGGGAGACTCTTATGGAGTTTTACACGCGAACACGCAAATATACTGAAGCCTACTGATAAGTGAGCGATTACTACGGGATCAGTCAGAATTATGGCGTTTAATGTCCGTGGCGCTCTGTGTGATGAACACAACCTACATATGTACATAAATGTGAGAAGGGCAACTTCCTCGTTCTACCAAGAGTCGCGTAGGTAAAACGTAAAACAGGTTTCGACCTTTTTAGTAGGTATTTGGTGTAGAAATAACTACATATGTCCTTTATTACTATCAGATACAGCATTCAAAATTAAGCAGAAAATATAAAAAATTTTATTTTGGGCTAGATTTTCGGGCTTGTACATAAATACGCCATAATTAACGAAATTTTTAATTTATTTGAAGAATCAAGCTGTTTTTTTTCCGTCGTCGCGTCGCGTCGCGCCGCGCCGCGCAGTTCGCAATGAGTTTCGTCTCGCTGCGCCGCCGCCGGTAACCGCGGCGAGTGTGTTGCAATAAAACGCTAATCCGTTTAAAAAGTTGGGATTCCAATCAAATTTAACTGTGCGCGCCGCCAGTCCCCTTAAGCCGGTTCGCAGCCTCCTCGAATCATTCGAATTTGCAGCCGGCAAAAAGTTTCCGTTTAACTTTTTACAAACGCAACTTTAATTTCGTCGAGTTGGCGCTTTCTGTTACATTCGTTATACTGTATCGAAATGCAAGTGTCGAAAATTTCCTTCAACGTTTTGAAAGAACATATACATATGTATGCACAGGATACATACATATGGATGTACCTACATGATTATTCCTTATAATTTGCCGCCCATTTCAATGTGTATTTCTCGAGAGATCTAGTTAGGCGTGCCTGGCAGTTCGAAATTAATATATTTACATTTTATCGCCCTGGCCATGGATCACTATGGAAAACTATAAAAATGTTGCAAAAAGGCCAATGCATTTTTAGAAAGAACTAGCGACCCGCCCCGGCCTCGCACGGGTGCACGCGAACTTTTTTTGTAGACTTTTTAAGGTGTACAATACTGTAGTACATTATTTTGATCTATCTCGTAGGGTTCAGCAAGCGTTTGCAATGTAAGCGCAAAAAAAATGTGTTCATTTACGCCATCACATTAGAAACCTCTAAAATTATCAGTGTTTCTCTACTATATTATGCATGTATTATACATACAAACCTTCCTCTTGAATCGCTCTATCTATTAAAAAACGCATCAAAATCCGTTGCGTAGTTTCAAAGATCTAAGCATACATAGGGACAGACAGACAGCGGATTGGGTGATAGGGTTATCTGGATATTTTGCATTAAATAAATTACATACCTCCTGCTGAGTTCTGATCTTATTTCCACATCCGATGAAAATCAAAATTTCAATTCTTTGTGTCACAGTTAAATGTGCCATATTAAAATTGGAATTTGTATAAATACTAACACGTTACATTCACTTTTCGCACAATTTAATGACAAATCTTCTGATTAACTGACAGTAAAAACCATGGCCACGGAAGCGACTTTATTTTATACTATGTTATGATGATGAACTGTTTCCTTATTGTTAAGTGAAAATAGGATAAGGAAATAAGGATAAGTAAGGATCCAGAAAAGGGAAAATTTCGTATTCCCCTCACATGATTCTAAACAACGAATTTTCGTTTGATTAAGAATAATTATAGCTGGTTAATGCCATAATTAATGACAGACGTAACAATTATTTACAATTGTAAAAATATAATGTTTTAAGTTTTTATGAAGAGCCCTACAACAGATAAAAATACTTCCCAAAAATAAAATCCGAGGCCTAAATAAATAGTAATGAAGCAATGAAGCCGATTATGTAATTTAAAGCGATCACCCTATATGATAGGGTCTACTACAAAAAATTAGTTGGCAGACTTTCGAGTATACAAAAAAGCCCACACAAATGCACAAAAAGCAAGACGCAATATATAATATACCTATATATATGTACACATATAAACGTAAGGATATGTATATACTTATATGAGTGCAGTTTCCTCGACATTTTTATAAACGTGGTGATCTTTTAAAGAGTCCCTCGGTTCGCTATAGAATCCATGCAGCCGCACTAGTCCTTGGCTCTGGCAAAAAAATAAATCGTTAGCATTACTTATTTCAATACTTCCCGTAGATGTAATAAACATTAAGTCATTTCATTGGCCAACATTTTAGATAATTTTACAATTTAATTATAGTTATAGATAAAAAAATCAATAGTCGGAATTGTTGAGGAGAGTTATTGTTCCAAAAATAAGTCGCGTTTAAAAAAAATAAATCGCGTAAAATAAATTATGTTAAACTGTTTGTCTGAATCGTTTGAAGAATGGGCGAAAAACATTTGGGTACTATATACATACATATGTATATCATAAAAGAGCAATGCATATGAATCATTGCATGCGTCGTAATTGTCCAATTTCGAAATGTTTTTATTATTTATAGCAGTGAATAATAAACAATACAATGGTAAATAGATATTAATAATTAAATAATAATAAAAAAAGTATTAGAAAACTAAACAACTTCTTCACCACTGCAACAATCCCATTAAAATTATGTTATCTAAATTGCGGACATTACAATTTACATACAGAAATACGTACATAATACAGTGCGCGCCTAAAGTATGGAATAAATTCAGTAAATGTGAAACAAAAAATGTTTGGAAAAAATCCTCAAACAGGTGGATTTTGTTTAATAAAAACACACACTTTTGAGGGAACGTCTATTACAGGATGTAATTTGTTTTTGAGTAATGATGTCATCAACTTATTTTTCAAATGGCAACCCCCCCAATTTTTTAATTTAATTTGAGAGACCGACTTTCATTGTCGATTTAACGGTAAAAAAATGTTGCCACCTTACATAACAACATTTTTGAGTAAATGACAATTGGATGTTACAAAATGAAAAATATATTTTTCACAATAAATTGCTGGTGTAAATTTGGATTTGTTTGACAAAGATTCATCATAGTTTCACAGAATTGCAGTCGCCGGTCGGGGTCGTCTTCGTGGCAACTAGTATAGAGGTACTCTGAGGGTTCTCTTCCATACTTAACACAATGTCAAACTTTTTATCTTGGGTAATTTTTGGACGTCCTGATTTTGGTAGATCTTTAACATCACCTGTTTCTCTAAATTTGGACGCAATCTTACTAACTGTGGATTGGGTGATAGGGTTATCTGGATATTTTGCATTAAATAAATTGCATACCTCCTGCTGAGTTCTGATCTTATTTCCACATCCGATGAAAATCAAAATTTCAATTCTTTGTGTCACAGTTAAATGTGCCATATTAAAATTGGAATTTGTATAAATACTAACACGTTACATTCACTTTTCGCACAATTTAATGACAAATCTTCTGATTAACTGACAGTAAAAACCATGGCCACGTCAAAAAAATTAATCTGATATTGTTTTTGCTTAGCAACGTACTTTTTGCTATGTTTTATTTGTGTTCAGTTTTTGTGAAAAATATATTTTTCATTTTGTAACATTCAATTGCAATTTACTCAAACATTTTGTTATGTAAGGTGGCAACATTTTTATACCATAAAATCGACAATGAAAGGGTCTCTCAAATTAAATTAAAAAATGGGGGGGGGGGGTTGCCATTTGAAAAATAAGTTGATGACATCATTACTCAAAAACAAATGACATCTGAAAATAGACGTTCCCTCAAAAATGTGTTTTTATTAAACAAAATCGACCTGTTCGAGCATTTTTTCCAAAAAATTTTTTGTTTCACATATACTAAATTTATTCCATACTTTAGGCGCGCACTGTGTATTAATCATTTGATACAAAAAGTAAGTACATTTTTGCACCAGTGTCATTATCAATAAATCTCCACCCATAGTTCGTAGTAGGGGACAAACTTTGTATTGCATGAAAGGGCCGTATTTAGGTTTGATAACGTTAGTGTCACGAAAAATAACTCAAAAGACCTTACGGCTCGGAAAGGACGCACCTTATCATTTAACATTTTAGCACTTTATTATCTAAACAATAAAGTGCGACTATGTTTTACAGTAAAAAGTTTGAATCTTTGTTCGTGATCCTATTACATACGAGCTCCCCGTTTCGTTGCGGATTTTCACCAGAGCGATCTCAGCAGCAAAGTAACGTACCCCGATCACGTGGTCGCGAAGCACATCCGCCCCGAGAAGGGGTTGCGGCACCCGTCTAATTGGAAAATTCGCCGAGTAAATACATTTTCGCTAGTTTCCTTCTGTCTCGGCGTTCCGCCTTTGAGCTCCGACGCGCCGCGTTGTTTCGCCCAGGAAAACATCAGACACGAATTTTCTTTGAGCAAGTCCTTCTCTAAGTAGGTCGGGCTCTTTTGTGGAGGCATCGCGAGAGCGGCGCGGCGCCGTCCCACGCCTAATTAGGAGCGGAAATACTGCGAGCCTTCGACGATGCTCCGTTGATAAACGGTAGTTCCGTTGGTAGCGACATGCCCTATTTGGTAATCGTTTATATTTGCGTGAGCGCAAATTATCGCGTAATTTCCATAGCTGTGGCAACAGCGGCATTAGACTACGCCGACTTGATTCCACAGCTGCAGTTCTTCCAAAGTTTCTCAACAATGTCCTTCGTTTGGATGGCAATAAGATCATATTATGAAAAAGGATGGTGGTTATTGTAATCAATAACGTATTTTGGCCCACAACCGATATTGCGCGAAGTGATTACATATAGTCGACCACAAAAAATATTTAGTAGACATAACAAACCATCAAAGCATAACACATTATTTGCCGCTGTGTAACTAAAAAAGGAGCAAGTGGAGTAATATGAATAATTTCAACTGACGGAATGCAATTGTCACATATATTTTACTTATAAATGCTACGTAATCACAATTAAACTATACAAAAGCGCTACAATTACAATCTCATGCACAGTTGTTTCCGCACCTCATTGTACTTAGGCAATGCGCTAGTTTACATAGTTGCATGTCATATGAAAGGTTTGAGAAAGCACAAAAAAAAGGGACCACTGACGGTCAAGTGGCCAGAGGCCTGAATTATACCTCACATCATGTTGTCCTGTTGCGGTGCCTTACTTTGTCACTTTGTATTTATAGAGTTTACGCTGTGTAATTCGGGTGTGATGCGGGTCTAGTTCTGTGCAGTCCTTTGTGGTATTTTTGTGGCTTTTTTGTGTATCTACTGAAAGTTTATGGTCACCTATACATTGATTATTATCGATGCAGTTTCGAAGAATAAGGCAGTAGTCCGAAGTATATAGGATTTTGTGTATCATCGTCATCCTTTGATCCGTGAAAATATTTGCAGATAATTGTATGTGCATACCATTTGACATATAGACCTCTGAGAAGTGATACTAAAATATGGCCAGTACGGTCCTGTGTAGCGCCGAGCTCGGCTATAAAAATGTGTTTCGCGCGGCCAGTGTTCCGCTCCGGTTTTTCGCACTCTGTTGCCGAAGGTGTCGCCCCACAAAGGCTTAGAACAAAAGAGAGCGGATGTTCGTGTTTACAACATATTTAATTTATAAAGAGACGGGATTTTAATTACGCAAAGTCTAGTTTTTTTGCGGTGTCAGTGACCCTTTTCTATCCGTTCCGATGCAGAACAGTAGAAAAAACGGGCGGTGCATTTAAACTTTGTTAGTAATTTAAGCCGAGGTATATTTTCATTAAAATCCATATATAAAAAGCTCGTGTCACGGTGTTTGTGGTTTAACTCCTCCGAAACGGCTCCACCGATTTTTATGAATTTTTTTTATGTATATTTGGTAGGTATGAGAATAGGTCGTAAAGTATATTTCATACCGCTAGGTGATTAGGGTGTCCTTATCCAGGATTTTTTTTTCTATTTTTATGACAACAATTGTTTTTTTGGTTTGACATAAAAAAAATACCTATAAACCCAAATTTTCAACATGGAAGAACAACGTTTGCCGGGTCAGCTAGTATATTTATATTATGTATATGGCTCTTGCCATATAATATAATACATTATCCGCTTTACAGGTAATTTATTTACTATACAGAGTGGCACGGGATTATGGTAATAAGTACAGTCGAGAAATCGCGGACCCTAACAGAACCGTATTAAGGAGACGCAGGTAGCGACGGTTTTTCGTAAGCAAACCTGAGGCCAACGTCATATTTTAGGGAATGATTATTAGGCCTAAATAGAAGGTTATATGGAATAGCAAACAATTTTTCTTTAAAAACAAATTCTCAAAAAAATTCAACAAAATAACTGCCTACCTAGGAAATTTCGAAGGTTCCTTTGTAGGTTTTTTGTTATTATAGCCTTCTATTTGGGTCTAACTGTGGCATACTTCCTCTTTAGTTACGGTTCTGTTAGGGTCGAGATTAGTCGACTGTAGTAGTGAGTAGTGTCCGGAAAGTTTGCCATAACGCGCGAGTTCCAGCGCATACTTAGGCACGGTCAGTGCCGTACGTATGCACCGGGAAGAAATACACGCGTATATAATTTACAAGGCGCTTAAAAAATACGGTTTATACTTTCATTATCATAGACGTTATGGCACACATTTCCGCACTCTAATAATGAGTTTGTGATGGCGCACATGAGCCGAGCTCGACTCTGTGATTAATAGCTCGGCGCGGTCCCTTCGCAGTATTATGATATTTATTAGGTACATACCTCGATGGACGGGGCCACGATGTGTCCTCCGGCGAGCTGCGGGTGATGGTGCGTCGGAGTAGGTCGCGGGATGACGTCGTGCAAGTCTTCGTAGATGGTGGCCGCCGTCGTAACATCACAGTTGTTTTGGGGGGAGTTTTTACAGGGGGAGGAAGTTTTGTACTTTTCGTTTGTGCCTGTAACAAAAGCCGTACGTCAGTTTGATTGGCGGCATCAGCGATGCACGTTGTAATTCGTGGATGCACGAATACTGCATTGTATTATGTACGTCAGGAACGTGCTGATATTGTTAGAGTAATCTGTTTGCGTTTCTAACAGCAATTCTATAAATACCAATAAAATTACCGGGTCCGGAAAAACGACCTGAGGTGGTGGGGCGTTTCGATGGACATGTGTCCGGAAATGCTTCCTAAGGCAGCTATAATCCCCCTGAAAAAGTGACGCCCAATTATTTCAGTAGCCGGTTGAGACAAACTTAGAGACTAATTCTCTAGAGAGACTATTTTTTTTGAAAAATTACTGAAACAATTAAAAAAGAATTCCTAGAATATTATATATTTTATATATCTTTCGATTCAATATGATTCGAAAACATTATTACAATTCATATAACAATCTTCAATCTACTTGTATTGAGCTGAATCTATAAAAGGCACATTTGATAAGGAGAAGTCTACATATGAAGGCAAATTTTCCTGAATTATTCTTTATCAAAATTTGCTTAAGATAAAGAAATGTTCTCATATAAGCTTTATGAGGTTCAATGAAATTCTTCTTCTTCTTCTGTACTTCTGACGATATTAGGATATACCAACGAGTATTCTGTTTGTCTCCTGTGAAACTAGCGGCGTACACTTCGCACAGGTATCGTAAGTCTAAATGTGTATCGAATTCGACACTAAAAACATGTCCGAACGCATAAACATTTAGAGGCGACACATCCGCCCGATGTTCCTGCTACACGACACCCATCAGCGACCCCGCCGTGGAAGACGTAGAATATCCTCTGTCTCGTATCGTCTTACGGACATTATTTTTCTTGCTAGGCGAAAAAATACATATAAACACCCCGCCAAGAAACGATTTTCACTAATTAGAACAGTGATTTATGGTTTGCTTTTGTGCAGTTCTGGTTTTAGGTTATGTTTAGGAGGAAGAGATCCTATTTAGGTGTACATATTTCAGTTTTCCTTTGTTCAGATAAAAATGCTGTTATTATACAGAGTGTTCCAGTTTTAAATGGACAAACTTCGCAGGCGTGTATGTGTATGTTAACTTTGAGTAATATAGTATAGTCCTTCTATATTTAATTGAAAATGATAAATACGCCTGGAGAACAAAAAAAGCGGTGCATATATCTTTTATAAATTCGAAAATTGTGAAATAATTTTTTTCATTCAAATCAATATAGGAGATTAAAAATAGCCTGCATACAAAACTCTTAATATTTGTAATATAATTTGCTGTAAATAATGCTCATTTAGCCAGTCAATCTCAAAAAATTGTCTGTTTTAATAAACCTAGCTGAAATACACGTCACTGGCGTCTTAAACAAGTCAGAGTTTCTAAGGTCGTAAATCATTTTAACGACGTCGTAAAAAATTGATGGCACAGTGGACCGAATAAGTATTTAAGCAATGTATTAGATGCGAAGCGCAATAGTCTATTGGATCGTTGGCCGGTGTGTAGTCTAATGGAGCACCGGCCAGCGATTTCCAGCCAGACAGCGAAGCGTTGCCGGCTCTTCAAAATTTTCTAAAGTATAGTAACATGCATAAAGTTTTTTTAAAATTTTTAAAATCTTAAACGCTTTATTTTAATGCTAACTAATAAATTTATATCTATGTAGTTTTTTTTTTAAATATTTCCAAACTAGCTTTCTAAGAACGTCACGAACTAACAGTTTACTGAAGTATGAATATAACATTTGTATAGTGAGCTTAGCAATTTTAGAAAATATATCTGACAACATTGCTTTTTTCTACCTATTTTCAATTTAGAATGGAAATTGTATACGTGTATTTATACTCTATATCTAGCTTCCTAACGAAGATATAGGGTGTACAAATTTAATTTAATTTTTTTGTATTAGTCCTCTCCTTTTTTTTGTTAATACTAAACTAAAAAATACAACATATCTACTTTTATTTATGTGTAATAAATAAATAATACAACTGTTTTTTCTTAAAAAAAAAATAGGTAGGATCACAGGAAGCGGTTTTCGATATCGTTTAAAACAAAAAACCGTTTATTCGATCATCTTGAAATATGAGGATTATATGGATTTGTACACAAATAAAATCCTGTAGACCCCCTTAATTTAGAGGAGCAAGGGAAATATTGTTATATTAGTTTTCTGTATTTTACCCAGTGTGCTAAACTGAAGATGGCTGGGCCACATTCTAAAGAGGCGCTGGCGTCCAAGAGACAGCGTCCTTTGGAAATTTCGCACAGAGCGAACGGCGCGGCGCGGCGCGGCGCGGCGTCAGGTAACTCGTGTAGTCCATGTGTAATAATTAATGAACGCGACGCCACTCATTATCGCGCGAGGCATCCATTACTGCTTCCAGGAAGTCATTAGAGACGCTGAGAGAGACGATGGTCGGGCGCACCGACTCACTTATCGCTTCTCGTCTATAGACCGCAGCTAGCGACCTCTTTTCGCGACCTGTTACGGCCAATTTTTGTATTCGGTCGTTATTTACACGGTAGGAAAGTGGAGAGGGTGCATATTAATCAAAATAGAGAATGCGATATGTCGGAAATTAGAGGTGGTGTATATGTATGTTTAACAAAAGAGCCAAGAGTGCCCCATTTATCCCAGCCAGTACCCGTCAACAATGAAATATTTCTATAATCAAAGAGGTCGTCGAAACGGCCATTCGGGCTCTTCTGACAGACTTCTAATGATTTCGTTCCGATTTCTGATTTTTTTACCGACTTCGACAACTCTTCCGACTGGCTAACTTTAGATTGGCTTCAAACATATCTCTGTTTTCGTTGAAGCTGGCTCTCCGGTGTGCAGTCCATGTCCATATTCGGTGCTAGTTTATTTACCTGCAATATCTCCTACAGCAGATGAGAGCGGGTGTAAAAGTCTCTATCAATTACGAGTTTCCCCAAATTCCTTTATTGGACGCATCCAGGAGTTGATATCTAGGTTAGGTATTTCATATCGGGTGAGGTCGAAAATTGTCGAAAAAGATTGATTGGTCGGATTGATATCCCACTCGACTTCGGATATCGCTGGAATTCTTCGGCAAAATTCAGAGTTGATACTCGGTTATCCTACGACAGGAGAGTTCGGAAACGACAGGAAATGATTCGTTGGGTCGGCTTCCATTTAGTCGATAACCCAATCGACTTCGGATAACCTCGGGAGTCTTCGACACAGTCGGGAAAAACATGTCGCATAATAATACATTTCGTAAAAGCTTAGAAAACGCCATTTTCAAGCATGTCAACTATAGTTTCCATTTAAAAATATGTAGGTTTGGTCCATAATACAAAAACCGTTAATCATAGAAAAAAAAATTGTTGCAATGTACTATTGTAACAACATCAATATTCTTCAAATCGTGCACGAATCAGAAATGGTTAGAATTGGCTGTTTTTACAAAAACCCGCTGTTAATAAAAAACAAGAAATTGTATCAAAAATATAATTGGCTCTATGAATTTATCTCAAAAAAGATTGAGAATTGGGTCCCAAAAACGGCATCTTTCTATCTCCTGTAATTACAGAGAACTACCTTAGAAAAAACATCGAAAATGGGATAGTCTGTAAATATTCGTGTGTTTATAAATATTAAAATGCTGCACATAATACTGTTGATACATTAGATACACTTGTCAACGGTATCTTTGTAACGTTGACCTGAAATGTTGTTTTGATGATCTGAAAAATGTGGACGGAGTTTGTTGGGATTCCGCTAATTACTTACATTTGTCTCGACTCCTCTGCCGAGACAATTGGAAAATTCCTAGGCCGTTTGTTTAGCGAACGAGGAGTCGACCAGTTTAACGAGGAAAGAGTGTACGATGCGAGCGATAGAGGATCGTCCGAAATCAAGTCGGCGACGCGGCGCGGCCCGGCCCGGCCCGGCCCGGCCTCGTTAAGGTGGCCTTTGACGGCTCGGGGCCCCAGATTGCGGCCTGGAGTGGCGCACTTTAGATAAAACTCGAGTTTACGTTTGGTTTTTGTCAAATCGCTAAGTAGGCAGTTGGGGCGGTAAGTGGGCCTAATTTTACGGCCGGAATTTTGTGACTGGAACGTTATTTCCACCTCGGCGGGCGCGCGGCGATTACGGTTTTTATGTCAGAAACACTTCGGCTATCTGAGAAATGTATCGGGCCAGAATGTCCCGGGGCCAGATGGCACGTATTCTCGTCGCTTAAGATGTGCCCCGAATGACCGTGATCGCCGACAGGGTCTTTAGGGATAAAAAAGTAGTTGCCGTGCGCTGCTATGTCGATAGTTTTTATTCAATAATGTCGATGTACGTCAGTTCTCCAGGGTAGAAGGCATTTTCTGTCGAGGCTAAACAGAGAAAAAATACTGTCATCTGCTACTAAAAAACAAACCTTCAAATGCAAAATGTAAACAATCTTATTTCGCAATATCTCCCAGTCACTGTTTCCGACCGATAGAGTGCCAGAGCAGCAAAGCGATAATTAGACTTCCGATATTGATTTATTCGAGACGGCAATTAGATCGGACATAAGGTCCTCGTGGAAATCTCCAAGGGGGGGCAATGAGTAGAAAGGAAGATATCAAAGTAGTCGAAGCACTTAATTAGGAATTTCCATAGCAACTGTCCAGGAGAGTATAACTACACGTGTAAAGGGAACAATGAGGCACTTAGCTTCGGCCCCGGCGACAATAATTAGAGCAAGAGGGCGCTCTCAAAGACGTGTGACGCGGCTGGGGGGTGATTAAGGGTGTCTTTATTGAATTAAAGGTTTCACGATATCGTTCTAATTTTAGACGTACGAACACGTGAGATACAGATGATATTCTCGTATCTTTATTAATTGTCCCAACGCTCTAAACGATGTTATGGTGTGTGAATAATTTAGGTAGAGGTTGCGTTCGTAGGGGTAACCGTAATGTTTAGTTGGCAAAGGATTTATTTATAATTCAGTGAAGTTTACTTGAATTATTTAGTGAAAATTTATTAACACGAAGTAACATGTGACATTATGTATAATGTGGAGAAATATTAAATTATGTGTTCAAGTAAAATTTATATACGTACATTATTGAAATTGTTCAAAATTTAAACAATTTGTGAATTCGGGTGCTTTCCGTTGTCGAAAAAAGAACAATATACCTACCTTTTGTTATTTCATTCGAGAATATTAAATTATATAAAACATAATGCAGCACACGACAAATTCGGTATTCTATTATTAATATTATCGTACAACTCATTTCTTTATGATAATAGCAGGATTCTTCTTCTGCTACATGTACATATATACATATGTGAAATATTTAAGTATCTAAAGTTTAAGAAAGAATTAGAAGTATATTCGAACAGGTTAATTAACAAATTAATTTTAGGCAGACATAAAAAATGTGTATTTCTAAATTTAAATTAAAAAAAAACTAATGAAATGAAATGTTGGACAGCGAAATTCTAAATAAAAAAAACCGTTTAAATTACGAACGAAAATACTAGGAATGATTCACAAAAAAAGGCGATAAACATTAAGTCTATATTTCTGCTTTGTTTTGAATTCACCTTTCCTTTATATTGAAGGTAGGCCCGGATAAATGCTATTTAAAAAATTAATAGGGCAACATATTTATTTTTGAGTTTGAAAATAAACATGGTAAGTATTTGGAAAACATGTTTGTTTTGAAGCTATAATATAGCTACAAGCTATAATATGTAAAAAATATTATTCGACTTAGAAATCACCCTGTACGCATACCTAAAAACTTGTAAACGTTGGAATATTCTTCTTGTGAAAAAGTAACAGACAAGCAAAACAAAATTGACGTAAACATCGCTCCCATTCCCCCGTCTCGCGTCGCGCCATCCTATCAATCCTATTAAAGTTTAAATTGGAATGTTAATAAAAACACAAATCACCGCCGTAGAGAAAGAACGAGACTTAGGTAAGAAAAATAACATCGCCACCCCCACTCCCCACCCCCTCGCAGTGTCGCTTCTGCCCGATATCTCTAATTTCAAACTTGAAACCACCCGGGGATATATTATAACCAATGACAGAATTATAACGAGCCGTCAACTAAAACCATATTTGACCCGGGCTTTTTTATTTTTTTCGAATTCTAGCGCAATTACGAGAGCCTGGCAACTTTTAATAGAACGCTAATCCCCGAGCAGAATATAAATTATGAAGACGGGAGCGGCTGTCTGCGTGTATTTTGACATTTGAATTTATAATTCGCTCAGAAGGGATCTAGCCCGATCTACGAGAATACCTACTTGTACATATTTATATACAAAACAAAAAAGGCGGTGAAATTTTTCGTTTTTATTATTTTTGGTGCCTGGCATTTATGAACGTCCACAAATAACTCATTTAAATATGTTTAGGAAATTCAATGAATTCATCTCGGAATATATGTGTCGTTCAATAACACAGGACCACAATTTTTTGTTTCATGTGCGGAATACTACACTATGCCTACTATATGTTTTTGGGTCGCTGATTACGAATCCGGGCTTACTTTTGCTTGATCAGCTAACCTAACCTCAAAAAACGCTCAAAAACTCAAAAAAATCGAGTTCATAAATTGAATAGCACACGGGACCTGAATTTTTAAACTTGATAGCCCCTTCAACCGAAGTCTTGCATCTCAAGATCTCCGAATCCAAATTTTCAAACTCCTAGCCTCTTAACCTAACCGCAAAAACCCCCAAAAACTAAAGAAAACGAGTCTAAAAACTCAACAGCACACTTCACCTGAATTTTTAAACTTGATAGCCCTTTTAACTGAACTCTCGAACATCAAAATCTCCGAATCCAAATCCTCAAACTCCTAAAACTAAACCCCCAAAAACTAAGAAACACGAGTCTAAAAACTCAACAGCCCACTGGACCTAAATATTGTAAAACAATAGACTTTTCAATTTATGTCTTTAACTGATGCAAAACGAAGCCTTCAAACACTAACCCATAGACTCTTGTCTTTGAATGATGTCGATGATATGTATCTTCAGTCGTCGTTTCTAGCGATAAATTGGTGAATAGGATATATTGCTTCGCCAGTAACTAGCGACGTTATGAAAAAGTACCTCTAAAATCTGAAATTCCACCACCCTGAAAACAGTAATATGCTGAAGTGGATTTAGCGTTACCCATCCTGAACCACGTGGAGGTACCACTCCTGCAGGGGTTTTTGAGGTTAAGTCAGGAGGCTTGGGGTTTGAAGATTTTGAGGTGCAAGAGTTCAGTTGAAGATGCTATCAAGTTTGAAAATTCAGGTCAAGTGTGCTGTTGAGTTTTTAGACTCGTTTTTTTTTTGTTTTGGGGGGTTTTTGAGGTTAGGTTAAGAGGTTAGGAGTTTGAAAATTTGGATTCGGAGATTTTGAGATGCAAGAGTTCAGTTGAAGGGGCTATCAAGTTTAAAAATTCAGGTCCGGTGCTATTTATGAACTCGATTTTTTGAGTGTTTGAGCGTTTTTTGTGGTTAGGTTAGCTGATCAAGCAAAAGTAAGCCCGGATTCGTAATCGGCGACCCAAAACATATAGTAGGCATACTGTAGTATTCCGCACATGAAAAAAAAATTGTGGTCCTGTGTAATGAATTGGACACGTTTCGAGACCAACTTACATACCTATACATATACAATTTTGTCATTCCTATTATGTGGGTTTGAATCTTCCAACTTTCAGTCTTCAAGTTTCGTAGACACACTTTCTTTTTAATAGAGGTTCTCTTTACGAATTTGTCAAAAGTTTAAGTAGTCCTTAACGAATGTTGACTCCATATTATTCTGATTTCAAATCATGTGTACATCTACAGTTGTTGGTATATTAAAAAAAAAACTGCAAAATTTAAGTACCTACAATTAGGTATACAGTCTTAGTCAAAATAAGCTTTGATATCAACTGAAAATTATGTGAATTACACAGGTGTCTACTAGGGAAAAAAGTTGCTGTTGCTAGATTGCGCCATCTATTTAATTTTGGGGTCACTGAATTCAAATCCGGTGTCCGATTAACCTCACCATGTCATAAATTGGCCTTTCCTAAAAAAGGCTAAAAACTGGGATATCGACCATTTTCGAGTTGAGAA
The DNA here is from genome assembly GCA_029963805.1 of Aromia moschata. Taxonomy (NCBI): domain Eukaryota; kingdom Metazoa; phylum Arthropoda; class Insecta; order Coleoptera; family Cerambycidae; genus Aromia; species Aromia moschata. The sequence continues at coordinate 95,521 of JAPWTK010000044.1, forward strand.
ATGAAACCTGACTGGCATATCAGTATATTCTCGAAGATGCACGGTGCATAAAAATTCACATATACAGTGTATTTTTTTTGTGTACCTAAACTGAATGATGGGAAAAGTTTATATTTATATCGCTAAAAAAATAAATTTTGAAATCTCTCTATCTCTAAATAAAACTTATTTCTACGCCACCACTGGCCGTCTCAATTATTCAGTCGTTTGATTATTTGTTTGTTAGGCTATGCGTTTATGGCTACAGACGCGACGCAAATCCCTCATAATTATTCGCAGAGGTAAACCGTGAACGTGATACGAGTACGTCTCCGTAGAAAGGAAATTATACACCCGGAATGGAAATATCTTGGGCCGTCGAATTATTTCACTCTCTAAATGCAAATTTGCCAAATTTTATGATAGATAAATATTTAAATTCGCGAAGTTGGCGCGGCTGCATCTAATCCGCATCTAATTGGGATTCAATAAGTAGATTTTCAGCTAGACCGGGCAAATTTTAATCGGCTAGAGAAGTTCTCGCGTAGCGCCGCGCCGAGAGCCGTCTTCGCGGATTAAAAAACGGGGCCAGATTTACTTCCGACGCGTTGCGTTCTTCCCACGAGCATTTCCAGGCGCGGCGTCTCTACGTATCGTTTCCGGCGTTCCGGCTTTGTTTTCGCCCCCTCGAAGACGACGCAACGCCTGGCTGGTGAGCCGCAGCACCGCGATATCGCTCACTCCTTATTTATCGTCACTCGGCGGATGGGTTTGCTGCGTTAAGCCGACGCGACGCGACGTTACACATACGATGTTTGTAGAATACCGAATGTTTGCCGATTAGTGAACTATTTGTCTAGTCATTCTTCAAATCTCGAGCATTCATATTCAAACATCGCAGCTACAACATTTCTTGTTATAAACTGCGGACACTTATTGTTAAAGAAAAAAAAAAAAAAAAAAAGAGAAAAGAAGGCGGCGGATAGAACCTCCACTCATTATGCTGGTAAATGCACACTGGCGTTCCTCCATGATACCTACATGGTTGATGTCGCATTCTCCAGAATATTTATTGGAAAATTTCCCCACATATCCCCAAAAAATAATTTCTAATTTTTCTGGAAACGTCACTTAATCACAGGGTGATTCTTAAGTTTAATCATATTTTTTTCATAGTGAATTGTAGAATTACCCAAAATAAACATTTTTTCCAAATACCATTTTTTAATACTGAGAAATAATTATAGTACCTTATTAAAATATATACCTTACTAGCGACCCGCCCCGGCTTCGTACGGAAATATAAAAAATGGTTGTTGTGGGTTATCCCTAAGAGATAGACATATACCATCGCGGACTTTTTCGTAGACCTTTTTAAGGTGTACAATACTGCAGTACATTATTTTGATCTATCTCGTAGGGTTCAGCCAGCGTTTGCAATGTAAGCGCAAAAAAATGTGTTTATTTGCGACATCACATTAGAAACCTCTAAAATTATCAGTGTTTCTCTACTATATTATGCATGTATTATACATATAAACCTTCCTCTTGAATCACTCTATCTATTAAAAAAAAAACCGCCTCAAAATCCGTTGCGTGGTTTTAAAGATCTAAGCATACATAGGTAGTAGATAGATAGATAGATAGATAGATAGGGACAGACAGCGGGAAGCGACTTTGTTTTATACTATGTTATGATTATAATAATTTCGGAAATAGCAATTAATCAATCCTGCCTTCAATTTGAAGGAATGGTTCGAAACACAGTAGAAATACATATTACACATATAAACTATAAACATTTAATGTTTATAGTTTTTTCTGTTGGGAAATCATTTCGTCTTAATACCTACTTTCTTACCTCAAACGTTTTTTTATTTAAACTTATACTTGTTCCTGTACAATCTTAAATGCCTGCCTGCAATTTATGGCGGGACCGGATAAATGCTAGTTTCGAAATTAATAAGGTATTTTTTTGTTTTTTTTTTGCAAAATATTTTCGGGAAAAATTTTCGTTTTGAGTAGTTTTATAATCCCATAATAAAATATGATCCAACTTAGGAATCACCCTGTATAAAATTGTCGGAAATAAGGGAATAATAAAACCATATATGTAAACTGGCTGCTTATTGTTCTCCTGATTCACATGTGAATTGTCAAAATGTAGTGTGATTTTAACTTTTTAAAGTTGGTCCTATTTTAGAATCATTTTTCGTTTCTCCATTCTGTAGCAATTAGAAGGTAAACTGCTAATCATCCAAAACTGAGGCTGGTGTTTGACATTCCTATTGAATGTTCGTAAAAATTTCATAAAAGACCAACTAATTTTATTAAAAGCTTAGTAAATTTTGATAAGCTTTTGATTTTAGCAACTTTGTTTAAAGTTTTAGCGTTATACGGATCATAAAAGTAATTTCAGCCATATACATAATTATGTCCTACAGGTCATAAAGGTCGTATTGGTGAAATGAGTCATAAACGTCATACAGGTCATAAAAGTCATACAGGTCATAAAGATCATGATGGTCATTGTTCATAAAGGTCATATGAGTCATGAAGGTCAAACTGGTCATAAAATTAAGAGACCAAATTGGTCGTCAAGGTCATATTGGCCATAAAGATGATATAATTCATAAATATCAAATTGTTAGTAGTCATGTTGGTCGGAACGGTTGGTTATAACTAGGGTTCGGAATGTTTGCTATCACGCGTGATAAATTGCATAAAACTATCCTGCTCTCCCGCGCCGGGACGGCGTATTATTTCGCATACGTGGGTTCTGGAGCGTTATCGAGAAGGGTTAATGCCGTACGTAGCACATGCAAGAAATACACGCGTATACAATGTACAAGACGCTTAAAAAAATACGGTTTAAACTTTCATTAACACACATATAGAGTTTTATAGTGCCGAGCCCTGCGTTACAGCACACATTTCCGGACCCTAGTTATAACATTCAGAAAGACTATGGCCGGGGTGACATATGCCATAAAAAATCATATGCCATTAGGGTCACGAAGTTCATACAGATCATAAAGGTCACATTACTCTTAATGGCAATATAACTCACAGATTAGGTCATAAAAGTTATTTATTTCATTCAAGACAATATGCAAAGATCATAAAAGCCATAAGGGTCCAAATTTAACACTTTTAATCTAATTAATTAAATTTTAATTTTAATCTAATTTACCAATAAAAATCCAAACTACTGTTTTTAGGAATTTAGTCTGATAGAGATTAGATGTGAAAGTGGTGACTCCGGCAGCGGTTGTATTCTAAGACTTGTAAAATATTGATTTTTTTATAACAATCATTTATTGAAAGAAAATTGAAACTACAGTTAGTTTATGTCATTAAGCACTAAACCGTCTTTAATATAGAGAATAGAAAACAGTTGGTCTCATCACTTCTTATGATAGATAAATAGATCAGCGCCATCTATGTAGATTATAACATTTTTGAAATGCAGACATTACTTTCTCAACAATCGTCAATTCTTCGAGAGGCAATTTCTTTTCAATAGAGGAATGTGTTAAAAAGAATCGTCAGACATTTAATATGCATGCATACATGTACCTATGTAATAACATATTATTTTTTCCAATTCCATTGCCGTTACTTTCTTTTAGGAAACAAATTAAGCAGGGATGTGTTATGTTACATGATATATTTACCTTATATTTGGATTTATAATAACAACAGCAAATAAATCATCTAATCTAATTACAAAATACTTTTTTGTTCCGTTATATTAAGCACGATACATTGAAACTTCGTGGCGATTTTAATGAAATCGGTAAGGGTTCTAATAAACATAACTTTTTTGCTCCCCATACAAGTTCCCATTACCATTCATCCTTGGCAAAAAGGGGCAAACAAAAACTATATAACAGGAGATAATATTCAAATCGTTATACTCGTTCACCTACCCGTGAATATATTCGGACAAAAACTCCGAACGCCTGGAATTTATGGGGGACTTTCCAACTTTTAACCATTATGTTTGCACCAGCTAAATTAAGGGACTTTATTTATGAGTGATATTTTAAAATGCGGTCGCCACATTTTCGTGAAAATTGCCGGAAAGGAATGCATACGCAAAAGGGATTAATGCGAATGGCTTTAAAGACGATAATAATGAGATAGAAATAATAGAAGTATGTCTAGTCAAATGTTATACATATATAAAATAATTAAGCAAAAAATTAGGTGATGTGGGTAAATATCGAATTTTTATGTATTATAGATATAGACGGACTTCATTTTGCCGTCGTGAGGAGATTCTTCAGTTTTAGATTTAACTTTTCACTGAACATCCAGGATAATCCTTATTAGTTTATTATAAGGAAGTTGCTGTCAACCCAACCATAACATTAACCAAAGTGCTTCGCTTTGAAGTCTAAAACACCATGAATCCATATAAAGTGATTCTGGTTCACGACCCCCGATCTTAATAAAGATGACCCAGATCATCGGCTGCAGTTTTATGAAGACACGATCAGCTTTTAATTATTTCATGAATTATCAACTGATAACTCTAAAACTATCAAAACTACATCGTATTGATACATGAGTTGTCATAACGGCAACCTATACTATAGGTTGCTGTTAAAAAATGATGTCGTCACCTCCTGAAAACGTCGACTGTTCAATAAGAAACATTAGCAATGTGAAAGTTGGCTTTTTTAAAATCAAGATCGACGCGTTCGACGATTTTCCTAGAAATGCACTGTTAAATGGGTTATTCAGACCTTTCCATACTTCAGGAGCGCACCGTAGAACTGACTTTTAAAAAGTGTATGACTTTTCGTCACTCTTCCTCAAATAAACCGTCGCGCCAAGTGGTTCGTAAAAAAGTCCTTAATGGATTTCCATTGTCGCGAAATATACGCACAAAAAATAACTTTGTTTTCGGCGTGGCCGCACAAAGGGCCGCCCTTTAATGTTTATAAAGCGGGCATTTTTCAACGGAATGACAGAGCGCCGCGTCACAACGGGCCCATCCTAGCGGAAATTATCTGGAATACCAGTGGCGATTTCCTCTTTAAACGTCGAATTTTTTGTTATTGTTTGCAGCAGACTGGTTCGCAGCGATTTGAATTGAACATTTCGGTTTTTAATAAAATTTTTATCGGATGCCTCTCGCGAACGTCCTTCGATCCGTCACGTCTCGAATGGGTTCGCGTTTAACTGAATTTCTGTTGGGAGATGAGAGAAAAAAATGAGCGGATAAAACTCGCCATACGGAAAATTATTAAATTATTCCGAGTTGTTCGATATTTTCATATTAAAGCCGTACCTTTTCAATTTCTGGTGGCACAATATTTTTCGCATGAAGGAACTGTTTTATTTATTGTTTTTTTTTTTAAGTTTAGACACTCAGAGAGTAGACATCCTCCCTTTAAAAACCTAGAGGGTACACATACATATGTATAGAGTCCTTCATAAAGTGCGCATCATATGGGAACATATTTTATCAACATTTTTTAAAATTTCATTAAAGTGTGAACTTGATGACCTATTCGAATTGGATCACGTGACTTTCGGTATCTATTAAATCAGACATTTTGATTAACGCATTTGAATTACACACAGCTAACTTACTAACAAACATTGGACTAATGCCAGATACTTTGTAAAGTGCAATTAAAAGAAACATTAAAGTCACACATGCTTACTATGCGTTTTTACGAATCTACATATATTCACAGTTTAAAAAGGACAATAAAACGAATTTAATTATTTTCCTAAAAAAATCAACGGACAAAAAAAGTTATGACACAAAAATGAATTGCTCGTTTACACCTCATGGGGATGTAGGGGGAAAATAAAAATATTGCCCTATGATGTCCTTCTCTTAGTAAAAGACACATACCAAATATCAAATTCGCCTTTTAAAATCACCTGTATACAATACACCCTATAAAAGTTTTAACATAATTGTGGGACACCCTGTATAATCAATAACCTTGTACATGCATGCCTACATTCGTCCGTACATACGACGAGGAGGGCAAGCGACACAAGAAGTAAACCGATGCGATGCCGTTGAGCTCTTTGTTGGCCATCCTGTCTATAATGTGAAAAGCAACTGTTGCCCCGTTAGAATGTCACGTTTTACGGCCGTTTAATCTCATGGTGTTTAACCCGAGATTTCCTGTGGTCTTAATTGCCGACTACGCGCGTTCGATAAATAACGTCACCAAGCTCAAAAACATTTTCTCCTATATTTTACAAAATAACACTAATCCGTCTACTTCTAAAGTCTTTCTTCGGATTTTACGCACAAAAAATGTACCATTATTCTTATTGTAAGCCATCTTATATTAGATAAGTCTTATAATTAGATAACTTTGTAAGGAAATTGCTTATGCTTGAAAGATCTATCAATATTTTTAATGTAGAGGTTCATGAAGTAAATAAACTAATACGAGTTTAAGTCAAGGTCAAAAGTATGTATACAGAGTGTCCACTTTTATTTACGTACATGACCATATAATTCTCGTTCTAGGACATCGAAAACTGCTTCTTCTGACCTTATTATCGTTTTTAAGATGCCGCCCCATGGGCTGCTACGTTTTTTTTTACACCCGAAATTCAGTATGACACTGTTTTTTTTTTATTTAAAATCTACATGTATATAGCATCAATTAGCAGTTCTTAAAAACTCAAACATGCGAAATTTGAACAAAAGATATATTAAATGTTTCTGTTTACACGATCTCGAAGTTGATCAAAGTATTGGGTGTGAAAGCGGTTAGGCGAGTCACGTGTGCCGCGGAATTATCATATATCGAAACAGTTAAATGTTATCTGGAATCACTTAAAACTTAATTTTGACCAAACTGTGGTAGAAAAAAAAGAATGGTTTTTCGATTACTACAGTTTTTTTTTTGTTATGAACTACTTACATATTATAGTTTTAGTCTTCTCCTGAAGATGCCAACATAGTTAGAAAAGTATAGTAGTTCGTTGTTTCGTGAAAAAACGTCCAGTTTTTTTTTATTTTTTTCAATTTTGTTTAAACTATACCAAGAGAAATAGGTAGTTAACATATGAAATTAATTTCTGGTTACTTACTTCCACACAAGTATGACTGCTATAAACACAAGGAGTCCAAGGAGAACGGAGCACAAAACTATCACAGCCGATGTCTGAAACGATGGACTACTGCGGTAGCTCGCGTCGATCAGCTGAAACAACAAACACAATTAACTGCCGGCATAGTAAGGGACACTACATTTATCTTAATTTATTTATGCATATTATATATAATTATCAAACACTTGAATAATCATCAAAACATACAATTTCCATGGATAAAAGCCCATGCCAATGTTCTAGGAAATGTTAAAGTCGACCAAATTGCGAAGAAAGCAAATACACATAATACTCCACACATTGACACTAGTCTTTAATAGCTGACCTTATCGCCATTGTTAAGAAATAACAAAAAAAGAAGTGGAAATAACAGTGACAACGCCATGGCGATATGACAAATACATTTTTTTATACGATCCATCCTAATATTCAATAATAGTAAGCTCAGCAGCAAAGCTATGTATATACCAACAATCATCCGCATAAAACCGAATCATGGAAGATTTCCTACCCACCTACACAAAATCGGTGTATGAGACAATCCCGATTGTATATTTATGTGGCGAAACTGGAAACATCTATCATTATATTTTTAATTGTTCTTTGATCAAACACAATGCAAACGTACTTTTATGTTATCTACAAGAAGTAGGTTTTAACTCTCCGTCATATACTCAGTCTTGGTAATAACCAGGCTTCGGCCTTTTAGTGGTTTTAACCTTGGAACGGCTTTTATGAATGGATTACTTCATTCATAATTTCCAAAAGGCCCGTGCGCAGTTGGTCCTGGGACTGAATATGTAGTTTCTGTTCATGGGATATTTGCACTGTTATGATAGACAAAGACCAAACATTATCGGCGAAGTACAGTGTGCCTTTTTTTGTCAGATAATTATTCTGGAATGGGTAAGTACTGGAACCTTCGGCGTAGAAACAAAAAAACTGGACGTTTTCCACGAAACACTGAACTACTACACTTTACTCGACGCGCGTTTCGCCAACCAAGTTGGCATCTTCAGGAGAAGATTAAAACTGATAGATAATTATTATTTAAACGAAAATTGCACTATATTCTAATATATTAAGGTTTTTGAACATAAACGAGTTATTCTAACCACATATATCCAAATATACTAAAAAATTGTCACTAATAAGAAATAAGGTTTACATCCGATGAACTTAAAACCACTAAAAGGCCGAAGCCTGGTAATGACTATATTATGCAGCAAATCGTAAACTTTTTCCAATCGATCAAAATAAATATTTAAGAATTTTTCCTCAAATTAATCATGACCTTTGTTTCTACCCTACTGCTTATTCTATACCTATCTTACCCTTTATAGAAATTACAGTATTTCATTTAAAAAAATGATATTTACTTATACTCATTTCGTTTTGCGTCTTGTCGATGTTCAATTGTTAATTTTGATAAGTTTAAAGATAGCAGAGATGACATGCTGAAACTCATATGCATACCTATAAAATATATAACAAGTTTTATTCTTATATCTCGTATAGTCAGATAGGTATGTGTCAAAATTGAGACGAAGACTCTGTACACTTTTGTGCGCATTTCGAGTTATTTCGGCCGTTCGTTTCGCGTATTTCCCGCAACACGAGTCAACTAATGCGCGCAATCAGCGGCCGTAAATAATTAGAATTTGTAACTGTCGAGCAGCGCGCGCGGAACGTATCGAACTGGCGCGCTATCCGTTGATAACGCCCGTTATTAGAATCAAATCGGGCCGTAACAGATAGCGCGGCGGCGGCGGCCGTGATTTGTGTACGACTTGATAACGGGAGCGAAGCGTAATTAATTTCGCTATGATTTATAGAGTTCGGGAGTTGGCGGCCGCCGCCGCCGCCTACTAATGAGACGGGAACGTCGCGGCGCGGCCCTCAGATGCACCGACTGCTAGATTAAACGCGGAAAGTTTGGTTATTAGCTTCGGCTACGGATCGGGAACATGTCCGATCTCGGGGGTCCGGGTTATTGTGGATTATATGTATATGCGGGAATTCCAATCCGCTCCGATGGATCGGTCCTTCGCAGCTGATGGTCAGAAGTTTGTTGCCGAACGACGGGATAATCTGTGGTTATGCATAACTCACATGATTGCCCGAAGGATTTTTCTAAGGGGGTGGGACAAATCAGTTGTGATCTTGCAATATAGCCACAAATTTTATAATGGATATTTATTTGCTTATTAACATAACTTAAGGTACTTACCTATATATTTTAATACTCATATTTTAATCGCTTACAAGATCGCCTAGCAAATCTCAGTGGAGGGCAAGCGCGGACTCCTGGCTCCCCCTTGCTGGCGACCACGATAACTTAATATTGTAGTTGTCTAAAAGATGGACGACTTATTTTGAAAAAAAAGCCATTCACCTATTTAATAACTCAGAGATTTAGGCATACAGGAAAGTAAGTATGAGTGACAGAGAAATACGGGACCGACGAAAATTTGAGCAGATGGAGTCACGTTATGCCTTGTCTAAGCACAAAAATGGCCGTAAAAGTGAGACAAAGGCGAGGGAAGATAGCATTTTCAAGAGAATTGCTCTACAGGATCGGGCAGCAAAAAGTTCAGAAACTACTTATTGTCCACGAGTCCGTCCTAACTAGTAGGCAATAGTTCCCACCGGCGCCTCCGCCATTTTTAGCAAATCTAGCATCTCCTCCTCCGCCATTTGTATTAAATTTTGTAAAGCAATGACCTTGAAAAAAACATTCTTTGTTGAGAGTTACACGACGAAATGTGAAAGCACGTCAGGTAAAGATGACAGTACATAACGATGCCATCGATAGGTATGTACCTACCTACCTTAGTATGTACGAATACCATCTATAAATCACCTCGATAACTTTATAAATTCACATTTGGCGGATTTACATCGATGGTACTAATAAGACTAAAACAGGTCGTACATTTCCCTTGCCCTTCTGTGACGATTCACCGCTTTCATTTTGTCACAGAGGTTAGGAAGCACCCTGTAAAACACGAGTTAGGCATTTGCACAAAGTTTAACAAGTCGCAAACTACTCCTAATAGTGTATAATGTACGTCACAAAAAAAAATTCGTCAAAATACGATAACTGCATGTTCTGAATATTTACCGTCGTAACGATTAAACATGCCAGTAGTTTAATGATAAAAAGTGTAGCCCACAGAATAACATTTTAATGCCCTCAATTAACTCGGTGCATACGAATTCATTTTACGGAGCCAACGGCATTTTGCGCATCGAAATGTAACAATTTTACGATTGAAATTAAATCGCGGAAACATACACTAATTTAATCATGACCGTAAATCAAAACTTTATTAGGCAATTATAATTCGATGTGAAACGGCGCCGTACTTTGTAAAATTTATCAGGGCTCATTTGTTCGGGCCTCACCTAATATAATTTTAATTGCCCCGCCTCGAAATTGCCCGGCAGACGGCGATAAAACACGCGAAGAACAGCGCAACATTGTTTCGCGGAACGGCTCAAAAAAAGAGCCCAGAAGTATTTCGGCGTCTTTCGGGATCTGTCGCCGTCGTCCCGCCGCTTTTGTTTACTTTGCGCGGAATTCTTTTCGAGCCTGGGACGCCGGAGATTTCAGCGTTTGCCGCCTCTGCGCTGGCCGCCGCGCCGCGTCTTATATTTAAGGATTTTTTTTTCGGTCGGCATTGCTTTGTCCGTCGTTTCCTGTCCACGTCCAATTTCCTGAAAATGCGTCGCCTTTTCATGATAATAAATTCCTATATTTATACACAAGTTACATGCCAATATTTTACTTTCACTAAATCTGAGCATTTTGGAAAGAAGGGATATCAGAATGTATAGAATGATACAAAGTGATGTCTAAAGAATAACTACTTTCAATTCGTTTTTTCACGTTTGTGCTTTTTTAGATTACATGGGGTGTCCAGGATATGAGTGTAGAACGTATGAGCAGCATTAAAAAACCTTGTTATTTTTGTAAATTCTAACGTGAATTTGAATCGTGATTTATTCGTAAATAATGCAACGGTTCATTTTAAACGACAGGACCGGATAAATAATATGTTTTTAAATTAATAATAAGGTAACTTTCTTATTTCTGAGTGTTTAGAAAAAATGTTTGTTGTTGACAGTTCTACACGCTGTTAATAATATATGACTCGACCTTAACATAGGAATCACCTTTTTTATAGGGTTGCCGGCAGATCGGGAGAATTTTATTTCCGCGCACTTTTAAATAGGTAGGTACCTACATGGCGAAGGGCCTTCTAAAAAAACGCCCGTTTCATTGCCAGTCCCCGCGACTATTTTAGTAGTTTTCCACTTTTACAGTACTTGGAGAACTAGACTGGGAAAACTAAAATTTAAAGAAATAATTTCCCTCTGTAACGACATCGTACAGACGAGAAACTTCTCTAGGTGCACCTTAAAATCTATTAGCGAATAAATATCCTTAAGACGATTGTAAATTACGTTTTAAACGCGATTTTTATAGGACGCCTCTTATTTATTTAACTGCTTTTGCTATCTCGCTTTGCGTCGCGTCGCGTCGCGCGTATCGGAAAAGAGCCAGCCAGCCCTACACGAGAGAATAACCCGCGGCGATGCATGGGAGAGAGCGCCCAAAATAATGACAACGACAATAAAAAGACGGGAATAATGGGCCGTTAATCAACGCGTCACCGCAATTAATTAGCCTCTTGACGGAAACATGTTTATATCCCTCGAAACGTCGCTGTATGATTCAAATAAAATAAGATATACAATCGGTGTTTTCCTCTTTAGTAGCTTTAAACATTTTATTGGTAGGGTTATGTACCTTCAGTTAATTTAGGGTGGAATTTAAGGTATTATATACCCGGACCGGCCAACAAATATAGCGATTAGTACGTCGTAAAGCGACTTATTCGTTATTTCCAAGTATTTATTTATTTTTGATAAACCAATAAAATGCATTTTCTTACCCAAAACCAACAGAGTGACAATGTTTAAAGCAAAATTTACAAAGTATCTCTTACTGACATCAGAAATTTGTGGGTATAAATTCCTTATCTAAGTAGTAAAACTGTTTTCTCATACGTTTGCAATAGCAGCATTTGGTTAATAAATGTATTTACATAAGATAAGATAACGTTTTTTAACTATGATTATATATCAACCAGCTTTACGTATAAAAAGTTGCACAAGGTTTATTTTTGTCCGTGAAAACATTTTGGAATTGAGCAACGAAAAAAAGCATGGAAAATGCCAAGAAGTATAGGTACTATGGTATTCTCTACTTGAAAATCCATTGATGCGTTCTTGAGTAAGCCAAAAAAATAATAAAAGTGAATAATAATAATGATAAACGTTGACGCAATTCACTAATGGACTATCAACATATACGCAAGCATGAGAGTGAAATCGGTTCGTTCATAATTTTATTATAAATTGTCTAAACTCACAACTCGCCGAGGTGTCGACTTGTATCTTTCCTTTGGCAGGCGGTAGATCCCACACCGCCATCAAAGGTAAGTCCTCGGGCAAGAAGACAAGAGAGTTCTCAAAGCAATTTTATTTTCTGAAGCGGCGCTTACCCTCACAAAGTGTATAAATTCGGGGTGTTTGGCTCGAGAACCGTTAATAGACTGTGTGTAATTAACGTCTGGATGGAAAATTTACAGAGGAGGTAAGTAATTTCGCGATTTGTGTACTGAAAACTACAGGTGCGTTTTCTAGAGCCGCTGTTGGAATCGACTGGATTCGAGTTTTTGTTCGGCCACTGAATGGTACACCATTAAAATTAGAAACGAAAATTTAAACATTCGGAATTTGTGTTGCCTGTACGGTACGCTTACGAAATATTATAACTGAGGGAGATGGGGCGACTTTGCATAGATAACTATAGGTTGATCTATAATATTTTTCTGAAATATTGTCTTAGCTGTTTTATGGTTTTTAACACGCTCAAACTTATTCAGCACCTTATTTTGATATCATTAAGCATCTAATGTATAATAATGCATACTTATACCTAATTTGAAATAAGGCATATTTAAATTATTAACATTTTGATTAAAAATGGTGTGGGTATTTCAGTTTTTTCGCAAAACTTAAATTAGTTACAAACAATTTGTGTATAACAAAAACTGTCAAATTAGGCCTTGATATCTCGAATTTGAAGTGCTTAATCGAATGAATTGTTAAAGGAAAAATAAGAATATTTTTGGATTACTTGCCGCTGCTTTTTGATTACTTGATACATATGTGTTTTTGTTTACTTAATATTTTCACTTTTGTCATGAAAACTTTTAGAAACGAGAAAGACTGCCAAGGTTTATGTCGGCTAACAAACTTGTACGAACTTACTTATACGGAGCAGAAACCAGAACTGGCAGCGTGGAGCAGCTGCTATCTTTTCTCAAATTAGTTCAAGCTTATTTCGTTTACCATACAGTCATATTTCATTTTTTTAAGGACGGACCATTAAATCTATCCGACTGGCGGTAAGTTTTCGAATTAAACTAATTAGCGTACGAAAAAAGGGGAATACACGTGGAACAAATAAAAGCGGGAATTAAAAAAAGTCTTAGCCCGTTCTGAGCGCGGTTCGTCTTGCCCGCTGCTGCGTTCTATAAATTACCTCGAGGCCCATTTGCCGAAGTTTATATTCCACGGTCGATTATGTACACAGTATTTAGATTATTTTTTATTTATGTCGGTGTGTTAGTGCCGTCGTTTAGCGCGCAACATCGAGTCAGTCAAATATTTACACGCGCTAAAATTACACATCTTGTAAATATTATTATTACATGCGGTTTTTTTCATTTACTATAGGTACATGTTCAAGATTATAAAACATGGTAGGAGCAGAAATTTAATAAAGACCCTCGATACAACGGGTTATCTCGTCATGTTATTTGATTATTTTATGTGGGTGTCTCCTACATACGAAGAATGTTATCATTAATTGACTTAATTGTGGTTTCAATTCGAGCTAATGGTGTTTACATAAACTTCAGCCAATTTTCTTTACGACAGGATGGTTATAAATACGACAGACAAAAGGGAGAACCGCTGTTTAGGTTATATATAAACATCTGGAATGAATACAAGGAAATTTTTATTTGCTCAAATCCTTTGAAAAGGATCCGCAAAATCTGCAGAGCAGGAGTGTATGCATACAGGTATGTGGTTCTAAAGTTCAAAATTGGACATTTTTCACGACACGGTAAAATACTATATGTGACCGACATTACAAGACGGCTTTTTTACATTTGTAAAAAAGCTAACAGCAACACTCTTATAAGAATACTACGACCGACGTTTTGACAAGTCTGTTATCGTCGTCAGAAGCACTTACACCTCAAAGTCGTATTTTTTGTTTAGAAAATTTTTATACCTGATGTGTGGGAGAATTAAACGCCACAACCGCCATACTCGCTTAAAACACGTTGCTCGCTTTTTTAGCGAGTTCAGCCTTTGTCTTTTAAGCATACTTCGTAGAGAACTTCCGCCTTGACGGCGTCCATTGTAAAATAATTTACGATGTAAATAGTTATCGACTTTTTCCGGCGCGTAGGCGTCTCTCCTCCGGCTAAACAGTTCCGGACTTTTAACGAAATTGGCGTATCCACAGTTGAGGATTTATTCTGCGGCACCCTCTGACTACTCGTACGGGATTTTTTTAATTAAACTTGGATAGATTAGCGAAGTCTCCGCCAAAGGCTTACGCGATTTCGCTCGCTTCCGTAATGCTTCCATGATTTAAGTAACGGATTTATTAAATAATTTCATTTATTCATCTTAGAGCAAATAAGAATGCATTTTTGTTAGTAATATTAATATTCTTTTAAGGCGCAATCCCAGGTGTGATTCAATTTCAATTTTTGATTGCGTTAAATTGTCTGAGTAATTGACAAAATACGGACGATTAAACGAATAAGGTCAAGATAAACAAAACTAATTTTTTACGTTCTCTTCTAGAGTTTTCCTTCAATTATGATGATTCATAATTAAAGGAAAACTCTAGAAGGAGACGTAAAAAAGACATGGAATAAACGGTCTACTTTAAATATTTTATTCGCTAGCATACATTGTCATTAAAAAGTATGTAAGTATAACTTACTTTCTGTTTAATTTGATATGTATATACCGGGTGTCTACGAAGATAGGATACATTCTTAGGATAACTTTTGAACGGAAGAAGGTATAATAATTTGTTATTTTGTCATTTTTTTAATCTGTACGTAATTATTAATGTCAATGGCCTCAAATATTGTGCTTGAAAAATTTCATTTATATAAGAATACCTACATATATAATTTCCCATTACCTATTAATCCTGGAGTGAGTACTGGAACCTTCGGCGTAGAAACAAAAACCGGACGTTTTTCACGAAACACCGAACTACTACCTTTTTCTGTAGAGAAAAGTATAGTAGTTCAGTGTTTCGTGGAAAACGTCCGTTTATTTACCTACCCATATTATGTTTGGTATTAACCGAAAACGAGATTTTTTAAAGATTTTAAAACCCTAATGTAGCCAGGGTAGGTATTCCCATTGGAAAAACTAAGTTAAATGACCTCGAAATTAAAAATTGCTCCTAGTTTTACAGGTTTAATGAAAATCAGGTTGTAATATTTTTCTAACACAAATACAATGATTTGATGTTTTTATACTTCGTACCACAGATTTAAAAATAAAAATTGGAATTTTGGAAAAAAATCTAAAAAAGTTCCTATTTATTTCTCAGATCTAGTTGATTACGGAAAAACTTGACAAAACGCCAAAAGACTTCAAACTTCGAACCATTTGCAAAGTGTATGAAAAGTTATTGATGTACCCTATCTTCGTAGATACCCTGTATATAATAATATATATCAGGATTCTATATCGCTTTGTATACATAGTTTATATTTATTTAAATATGATATGTTTATTTAAAAATATTTACACATATGTTAACTTGCTAAACGTCCCATAATTATTAAATACATAAGCGCCTATGGAGAAAAAAAAACGAGAACCCTCGATCCGCAAAGATTAATGGTATCACGCCCTCCGCTAAGGAAGTCACCGAAGTTCCCCGACCTCCTAGGACTATATTTTCTCATTACGTGACCGGTGTACACCATTTTCAGAAAGTGTTGTGTCGCGCTCCTGACCTATTTGTTCCGTCTGTAAAGGTCGGCGGTCGGTATCAGTTGCACGGGGGAACTATAAATTCAAGAAGAGTAATTCCAACAGTAACGCGATGTTTTATGGCACCGTTGTTACACATATTGCGCGCTTTGACCTGGTTCCAAGTACTTACTAGGACATTATTCACAAAGCATCAGTAGTCATCCAATCGGTGGCTAAACCACGTAAACCACGTACGTATTTACTATCCACAATTTAGGACACTGAGCTGGAGGGAAACTTAATTTTAGATAAGGAAAGATATAAGATAAGATATGCTTACATATGTATGGTATATCCAAGTTAAAGGGATACTAACGGGCTCTATCAAAGGGTAAAAATATTCGGCAAACTAATCATTCATGGTCGGGTATCGTCGAGTATAACCTTCTCTTTTCGTGCCATTCGATTATAGCCACGTGTAATATGTTCATATCGTTGATGGCCATTATAGTCTCTTTATATATCAGCAAGTAGTACCACGAAAATATTTAATTAGTTGGCGGCATTTCTCATTCGACATCAAATGCGTGTTACAGATAGGTTTGTGGTTGTGGGTAGTAATATGTATGTAGCCAAATTATGTATTTTCTTGTTTACTAATAATAATGCTATTCTAAAATATAAACAAACTCTGTAAACGATATTCTCAGGTATTTTAGATTGTCTACTATTGGTGCGAGAATAGATCCAATATCCTATGGAACCTACCTGTACGTACCTCGATGATAATTACAAACTTGTACATAATATGCATTAAGATACATAACATTTTCGGAGGATCGAGTACGTGATGTACGTAAGCAATTAAGTTCCAAGAAATGTGTAGCAAATAATATTTCCACATTATTTGTAAGAAACAGCGGCAATTGGATCTCTTTTTTTAGCAGTCTTGTAGTCCAGTTTATCGTATTTTGATCTGTATACTCATAGTTTACCTAGTTACAGTTTAGTCTGTAACAGTCTAATCTGTAGTATGTGGTAGTCCATGTCCTGTAAAGGGCTGCATTTTGTAATAAAAATAATAGTCTACAGGCTGTCATCTGATGTAGTCTATAATGTGTACCTATCCTGTTGTAGCCTATAGTAGTCGTAGTTTATTGTGAGTATTTGTTATCGGTAGTATTACTGATACATTATTTTGTAACATGCAAATATATTAGATCCCAAACAACATACCTAATTAAAGTTTGCATACGGCAATGCTACACATAGGCAACTCCCTTAGCATGTGATGGGAGTCGCCTCGATTCGTATACAAATAGTCCCGTGATAGCTGATGCTGTTGTACAACCTCCGCTATATGCAATATGTTGATTAGTGTGATACAAATTCATAATAAAGTAAGTCAAACATGCGGAAGGCTACTTCTAGAGGCTAGATACTAACTTTCGTATATTACACTCTTGGTGCGTACGCCTCTGTGGCGCGTCTCGTTTCCGCCAAGTTTAAACATAACTGAAAAAATAAGAAAATATCCGTTATGTAATTTTTGAGGGACTCAAAAGACTCGGAGAAGAAGTTCGATCCCTCCTCAGAGACACGCGGTTCCTAGGGGCGGATCCGGTCCTGGCCTCGGCTTTCGCAAAGAGCCCGGCCGAGTCGAAGCGGCCATCCGTGCGAATCTAAAAGTTTAATTTGGCGCCGAGATTAAAAGATCATGCGAATGGTTACGTTCATTTAGGCGATTTGTAACAGAAATAATCTCGGCAGAGCCTCAATTTGTAATCCTGACCGAACACACTTATTGAATCCGCTTGGTGCGCGGCATCGGCACATTCGAGAGCGCTTTCGGAAGTTGCGGCCGCTCATGCCGCTCTTTATATTGCTCTCTACACGCTACGAGATAAAATACATAAGAACCTGAAGAAAAAACGTGGATAATAGATCGACTTTTATGATAGGATTTCAATGACACGTGAAGAAGTATCTATATGTATGTACATACACAAGTATATAGGTACGTATGCTTAAGCTGATCAATAGTTTTGATAACTAACGAATTATCAATTTAAGTGTGCGTTAATCACTTTACTTCCACTCTAATAATTATCTTTATATTATATATAAAGAAAATATTTATACCAACTTATAGAAATAAAACATGATAATTTTACAGATCAGGCAGTTGTCATTTGGTTATAGCCTCAGTATAATAAATTTTAAAATGTTAATTCAAATATAATATTTTATAATCTAGACTTTAGGCGCTTCATAAATGTTTCACCGAAAGGTTCCATAATAGATTTTTAGGTCTAAAGTAGTTTTGGCTGTCTATGGATTGCCATCGCCAACCTAATTTGTAGTTGTTTCCAACAATCAATCAGAGTTTTATAAGCTCACTAGGATTATTAGAGTGGAATTAAATGGTCCCGGAACACTTACGTTGGGAATTAGAAAACCATTAAAAAGTATTTGTTTGTCTAAAAACTCACTTGTTTTGAATCATTGACCTAAACTGATATTAAATTTAATGTAATAGATTATCAGATAATTGGTTCTGCTCAATTTGTTTACCATTTCAGTTTTTTTTTCTTAAATACCTATAAGTAAATTAATTCTATTATTTCACAGTATCAATATTGTAAAATGATAACAGTATATTCTATTATACGCATAACATAGTTAGAAAAAGAGATTAGTCTAAATTGATCCGTTAATGCATTTTTATGAAGGAGGCGGGACCTGGGTTATGCGTAGGAAAATTCACCCCATTTTGACATAAAACTGCAGATCGTAATCTATTGTCTAATAGGAACAGTTTAAATTTGCAGACGACGTTGTTTGCCTACAAATTATCATTTGATCAATTAACTGGCAACCACGTTTACAGTGATACAACAAAGCCCACAATAAATCCCAACAGATCTAAATATTCAGTAGATACAGCAGTTGCAGTGATCTGGCAGGAATTCGTCCCTAGGCTTCTGCATGTCAGTGTACCCATCGAACACGACTGCATTCATCCCTGATAACCGATCTGGACAATATTTTCGCAGATATGACCCCTTCCAATCAAGTTTAAACAGGAAAATGTAATTACGCGTTTAAAGGGTAACCTGACCACAAAAAATGGTCAAGTATATTAATTTAACAAAGATTTTGTGATTTGGTACATCCCAATACCCTAATTAAACAAAAAACGAGAACCTCTTGTCAAATCATTAATATCGTCATGGAAAAAACCTAAAAAATAATTTTGTTTAGGTTAACTTTGGAGCTTTATACTTAGCTCAAAATCGAAAAAGTGTTCACTTGGATTTTTCCCATAAATTATATTATTTGCCACTCTTGATCTGCAATTAAACGGTGTCGTTGGAATTTGCGGACACCTTGTATAAAACATGCTGATACATGGTGTTAATGACAATAATTGCTATACGTCTATCTACAAGAAATGTTTTAATAAAATATGTCATCACTTTAATGAAACGTCGTGATTGGTTCATTCTAATTATTGTTATTTACACGATTCTGTTAGTTTGATAAATCTCGGAAAACTGCCATGTAGATAATTTCCCATTCGAGTCTAAAAATTAGCATGTAATTATGTAAAGCCGGCAGATCCGGGCGGAGCGGTGGGCCATAATCGTACGCGTCATACTACTTACTACTTGTATGTGCAAAAACAAAATTCATGAAAACAATACACTGTTGCAATTTATAAAGAGATGGGTTAAACTTACCCTGTTATTTACGTTGAGATGTGTGAAAACTTTCCGGGCCGCCGCGCTGTTTAACCGGCTTTAGTAATTAGTAATTATTTAACTCAACTAATACATCACAATAGACGACCAGGAAAAAAAAAAGAAGGAAAACCGCATATTGAACATCAACATCATCCGCATGACATGGATATAAATAAACTTGCACAGGCGAAGATAATACGTACGAAAATCGAAACCTTATGATGTAAATAAAGTATTATATTGCAAACAGAAATCTTACACCGAAGTCTGTGGGAACAAAAGCCGAGACGCAAGCACCGCACTCGGGAAGCAGGCCATTGTAAAAGTTTCGGTGACAGCTTTACGTCGCACGGAGGCAGGTAGCGATGTTTTTCTTTGTATACAGTTCTGTATGCGCAAGACTTTCAGACACTGGACAATGACGGAACCAAACGGGCGTGAAATTCTATAAAACTTGCGGCGCAAAGTATTTTCTTGATCGATAGGGAAGCAGGAAATCCACCAATTATTTTTGAATGACGCATCCGCCAAAAAAGCCGTTATTAAACTATCTTTTAATCTATAGTCGCGACAAATACTTCTGCCAGCAATTAAAGCGAACGAGCAGGGAAGACGTCATCGCAATGCGATGACGTTGACAAAGTAATAAAATATGTATGTCAGGACACCGAATGAGCTGTTCAGTTTTTTCAACTGTGCCCAACTCGAGAAAGAGCTGATTTTCGAAGATAAGCTCAAACTTCAATGGAGATCTTTTCATAAAAATAGCCGCGAAAGACACTGAAAAAGTATTATGAGGAATTTCAATTAAAATGCCATCTGGTTCGGTTGGAATACCGAGAAGTCCTACGCAGAATCACGTTTTATTTTCAGGTCGTGGAGGTGCGTTGTTTACACGTCGAAACCTGCTATTTTACAATTTACGAAATATTTAAAATATGTAAAATCGTTCCAGTAACTCAAACAAGAATATTTAGAGAAAATAGAATGGCTGTAAATCCAGATCTTTATTGCGAATGGATATCGTAAATAAGATGTTATATTATCAGCTGTTTAATGTAGTGGCCTCTATTAAACGTTTTAGGACTACAATGATATGGAGTTGAGCATTTTTATCTGGGGATTTTCGGAGATGCTCTACACATTTAAAATAACAAAAACTTCCTGGCACTTCCGGGTATTCCGGAAGTGAATACTAACTTCCATATTTTAAATGACGTGCTATATTTAATGTCATATTTGATTTCTACTCGTTACTTTAAAGTTTAAAGTTACGTAAATAACCACTGTCCATCTCGAAAATGAACCATTTTCGATCAATATAAATAGTGACAACGTTGTTAGTAATGACGTGATATATATAATTATGTATACGATGTATACGAGTATGTTTGCGTGATAAGTGGAACAATTACAATTTATCAGATAAATTATATTATGTATTTAATCACGAAATTTTTTTATACCCAATTATGAATATCTAAGAAGAATTGAAGAAAAATATTTGCATGTTTCAGCGACTCCAAAAAACGGCCCGAGTTATTTCTTAACAGTGACAACATGGAATCTTAACAAAGCAGTTTTTTTTTTTGAAAAACAAATCACAATATGTCCGAGCACTTTTTGTAAAAAGTTCCCAAAGAAAGATACCGAATTTATTCCAAACTTTACGACTTCCCTGTATATAATTTATGCATATACGAACTTCATGTGCTCAAAATGATGCCAGCCATCTTGTGAATCTGCATGACATCTCAATAATTTGAAGAATATAAATGTTTAAATGTTATGTTTACATGTAACCTTTACGAAAGAAAAAAACTGTGTGATGTGAAATGACACATTTCAGAAACAAGTATAATATTTATAAGAATATTTTGCAAGAGCTTTATAAAATTTTAAAATAAATATTACGTCGGTATGTGATGAAAGATCTCTTTCGCACATCACAGCAGAGCCGTCAATCTATCAAATTTTCGATAGCACCGGACTTCTTTTTTCTTAGCTAACATATGTGTTATAAAAGACGAGCATTATCGTACCTCCTATAAAGTCGATAAAAAAGAGAAAATAGCAACTGAAAAATTCGTGCCACCGCACATCAGTTTAGCTTTCACCGCCGGGTTTAAACACATGCCAGAGGTCTGGTACTAAATTTTAACCATATGCAGCAGCCGAACAATAAACAAATCTCCTAAGATGTGTTCCGTGCTGACTGATAAATTAAATACAGATTTCACGTACCTACACTGAATGAGAGGGAGACCGAAATAATCTCCCTCCTCCAAGTTCAAAGATTCATAAAACAAACAAGACGTAATCTAAACAAACACGAAGGCTTTTTTGTAGATCGTTTTTCGTCAAAAATACATTTTTAGAAAATGTAAGTGCCCGGCGCGGCGGGCCTAATCGCGCCCCGTCCTTACAAACGAGCAAAAAACGCGACGATGTGCGTTTCTTTACTTACGACATTTGTTTAAACGCTCCGGCCCGCAGTCAGCGGGCTAAGCTGCGCTCTAAGCTCTTCGGCTTAGAGGGAATCGCTTTGGAGGTTAATGCTCTCGCTGCCAGAATATTTTTGTTCCAAGCCCTAAAAAGTGTATTCCCGGTGTCGGTACATAAAAGTTAGCTACTGAGGATTTTTATGACCCAACACGCTGTACGAGCCGATGAATGCCTGTCATCTTACATGCGATGCGCCAAGATCCTTCATTGCAGAATACTTTCTCTTTTCATCAGTTTGATTTTTCATTTGGTATTAGAAAATAACAGACTTTGCACTATTATTCCTTCTAGTATTGTCGCAATCTACAATCATACAGGCAGTACGATTTAACAAAAAATACGTTTTTTTTTGTTTTAATAATTCGACTACATTTGTTCTTTCAAAAGCTAGTGCAGATAGAATATGCACTATACTACTATACACTATATAACTCAACTTGCAGCATTGACTTGACAGTCTTGAAAAAGCTTACGCTTTTCCAAAGGAATTGAAAGTTTTTTTTTATGTTTAAATAAAATATAGAATTCATTTTGACAAATCTACACTGTGAAATAAGAACAGTTTATGCAATTATTTACTCATGTATAACGGCCTAGGTGTGACGCCGATGAACTGCCGCGGAAGACGGCCCAGTCTAGTAATAAGGTACAGATGATGACTTGATAGACTTATGATCGATCGAGCGTATATCCAAATATAATTAAAAGATGATTTCTTGGCTTCTGCTGAGCCAATAATGTAAATCCTACTGGGAAAAAATGTAACATCTTTATAATCGGACCGAGTGGCGAGGAAAAAAACGAACGAATCGTCAAGCCCTGACCAACGCAGCCGCTGTTCGCAGCACGTCTCTCTGTTCCTATCGTAGGATGCGGTTGATTGCGTCTGCGATGTGACTGTGTTTTCCAGGTCCGACTTTGTGAATATTAAAAAACACTTACAAACAGGCGATAATAAATTATTGTTGACAGGAAATCTTTGTGAGATAAAACTTTATCGCAATTTTTTTTAAGATATAGATGATATATTACTAAGGTACTGACTTTCGTTAATAAAAAAAAAAAACATTTAATATGTAACTATCCAGTTTTTTTTACTATTCAGTTGTTTTTAAGATCGCTGAATACGAATCCGTTTTCCGTTTAGTCTCATTAACTCTTTTATGGAATATACCTCAAATTTTCAGTTGATTTCATACTTTCAGAGATGCTACTTTAGCGATTTTTAGTCGGATTCAGTAACATAACATATACATGCATACATGTGCTTCATGTTTTCGAAATCACGGATTCATTTCTCAACAAATTTCTCAATTTAAAACATGTTATTTCTCTGCTTTTAGGTAATGTTTGAGGTTAGGAATGGATTGTAACTTCATGGGAATAAATGGGTTCCAGAATCGTATTCAGGAATCCCGAAACCAAATACGTACATATATTGGTGTAGTTTAGTTAACAGCAACTTTTTTCTAGCGTGACGATGTAGTGTCATTTGAGAATGTGCAGTAAGTTTACGAATAATTCTACTAATAAATAAACTTTGCCCTTAACCCGAACGTACAGCCCACTACGCCATCGCACGATACGGTCCTGTCGCCCCCCACAGGAACACGCCTCGTACGCTCGATCGCTTCAGGAAACTTTTTCATTCGGGGTTATTAACATACTTTGTACGCTCTTCATTATGAATCGTTTCGGATGCGTGCTTAAAGCTGTGTCTCGATTAACCTTCGGGGATCGAGACTGGCCAGGTATTACATAATTTTATTGCCTTAGGACACGGATTTACTTGTACGTACAACTCTCGACATCCTTTTACGGACCCATTAATCAGACTCGCCGATTTATTAACTGGAGCACACGTTTCACAAGGTTTATATCTTATGTACACTTATATAATATTGCGATAGGATTGGTCAGTTCAAATACAACCAAAAATAGACATACAGTATGGTGTAAGCAATAAGGGACATTGATGAAGCCGAAAGTCCAGCCGAGTTTACTCACGACTAGAATTTAGTGAGAAGTTTGGTCTTGGTGGGAGATCAACTGTATGCCAACCAAGCAGAGTTGTCACTACTGCTATACCAAGTAACATCAACGGATGTCAAAAATTCGACATACCCGACTTAATTTTAAATACATAAGATAGAAGGCCAACAATAATTAAAAATGACACTGTATTAAAGCTAAACTAGCTAATAATGCAACAACTGTCTAAAAATGAGGTTTATTTGGCGAGAATGAATGTACAAGCACTTTGGATGGCTCTTTATATTGAAAATGCCCGCAAGAAGTTGATACGTGGGACCACTTTCTACATTTATGTGATCGTTTTCCAAATTTATTATTTCGCACGCATCGATCTCGGACGTCATCTCGTTAAAAAAAAACGATGTCGAAAACCGTTGTGTGTATACTTATTATGATATACGCAACAACTGTAACGATTTCTAAACAATACCTAATGGTGTATATATGAATAATGGAGTAATAAAGAATCACCAAAGTAGTCGTACAGAGCAATTACCCATCGGCTGTTCATTGCAAGCCCAAGCGATCGATTCCGCGTCAGTTGCATTATTCCTTCGTAATTAGGTATACATTTTTGATGGAGCCGACGCTCTGCAACCAGTTTGTTTACAATGCATGGCGTTTTATTATTATTAGTTAGCGCATTTCCAATGAAGTGTTAATATTTAATTTCTCCGTGTCGGATTTCCCATGGGCCGTGACGGCATTTCATATGTAAATTTTACGTTTTAAAACCCCCCATTTGATGCGCCATTATGGGCACGCCATTACCGGGGAAAACTGGGGGCGGGGGGTTCCGTTTAGCCGCGCAATTTAGGGCTTTTCAAAATTTGTCGGATTCAGAGAGGATTGCCATCGTCGGTAGTGTATTGACATTTCATAAAAAGGGCCACTGCGACTGCACGCATTTATCGTACGCTGTTAAATATGCATATTTAATTTTCCCTCTGTGCGACCGCCACTATTATTATGTATATTCCCAATGAGCTTTAATTTGGTCCGTTTGACATCGACATTATACGAAATATTTTATAACTAATTGGTGTGTAAAATAAATGCCCGATTTCTGGTTGCGAGCGAACCTACTGTGGATTTCAACATGTTACACGCGCAATTTCACAAATTCAGTTTTCCCATATCTGTACTTTTACAACTACAGCTTAAAGATAAAGATGATGCCTGCCGGCTCCTTTGATGACAAGATAATGATAACATCCACTCTTTTCCATGACATTCAAAAGGACCAACAGCCACAATATATACCAAGTTACGATCTTTAAAATTATCCCAGTCAACTGCCACACTATCTACTTAGGTACGTGCTGTTCACTTATGGATTACCTACGAGTTACCACTGTTTGTTTCCCATTATTATAAGAATATGAATATACAAGGATTTTGACGAATTCATTGAATCAAGACATAATTAGAAAATCGAGCCGTGTCGCTAGGATTTTTCTGAATCTACTGCGACAAAATTTGAAACGCGGCTACTCAAAAACGCGCCGTTTTTCTTTTTTCGTTCAATTTAGGAAAACGGTTGCTCCAGTGAGATGTCTTGGCACATTTGAAAGATTTGCAGTACTTGACAACTAAGAAATTTGATAGAAGAGCATATCTGCGATTAAAAATTTAAATTACACCACTCAATTTTGTTCTCATTTCGCAATAGTGCCTTGAGGTTTATTGAAATTGAATTTACAAACATAGTTCATATCTCGAGTGGTTAACTTTCACAGTAATTATGTCCTATCAGCACTTTTCTGAACGAAGAATTTCTGTTAAAATTCACAATGAACATTAATTCAGTCAATCTGACGACTTTATATTGTAATTTCATTTGAACATACTCGTACGTTTACAAGAAATCCCTTATTCGAAACTGTTCTGTCAACCTCAAATTCAGCAAACATTTTCGAGTATATTTCCAGCGTGGCCGGAAAGATAAATTGGCTGTCAATTTTACCCCATGGGAGGTCCTGTAAGCACCATGAAAGAAATCGTTAACGATGACTTGCAACTGTTATACAGGGATGGTATTTGTATTATAATCATATCTTTTTTAAACCGACTTGAAAATATTTCATATATTATGTTGCAGTCTTTTTAGCAAAAATGAACGTCTATGTTGAAATTTAATTCTCGGATATTATAGTATAAAATACATGGGCAAGAAAAATACAGGAATGACAAAAGACCATATAATAGAGACAAAAAAGGCTAACAAGTTAATAGTGATATTTATAATGGTTTTAAATACCGGATAATTCATGACGTCTCAAAATTACATTCGGTGATGAGTATCATGAATTTGAAAATAAGTAGTTCTTTGTCAAATATGTAGGAACATACATATTGGAGATATTTTAAGGTTATAGGACATCTAAAGACCTTCGTGAGTAAACTTCCAGTTGAACTGGACCTTTATTAATATCAAAACAGTCTTGACTTATGACGGTATTTATCTGAACCGCTCGGACGTAAAATATGGCTGATGGTATCCGGAGTAGTATCCACATATCGCACGTATATCAACCGATATTTATATGCCGCAGTGCGCCGTTTGTATCACGGGGCAGGCCGTGTAGCTCCAGGAAAAACAGTTAAGTTATGGACCTCCTTCGAGGAGACTATACGACAATAACGAATATTAAGGAAAATCCTTTAGTCGCACGTGTTGCGCACTGTGCGCCATCTTGTAGGTAAATTAGAAGAAATAATATTATAACACCGTGATTAAACTCTTTTTAATAAAAGCTTAGCTACTTTTTTTCTTTGGTGCTGCAAAATACCAGATGTGACCGACCATTGGAGTGGATTTAATAAGGGTATAAAAACGTGTGGAACAAATTAAATATGCCTAAAAAATACATTACTTCATACGGAAACCTCAATTTTCTTTTTCTGTTTACATTTTTTGACATGATAACCAATTATTCAAATCTTCTGTTTCCTATACAATAGTATAGGAAACAGAATAGCCAACAGTATACAGTACTTATTAAGTTACATTTTTACTTGCCTAGTTAAAGAAATAAATGCCTCGTTTCAGGTCACATAGGTACACACACACACATTCGGTTTTGTTTTTACAGTCCACCAGTATGCAGATACCCGTAATGTTTCGCTTTATAAAAAAAAAAAAGATAACAACGAGAGATGTTCACCGGGCAAATTTTACGAAAGACCAAACTACGGCGTAAATGAGCCTACTAGCCTGTACCTCCCTTTGGCCTCCACTTTGCCTTCATCGGTTGATCTAATTGATCTGAGCTCAGTAGGTATACATTGGCGTACGTTTGACCTAGACGTACGTAGACGGCGTAGAGACGCGTTAAGTTATAATCCCATTCCAGCAGAGCGCCGATTATCAGTTAAATAACCGGAGTTATTAATAATTAGAGAGACACGTGTTCCCGAAGACGTCGGACGGATAAATGCTCCATATAGCGTGAACGCCAATAAAACACTGCCTGCGCAAATATTAAGACAGGCGACATCTTCTGCTTGTTATAAATGCGGAGCAATTTAGAGTTCAGAAACGTTCGGAGACTTCGCACAAAAAGTAACCATCAGTTTTAATAATATGTACTCTGCAGCTGCGGACCTTTCTTTATTCTCTCTAGAAAGAGACGCTATCTAGAGAGCGGTTTTTAATTTTGCCAAGTGGAAGTAGGACGGATACACGGACGGATCGCGATGGTAACTGGCGCCATCAAACGTGTACCTATATACAGTGTTCGCCAAAAAGACGACATCTTCATCATTGATCTCAGCAGTATATAATTTTAACCTAGAAAGAGCCAAACACATTGGTTCTATCAAATTGACAACACTGCCAAGATATCGTGTGAAATTTTCGACAACCACAAAATAATTAAGCAACTAATTATTTTTAAAATACAGCAAATTGTTAAACAGAAAAAAAATATATTTTTAAATTTATATTCATGTTAAGCTGTCAAATACGAACTATCTTGCAAAATTCTTTTTAATATATGTTTATACAGAATATTTTTTGTTTCATGTCGTTTTCAAAGTGAACACTAGCTACTGGCTACTGTCGAATTTTGGTTAAAATTGAAAACGAGTTATACCTAAAAAAAAATAATATTTATAAAATATACAAAAAAAAAAATAAAAAGGAAATATATATGGTATTAATAAATTGCGGATACAGGTGATGTATTTGCTGGTCCGACATTGTCATTCGGTGCAACATCTTGTACCGAGCAGCAAAATATTTTTGTTCGTTAAAAATAGATAATCTTTTTTTAGATGATGACGCTATAGAATTAGCGCTTTCACAAATGTACATAACTTTTAAAAAGAAAGAGATATACAATTCGGTACAAGCGCACAATTTTGTTTGAGTTGTTGTTCTTTCCTCCCAATCCTCGTTATCATAATCCTAAAAAAGGTTAAAAAACCGATTTTTTTTTTGAAATTGCAGGACTGCGTTGAGGACACTTTGAACCGACTGTCCGCCATAAGCGAATCACAAACAAAGACAGTGCGTACCGTCGGCGTTGGTCCGCGTACGCGGCTATTAAAAAAATTTTTCTCGGCATTCAACCAGCGGGCTCGATTCAAACAGCCGAGCCGCTCGCCGTTTGGAATTTACAATCGACGAAAACGACCGTAGCCGCGCTTTTTTCTTTTATTAATAAAGCAATAATGGTTTCGCCGGGCCAGCGTAAAGGTTTTATATAAATTTATATAAACGTTAACGCCCGTTTCCCTCCTTCACTTCGGCGCGATTAACGTTAATTTGTGCAGGGCCGGACTAAGCCGCGACGATTTGTCGTGTTTCCAAGTGTTGCGCCCGGAAGAATCGAGAGACAAAATACTCAAACTGCCAATTCGGTTTATGTGGAAAACGTTCTCTGAAGCTAGGGTTGAGCTGGACTGGGCTTCAAACTAAATACTAAATAAAGTAGGTAGTTTTGAGTCAGATATTTATAGATGCAGCAGAAACTTCCAATCTTATTGACGTATGTGTGTCAAAGCTAGATAGGTATTAATATATTATTTGCTACCATCTTAAGTTTTGTTTAACGTCTTCATCATTGATATCTGCAATAATTTTGATCAAGAAAGAGCCAAACACATTGCTTCTGGCATCAAATTTCGTACTTAACATTTTAACGTAAATAGAAACAATTTTTCTGTATATGTCATTCTTCAGTTTTAAAGAATAATGGTGTGATAGAACGAACATTTTAATTCCTGCGGACTTACTAAGTATTATTTGAAATTACTTCAGATATTTATGGCACAGACAGTTTTTAAGGAAACATGTATAAAAAACTCCCATATTTTTATTATTATATGGTGCAGATTTTAAGTTAATATTTATTTAAACCATGAGTATAAAAACATTTTAGAGGCCATCTTGTTGATCTTGATAAAAAAATATCAAGATTATCATTTAACATCAAGGGACGTTAAAGGAATACCTACTTCAAAACATACAAGGTGGTCCAACGAAAAATTTCCTCCCGGATTATTTTGGAAACCAGTGATTCGTTATAGAAACGCTGAAACATGTTGATTTTGATTGTTAGGACACATATTTTTTACAGTTCCACCTTACTCACTTTTTTTTACAAATTCGCTTTATCCACACCAAGGTCCATAGGCGGGGTTACTACCCCGCCCTATCCCCGAAAAAAATATTAAATGGCAACAATGGTCAAATGACATATCATTTGAAAGGTATCTTAATTCCCTTTTCTGTGTGTTCAATTTCAAAGGTTGGTTCAGTAGGTCCTGAGAGAAAATGCATTAGTTAAGAATTTGGTAACAAAAAAACCCGAAACTAATTGATAAACAAATTTTATGAAATTAACGTTCAAATTGTGCGCCTACATAATGAACCTTGGGAGAATATGGTGAAATTGTAAAGAAATATGTGTTTCCCAAGCAATCAAAACCGACCTGCCTCGGTGTTTCCATGAATAACCATAAATAAATTGGAAAATAAATTG
This sequence comes from Aromia moschata, assembly GCA_029963805.1. Taxonomy (NCBI): domain Eukaryota; kingdom Metazoa; phylum Arthropoda; class Insecta; order Coleoptera; family Cerambycidae; genus Aromia; species Aromia moschata. The sequence goes on from JAPWTK010000044.1 coordinate 125,981, forward strand.
GTTTTCAAAATAATCCGGGTGAAAACTTTTCGTTGGACCACCCTGTATACATATGCAATGCATTACATAATGACTCTTAGTAAAACATCACCCCTTTGGATGGACCCCATACGGACACATGCCCTAGTCCATCTCTGATGGAATATAAACGAATTTTAATCCTCAAAGCGCAAAGTAATTAAATCATAACGACTTCATTACGCTGGAAGAGTGGTCCAAACCCCGAGGACAGCCCAGCCGGACCTTGAACGCACCCGCAGCAAATTTACGGCAGATAATGACGGCCACCGAGCGTCTGAATAAAAAGAAAGGAAACAGTCAAAAGAAATTTGTCGAGCAATTATAGTTTCGGGTTGGCAGCTTTATTTCAAACTGCCAAAATTTATGGCCCCCGTAAGTGGCTGTCATTTATACGGCGGTGAGCACACGAAAGGCACAAATGTAGCCATTCTCGCAAGGGATTTTTTTCCGGGAAGTTCTTTCTCGAGAGGCGAGGCTGGGCCATGTCTTGCGGCTCTTGCCGTCGACTTAATTTTCGTGCTAAAATGTAAGGCAACGCATGACAAATGCGTTATAAAGTGTTCGCTGAGTGAAATGTGAATTTCAGACCCCCATTTCCGAGTTAATTGATTTTAAATATGTTTCTGTCGCCTTTCAGAATACGGCTTCTTCACAGACAATATCTAGGTAGGTACATATCCTTGCGTTTACGCCCAGTATATACAGTAGAATTGCGAGTATTCCTAAGTCATAAGTATTATTCACTATTACTACTAGGTTGAACTAGATTACTATTAGATTGAACTGCTTATTAAATTTTAAATTCGTTCAAGAAATACGATTAAATATTGAAATTTGTATAGGGATAGTTTTTAAATTAAATAATAATTTTATAGTACCTATATAAATTGTGTTTTAAACTTTTTTTTATCGAATGGAATTGTGTTCAACAGTTATTTATTCAGTAAATAAACGTAAACGTCTTTACTAACTAATATATAATATAAGTAATAAACTAATAACACTGTTACTCGTAATAAAGTGTTATTAGGACGCCGACTCAAAAAAATATTCTTAATTTAACAGTGCTCAAATGTAAATTAAAATGAGTTCAGAGGTTAGTAGGGCCTGTCAGCGAAGCAAATGGGGTTAAGACACCTTTATGGACATACAATAAATATTAGAATGGTAGCGTGTGGGAAGCACTTCACACCAGTGCACAGCGGCAACGGTGTCGTGACGTGGCTCATGTCATCCCTATTATTTGTTTTGTATTTTATTATTAGTTAATAAAACAGTTCATGAATGAATACCACGCAAAGCCTTGTGCTTATGAATGTGTGTATAGCAGAAGTAATTTTCCGACCTCTATTTTTTTCTTAAATTAGATATTAAAGTCTTACATTAGAATAAAAAAATAACGTTTTTTATAACTGTTCTTGTGACTTGAAAGTTAATCAAAATTAAAAATAACCTGCTAACAACGTTTGATTTCTTCAAATTCTATTATATCGTTGCTATAAACCTTAAACATCAAACCGCAACGTGAAATTATACAACGTTAGTTTTTACCATTTCCTGATGATGAAGCCAACATAGTTGGAAAAATACTATAGATGTTATATTATACAAATAAGAGCGTTGTATATTTTTGTAGGTATTTTACAGGTCGTTGCTCCGTTGTCTCAATTTTACGGAAAAGCGCGGCCTTCCGGGAGACAACGGAGTTGGGCAAATCAAATTGTACAGGTTCTATGAAATAGCCGGCGTTTTCCGGAGTTTTTTCCCGAGTTTATGGCCAAATTTTACTACTGGGACTGCTGTAGTTACTCTTTTTGTTGTGAGTTTAGTTCTTGCGAGTGCAGCATTTAAATTTCATGTACGTACGCGTCAAGTATTTATTACAGGATGCAATTATAGTACTTGGGTAAACTTCTAAAGTTTTTATTACCTGGAATTACACTCTAAAACTGCAACCAAGCTCCACGACCTATTGGAGGAGTTCGTACGTTTATGGAAAAACGAATGGAACGTAAAGGTTATAAAAACCAATTTGTTGCGTTCAGTCCTTGTATGGGGTGTACACAGGGTTCGCCTAAAAGTCGACTTTATAAAACAACTTAACCTTTGGAGCGCCGGGGTTTTTGGCACTTTTTTTGCCTTCAAAAAATTCTAGTGATTTAGTCCTACTTTGTACATTCAACCCCCATGCAATACAAACTTCAAATAGCGTCTTATATAAGACGTTCCGGAAGCTAATGATCCGGGATATTTTTAATTTTTTAAAATTCCAAGTAAATGCTTCTATGGGGTTTTCGAGGATGAGGAATGCGATGATGATAGTAATTTTTGCGTTACCTTTCAAAAACCACCCCTTTCTGATCAGAAACTACCCCTTTTATCATTTTTCTCGGACTATGCTGTAAGTATCTACAATATTACTTTGTAACAAGTTTTTGAGAGTAGAAAATTCTCGAAAAACAGGAGAGATGAATTTTGTTTACAACAATAAAGTATATAATACTTTATCCTTTTCAGAGGAGAGTACGTATTGCTCCTTTTTTCTCTCACTGGGTAAGAAAATTATTTTATCAAATTTTAAACGACGTTCACAATAAAATATTTATTGACCATTCACGGGTCACTCAATAATTCAATTGAACTAAAAAAAAAATATTCCTGATATAGATAATTTACAAGAATAGGTTGGAAAAAAACATAGCAGGCTGTCACTAGCCAATCCGAAGCATAAACACCGTCGTAAATCCCTCCGTCGATTCAAAATTGGATTGGTTTTTATGGTGATTTTGGAATCATTTTTCCGTTCAGTGTGTGACTGATTGATGGTCTCTCCTTCAGTATTACCCGAAGCCAACGACGAGGACGTAGAGACTTTGTGGCTTCATTTTTATTTCGTTTTTTACACTTTTTTTCGAGTTTTTAGTATTTTGTTTTTTTTTTAGAATGTTTAGAATTTTTTTTGAGTTTTCAGTATTTTCAGTTGATTCTAAACGAGTAATTTATTACGCGTTGTAAAAATATGTAATGTATTTTAAAAATATTGAATTATTCATTTCAGGGCTTTTGGCGAATCCTGTATGGGCTCTCAAGAAGCAGATGTAAAAATATTTTTGCCATTAAATATTTACCTCAAAGGAAAATATGGTCACCGCTAAAAAGAGGTAGTAACAATTTCGTGGTCGTATCTTGAAGAAATTACCGAAGGATGGCAAAAATACGGATGGTTTAGTATGGAAGGATAACATAATTGACCTTTCAGCAAGACATATTTATTGAGCCCATCTGGAAAAATAGGGAACACAATCGTTTTCTTCTATGATAGCGTTCATGCGCAAAAATCTCGTACGTCAACAATATAAGTTGAAGTTAACCAATGCATCTGGTTGCGCAGGTGCACTGTGCCGTTCGACTTCAATTCCAGTATTTCCAGTAGCATACGCAAAATAGTAGTAGACTATGTCAGGATAGAAAGCGCCTGGTTTACTCAAAATATCACGTAATTTTTTTGTTTTTTTTTTTTTTTTTGTTAAAGTCAACCGACGTTATTACGTATATCATTTGATCATTGTGCTATACATAAGTATATATAGAAATGTATTACCGAATATTCTAAAAATATAAATATAAAGGTAGATAAAGAAAGATAAAAAAACTTAAGAAAGAAGGATTTTCTCGAACTTTTCATCACAAAGAGAGGCCGATCGATGGCAAAATATCCCGACGACGCTCTCAAAGCGTTCATATTTTAAGGATGGAAGTTAGACGATCAACAAATTTCCCGCGGATAGCGTGCGAGGTGCTCCTTTTTTCCTCCGATTTTTTTTTCCTTCTATCCATACGTAGTTTACAGCGCTCGCCGCCTGAATGGGCTTTATAAATCCGGCCGAACAGCGGAGAAAGGACAGAAAAGGGCCCCCATATTTGTAGATTATTATAGATTAATACAGCCCCGAACAGGTTATCGTTGTAAGGCTTTAAAGGAGAGGCCGTCCATCTTCGCGACCTTGCGCCCTTCTTGACACGTCGGTGTTGCCCGCGGAGTTCTTTGTAGGAGCCCTGTGGGGCCTCCACTCTACGCTCCTAAACGTTGTAAATTATCTCTCGGCCGAAATGGCAATAAAATGTGTCTTTAGGTTCGTGAGTGGGTGAGAGGGTTGTCCGCCGACTACTGAGCCTCGTTGGAATTCCTTTCACAAAGGATGGACTCGACTTTTAACATTTTGTTGTTACACAGAGTCGCACCTATAACGGTAGTTTACAGGTGTATTCCCGCAGTGACGACTTTTGGGGGTTGTTGGGGTCACTTTCTAGTATCACTAGCCAACGGGTCCCCCTAATCTGTGATTGAGTTTCTATCGATAAGTTCTTTTGATTTCTATTTTTATGTATAACAAGCGACCCGCCCCGGCTTCGCACGGTTTACGACATCACATTAGAAACCTCTAAAATTATCAGTGTTTCTCTACTATATTACGCATGTATTATACATATAAACCTTCCTCTTGAATCACTCTATCTATTAAAAAAAACCGCATCAAAATCCGTTGCGTAGTTTTAAAGTTCTAAGCATACATAGGTAGGGACAGACAGCGGGAAGCGACTTTGTTTTATACTATGTTATGATATATCGTATATTATCTTATCCTGCGGGGTTGCTAAGAAAACCACCAGTCGTACGCCATTTATAGGGTAGGTACCATCAATTGGAAAAGAGCGCAATACGAAGGATGAGAGCTGTATATTACCCATTGTTCATTTTTGTAAAAAAATTATAATTTTAACAACGATGAATCGAAAACCTCCACTTTTTAACTATACAGTGTGTGTTAAGCCAACATCGGCCGGTTATGAAAAAGGACAAATATATGTGAAACGACATGTAAGACGCAACCATCATTACGCATCGAGGGTAGTGGGAAAATAAGACCGGCTCTTCACCACCTACATATCAGTACGAGTTAATACGTCTGAACCTGAACCCTTCTTCCACACAGCACGGCTAATCGCCCGCCGCGCCGAGCCAAAATGCCTTGCTGTACTAATAAGATTATGCGTAATATTTTGGATACCTAGTGTTTTTGTGAAAGTGTTGGCCTATTTGGGAACACATGTTAGCAAATTAATCTTTTAATTTACGTTCAGAATTGACGTTATGATGCCATGCTATACGACATTCTGATATACATATGTATTTCTTCGCGTGAATAAACCATTTTAATAACATTTAGTTATAAATGTTTATAACTAAAAATGTTTATAAAAAATAAAGAATACTGTTTACTTCAACTACACTTCTCGTTCTGTAGCGGCAGGTGGTGAGTGGACCGGTCTTATTTTCCCACTACCGTCGATGCGTATGCGGTATCTGTCGTCTCACTTTGTTTGTCCTTTTTCAAAACTGGCCGATGTTGCCTTTACACAAACTGTATAAGAAACAGAAAACTGTCGTTTATATCACTTTGTTTTTATGTTCTTATGATAACTGTTATTGTTTTATACTTACTCACGGGGCATTTATCAAACAAACATTCTATTGGATCTATTTTGCAACAAATATAACATCACGTTGGTGATTATAAAAACAAAAAATGATTGTTTGGTTCCTTATAGCATAGCTTTATCCATTTATCGACCTATTTTGCCTTGGATGAATCATATTTTAAGGCACGGCGGTAATGAAACGTTTCCCACCTCGGTATAAATAAAGTGTTACAATTATTTACCCCCTTGAAAACACCACTTTTTCAAGTTAGGTACATCATGTGGAACACGAAGGAGAACAAATGAGGTAAACAGCCAGCATACGTGTTTGAGTAACAAAACTCCAAAATGGAAATTAAATTCGTTTATTTTTTCAGCTCGGTTTCACAAAAAATGTATTTTATTTTATATTTTAATCACAATTGTATTATTTTATTATCTTTGTTTCTGTCTCGGCTTACTAAGTTAGTAAATGTTTTAAACAATATTGGCAAACCTACTTCCTTCTTTTAAATTTCTTTTTTTTTTCGCGAACTTTGGTAAAGAAACGATTTTTTCCCGAGAACTGAATAACCTTTTATATCAATTAAGGGGAGATTTAATTTTGCATTCAATGGTAGTTAATGTCGGTCATTACATTTTAAAGAAAGTTATTGGTGTTAAAGAAAGTTTGTCTGGTACAGATTCCAGTATTTGTGACACTGAATACCGCACATTTTGTAACATTCAAAATAATAAGAGTACCTACCTAATTCATGACGAATCGAATTGTCCAAACCGCACGTCTCTAACTTTTTTTGGTTTAGACGCTATTTAGAAAAAATTAGAGCGCTGTTATTGTGATATTTTTCAAAGAGTTGAATATCTACAAAACAGGTTGTGTTTTAGGCACAATATTTTGTTCATAAAGTCCAGGATGTTCCATTTAAAATATCGAAGTTGTGTAGCGGTCACGTGAAATGGAGCGCCCTGTATGATTAGAGATATTTTATACATGCTTATGTATACATTTTGTTTACAAGTATATATTTTATAAGTATGTACGTACCGCAAAATTCTGGGCAAGTTTGATTTGAAACATTTTTTTCTTAAATTTCCAATAACATAGTTACGGAAGAAATCGCCTTAGATGGAACACCCTATATATGATGAACACTGTTAGATGTCTATCTGGATATCTATGTACGTATGTGTATGAAGTCCATTTGAATTTACTGCCTTTGGTATTAGTATTAACAATAAATAACGTAATATGATTTGTTTTTGACACATTGCATTTAAACTTTTTTTTATCCATTATATAAAATATGCGTTGAAGAACATTTGATAGTTCAAGCCTAAAATTGTTATTTTTTTACCTTCTAACCTTTCTTCTAAATGATCTTTCTAAAACTAAAGGGTTCTAAACTTTTTAACTTCATTTTTTGACGTTCCTATGGGTGGCGATGAATCTTATCTTATTTCTCTCTCGACTGATGTACATAAGCAGTGTTTTAAGTAAAGATATGTAACTCACCGGTAGTGCATCGCACGTTTCGATGGGCAGCGGGTCCTCGGAGCAATACATCGGATCGGCCGGCTGGAGGATGGGCGGCCGGGGCGGCGGGGGAAGCAGGAACTCAGGGGGCGGCCCGGGGCAGTCACAGTCCGCTCCTGCTTCCATGCCCCACATGGCCTCCAGAGCTGGTGGTGGATCGTCGCCGTAATCTCCAGGTCTTTCCATAGACCTCAGCAGATTACTGCACAACGAAAAAAAAAAATAAAACCGAGTTATCTCATAATATAAACTTATCACAGGGTCTCCCATATTTTGTTTACATGCCATAACTATTCACTCGGTACAATTACGAGAAAATGTTTTACTTTTTCTCTTTTTTTCAATACCTTGAAGGACAAAGTTGTTTTTTTTTTTACATATAGAAACCACTATCGTTGCAGCACGATGTTTATCAACAAATTCAAAGAAATATTGCCGAAAACCCTTTTTGCTACTTGTATAATTTTCGAAATAAATAATTAGCATAACATTGAGAAAACTTGCCTTTCTTGGCACCACAAGGACTTGGAAAATAACAAACTGTTGTGACAAGCATTTAATTGCCACTTTATTGGTGTTTGTCTTGCTCGCGACTCTGTCCATTTTTCTTGTAGCACTATGTTTGTAATGTTGCAATTTATTACAGCGTATGTAATATTATAGCTTGTAAACTAAAATCTGAGACATCATGTGCAATGTAATTTTCATGGGGTAATTCACGACGACTGTGTACTGTAATGATGGAATGGTCCAACTTAGGCAAAGACCAACTTATAAAAAAGCAAGTAGAGAATGAAGGTTAAAAATGTCTTCGATCGCATAACCTCAATTAATAGATATATATATAACGGTTTTCCTAAATAACATATACATATGTATATTATACAGTCTTACGTTACAACACTTACAACTTATAACTATAATTTGTTCTTGACCTGCGAACTCTTAGGCTTAATTACAACTAGTTAGATATGTATGAGTCATTAAATTGCAATGTTTAACGTCCATCTGTTTTCATTGAAAGTGCAGGAATATTTTTAAATTAACAATAAAATTATTCGTTTTATTGATGTTGCAACATACTTGTCTAATACTTATCCACATGAATTATGTGTTAAATGTAAACTGCTAGAGATAATTATTTATTTAGGTAGGTATTTTGTAGGTGGTGATTCTTTGATTTTTTCAAGTTTTATGGGTTAGTTCTCCAATCTTGCATCTACAACGGCGAGAGATCCTTTGTAGCTACCTCCTCTATTTTCTAAATGTCTAACTGTTAGCTTCATACCCATTGGGTATACTTATTGGTATCTTGGTGCAGTAAACTCCACTGTTTCATAGCGTCTTAGTCCACACAAATAACTTGTGACTTTGGTTTGAAGAAAAAAGAAGTTGCTGATGTAGCTAAAATGTTCATTTATCGTTTTTTCTTCTCCTTTTAGAGCAACTGGTGAATATCTAATTTAACCACTTTTCCCCATATTAACTGTTCTCACAGTTACTTACTGCAAGTAAAATTGAGAAAACAGAGAGATATACGATAGTGTTTATTTACATTCCATACAGTCTTCTGTTATTATTTAATATTTGCCCTCAACCAAACGAACTCTGTCAGTAAATATAATATAGGAATTTATCTGATTATTTTTGAAACAGAAACACACACGGTGTCGGTATTTGTTCCGATAATTTTTATCTGCCATCTCACGGTTCGAAAATTCTCTAGATCTCTGCCTAATTGAAAATTACGGATTGGAGGCCCATCGATCATCAAAGTTGATGGTTCCGTTTGTCCTGTGACGTAAAGAATAAATATTTTCACCGAGCTATCTACAAAGCAAATATTTAAAACGATGAATTTTTGTTTACTTTCGAACAACATGCGTTCTATTATTCAATTTACTGATGGGTGCCACGATAGGTACCTAACTGTTTATCGGTAAGAACAAACACGGTACAGACAAACATCGATAACCCCGTCAACGTGGTAAAGTATTGGATGCGATCACCCAGTATTTTTTTTATTTCAACTCGATGGGCAGATGTGGTTGAAAATTGATTGCCAACTCACATGAGGATTAGAGTACGACTAAATGTATCGTGTAGAGCACGTCTCCACAAGATGCTATTTTAGAAATGATAGATAGCAAGCAGATAATTCTTAGAGACTATTTTATTTTTTAATCAATATGTGTACATCGTTTAGCCTATTCAGATCTCCTATCATATTCCCAAATCACTTTCTGCACCCTCAACGTCATTTTGTCGAATCGTTGATGCATTATATAGGTTCCGGCGGGGTTTTTAAATTTATGGTCTCAAACAGTCGGAATTGAAGATTCTTCAAAAACAAGTCATTCATAAATTACGTTGAATTTTACGTCAAAATCTAAAAAAAAAAGCAAATGTTGTTTCACTGTTTTTTTTTAAACATGTGTATAAGCAAATATTTTTTTGTGAAGTGGTAGATATCAATGTTAATTTACACTTTTCAAAATAATATTTTTATTTACTACAGTTTAGTTATTCATTAACCTTCATACCTAATTGAACATTTTTAAGAATTTGTCATTGTCTTCATATTAACGTTAATGTAACAAAGTGTTATTTCTACCTAACAACATTGTTACATAATTCTATAGTAAACGGGTATGTGTCAATAGAACATTTAAATTTTACCCCTCGTTTTAACATTTTAGCGACAGACATGACGGTATTTCTTTCCGTTTCTGTATCCATATTTACAAGCACAAGCAGACTCATCAACTCGCTAATAAATTGACGGCAGTTTCATGTGCTCTCTATCGACTTCAGTCACTATGTAGGTACTTCGCGTTAAGCTCAAGTGTCAATTAGAGGTAAACAGCCAGGATGAAATTAAGTGGAAAATGCAGGCGAATTACTTTTAGCGGTTTTCCCGGCGTTTCCTATTGATTAAGAGCATTCATTAAGGTAACATTTTAAATTCAAATTGGCTTAGTCTGAGAAATTTACCGAACTGACTATGAATATTCAAACTTCCTTCGAACGAGAGATTTACAGAAATAGAGGTACCTAAGCGACGGAAAAATGGCTACAGTGCATCAAAAGTAGCATTGCCCCTGATGCCAGTGGACAAAACCTGAAATTGTGCTCATTTCTTGTGTAGCTGCAGCCATGAATGCTTCGAAAAGTACAGTCTGTTTTCGTACTACCTCGTAGTACGTTCGTTACTGTTGTACATACAATACATAAAATAGATACAAGATAAGACGGCGTACATATTTATACTAGAGCGCGTGTCTGCGCATATGTTTCTCCCGTAAAGCCCCGCCTGTGCCAAACCGTACGTTCGGATGTCGCGGCATGTCCAACCCGTGTTCGGGCAATCGACAGCGGACCATCTGCGTGGCCCATTCCACATATATTTTTTTTGCTGGCAATACTTTCTACATCTAAGTCAACCTGGCATACGAATGACTGGTTCAATTTGTGAGAATCTATACTATTAGAAGATATTTCTGAAAATATTTCCCCTGGGGTCCGCTTTACTACGGGCCTTAGGCGACTACCTACACTTTGCACTGATCCTAAAAAAGTTTAGGGTAGGTACGTAGTTATACGGTTTTAGTTTATCTTTTGACATTTACCTATAATTTATTACACGAAATAGAAAATAAACTTCTTAAATAAGAGTTTCAATAAATTTTCCCTGTGATCTTGTAAGCTTATCAGAATTAACAATAGAATATCGAAAAGTCACAAAACGCAACAGCCATTATTTTTTAAAGTGGAATGACCTGTTAGGGACCTGGAAAGTTAAAAACTAATAATTATATTGGAACAATCGTGTTCTGGTATGCCATGAAAAAACAAATAACCATATAGTAATGGAGTTTGGTATATTGGAGTTTGACATTTGTAATTATGTAAATATTATTGTTATTTTTGTATATTGTATGTCGTGTTGACGTTTATACATACTTAATAATGAAGAAGCAAAAAATAGGGAAATAATTATTCTACTATATTAGGTATAAAATACATATTTAGATTTTCATCTTGACTTCTAGCTACCGTTCTGGTTTTCCGCCTAATGCTCTGATTTCCTAAATTTCTTAACAATGATTTTATTATATTTGTTGTCGGTACTCTTTGACTAGTAAATACATATGTATGTATTTGTCCATATCCGTCCTGAATTCTTGATTTTTTATAATTATGCGATCGAAATAAAGGAATTATGTCATATTTTGCTTTTTTCCAAATATCCCACATCAAAATGTACCTAATACATTTCGAAGCAAGAATTAAACTTCTTTAGGTCTTTAAGAATAATACGAGTGTTTATAAACGTCAATATGCAATATTTAATATATGGTTATTTGTTCTTCTCATGGCAATCTAGAGCCCGACAGTTCCAACGTAATCAATTAATTATTAAACTTGGATCAAATGATTCGCAAACTCTTGAGTGAAATGTTAATGAAACATATATGAAATCAGAAGGAAGAGTTCTTGAAGAAAAGTAAAAAATATACAGGGTGTTCTATAAAAAAAAGGAATGATGTTTGTTTCATTTTATTACTTTTCAGTGTTCAATCCTGAAAATTTTAAAAGAAAATAGAGGCAATTTATTGACACGTTTAAGTAGGTAAGCAGTTTTTTTTATATTTTGCATAATACACTTTAGGTCCATAATACACTTAGATCACAAAGTAATCCTATTTTATGGACGTTGACGTCAAAACTTCTGTAACGCAGAACATACTAATATTATCTAGCATAGTTCTCGCGCTGCCATAGTCTCTATAATATGTGTCAGCTATAGACACTATGTTATGTTTCTTTCATCGTTATTTCACATCTATGAAATTATGTAGGTAACTCCTCAACACTATCTACATACATATCTCACATAGTAGTTAGGTACGCTTTTATGGGCTAATCAGCACAAGACTCCAATTTCACCCTCACAAAGATAACAAATCGCACCGCGAAAAAAATATTTCGTAAACACACACCTTCAGATCCCGAATCCATCCAAGTTGAGGCACTCAACTGAATTCCATCATATTCACCGACACTAAACACACCACCAAGACGAAAATTTAACTCAAATCCTATAACGAAGAAAAACATCTTCAATTCCCAAAGGGTAAGGTTATCGAAAACGGGTAGACGTACAACACTTTCAAGCACTACGAAGCGGAAAAGCCGAGACCGACTCAGCAGACCTCCCCTCACTCGTCCGCGCTTCAAAACAAACTGCCCGACCGACCGACCGACGCGACATGGCGAGCAGACACGAAACTCGCGGCTCGCAGTCATAGCAGACTCGATTCAGACAGCTGCATGCTTACGGTGCCGGCCCGCGCTCCCCACCCCGCCTCGATGACCAATGGCATGCACATGGCCCGCCGCGACGGTGGGGATAATAATGTCATTATTTTCTAATTTACAGTTGGCCATGTTTACAGTCAGGTAAGCGGGGACGTTGCGAGGCTCAGGTACGAGATGCGGTCTGTGGTTTTCGAGCCTTTGAATTGAGGGATAGAATCCAGGACCGACGTGTATAATATTATGTGAGAAAACGGGAGATGGTTTTACTTTCTTCGCCTGGCGCGGTGTTTGGGATTTCTGTTGTTTGAATCGTGATCGATTAGGAGATGATTATATCAGTAGGTTATTGTGGGGGCAGTAGATGTATGGATTAGTAGTAGTAGGTGGTTTAGATTTCTTTGCTCGTATTTATGCGTTGGGTGTGAATAATGCGACTGGTCTTTGTATTATCAGGGATGCTGCCGAGAATTTAATAAACAGTTATAGACCAAGGGGGGCATCTTTATTGAAATGAGGTAGTTTGGATTTTTCCACATGATCCCTAATTTTTATTGGGGCATAAGACGATAGTTTATATGCATCAATATGAAACGATATGCATCAATTGAAACAGTTATGGAAAATGTATTAACAAAATCTCCAGAAAATATCCCTTTTTTTCTTCATTCATTTTAGAGAAACATTGAAGAGAGAAAAAAAGTTTTCTTATTAAATTTGACACACGGTGTGGTAACAAATATAAGACATGAAAAATACGTTATATTGTTGCGAAATAGAATGAATTTTTTTGTTAAATTTCTCATTTGTTAGCCTTAGATTACCTACACATACGACCCTCAGATTGTGGCTCAGAAAATATTTTTTAATACGATAAAACAACACATATTTAAATAGAGATAATGTTTGCGCAATAATTTTGCAATCCATCCTTTTATGAAAAAACGTAATTTTTCCAAACCTCATAGACCTTCAAAAAAGCCTTGAGCGATCTGAAATTCAAACGTTCAAATTTTCGAACCTTTTTTTAATTATTTTAATTGTCCGCTCATGAAGAGAACGGACTCTTTACATACAAACGTATTTATAATTATAGCTACCGGGGTATTATGAATTATAATTATACTTGTATATAATATAAAATGAAATTGAACATATTTATTGCATAATATTTCTTTAGCACGCTTTATTGCTTTAACCATTTAATACGATGTACAAGTATTTATCTGGAAAATAATTCACGTAATGTAATTTTATCAACTACTTACTTTGCATAAAATATTGTAGTAAGTACCTACCAAATGATTCAAATAACAGTATATCGTGGCTTTTTGAAGCGGCATCTAAGAAAGTTGTTAACATATCATTTGATAGAAATCTCTTTTACATATCTCACTTGGCATAATGTATCCGGTTACAAAATCTAAAATTAAATGTATAGTCCCTTGGATTCCGAGTGAGAATGTGGGTTGAACTGTAGCTCGGTTTCTTCTTTCCCTTAATGCTAAGAATGCGTTTTGGAGACATTTAAAATGTCACGTTCTCTCAGATTTTTTAGATTTATGTAGATTTCTCCAATGACTTCAGACAAATAAATAGTCTGTTTTATATTGCTGTATGAGATTTTGCTATTGTTCCGGTTACGAATTTTTACATTTGTTCATTATTCATTACTATTTAAAAAGTTACAAATACATATCATGTATTCACTAAGTATAGATTTCTACTACTATATTTTTTATTTTACGTACCCTATGATTTGCAAATTTTAGGTAGTATATACCGTATTAAGTACCGTACTAAGTATTAGGTATATTGTATACTACCTAAATTGTCATCCCCTTTATTCATCTGAATTTTCATCGAATTGAAAAATTGGATGTGATACCACATTTTACGAATTTTTGGAATACTTGAATAAATTAAAAAAAAAATACAAATCGCATGGAAGTGATTTTTGTTTAATAGAACATCCAATATTTTTTTACTTAAAAAATATTATTATATGACAACTGTTTTCGAGATATATCGAAATATCTTGTAACATATTTACTAGAGATAGTAGAGGTACTTTCAAGTTTAACAGAATGCCATCCTAAATCAGGAGAGCTAACACCATTAATAGGTATAAGAGCGAGATATGTATATCGATATCCCATTTGATGTACAATAATAATACATTTTTTGTAGTCTAAAACTATAATTAATATTTTTAAGTAAAAAAACACCCTGTACCTATTAACCCTAAGGTGTCATATTAAAAATATATATGTATATTTTTCGCACCCTTACAATTTGAGAAATTTATTCAAGTTTAAATAATCCAATAATTTAAAAAAAAAGTGCAAAACCCTTTTTTTGACATTCGATTAGATGAAAATTAAGAGAAATAAATGGAATTGCAGTATACTGAACTGCAAGAATTTCATATCTAACATTCGAAATGAAAAAAAATCGTCAGGACATAGCTTTTAATATCCCACACTATTCATCAGTATTTCTCCCTTATTTTGCTTAAGAGCCAGTGCTATTTTATAATCATAAAATTCGACAAATTCCTGCGGCAATGAACGCTTGGCGATATGAAGTACAATATTCTGGCGACAAACTTGTTGGCGCTAAAGAATTTTAACGGCCTAAGGCTTTATTATGTTATAGCTTTCAAACTCTTAATTAATGTTGGCTTATTTTTTTGGTCTTTCGAGTTGCGAGACGTGTAAATATAAAATCGAATGAAAATGGGTGATCGTCATTAAATTTACATTATTTAGTGAGAATTCTTCACCTTTGTAGTCTAACTTAAATATCCTAATATAAAAATGGGTATGTACATATTATATTTCAATTAAACGCTACAATGTTAACAAACAGGTTTATAGATTTGTTGAAATTGCAGACCAGCTACATAAATTTCATATAGACACCCCAGTGAAGCCAAGCGGAGGTTAGAGCCAGGTCCGGGCTCGTAGACTCATCTACTCATAGTCGTAGGTGTACAGTGGTAGACTGTAAAAACAAAACTGAACGTGTACGTGACTTGAAACGAAGCATTTCTTTATTCAAGTAAGTAAAAATCTAAAAATACTGTATACTGTTGGGTGTTCTGATTAGTATACTGTTGTAATTCCAAAGTGTGCTTACAGATTAGTGGGCCTCGATCGCGTCACTACTGAGTATGGTGAAATTGTGAATTCTTGTTAAGTTAACCTACATAATTTAAGCACGATCTAATCTAACATGTTTTATTGGTAACATTTTATTTTAACAGATTTTATAGGCTTGTGGATCCTTCCTCAAGTCCCATCCCGGAATTTGGCTTCCCTTCTTGTCACATATAAGACAGCTTCGTGCTTAGTCTAGTACACTCATATTTTAAGTTAAGATATCTATTATTTTTGCCAAATGTACGTTAAATTTGAAATACAAATAAAAAAAAATTGAAAATAGAGTTTCTGACGTTTTTCTTACGATTTTACACATTTGCCAGTCATCAAACAGAATTCAGTTTAAGATTTTAATGTTTTTAAATTAATCCTTTACCCTTTTTGTAACTTTAATTTTATAACCTTAACATTAGCTTTAGCTTTAGCGGAGATTCTAACCTGCGGCCGTCTGTTGACTGTGACCTTAGTAGGTCGGTACCTGCCTAATGCGATGGATCGAAGAGTTTTATTGTACCTGTTAAAAGTAAACAACTCTCTCCAATGGTATAATTTATGAACATTTTCGAAAAAGTAATAATATTAACATTTAAGGTGATGCAATTGTAAAGCAGAAAAGAACCGTAAAATACGTACTACCCATGTCACTTTAAAATCTCAATAAACATAAAGTATGAAGGATTTTCAGGTTGTCGTAAAGCAATTATTGAATAACTTGTAGTAAGAACACTTGCTGGCGCCTCTG
This sequence comes from Aromia moschata, assembly GCA_029963805.1. Taxonomy (NCBI): domain Eukaryota; kingdom Metazoa; phylum Arthropoda; class Insecta; order Coleoptera; family Cerambycidae; genus Aromia; species Aromia moschata. The sequence continues at coordinate 142,245 of JAPWTK010000044.1, forward strand.
GATGTGTATTTATAGACAAATATACCTGGAATGTATAGCTTTTTATTTAAGTGGGTCCGTTGACAAGAAATGGCGTAGGATATACAAAGAAAATCTTCATATAAATAATGTAAATGAATGTAGTTTGAAAGAGATACGAAAATCATATAATGCATTGTTGCAAGTTACAATTTTGTTACAAGTTTTTTTTTTTACTTTGCCAGTTTACAAAACGTAAGCAAAAATAAGTAAAAAAACACCAATTGTTAAAAATAGTCTTGTCTACTGTTAATTCTAATAAACTGTACACTATCTCCTTGTAAAATATGAACAAAATCAACAACTTCCGGCAAATTTCGTTTTCCTGTCTGGTTATAGTATTAGACATAGTATACACGGTGCTTCACAGCTTATTAAATCTTTTGGGAGAACTAAAAATAATATGGAGTTTTCAGAGACGCCCTACTCATCTAGAATAAGTGCGGCTTTTTTATTAGTGCTTGTACTCCTCTGCATTACTCTTCTTCTCTTCTTTTTAACTAAAAAAATTGCATTCGCATCCCATCGATTTATTAATTAGGTCCTGTCTAAATTCGCGAGCAAATACGAAACGTACAATCAACCCCGTCTGGCCCCGGCAAACAATCGAAACGCCAATTCCACAATCGCCAATGGGCCGATTATTTATAAATAAATCAAACGTCAATATTTGATTTGGGGCAAATTAAAACGGCCCATTAATAATGGAAGGGTAGCCTGTGCAGAAAAAAACGCATTCGCCATTGATTTAAAACTCCCTTTTATTATAGAGTCCGTACCAATTACAATACTAATTAATTGGTTTGGGGGTTTGCGTCTGCGAACCGCTAGCGCAGCGAAATGGGTGTTGTACGAATTCTGTTTACTGTAAACGTAATGAAGTATTTCGTACTCAACGAATGATTTAAAATTTATGTAATTTTAAGACTGCCTTGTCTGACTTCTTAGCGTAAACGCTGTAAAACATTACCGGTTATATCGTGACGTTGACCCTCTTTCATAGGAGCGCTACTGACGCAGAAATTGAACCGAACTCGGCTAATTAATTAGTGCGGGTGTGCGGGGCAGATTTAAATTGGGCATAATTAAACGTGTCACGTCGGACGCTCGAGAACGGGTATCGCGCAATAAAGGGCATAACGGCGACGGTAAAGTTGGCGTTGCATCAAGCATTAAAAACAAGCGAGGTGCAGGGGACATCCTAATTGCCCTCCGCTCTAAATGCAAGATTTGTATTCGCGACACGGCACTTAGGGAGGAACGTTGCAAAAGTTGGCCCGACAAGCTGACGGCTTTTATTCACAACAATAATTCATAATCATTAATTTCGGATTTTCTTTTCGCCTCTCTTTTGAGGTTTCCTTTCGGACGCTAGGTCGACGGCTGATTTGCCTTTGATTATTATGATTTTATCGTTCTTTTGTTTGAATCTCAATATGCAACTCCTACAAATATAAAAGTCCTCGCTCCGAAAACGTACTTAACGATATGTAGGTATGTATATAAGGCGGACCAATTTACTATTTGTTTTTTTTTTTTAAACTTTGAAATTATGCCATTGAAATAAAAAAAGATGCTACTGGTTCACGAAGGTATAGCGGCTTATAAAATACTTTGTAATTTTCAATATATTTTCATTCTGTTTCAGTAATCCCGAAACAGTTGCAAATTATGTCAATAAGTCAGCACCTGTCTATGTTTTGTTTCCATTTATATACAACCAGATACATCGTTTACATAAATAACACTGAAAATAAAAGAGGTATGTACGTATTACCGATTTAGTATTTAATATGTTCCTATTTTCTATGTGTTCATATTTTTTTTACCAAATAAAGGACTATAGTTTAACTTGTAAAATGAACCGGGCATACTAGGTATTTATTATACTTTGGGATATTTCAGAAGCATTTCATAAATTGTAATTTAAATCAAAATAATTTTCATTGTATTTTCTACATAACTTAAGGTTCGTACCTTGTTATGTTATAAAAAAAGAAAATATTAATAATTGACATTTTAACAGAGATAAGAAATTTGTATTGTAATATTCAAAGGAATATTTTTTTGTTATAAAAAATTATATAATGTAAAAAATCGGAATATTTCATCTTATGTACATAATATTTTTTGCAGACACAATATTCTTTAGCCGTTTACGAATAAAATAGGGTGGCTAAGTTAAAACAATTACCGTGCACATAACATTGGCCCTAACTTACATATATCAGTACCTACGCTTAAAATATTTATTGTTATGCAGTGATTTATGCAATTTACCTCGATAAAGCCTCGTTTGAATTAAGTACTTACCCCCATGTTCTATGTCTCATCCTCCTCTATCACAGTTTCACGCAAATATTTTCACCACAAAACAAAAATTTAATATGCAACGATTATCACAGCATAAATTCACTCACACCATCTTAGACACTACTGGCCACCGCACCTATGAAACTCTTCCCCGGACCTGCTCTATTTTGCTAACATTTGAATAACGCTCATTGTAATTGGTGCATTTTTCATTGTTGAACGAGGTTGCTGCCCTTACAACGAAGTGTGTTCGATGTCGACGGGCTATTTTTTCTTGGAAAACACTAGCTTTGTTTACGACGAGTCTGAGATGGTACCAGACATATTTTAATATGTAAATAATGTGCTCCTAATGTGTTTAAACATTTATAAACAAATATAATATGTAAATTACATATCTTCTGGAATAATTATTTAATTTTGGTTATGTTAATATTAAAATACATAGGTATTAACTTTACAGATTAGGTATACTTAGGTTTTTACCACAGTTGATATTTTAGGAATTTAGTTTTAGTTAAATGTATGCTGTTATACTCGGTGATTTATGTTGACCACCCCATTTTATTCGTAAACGGTTGAAGGAAAAAAAATATGTTCCTAGCAATCTGAGACTAGAATTTGGCATGTATAGAAGAAAACTGCACAACGCCAGACATCGGGACGATTCGAATCTATATAGGTATTTATAATATACACATATATATGTTTCAGAAACATACTAGTTTTATGGCATCGTTAGAAGTTTTCTAATTTCGTCGAAAGTAGTGTAGTTTAAGTGTTTTTTTGTATTTATTATTAAATTTTTGTTAGTAATTATTCAATAACAAGTAAAGTAGGTACTATAGACAATTTTCAAAAAAACATAATATCACTATAGCCCATAAACCGTTCAATACCACAAAAATTTTTTTCACAAAACTAAAACCCAATATCGAAAAAAATGAATAAACTAATACTATATATAAAATAAATTGCCAAAACTGTAACGGTGTATATATAGGTCCTTCTAAACAATATCTACATAAAAGAATCTATAGCCATAAATACGATATTAGAACATTAAACCAAAATTCCACCGCCCTTACAAAACATGCCATAGACCAAAATCATATGTTTGATTTTGAAAATATACATATATTGAAAAAAAGAACAAAATTACTATAAACGAACAATTCAAGAAATGATTGAAATTAAAAAGCACATAAACTCAATAAATAGCAGCACAGATATAGAGAATTTAAGTGAAACGTATATTAACCTAATAAAATAAAGAGCTCAATAATAATACAAATAATAATAATCTATTAATGAAAAAGAAAATTTTTACATCTTCCCATATACCTACAACATAATCACCTACTCAACTTGATATATAACACACCATACACCCATATTTATGTAAACACACAACAGATAGATTCTCACATCATAAATTACACTACTTTCTAAAATATAAACAATCAAATCAGAAACTGTAGTACCTTCAGTCCTCAGTCGAACTAAAACTAAAACATCTCGACTCAAAGAGAAAATAGAAAATATATTGTAAGTTACTAGTATAAATATATATAAATTTATAAGTTAAAAAAATGTTTGTTCTTATAATTGTAGCTCTGATGATGGCTGAATAAAGCCGAAACGTTAGAAAAAAACAAAAACTTTTGTTTTTATAAACTGACCGATAATCCCACAAGTTTATCAAGGTGCTATAAACTGAACGGCAATTTTCAGTGGGTACGTCTTTATTTTGTATTTGTTTTGTAAATATCGTGTACCTACAGATATCCAACTTTCTGTAGCAAAGGCATTATCAGGCACGGCAGACAATCGTGAAATATGATCAATGATTGCGAAATTCTTTGGCTGATGATGGATAATGCCACCATTACGAATATACCTGCTTCAACAAAAGTAAAGTGCTTTAAAGTGTTTTGAATTACCTGTTCCTATTAACCTAGTATTTTCTAATAAAATATACGTTAACGGTTGGATTTCAAAGAAAGCTGGTTACGGAAAAATACTAAATACTAAATCGGTAATATTCTTAGCAAATCTCTTAATATTTTCTTCATATTGAACTATTGGGAAATATGACATGTGACATATCAATCAACTCCAAATTGTTTAAATTAAGAGCTTTGCAGCGAAAATTAGTTAATCAGCGACAAGTTTTCCTTAACAGGCAATTACAAAAAACGCGCTACAAAAATATAATAATGATTAATTAAACAAAAATAAATTGTCCAACCGTTTTAAAGAATTTGTATCTCAGGTTCAAGATATAAACAATGGAATCAATTAAAATAAATAGATTGTAGTAATCGTTAATTTTAGGTAGGTAGATCTATATGTACATATGTATATATTTGCAAAACTTCCTGCCTGTTTAGTACTGAACGTAATACAGTAACAAAGTATCTCTACAAATAAATATGTTCAACTTGCTCGGTAGTCGCACGGGACACATTCGTGTGCACAATATTCACTCTTCCCGCGAGTAGAAACAAACTACATGAGTACCTACTTGACTTGGAATAAGCTTTTTTTGGCATTTGATGCAAACTTTTTGACGGTCACTGTATACACATACACATGTAAGTATATACGGGCATATGCTATTATCACAGCATAAATTCTTATGCTGTGCTATTATCAGTGCTATTATCAGTTAGCTGGAAAATATTTTGCTTAGTCATTTTCATTTACAGCCGAGCGAAAAAACTGAATCGAATTATGTACATACGTTGCACTGCTATCGTTCGCGCTATCACAGCTTATCTGGAAGTGTTTAGAATATCAACTATTAGGCGTTTTCGGTAAAGACCTTTTATCCGAGGGTAATTTTATACTGTTTTGAGACTTCGTCACGTCCGCGTCTCACCGTTCCATCTAAAATATTAATTCCTTCTTCCTTTTAGGGCGCTTACCAAACAAAAGTGGAAAATTGGTTCTCGTCAGCTTTGAGATCATTAAAAGTGTTATACAAACAAGCGGGGGGAACCGTGGTACTTTGGGAAAACAGGCTCGCGTATTGATCTGGGCATGAATTAGAGACGAATCGGAATTTGATTTCGATGTGTAGGTACCTGCAGAGCTCAGTCAGAGGAAATTTCATTATCGCATCGATCCGAGTGTTTACCGTGTTTTGCATAGCATCCTTATTTAAACCTTCGATAATTTGATGATATCCTTTTAGGTTTCACACGTTTAACCAATACATATACTATACCTCCAGGAAATCATCATTAACCAGAGCCGTATTAGTATACAGTGTGGTCCAAGCGTCGAAAAAAAATACCAAGTAGAATTGTTATCAGCGAACTTGGACGAGAAATCCTTGGATACTTGGATTTTAAAATTAAGAATATATGCATATTAAACGGTTTGGGAGAGCTTTAGATAATATGGAGCTGAAACTTTCTACTGTATGTGTTCTTAGTTCTTATAATAAATAAGAACTAACACTTTTCATAAAAATTATCAGGTTTCACTTTTTTAATGACATTTAGATACATACGTGTGTACGTAAAATTAAATATATACTATTATTGAATTGAATTTTCCGTCTTCACTGAATTCCCCATAAAATAGCAGACGAAATACTCGGCGTGGCATCGCTTTTATCCGACTCACCATCTCGCAGTTAAATAATAAAAAGCGGGAAGCGCTCCCATAATTATTGCTATCAAGATGAACCTCTTCAATGGTGATTAGGGACAAATCCACAAAAGCAGATTAGAGGAATTAGAGTTTTATGGGTCTTATTAAGCGATTTGGCCCTTATTTCGGGGAGCAATAGAAGGTCTCAATTAATCAACAATACCGAGAAAAAGCCACAATGCTTCCTACAGATTAAGGATTGAAGGCAATTTCAAGATGTCAGTCTGTTGTTCATCCCCTCATCGACGAGCAGGTATAGATCAAATGGGGTCTGTGCACGTTGATGGTAGAGTTTATATGGGTTAATGTTTGCCTTTTGGGCTGTAGTTACTGTAGTTAGGTACCAAATAGAAAACAATTTTAAAGGTTATTTTCTGATTTTTTTTATTTTGTGCTCCGATTTTTTTTTCGAAATGTTTACAAGTGGTTCTTGTGGTTACAAGTGGTTTTTGTTCATAAAATCAACTCAGATGCGTCTTGATTATAAAGAATGATAACGTAATAATTTAGCAGTCACAATTTCGACGATATTAAATAAATATATACTAAAGATTATGATGGTAAAGTTGGCAAAATATGATGGCAACATTGGTAACTGTAGCGTTTCGGTATTAGTGAATAATCTGTTTAGGTTTATGTGTGGTTATTTTAGGTTTCGGGAGTCTAGCAGTAAGTAGTAATGCCACATACGTAATAGCCTTAACAAAAACTATAGTGAAAGAGGAATTAGGTATGCCTAGGTTTTCTACAAACTACACTGTAGTTTTTAGAAAACTGCAGTTTTTTAGTAGTGTGTAGGTAGGTACCTACCTATTTGTGTAAATACGTGACAAACCTCTTTTCCAGAATCTGTCCTTCTTGTTAATAACACCCGCATAACGGTTCGGTTTTCCCAAACTAACTGCGATTGCGTTTTCCGCTAATTCAGTTTACAACTGTTTACTGGAGACTGGTTTCGGGGAACCTACCCAAACACCACGTGTACCTACCTATGTGTACCTTCCGTTTGGATAGTTAGTTAGTCTTTGGATTCACCGGCTACAGACCGATCTTCGCCGGTCTCTCATTTCCATCTTGTAAATATGTAAATAAATGACTGTATATATCGCCGATTAAAGTTCTTTAATTACCACACCACCCTCGCCATAACACAAACTTTATTGAGGTATTGCCGAATGGCAGAACATCGGTGCTTTATGCCTCGGTAGATATGTACATTGGAGTCTCCAAAATTCGTTTGCCTCCACAATTTGGCGAAAAATCCCTCCGCAATTCGGCGTTTTTCTATCCCCACTATTACCACGAGCTCTTTGCTCCTGTGCGGCGCGCTATTTGAAATCCTTGCAACATTAGTTTATTGAATAGGAAGCAGAATTATATTTAAAAACGCGATATTCCTTTATATTATGGGATCCTTTATGTGTATTTATAGAACCCTTACAATTTTTGGCTCCATTACTAAAAATTTGGTCCGCGCACTCCTACGTACATTTTTCACGCCGGCAAAACAACAAATAAGTACAGCCTCACTTGACAGTAAGCACCAATGCCGTGACTTTTCAGTGGCTGTGGTGGGGTACCCCTCTTGAAGCCAAATTCTGGAGACATTCTGTTCCCGAGCTACGCCGAATTTTGGAGACTCCAGTGTACCTACATATGTCGCGTCGCCGCGTCGCCGCGTCACCTTTGTCGCGGCCAGGACATGGCGCTACCAACCGTCCGTGTGGGCGCGGGCACCTTCGCAGGCAAGCGACGCGACGCGACGGGTCCACCATTCGACAGACAGCACGATAACGTCTCACTGCGCTGCACAGCTGACAGCCATGATAATTGGTGTGAACTAAACAAAACGAAAATCGCCAGTAAAACAAAAATTCTTTTATGCTGCAGATGACGGTGGCAAGCCGGCGATAACCTCCCTTAATCATTTGTTTAAAATCGAGATTGAGACTGACTGCCGTATCGAGGATTCGATCCGGCGGCATTCGGTACTAATTGCTTAATAGGTGGAAGAATGAAAATTCGACAACTGTTACCGGGCCTAAGGATTAATTCGTCCTCTGCCTGGCAGAAGGGTGTCTGATGTTTAATAAAATCGCCTTGCCGCTCGACGTTATTCACTTTTAATTGTTTTTGTCTAATAAAGAAGGGAAGTTTTAGAATTGTTTAACAGTGGTATCGATTTAATGAGCAAACTTTTTGCTCTAAATAATTATGTTGTGTTATTTACAGGACCAGTCTGGTATTTAGGACTCTATCAATCATCTTAGAGGTTCATATATGGCTCAACTAATTTTGTTTTGAATTAAGGTAGTAAACCTATACTTCTCTGGGACCACAAAATCTAAAAATTAAATTTAATGTTAAAATGAACACTGAATGAAAGCGCACCGTGAAGAATCAGTTCCTTGTGAAAGTGCGCGTTACCTGTTGCAAATCTGGCGCCCCTTAATTAGCACATTTTAAACGGCAGATTGAACGTAAAACATTTACGTTCAATCGAACATAAGATGAACATATGTATTATATGAAATTATAAGTATGAATTTTCTTTCTAAAACTCTCAACGCGTTAATTAAAAACTATATTTTTCTTCAGTATTTGCACGATTAAAACAATAATTTTCGATAAGACGTTTTTCACTTTGTTTTAAATATGTGCGTAATTAAATTCTCTATCGTGTTCGGAGCCGTTTATCTATGATTGTTATTTAGGTACATATAAACAATTTTTACTTACGTTCAAAGTTGAAAAAATTAGCGAAAAGATTGAACTTCTTCTTTGAAATACACTAATCAAAACGAAAAAGGAGCCACTTAATTAAAACAATAAAGAGCTTAACTGCACATTTCTGCATTTTTCTTTTTTTCCTGTAAGCATCACAAGTAGATTACAAAAAAAATGTACTAAATTTTTAGAGAACTGTCCAATATATTTAAATAAAAAAAGAATTGTAATAAAAAGTTATTCCAGTAAAAAAATATCCACATTTTTAACAGTGGCTCCTTTTTTCGTTTCGAGTAGTGTAGTTTTAATCCAAACATTTCTATCAAATTCGCTCCCGTCACGATAACGAGGTACAGCATTTCGCTATAAATTAATTGAAAATAATGGTGCAAAGACTTGACGGGTACCATATCGGACGTTGTCAAGGTGAAATAACAATAAACATTACAAAAATCTTAGTTGTTCATAAACATTTAAAAACATTTAAATGTAGTCGAACGATGAATAAATATGCATATAATGAATTTCAATTGTAATTCAAAATGTCTGACCAAAATAATATCTTATCTATTAATATAGTTGACGATAACTTCAAATAAAACACACACTGTACACATTGCATAAATAAACACAATACATAAACATTATGTTTATGTACCTATGTATTTCATATCTGTTAATATTTACGTGTTTGGGGTTTTATTGATTCTATATTTTCGCAAGGTTTGTTACGGCAAACGTAATTTCCTGCGTAGCAGGTTTTGTTGTGTGTTATATCAAACGTAATTTCCTTTCCATTTATATTTTCATTCGATTTATTTCTCCGCGTTTAAATCCCATCCCTGGTATGTTATTCTCGCTTTAACATACCTACCTAATGACTATTATTGCTCAGGTTTACAAATACATATAACTTTTTTATTGATTAACGTATGGATTCTTTATATGCAGATTTGGGGTCAAAATTTTGAAATTGAAAATGTTAGTTTCAATTGAAGAGAATAGAAAATTTATTTCTTTTCTATTTCATTCTGAGCACCTAAATACATATTTTGACGAGATTTTATTTTTGTTGATAAAATTTTGGATTTATTCAAGTCAGTTTTCAAGTTATTAAAGAAACAGGCACATATGTATCTCATAGATACGATTTCTCAGAATTATTAATTATACCTTTAACAGTTAGCACGTCGTAAGTTCGTTTCAGTGGCGAAAAGTTTCTTTCTCTAATTAGGTAGGTACTAGGTAACTGTGTAATAACGAAATATATGGAAATTATGTAAATACGTGAAATGAACCCGGAGGCTCTACCTATTTAGAATTTACTTTGTAACTCTCACCTTCGCAATAATAGGTACTAGTGATATCAACGACGTCGCCTCCTATGTACATAAATTTTAATGTATGTACGTACATACTATACGTATACGGCAATATTTGGAGGTATCATATTACGCCGGCGGTTCAATACATTTCCTGGAAAGATAAATTTACTTTTCGTCTCGTTTTAGGGAGTAGGTTCCTGGAACCACGTAAAACATTTCAGTGCAGTTGTCGTAACATTGTATTTTACAGACATGCAAATGTGATGTATTCTACGCGAGGTAGAACGGTGTACGATTTTGGTTTTATTAATATTGCTTATTTACATTGCAGTAAACAGAATTGCTTCCATTAAGTTATGAATAAAGTACATATACGCATTCTTTTCGGGCCGCATATTCTAGCCATGGTTTGAGTTTCTGTAAATAATATATCTTGCAAATTAGCAACTGTTATGCTCAAAAATGCTGTACTAATTGTGAGTCAAAGGACACATTAATTTACTTAAAGTATTATGTCCTTGGCAGAGTATTTTTGTTTTTATTAAAAAGATTTTCTTATATTTTTTTTTTTCGTAAAGAAAAGAGGTTTATTTTCTTATTTCTAAATGTCGCTTCGGGGAATCGACATGTGTGTATTTGCGTTTAGGGTGCTCACGCAACAAACTTTTTAAAAACTGAAGAATGGTATGCTTTAGACAAGAAACCTTTAACGGACGCAGAGCACAGTGACAGTATTAGGAAATTTTTCAAAAACCCTTAGAAAACAATCACGTCGTTGACAATTAACAAGAAAGTTTTATAGACCAGGCGATCTGTCAAAAAGTATTTAAAAAACGACAAAACAGTCCATAAAAGAAGTCTCAACAAAATGGTGTTTCAGAAATAATTTGTTTATTTAAAACATGAAGCGGCCACTTGCGTGATTCCGCCTTTTCGGATCTTTAATCAGGACGGTTTCCTCTCTATGAAACCGTTGAGACTTCTCCAGACTCCAGGCGAAACATAGATCGCCTGGACTATTACTCAAAACCTATACTATGAAAAATTGTACATACACATTATATAATCATGATGATTTATTGACTGATTGCGAGTATTAACGCAAACATCTGGCGCCATCTGCTTTCATTTTTTTTTTATTGTTTAATCCCCCCCCCCCCCCCCCCCCCCCCTTCCCCCCCCCCCCCCCCCCCCCCCCCCCCCCCCCCCCCCCCCCCCCCCCCCCCCCCCCCCCCCCCTTTTTTCTCCTTCTCCCCCCCCCCCCCCCCCCCCCCCCCTCCCCTTCCCCCCCCCCCCCCCCCCCCCCCCCCCCCCCCCCCCCCCCCCCCCCCCCCTTTCCTTTTTCCCCTCCCCCCCCCCCTCCCCCCCCTTTTTCCCCCCTTTTTCCCCCCTTCCCTCCCCCCCCCTCCCCCCCCCCCCCCCCACCCCCTCCCCCAATGTTTGCCATTTATTTGTGGTATTTTGATTTTGTAAAAGTAATTTCTTCCATCTTACATTTTGTAAAAATGTAAGATGGAATCCGACGATGACTACGATACTGATACATACGAATCCGAAAATGATGAACATTACCAGTCCATGGAAGACGAATTAGGCACAAATTAATTCTGCTGAGAAATTTAAGGTTAATTCCTGGGTACTTGCAATATTGTTGTTGAAAGCCACACAAGATGACACCTACTGTTATGTAGGAAAAGTTATCGAAATCGCTACGAAAGCAGTTGTCACATTTTTGAAAATACGAAAAGAAAACAAATGTTTTGATGTAATCAACCAATGCTGCACCACTGGTAACAATCACACTTATAAGTTAAAAAGAACTGTAAAACTCTGAAAGTAAAATTTAAATCACAAACCTGTTTTAACCGCCGTGTATACAGAATATAATGGCTTATTTAAACGTAAAAAATTGTTGCTTTAGGAATGCTTTCAATCAGATAAAAAAAAAATTGAAAATACGTCGATGTTACCCGGTTTTACCTTATGCAAATGCGAACGAACACATTACACATTGCGATGACCACCTCTAGCCTCTCTAGGGGGTGGCGATTTTCGAGCGGGAGGACGATTTCGTATGCCGTCCGGATAGCCCGACGCGGCGGTCTTTTTTGCTCCGGACGCTTTCCTGCGACATCTCCATTCGCCCGTACACATTCGCGGAAAAAAGAAAAATCCGAAAATACCCGTAAATCCCGAATTGCACTTATTACGGCGCGGCGCTTACGTGCCCCGGCGCCAAATGAATATGGATGCACAAAAGAGTTTTTAAAAGTTCGGACCCGTGGCCGCGCATTTAAATTCATCCCCTTTTGTGCGATGCACCTGTAGATAATATTAAAACGGACGGAAGGACCGTCGTTTTATGAGAGATCCCCGTCGCTCCTACTGACATAGTAAATCCATTACGGGCGTTAGTTTTTGCCGCCTCCGGGGGCGGCGCCAGGGCCGTCTCGGCGCTCCGAGCCGGTGCGGCGTTCAGTTGAATTCACTCCTCTTCACCTTTTTTTGTTGTAGTCTTATTTTAAGGGAGGTTACAATCATTTCGATATGATTATGTTCAAGACGTTTTTTTTTTAGTTTGTTAATAAATATATTTTTGTTGTCTTCTCTAACTTTTTTCTTTATAAATTCGCGAAATCTCGCTCACATTTATTTCTTGTAGTATCTTTATTATACAATATATATACATATATGGATATGTAAGAGTTTCCACATATTATAATAAATTCTATAAATTTTATTATGTATCAAGATAACGCTTACTTCTTTTTTTTTGCTTTCAAAGCGCAATGACAATGTACCTATATTAATTTAGTATGATATACATAGGTATAAATGCTGAGGTGAGAATTTACGTTTCGGTAATTATATTACAGTAATTATGTATAGAATGGTAGTCATTGTCAGCGACTATTTTATTTTTTGTTTTTAACTTGCTAAAAATTAATTAATGAGGTACTTGGATGATAGATTTCTCAAAACGGTGGACAAATACCTACTTCGTTACACATTAATTTTTGTTTCATGTAATATAATGCAAAGTTTTCTATTATTATATTTATTAATAATTCTGTTTTTCACTGAAATGACAATCCTGTTCAATGAATCCCGTGCTCGCTAGTCAATATAGTGTTAATAAAAAAAAGCGTATCTAAACATTGTCAACTTTTTTATATTTACTCAACGCGAAGTGTGGCCAAACCAGAAGACAATTTGAACATTTGCAGAGGTGGAAAGGTCACACTGTGTGGCAACTTTTCTTCATCTGTTCTGATATATCTATCGGTCGAGCAGGAACGGTCCTGTAGCGGATCCAATTAGATGCCCGGCCTCTGCTAATATATTCAGGCCAGAGTGATAGGACAAACAATTATCTTCTCTAATTTATTGCATCGATTTGCTTTGGGGCTCAAAATTCTCTAATGAATTTCTTCAAGGAGCTCCACGGATTAAAAGGGTTGCCGCTGAATTTATTAGAATTTGATTGTATTTTCGATGAGGACGATGCGACGGCTGAAAGTGTGACCGCTACGAAAAGTGGTCAGAATAAGAAAATGTACTTTTTGCAGTGTCCTCTCCAGATCCTGATGATTTCAAAGAATAACTTGTAAGTATGTGTAAATATCCCCGCTCGACGGTAATGAAAATGTCTTGTTTACACTTGGGCAAGAGATCTAATTGGGTTCAAAAAATCCTAATTTATTTTCTTTATTGTAATTTATTTACATGAATACTTTTTAGCTGTCTAGCAATTTTCCAAGAATTTCGTTAATGATAATAATTTTAAACAATGTCGAATAAAAGTTGTTAATGACTTGGACACGCAACATTGTAAACAGGTATTTAACAGGAAAATTTCATAAATTATGAGCAACAATGTGTCTCAATTTGGTCTGATTTGGTTGTACTTATCTACAAATATTGACTCGAAGTAGGTATGTAAATGTAGTAGTAATTAGCAACACAATGCGTGTTTCGAGACAAGACGGCGGCCCAGCCATGTCTGTCATTAGGCAAACTCACGTAATCCAAGTTTTCAGCGGCAACTACCGACGCGACGCCAAGTCGATTTACAAATAGTCCGGCAGACGAAGGTAGAATTTTTTTCGTGGAAAGCCAAATTCGTCAGCGGAGGTGATTATTAAGTAAAATAAATTAATCATCAGCTTTAGCTTTTTCGTTTTGTTTACATTCCAGAAACTGTTCGCTGTGATATATAGACAGACTATTTTAAAATAATACATAAGTTTAACATCTTTAGAAAAATGGGTGAGAATTTAGTGTCAACATTTAAATTTAACATTTAAAAACATTTATACAAAGGTTTTTTTGTTTGAACCAATATATATTCTTGAGAGAAAAATAAAATATGCCACTTCTAAATAAGTCTTTACTTTCTATGATGTAACTATAGAAGCAGAAGAATATAATATGCAAATAATAACATCCATAGATGTTAAAATTTATATACAAGATATCTGACAAAGGTGGGCCTATATCCATATCGCAAAAACTTCGTATAGGTATTAAAAGTTTTATTCAATATTTTAAAACTGTAAAAAGTTACTTCCTTTCAGATTCAATTTGATGTCTCCACAAATATAGGACCTGATTTAAGACTGCTATTTATTTATATTATACATACATACATTATACATACAACAATAACATAAAAAAAGGCCATTGGAGGCAACGGCAAGCGCAATCCCCCGACTATTTTGGTTTTTACTTGACCATTTGGGAGGGGGGGGGGATCGCCACCATCGCCCCCCCTGGCTACGACCTTGAAATACAAAAGTCTCTATCCCCTTAAATACGTCTCACAAGCTCTCTACTAATTTAATATCTCAAAGTTGGCGCAAGGACGTGAACCTGTGTGAAACCACGAATGGAAGCATCAATATTCTGAAGACCCCTCGCCCCACGAACTCGGAGTGTCTTTTAATATCACGCTGTTAATTTACGGCTAATGTTCGGAATTATTATTAATTATTTAACGCCGAACAGCGTCTCGGTAACGGGAGGTAGAGACGCATCTGCCCGACGTGCTTACATACCTATTGAGTGCGTTCAATTCAAGGCGCAGTCGAATCGGATGTCTTGCCAGACAGACGCCCGACAGACGCGTTGACATATCAATTTGATGGAGCGGGCTCATTACGGTCGAGGCGAGGAGTTTTCCGAGGAGGCAGGTAAAAGCCGCACGAACGGCGGGAATTACATTTTCATTAGGGGGTCGCATGACAGATGGTCGGCAACAGCACGGCTATGTCGATGGATTCAAAGTTGCCTGGGATCTATGTGCTTATCAGACTGACAAAAAAGGTAATCTGTGCAACTATGACGACATCAATAGATAATTTAGAATAATCCCTTCCCTAGAATAATCCTCTGGAATAGGAACAGTCACCGAAGAATTCCATCTGGCAAAATGGGTAACCAAATCATTTCGTGGACGGAAACAATCAAAACGTTGCAAATCGGAGAGATGTGTATGTGCACATCAACGCGGAATTTACCAGACATGTTGGTTGTGAGCACTAGACAAGACAGGCACTAGTTAAATGTTGATTATAAGCAGACACCTAAGAAAATGGTAATTTGAGAACCTTTGTAACTGGACAGATGTTCAATTATTCATAACAGCACAATTTATCTCATAGTCACATTAAATGGAGCCCTCTAAGATGGTCCAATTATTTTAATAGTCAGTTCGAGTGGCTGGAAGTAAAGATTACTTTTAAGATAAGCCCTTAAGATATATTCCACCCTAATTTTAGTAACCGTGAGTTTCTACCCTTAAACCGAGAATTTTTGGGTTCATTAGCCGCCAATGAGAAAGAAAGGTGCTCTTTGTTAACCTCGATAAATCCTACCATTATTTGTTTTGAGAGAAATGCAATTTTCGTTAAACATCATAACAAAAAAACGTATTTTAATAGTACGCAAAGAGTGAACAATTTTGTAGGTGTCAGCATGTTTTATTTTTTATCAAGGACTTGAGAAGTTGAGTTGTAATTGAACATAGAATAAAATGGAGAGTACCTATGATCTGGGGCACCATGTATATTAAAATATTCTTTCTTTAAGTTTATACAATTTTCTAGTATCTGAGAGCACTTTACGAACTAGGTTGATATGGTGTTAGTTCCCATGGTAGTTTTCGAAATCGTAAATACTGTAGAAGAAACTAACTCGGCGAAACTAAAAATTAAGAAATTAATTAAAATTAGGAAGTCCCCACTAATATAAACAGCATACATTTTTGAGGACTATGATTGAACCTACGACTGAAAGTTTTGGAGCACTGAATATAGAAATAACTCATTCTATATACGTATATTGTTTTTGTAATTATAGACACGACATTTATGGTCATCATTACGTACGTATTTTATAAATACCATCCTAAATAAAATACGAGTATATTTTTATATTTAATTTAACTGTTTCCTATGTCCTATAATTTTCACAGAACTATTGTTGAAATGAGCTTCGTAAACGATATTTGTATGATCTAAATAATGAGTTTCAAATGTACATATATTTTATATGTATCGCCCCAAAAACACAAAAAGTTCATTAAAGAAAATCAATACGTACATATATGTATATTTCACGAAAATTTATAAAAGTCTAGTTTTTGTTGAACGTTTTTCACCTAATGGGATTACTAAATTGTAAATAAGGTTTTACCGCAATGAAAATTGTATTTTGGACGTTTAATTCCCATCTAATTAATGTGATTTTTGAACATGAAAATGTAATACAATATGTTTTAAATTTAAGTGCCCACCAATATAAGGCAAAAATGAGCACCCAGCTGCTATTGATTTGAATTTTTACACAAAAGATATAATTTAGCCAACTAAACAATTGAACCAATGGTTCCCTCGAAATTAAACAAAAATCTGTGAGCAAAAGAAACTAACACGACGTATCTACGGAAGAAATAAATTAAGATAGCATTAGTGTTCCGGATCGGTAAAAAAACTCTGTCTATTAAGCTTTAAAAAACCGTATAAATCACTTTCCCCTTTTTTTTATTTCCGATCCTATCACGCGATAAAAATATAACAAAGCGATTACGCCCCTGTGGTGTACCGTGCGTAATGTAATCAATATATCGGTTTCGTATTATGTCTAATCTAATAAATTAACCTCGTCGGATTAATGATCGTTTTTTTTAACTATGGAAGTTTGGAGGTAAATCCAGGTAAAAATAGACAATACGTGCCCCGATGTACGGTTCGCACAGTCACGTGACCCTTTCTAGGGCTTTAGTGATGCCTTTGTGCAAAGTTAATTTCTTCGACAGCGTCCATCAGATTTATTGTGTAATACCCAATTTCAAGTACCTGTTTTCTCATTAGGTATAATGGCCCCTTTTAAATCCCGAAATTGTATAGTTGTGTATTAACCATGTTGTAGGAGTTCGCAGAAAACCTGTGACGCAGCAAAATATACTCGGGTAAGATAAAGCCGTAATAATTTCTATTTCAGTAAACACATCGGTACGTCGAGGTGCAACGGACCCATCGGAATAACTTTTTGTCTAAGCTCTAGCTGGATCACACACACTATTTTAACTATGTCCATGTTACGTATGTTATCTACCTATGATAGAATGTATATGGCAGCTACAGATTGTACTAATATGTACTAAATACTACTAGTATCTAAATGGAAATAAAAATAACTATCGTTTAATAGGTGTCAAGAATATTTTTCATAGAATAAAGTTTTAGTGTAAGTTGAAGAATATAAGTAAATTTTTATAATGTTCTCGTGTAGGCTGATTGATTGAAATCATTCATTAAAAGTGTAAGGGCTTACAAAATCTTGTGATTTATAAAATTTTGGACTGAAGCTAACAGACCTATGATATACTGGTGTAAGGATTTGCGCAGCGTTTACGTTGGAGGATATTTTTTTAAATCAAATCAAAATTTAAATTACCTAAACTACCGGAAATTAAATTTGATAAAACTTTAGAAAATAAATTAAATTAGATAAACTTTTTAACAAGTTTGTTTACATACGACATGCATCACCTGGTAGAAATGTGTTGCAGCCATTGAAATTGAGGAAATGTAGGCCAGGCGTATAGAAAATAATTGGCTGCGCGCGTTTCCGTACCTCTATCCCATATAATAGAGATCGGGCGGTGTCGAGTGAGATGGATAAATTGGCAAATCGAGTAGAAAGTTGGCTCATTTTCTTTCAATCAAATTAATACGATTGCGGCGACGATATCGCCTTAAAACTTTCAACTTCCGCAACTCTTCAACTCTTCCTTCACTCTACCGCCGTCTGTTTGAAACTCTGGATGATAATTGAATTAGAACTGAAAGTTATCGGTAGCCATACTTACCACTACATAAGATCGACATATACGGGGTGTCGTAGATTTTTTGGCCACGCAATATTTGAAAATTTGGAAAAATTTCAGGGATAATTTAAATTCAGTACACCTGTAGTATGTGATGTTAATTTTGTCATACATCAAAGTGTTGCTTAGGTGTTTCCACTAATTTTATTTTTTGAAAGGACACCCTATAATAGTTTTTAGTCTATTTTTGAAGTGTCTTTCAGGCGAATTCAAGAATGTGCAACACTTAATATTTTCTGTATAGAGCGTGGAAAATTTTTCTTTGTAAAGAGTTTTCTAAATGTTTTAACTAAAATCCATACATACACATACATTACATACAACCTATAAAATTTTCATAAATTACATACATTTTTATATGAATTCGACAAAGAAAGGTTAATTGTGCTTTCAAAATTTATAATGTCAAAGCGTTACCCAGCAACCAGTACCGAATGTATTTTCAAATATAAAAGTAAAGTAAATAAAAAAATAAGTACCTATTACCTAGTTTATTTAATTCAAACAACACATAGTTATGTGTAGGTACGTATTTGTTACAAGTGTTTTATTTTGACAGTTTCCTTGTTACTAGCTATTTGAATATTATGGATGAAAGATGGAGAGTAATTGTATTAAAAAGTGTACAAAAACGCCATTTACATTAATTATTGCAAGTGAATATAATGAAAATGAAAACGTACTATACTATGTCCTAGGTATTATGATTAGGAACAATTTACAGCCACCGTTACTTTGTTGAATTAGGATGATTTACACAAGTATTGTTTTTGTCCAGAGTTTTATGTCTTTCAGTTGAAACATTACAAACATATTTTTGAGACAAAATCCGAGTGAAAATGTCAAGTGTTGCACATGGCTGAATTCGTAAGAATTGGACTTCCAAAAAAGTAAATATTTCAGAAAAACGCTGAAACAATTAAAAAATAATGATTTTCGTTTAAAGACTTTAAAGATGACGTTTACATTTCTTATATAATCCTTAAATATCTTTTTTAATTTTATTAGTTGCAGCCAAAGGAGTAAAAATAGATTTAATAAAATCATGTTCATCATCTACTAGTTCTTTCAGAAATGAGTTCGGTATGTGCTGTAACAGATATTGCATACGTATATTGCAAACGTTTATACAAGGGAACGACGTATTTTCTACATTCGCATTCGGTCCATTCTTCTTCCCCGGCACCACATAGAGTATCGATAGCATCGGCGAACACCTCCTCCGCGTTATCTGCCCTCCCCTTACAAACGAGTACACATTCGAGACCGCGCCGTTTTTTACCCCCGAGTAGAATTTAATATGTTCCCATAACAACTTCCCCTTCGCCAGACATCGAGCGATATCGGCCGCTCATCCACCTAATGCGCCAGACCACTCTTTCCGAGTAAAAAGTCATTTGGGTCCATCGGCAATTCCTCGAAGTACGCCGTGTATCAAAAGTCGGGGGAGTCGCATAATGCCAATCACACGGCCCAGCGGCCAGGAACGTTATTACTTCGGGAACGGCTAACTCGATTTGTATCACAGCACAGCCCTCCGTGATGTTTATCGAATATGATTTTCGGCCGTTCAACAGCTCCTATTATTGTGGGAGTCAATCACTTCGTCCAAGAGGGGCTAGATAAGGCAGTTTTATTTTTTTTAAAGTACAGAAGCAATCGATCTCCTTATGAACAACAAAAGCTAAATCGTAATATTACATTTTTTATGTAATCTCTTCAAATCCACCTTGTAGCATTTAAGGGAATCAATTCTCAGTAAATTTGAATCGGCAAAGGTGAAAAAATTGACCTCGCTGGTAAATACACATATATGTACTTTCATTTGAATACCTTTTATAGGTGCGTGGTCCTGATGTTTAGCAACTAAACGTTAAACACTTAAAACATATCTCCTTTTAAATTAGGGGGTTATAGGTAGTCAAAAGCGTAAAAAAGTAGTCCTTTTTTGATTTTTTTTTTCAAACTGTAGCATAAGTATAAATTTTTTATTTTTAATATTGTACCAAATTATCTGCTGGATTGTTGAACGCTCTTTTACACATAATACTTCGACAATCTGGCCTTTGACAATGTTTATTTTTTGTTTATATAAAATAAGATCTTAATATTTACACGGTCCTTTGGGAAGTACTCCTGAGAAGAGCAGCAGCATACGATGTCGTGTACAGGTAGAGAAACCTGAGCAAACGTGTCTATGTCTACCTGCGGACAACTGTACACCTCCGATCCGTAATATCTATAAATCTCTTGTGCGACGTACCTACATAAAGCCAAGTTAACCGGCGCGGCGGCGTATCAGCTTTCAGATACGAATCTGGATTACTGAAGTTTATTGATTTTGGCATCGGCATTAAATATTTGCGTAGGCTTAAGTTGTTTTAAATGCATTATAATGTGTTTACACGGCCGCAGAGGTCCGGCCGGCCTCAAGAGGATTACGTAACCGTTTATACCGGGCCATAGTCGACGGCGGCGACGCGATAAGCTGCGATGCACTCCAGTCTGTTTGGCCGGCATATTATCGAGTACTTGCGAAAAGTCGGGGATTCTCGATACGTACATACGTACTCTTTGCGGTGCAGCCATACGTTTGACTAGAAGCAAATTTATTTTAATTTAAACGAATTTGTGGACACCTGCAGGCATTTACGAGGACTAGGCACTTTGATTGAAGACTATTTCAAAAACAATAGGGGTGTATAGTGCACAGTTCATAAAGTGCGCATCATATGGGAACATTTGTTATTAACGAGTTTTTTGTGCTTTTATGTCCAAAATTCTGGAGGGTATATCAACTTTACATTAAACATAACAGAATTTAAAAGTGGTGTTTTATTTTTTTTTTTGGAAGCGATTCTTTCGGAAATATGTCAAACTTGACTACTACCGAAAGTCACGTGACGCCGTTCTAATAGGTGGTTTTTAATAATTTCTAAAGCACAAATTAACCCCAATGTAAGAATTAAAAAAAGCGTTAATACAAATTTTCTCATATTGTGCGCACTTTATGGACACTGTAATTAACTAGCGTTCAAATAAATATGAATTCAAGTTGGCTGGGAAAAAAAATGTCAGCAACTTTTTCCAATATGGCTGACATACAAACAAATTTTTGACAGCTTGAGCTACAGGCAATTTGGTGTTTTTTATTTTTGAATCAGATGGCATGGGTTCAAATCCCTGCAACTTAAAAATAAGCTATTTGAGCTAAAAAAGTATTTATTTTTCAGAATTGTAACAAAAATGACACGATCATTTACGCTGTTTGAAAGTCAGCAATAGTTTTGTTTTCAAAACCGTATAACATCGATTCATTAAAATCAAACCCTGTTTTGTGTTAATATTTCCAAATAACTGATGTATGACTTTTTTTTTGAGAATTCTTAAGTAAGTATACATCTTAAGTGTGTCACATCAATGCAAAATTTCATTACATATTCTATCTCTGAAAGCAAAAAAAAAAATATAGGGGGGGGGGGGGTCTTTGAATTTCCACTTTCGAGCACCACCCGGTATGTTCCTGATTTATAAAAATCTCTAATATCCCAGTTTTCCACTTGTCTAACTTTTATATACCCTTCTATTCGAGTACGATCACGAAGATGTAGTTAATTAATGACTAATGACACGTAAAATTGGAAGTCGTTTATATCGGGCGCCCGCGCTCCCAATCATACGTGCAGCCCGATCTTCTTTTGCCCAGAGATCACTCTCAAATTATCGGTTATGCGATCGGCGTATTAAATCTAGCAAATGCGCGCGGTCCCTTACAGTAATTTCGCATTAAACGGTCCGTCTAAGAAGCCGACTCATTGTGAAAAGATTATCGGTTTCCGGATTAGAGAGCTTTGTTAGATAAGTACAAAAACCTTCAGAGTTTGCGCAAAAGTAGACGGTGATCTTGTAGCCGAAACGATTGAACGCCCTGAAAGTAAGGAGTACTAAACTTCCAGGGGGAATAAGCCGATTAATAGAGAGAATTTTGATGAAACCTTTATCGAAGCAGTGCCAGGGTTTTGTGTTAATAATATTCACATTAATTTCTAGATTTACACATAAAATAATCAGAAATGTTATAAAGATAGAAAGAAACATGATAGGATATGAATACTCGTTGCAAAAAATGGTTGCAATTGACAAGTATCAGAATATATCAACGTGATCTGTATTTTCTTATCAGTTTATTTTGTTTGCGTTAACCACAAAAGTATTCTACAGGGTGTCCCATCAACAATGGGATACAACAAAGCTGAAGATTTTTTTAGTGGCATTTTTAAAATAAAATTTCATTATTGCTACATAAAACACATTCCTACGCCACCACTCTTTCAGATCTGTTTCATCACTGTTTCACAGACCTTCTTTCATTCAGTCTTCAAAATGTTGTGGGTACCACGATGTCTATGATGGTCCTCTTTCTGGTTCCAGATTTTTAGTACAATATTCGGTCATTTGCAGTGCAACCGGTGATAAATCCAAGCGGTGATATAAATAGCATATCTCAGTACATCACTGTTACTTCTGATTCCAGCACAACTTCAGAAGAATATTGGTAGTGTATGGCGGAGTCTTAGCTAAAAGATCAAGTTTGAGGACCAGCTGTTGATAAACTATTTTGCAAGCCGGTTTTGCCTGCCGAGATATGCTGACCCCATTATGTTGCTCTATAGTTTCGCCTGTAGCTCCACATTTCTTGCATATATGTAGATACCTATATATCTTCGAAGTCCCTCTAGATATGCTTCTGGTAATTTCTGGGTAAACTATTTCAGCGAGTTCTTGTCGACATAAGAATAGTCCGGCTGTAACATTTTTGGAAAATGGCCCTGTAGAGAATGTTTCTTCTACTGCGTTTGGAATTCCTGTTCTGTTGGCATGTTGACCTGAAGTTCACATCCTACTTTCAAAGACCTATATCCAAAATCCTCCCGTCCTACTGTTCGTGAGTAGTTTTATTCTCAAGGTATCTTCTTACAGACAAACGTTTTTGAGTTTAGCAAACTCCTCCCATCTCGTCTTTAAAGGAATGATATTTAGTTAGATTTTAGCTGTGTGTGGTTAAGCTTGTTATTTTGGCACGTTCCTAGGTATCACAGCTTGTTCATTATTATTAATATTGTAACTGAACTTGGTTCTCTCTCGACGCAGCGGCCAATAATTGATCCGTTCGATTATAAGTGAGCTGTAGATAATTGGTTTTATGCAGATTGCCGGTTGTTACGACATTCGTAAAGTTTACGATTATTGCATACGTACGTGCGGTGCGGTCCGACTCACGCCCGCTATAATTGACTCGTTTATTAAGGGCATTAGGTGGTACCTGGTAATTCGTGGCCGCGGAGACTTATTTAAATGTCTAATTGAAGTTACACTCCCCAGCGAGTCGCATTTCATTGCACGTTGTAGGTCTCGGGGATGGGTCGGAGAGTTTTTTCAGCGTTCCTCAAAAAATAAATGCAGCTGGACGAAAATTTCTTATTGGTATAACAAGGTTGTTTGCTTTTGTGAACGAGTGTCATTAGCTTCATTGAGGGGTATAAAAGCAAAACCGCCAATCTCCAAGTTTCAACAGAACATTATTTAATATCTACCAGAAATAATTACGTCTCCTTATAAATATCTTAGGTATCAGTAGGCCACTGATTAGGACTTTCATTGTGAAAAAAACAACAAACTGTTTCAGTGAAATCGAAATCAGAATTCGAATAAAAAAAAAATTGGACATTGTCGCTGTTGCGCTCGCATTTTTTTTGTAATTAGAACCATGTTATGAAGTTATTTATAAGCTTCGGCCTTTATAAAAGTTATTTTCAGTCCAAGTACAAATCCATGTGTTTGCCTTGGTTTGCTATTGTCTTCGTGACACAAACAAAGCAGATGTATAACTGAATCGCACGTGAATACAGACTGTTTGCTTAAAATGGAGAATGCCGCATTTGCAAACGACGCGACGCGACGGTTCCAAGAAGATTAAGGTGGTAATATTTATTAGAATATTTATATTATTCCTTTGGAGGTAATAAAGTAGGTTAGTATCTAAATTTTATCACTTCCAAAATTTGGTAATATGTATCTACCTATATCGTCTAATAAAAATGGCGGAGAAATCATCTTACGTAAGTTTGTATACTAACAGCTTTCTATTATGCTCCGCCCACAGCTGGAACCTTAAAATAAAAATTTGTTTATACACGCAATACATAAATACCTCTAGCCCACTCGGGCTTATTAACATTTTTATGAATATCGAGAAGCGTGTGATTGCAAAGCTTGTTTCGCAAATAATATTCCCTCTAGTATTTTTATTTTGTCACTTATTTGATCCACCGCAATACGGCGTATATTTTCGATTAGATATTGCATTTTTTTTGTATAACATGTTGAAATTATATACATGGACGTGTATAATTATTTATGATAATAAATAATAATCAGACGTATTGGTTTCGGTATCCATTTGTATGTATTACGCTTCATTATAATACCGTTGAGTCGTGTAAACAAAAATTTTTCCACGTAGTGTATAAATAAAGCCAACGCGAGCTTATTAACATTTTTATGAATATCGAAAATATGTTTTGCAAAAAATAATCTCTGTTGTATTTTAATTTGCCCGCTTTGATCCACCGCAACATGGAATTTGTGTTTTAGATTAGGTTATGCGAGCACTCGTATAGTATTTTTTTGCCAAAGAGATACACACGTATCTTTTTTCACGTTTACAAATTATATCGGTAATTTGTTTCCACACTCAAAAGAAGAGATCATAATATATAAATTTGTTTTGGTAGCTAGAATATATATGTACTGCAAAATAATCGTAGGCAGTTATTATAAAATGTAGTCAGTGCACCGATCCAATTGATCATTGCAATTTTAATGTCTTCAACAATTTACATACCGAAAAATAAGTGTAGCTAGAAGTTGGTATACATTCCTACACGATTCTCCTGAAAAATGAAAGGCTATCATAGAAAAAATTGATGACGTCATAATATGTGGATCGCAGACAACACACGGATTTATTCCACGCTTTTTTACATACTGCAGTATGTTTTATATAAAATAAGGGGCCCAATAAAAGACAAAATTGATTAAGATTGCGCCTCTATTTGGAGCATCCTGTCATTTTGGTGTAAAAGGAAAATACTTAAAAGTAAGTTTCTCTCCAATTTCTCGGTGTCTCACTCACCATGAAGCACGCCGTATAATAACTAAACATTTTTCTGAGTGAGCCAGGATTCCGTTTCACGGGCGAGAGTAATTTTAGATCAAAAAAATTAATAAGAAAAGTTGACCGAGCGATGTCGCAACGCGGAGTGATATACGGCGCAGTTCCTCCTTTTGTGTTGTTAACGTCTTCGGGGCCGACTAGAAAAATAATTATGGGAATTAATTTAAAAACTTTTATCTTCATCCGACGAAGTGGCGATAAAAAAAGGCGTAAAAAACAAAGACTATACGCTCGGGCATCGCTGGAGGCATAATAAAACGGACGATTTTTCAGTAATGGGATGCACTTATTGGATTCCGCCGTAATTTCAGGAAAGTAAATGAAAGATCGGCCCAAATCGGAGCAGGGACGTATTACGAAAAAAAAAACCTAATCAAATAGGAAATAAGAAGAAAGAGAAACAAACAAGTTTAAATTGTTCTGTAAATATTACGCATTATTGTACTCGTTTACAAATGTTTGTTTTACAATAAATTTTGAAATTAGTAAACACTTAACTACAGAAAACCCAGCGTACTTAGCAGATACGACTCTAGTACTTTGTGGCTATACATATGTGTATGCGTATTTCTTCATAACTTTGCAGTGTTTGTAATATTGATATCACCATAGTTATTCTATAAATCTTGAACTTTCAGCGACTTTTTTGTCGTGACTGTATCGTTTTCGCATTCGTTTAAAAGTTACAACTTGTTGAACCTTGTTAATTTTAGTCGTATACACGACACACGTAGAGAAACGTGTTTAGAGTTCATATATTATATTAAATAAAAGTAGTTGTTTTTCTTAGTGATCCATGACATTATTTAAAATTAAATCAAAAGCGGTTGGTCCAAACCTAGACATATTGTGACAACGTATAGGGTGTTCTATTATAAAAATAGGTTAACCTTTTTTCTGATTTTGCGGTAGTCGTTTGTTTTTCAGGTTAACATATTCCAAATGTTGAGGAAAAATCATACAAAATTTTTTTACCTCGATTTGGACTCTTTAAAGAGATGGCAAATAAGAAGGAAACACTGTACATCAGCGATAAAAAAATGTAATAGCTCGATGGAATTAGAATAGTCAGTTGTTTAAATATTTCTGTCATCCCCAAATCTGCGCCTGCTCATTCAAAATTTCGAGTTCGTTGCGTAGAATGTGTTCGGGCGGGGCGGCGCCGGTCCGTCCCTGGCGTTGCCAGACAGGGACGGAGCATCGCCGAGCTGCCAGGCGTAACTTATTTCCAGACGTAATTAGTTGCGGCCCGTCGCGGCACGCCCCGCCCGCTGGATGCTGTGACATCTTCATCGCAATCTAGCCGGCTGGCTACGAGGACGCGTCTCCTTCCATTAATCCAACGTGTCCGATCTTTGATGTCGCGCGCCAGATGTTGACGTCGCGTCGATGGTACACTAATAAAATAAAATGAGGCCCGCTACGCGAACTCCGTACATAAAAATTCTATTGCCATCCCCCGCTTTTATTGTGCTGACATCGATGTCGATGATTTTTCGCCGCTGCGCCGGTGATGCGTAATCTTTCGGATTTAACGACAAAAGATCGACTATTAACGGTCGTCCGGAAAATTTTTGTGTGTTTTATGGTTCACGAAATTGCGTTTCACATTGCGTAAATGGCCTAGGTGATATATACAGTCTGTCCAAGATCACGTGGGCAATATCTGGTGTGCGTAAGGTTTTTATTAGTTTTAAAAGAGCTAGTGATACCATATACAAATAAATAATGCTCTTGTTATAATTTTATTTATAAATACTCTTGTGTTATTCTCTTAAAGGTCTTTAATTTTGCTTCGAAATTTATTATATTTTGATGTGGAATATTTGCACTCGAAAAGGCAAAATATAAAATAATTGTATTCGTCTATTTCATTCACATGAGTAAAACATATTTTTATCCTACATATTTATTTAGCTTTGGTCTTGACTCTTGTTTATTGTTTATAAATAAGTAGTCTTGAGTTAGGTATTCTAAAAGGCATAAACACGTTGAGTCTGTGAAATTTATCATACTTTGAAATAATATAAATGATGAAGAAGCGAAATACGAAATAATTCGTCTATTCCATTTGTTTCGTTTTTGGAATTATTCGATGTTCAATTGTTAATTTTAATGAGTTTAAAAGTTTAGGAATTTTTAAGAAAGCTTCTTTTCTATTTCGCATGCTAACGTTCTAGGTATGTAGTAAAATGTAAACCGAAATGTGATAAAACGAAAAGCATGTACATACCTACTTCATGTAAGTTATTTTTATAATTTGTGAATCGTTTTTCAACCGTTTGCCAAACAATGATGAGTGGGAACCACTGGTTAAATAAATTGTATTGAAACAATTGGAAGGATCTCCTGTGAAACGTTTTAGTAAGCCGAATTGAACTAAAATGTACATGTAGCTTAAAATAACATAAAAAGGAGTTATGGCCAATAACGTATTCTACGGGTATTTCTGTTTGGCGAGTGTGAAGCTTGATGGACCATTGGTAGACGCTGTTACATCTTCATCGTGATGTATGATGTGGCTCGCCAGATGCTGATATGCTAATAAAACAGCCAGATATTCATTCATAAAACCCCGAGGGAAACTGGAATTTTATTATGCCGACGTTTATGTCGATAGTCCTTTTGTCATAGATGTGCGATTACCTCAAAATTTCTTGATATTCCGCGAAAAACTAAACGTAAAACCGTGTGTTTTGTATTAACGGAAGAAAGTACGTTTCTATTTTTAATATTTCCTATACATGGTGTCACAGAAATTCTGCTTGAAATTACGATGGACTACTACATTTAATGGTATACAGATTGGAAAAAAAAATAGCTTTATAGTTAAGTCTTATACGCTGTATCAATTTTTAATACACAATATATGCTTTAGAGATATCAAGTGGTATTTGGTGACAAAATGAAGGATTTCAAAACACAAACCTTTCTAAACAATGATATAATAATTATTGGATGGATTCTGCTTCTATTATTACGGTGGATATGATTACCTATTTTTAAAATTCCATTTTTATGTTAAATTTGGACAATTTAACACATCGAGTTATAGATTTACTACTAATATTAGCTAGGATTTTTTTAACTTATGCACATTTTTTAATTTCCAAAGAAAAGGACGTCTTGTTAGAGTCATGCTAAGATGCTTAATAAGTCAGTTCGTAAAACCTGAATATCGCACAACACCGCACATTATCGTAACGCAAAGTATCTCTAAAAACGGGAAGAAGGCAAGCGAGAAGACGACGTCGACGTACTCACCTACCTCTACTAAAAGCCAAGGCCAATGTTCATACCTGAAAGAAAAAGGCCATCATTAGCATAATGGGATATCATTTTCAGCGGGATATTATATTATTATGGAATATAAAGGACAACTCCGCATCAAGTTTTCTGGATTAACTTTTACGCTAAAATGGCGTGTGCTCGTTTTCGAACGCTCTAATGGACTGTTATAATCGCTAGCAGCGTGTTTGTTACGATTATGGTGTTTAACGAGTAGGTATAAATGCAACGCAGCGTCTCATGTGTCGTATCGCTTCAAATTGCCTATTTCGTCCATAGTATCCTGAAAAACTAGTAAATTACATATAATATATACGTTAAAGTGGTTAGTACGTAGACCGAGTTTATATTATATACAGGGTGTCCCGAAAGAATACAAGATATTCCACAATAATACAGGGTGTCCGGGAATTGAGTATTCAACGTAAAACGGTTTAGGCCACATGCCAAAGTTGGTGCGTTTACTTTTTGTTTAAGAAATCCCTAAAACAATCAAAATTAATTAATGCCGCTGTTTAGAGTTATTAAGGAAAAACTATTTTTTTACGGAATTTTGTCACTCTCTGGCTAAACGAAGCAACTTTGGCCAAATACAAGTCGGTCTAAACCGTTTTCTTTTGGGTCGAATATTCTCTGACATTATTTTGTATACTTTGTTTCCGGACATCCGGTGTATACAAACTATGAATAACTCAACTATATTTTTGGATGAAATAGATAATGTTAGGTAATAATAAAATATTAAATTAGACCATAGTATTAGGAAGTTACCGTAAAATTAGACAAATAGAAACACTACAGGGACATTAGGAACCTACATTTTTATTAAAAATCGGCTTAAAAATTATAAAAGAGTAGATGTTTGTAGATTATCCACTACGTGGATGTGAAAGTGATTTCTGTTATTTTTGATTAATTAATGTGGGTAAGTTTTTACTAGGATATAAGCACGCTAAAAAAACTGCCACTGCAGTAAATTAATGAAAATGTAGTAATTAACATTCTGCCAAATCCCGCGTTGCAGCGGCTCTAATCTTCAATCGGACACCGTAACGAGATCGCGAAATAGTTATTTGTTGTTCCAATTACTAGAAGAGCATCGATCGTACGAACAGGCCAGAGCGTCGCGCCGCTGGCTAAAATTTAATTTACCCAAGGAATTGATTGCTCCGGAAAACTTTTTTCCCAATCAATTTTCGCACCGTCCTCGTTCTATTGACACGGAGAAGCGTTAATGGTCGGCCAGACTCCATGGTTTTTGCATGGATATGCAGTTTTTTCTCTGCTTTTCTCCTTTCGCAAGTTAACTAAAGAAATCCCCTACTAAGCTTTTTAGGGATTCCTGCGGAGTTTTCCGCGTCTTTTAATTATCGGGGAGTTTCAGACAGTCTTGTAAACAGATATTCGAAGTTTTATTCAATGGGGCCTTAATGTACCTACTTCGGAAGGTAGTTTGTGTAGTCGGTAATTACGGAAAAAAATGGTCTTTAGTTTACAGTCCGATATTATATACGTACTACGTATATTTTGATGAATGTTTTGAATACATGTTTTATCTTATCTTCGATATTTCTTCTTATCATCTATTAAAAACATATGCAGTGCTTTCGTAAAATAGGGGCTATTCACTATAAACCCGTCACAGATTTTTTTCGGGAAACTCATTCGGACATGTCAAGAAATACGTATACATACGTATATATGGCTATAAACCACATTTTTTTTGTCGGGGCCTTGATTTTTTTAGCTACTTGTCAAAAAGCTATGAAGTCTGCGATAATTTTTTGAATAGACCCCATTTTTTTAGGCGAAACTGGAAAAATCACTTTTTTCACGTAGTCATCTTCGGGCTAGGATAATTTTCACAATAAAACGGCAGATGATAATAATTTTATTATGGGTGAATATGAAACATAAAGGTCAAGTTGTTCAGATCTTACACTTAACTCAAAAAGAAAACTGCTTAAACACTTAAATTTGTTTCCACATATTCGGTTTTTCGATACAAATTTCAATTTCGAAATAAAGAAACCCAGATTACTGGAGTATTCTCGGTCGAAGAGAATCGCACCGCACTTATTTAGATGCACTTAAAGTTCGATGAAACTGCAATTAGAAAATAAAAGTTTATCAAAAAAAATCATAAATTATAAAACCAATTAATTTTGGTAGCGTGTCCCGTAATTAATTTTAGATGGGCTTTTCCATTACGATTGTCGGATTGCGAAATAAGATTTCGACTTTTTAATTCCGTACCTTTGTAAATTAATTGCTTCCGCGATACGGCGGGAGCAGCCACCGTGTTCCAGAAGTCCCTCATTTCGTACCAATTATTGGAAATTTGATGGAACAATGTTACTACGGTACTCATTGGAAAAGAGATCGAGAAAATAATATCGTAGTGTTTCTAATTTGTGAAAATAAACGTTTCTGTATAATACAAACATGGCCCCGGTTATAACTACTTTGGTTGTCCCTTTTCCCCAACATTTCGTGTTCATGCTGTCAACTTCTTCAGGATTTCCTCGCGCAGATTTTTACAGTATTTAGAAATCGTTTTGGAAAAGCTGACGTATCGATAGTATCGAATCATCGATATGGATTGTATAGAATCATCTATTCGATAGTATCGATATCATAGATAAATCTAAATCGAGTCATCGATTCGTTAGGATCGTAATATCGAAATCGATTCCTAATATCGTATTCGTTCGATATCATATTCGTCGTTTCGTAGTACCGAATGATCGATTCGATATCGGTAGTATCGAATCGGCGATTCGATATCGGTTGTATCGAATCGTCGTCTAGATGTCAAATGAATTTTCTAGAACACGTACAAACTATAAATAGTGGTGTTGTTGCTAGGAGTTAGTTAGTTGTGATCTGAATGTTACACAGTTAAGATCGACGAACTTAACGTCCCCCCTCAAATTTGATGTGATAAAGTTGAAAACGCGAGCGCGTATAAGTTCCGCAAAACGTAAGGTGTCAAGATGCGGTAAAAAAAGGTCGATTCGATATCGATACTTTCGAATCATAGATTCGATATCAATATTTTCGAATCATAATTCGATATTGATAGGATCGAATCATCGATTCGATATCGGTAGTATTGAATTGTCGATTTGATATCGATATATCTATACTATTGCATCGATGATTCGATACTATCGATATCGACAGTCAAATCTTGGTCGAATCGATCCAAAAAAAATCAGCGTGTAAAGTAAGCCTTCTACTTTACTACGAGCCCTTGTTTATTAAAACATATTAATGAGAACGGCCATCAGAATACCGTTTAAAAAAAAGCTCGGCTCCTATTGGTCGGATCGGGACGTTTTTTTTTAATTCTTGTTTTTTCAAGCACTATTCGATGCAATTGGTTTGCAATCTGTATATAAAAAACTCCGAGATAAGGCCCTTAGTTACCGCATTTTTTCGGTTTTTTGTTAATAAATTCGCGCGATATTGCGATTACCTATCTATATTTTTTCACCGCATCTTGATATCCTACGTTTTGCGGAAGTTATACGCGCTCGCGTTTTCAACTTTATAATTTTGCAATAGGCCCCCATTTTGAAATTGCGCGTCGGATTGCGGGTGTTTGTTGAGCACCCCAACAGATATCTTTTCCTATAGTCTCATCCATTTGAAGTGAAATCTGTTTGTTTAATTTGATATTGAAGATTTTGCACTTTCTTTTTCAACGCTGCTAATTTTGCAATGAAAAAAAAATTGCGTACCAGCGGAAAAGCCTATCCCAATGGCAAATTTACTCAGGAACAAAATCGACCAGTATACCTCAAGTCGATTAGATGCATATTTTCGGAGATACAAGCAACCTCTCTATTAACATTTTCGAAGCTACGGCGATTTGAAAATTCCAACCCCCGTTTTTCATCCCTTGCGTATGACTTACAGTAATGCCGAGCCTCGAGGCACAACTAGATCCCGAACTAGACTAGACTAGATCCCACGTACCGAATTTCATAATTTTTGGACAACGTTAACTGGCAGTCATGGCTACGGCGCGGCGGTAGAACGGATTTTTTTTAATTGCAGAATCGTATTCTACGTCCCTTGAAACGTACATCAAATTTTGAGGAGGGGGGGGGGGTGTTAAGTTCGTCGATCTTAACTGTGTAACATTCAGATCACAACTAACTAACTCCTAGCAACAACACCACTATTTATAGGTTTTACGTGTTCTAGAAAATTCATTTGACATCTAGAATATTAAATATGTCATTTCATACAATTCTTTACTAATAGCTAGTGTATGAACTAAATAGACTAAGTATGTAAAGTATAAAACTTAATAAATGTCCGCTGTCACTAATGTCACTTTCACAAATGTCACAGTATTTAGTCATGATTAATAATTGTTAGTCATACTAATGATTGATGATGATTGAGGTTAGTCATGATTAATGATTAAACTTCAATCATGACTAACCATCAATCATTGGTATGACTAACAACTAATCATGACTAAACCGTAGTCGTGACTAAATCCTATGATTAATTTAGTCATGACTAAAGTTTAATCATTTAACTTTAGGCATTAGTCATTTAGTCATACTCTGCCCAACTCTGGCAAGGATTTCAATTACCCAATTACTTAAAGGAACAAACTACTTTGTTTTACAGATAGAGTACCTAATAGGTAACACATTTTAAATTAATATGTTTATTTATTATTTTGTTTTATGAACCTCGTAGTTTACATCAGTTCTCAATAAGTTTCAGTGTTATTAAATTATGCACTTTTAATGTATTCTATATTTAAATAGCAAACATATTTGTATATTACAGATTTTAATTATTATTAATAATTTTCTTTGTTATATTTCATATAAAGCTATACCTAAGTATGTTATATTGCCAAATTCGTAAAATACTCTTTTACAATATTTCGCCTCGAAAATAGGGTTGTAATTAAAATAAAATGCTCCGTTAGAGGATTTTTTTACAAGACATTTTTACGACAAGAAATTTTTATTATTGTGAGTTGTTGAAATTATTTCGGATTTTTAATACACTGTACGTGTGAACGAGTTAAACGTTGAACGAAAAGATAGCAAATACAATAATTGAGAACTGTTACTGACTCGTACATTCCGTGAAAATTTGTGCACAGTTAAACGACAGATTAAATATTTGCGCTCCTTACATTTTAAATGTAAAAACGTTGTTTGCAGGAATCTGCTTTAAACAGAAATCGAATGGAAAATCAGTGTAATTTCGTCCGAGTAGTGTGTATCGAATTTCTCTCGGTGTGAAGGAGTTTATATTAATGGATTTTTGTCTGTCGCATGGATGAGTTTGATTAAATAAAATAGTTTAACAACCTTTTTACAAGTTATCCTATACTTCTCAAACGCAGGAAAATTACATTGGGCATAACGCTTGCCTATAATCATTTACACAGTATTCATATTGTATTATATTTCCCGAGTTTTTTTGGTGTCCTTATATTTATATATACCTACTAAAATGGTAATATTAGTCTATATGTTATAAATCTATAAGATATCTTATTCTTATTTTAAAATATGATATGTTCTATTTAAAATAAGAGACTTAAGAAAGGGCAGAGTTGGTCAAGTTTAACACTCGATTTTGAATACCCCGTACATCATGTCGTAAATTAATTTAATAAATACTTACCTATATTGGTAATAATCTGAAATATCCTTAATTATATGGCAAACAATTCGAAAAACAGTTGGCAAATTTTGGTAAATAGTTCATGTTTATTAAAGTACTTAAAGCAATTAAAATAATGAATAGAAATCAAATATGTCATAAAAATGTTTTAGATGACTGGTTTTATGGTTTCCCATGACGTTCAATAGGTTCATCGTATAGCACCCTGTATATTCTTGTAGAAAATTCAGTGTGTCGAAGTATGGGGAAATATCGATTTGATTCGCAAGGATGCATTATATACGTACCTACCTATCCATCCTACTAGACCCTATATTAAAAATCGTTTGGTTTAAAGAGCACCCTTAGCGCTGCCTACTTGATCGGACTAATGTCTGCGTTTCCCATTCTC
Organism: Aromia moschata; assembly: GCA_029963805.1. Classification (NCBI taxonomy): domain Eukaryota; kingdom Metazoa; phylum Arthropoda; class Insecta; order Coleoptera; family Cerambycidae; genus Aromia; species Aromia moschata. The sequence goes on from JAPWTK010000044.1 coordinate 177,272, forward strand.
AACATCGAAAACACGTTCTAGACCTAACGAAGCTCGAGGAATTTATTTGTTGGTCTATAAAGTTTTATTATCCCTCGTAGAACTATTGGCATTTGATTGGAACTTCGAATTTTATGACGGTAAGTCGCCCCGCTCTACTTCGGAAGTTTTGTATGCATGCATGGATGGCGCACAAAATAAATGGTACATTGTATTCACTGAAGTTATTTACTGAGGTGTTAAGTGGAACACATCCAACAACTTCTGTGTGACAAATAAATGGCAAAAACTAAGTAAGTAAGTAAGTCCGGACGCACAGTGGATGCGGAAACGTGCGGATTATTCAGACGCGCAAAAATATACGGATACATGCTCACGAATCAACCTGCTAGGAGTGTGAGAGCTTCTATTTAGATTAGTATCGTTAGTGTGTTTCTCATTTTGGTGCGGTAACGAATATTCACATATGAAGTATCGCAGGTGGCGCTCTCTACACTGTATACAAAAATTGAGAACGGATTCCGATTTCATTGCTCCAAAAATCGCCTATCACCAATGTACTACTATCACATAGATACTCCTGTAATTACTCAAGCAATTATTACAAAACATAACAAATATTTTTACTTAAGTTAAATCGATTTATTTTGACTCAATGAAACTTTATACAAATTATAATATTGCCCGTTCATTACTAAACACTCGGTATTATATTGCAACAGTCATACATGTTGTTACATACATACATAGGTACATACTGTTTCCAAAATCCCCTGCGAAAATTTAGACGACCTATGGGCTAAAGTTACAAATACATTTTAGAAGATTTACAGCCCCCCTCCCCCCCAAGTGCTCAACAATGATTCAGTGCACTCCCCTGCAATCTTTGGGGACTGATTTTATTGCGATAGGTACTTGTCTTTAGATATATTTGTATTAATAAGGAATGTGATACTAAAATGCTGCTAAACCACCCGAATGTCTGTGGCCCTATGCGTAGGTACTGATCGAACTGGGTGCTTGCAAAGCTAGAGCGGTCGGAAACAGAGCGGAGGGAAACTAGAAATCAGAACTGTGTTTAACATCTCCGTGTAAAATTTAATCAGACGCCGCAGCGTCACTGCCGAAAGATAAGTGAATTCCATTAGCAGTCAATAATTACGATCTCTTGTTGCGCCGACTGGAGAATTTCCAGTTTGTATTCAATTTAAGCGACAATAGATGTTGATGAATCAAAGGGATGTGCCACAGCTTTACCCCTTACGCACTAGTTGAATACAAATATGTTCTATAAATCTCTAGATCATTGACTGTCGTGCTCCAATACCGCCCTCCTAACCCGGCGAATTTCCGAATGCTTTTCAGGTCGATCTGTCTCGTCCCGCTGCGAAATAAGCCTCTCGTTCTCCCGGGTTTATATTGTTAATTTCCTTTACGGCTTCCCTCTCCGCATGCCAAAGAGACGTTGGTGAATTTTAGAAGCCTACTCCTGTTTTTTTTCCTAGTTGAAAGACAAGGTGCGGGCGACATGTATGTGTACGACAATTCTTACCTACAGGGTTTTCGATTATATTTTGATTTGTTTCTAGTTCGTAAATAAAGTCTGTAGGTGGGTATACAAATATACGAAACGAAAACCCCATACAGTCCTGAGTACTTGTACTCGAGTACCGCACCGCTGATTGGTCAGGCTTCTTACGTCTATTAACTATAAGTCTATGAGTAATGTGTCACATGTTATAAATAAATATCACAAGTGATGTTATCTATCCCTCAAAGTTGTACTTTATTTGTGTATATCTCCAAGGGGTGTAATTTTCAACAAACTTTTATAACCTACACTTTTGACTGACTATATATATATTACTATATACTATATAGACTGACTTTTCGAGTACGGTCCTGGCGGCGACACGTACGCCCTCTAATTATTTCGGATTCGGCTGCGAACGGCGACGATAATTGTTGCAGACTTTCCGTTATTGCGTTAAAAGTTCGCGGCACCGAGAAAGAAGTCCCGAAACAAATAGAAATAATCAACGGCACGGCACGGCAAACAGTTTTTAGAAGCTCGCCTCGACAGCGATTCCATTTATCTAAATTAAGGGCGTCGAGCGTGAAAGCGACGCGTCTCCGGCATCGGCAGAAGCGCGCGGCTAAAAGTATTCCTCACTATTAACGGATAGTTTCGGGCGCTGCTGCCGCGAAGACGTCTACGAAACTTAAAAATATCCACGGGGAATTAACGGCCGACGCGGTATTTATTTCATTACGTGTTTTGGGAAAAATTAAAATTCCTCCTGGATTATGGACGGCGCGGCGCACCTCTCAAATTAACCGTTCACTAATTACAGGCAACACTGAGAGAGCCAAGCCAAGGGGTTGCTTCGCTAGGTGCATTTGCATTCTAAAAAGAAACGATGTCTGAAGAATGGCTAATATCTCTACAAAGTGAAATTTGGGACCCATTTTATTATTTTTTTTAAAATACAGAAACCAAAATACCTAAATATATATGTAGAAATAATAAGGATGTAGTGGAGCCTGGAGTTCTTCTCACAAGGCATAGTTGAAATGCTCCAACATCAACGCAAGTTCTGCAATGATACGAAGTGTGTCAATATAACACCAATTTTTATTTTGGATGAACCAACTCACGATGATGACGACTTGGGTCACCAGTTTTTGGAAGAAATCGCAACTTGAGCCTTCAAAACGGTTCTAAGGAGAAAGACTTAATGTACGTAATAACTTAAAACAATTACTCTGTATATACATCGGTAATGACCACCAATCTTAACAACTACGCATAAAACTTCTTGATAGAATTCTTTAACAGAACTTTATGTCGTCTAGTCATCTCGTGTTAATTTTAATTCTGGAATACGTAAGTAGGTACGAAATTTAAAAATACGATCAGGAAATTAAACCGCCCCTCGGCGTTTATTTACGACGCGTTTATGGAAAAATTAGAATTCCCCTTAGATCGCGCCTACAAATTAGACTGCACTAATTACGAGCATCAGTCGATGTTAACAGACCATTAGGAAAATTAAGGGGGCATTATTGCCATATGCTGCGATGAATTTACATTTTCGGGATAAATGGGCACTGCTAATAACTTTCCAAGAACTATTACATCTGATGCCGTTAGCCAGAAATTTGATCTTTGTTGACTTTGTGTAACAGAAAGTCTGGAATAGATGTAACAAACTCTTATATACTGGTTGTTCCAGATCTATTTAGACAAACATTATCTGGGAAATGGGTTGATGATGTTGATAAATGTTGAACAGAACCCTTATTCCTTTTTAAATACATGATTTTAACTATTTAATTTTTTATGTACCTACCATATTAATAAATTAATAAGACAGGCCTTTCTTAAATATCAAAACAACGGTTCTTGTCTTTGTTCTGTGGCAGGTTGACTTGACAATCTTGTGTAATAATTAGGGTCCGGAAATGCGTGCCATAACGTAAGGTCGGCTGTATACAACTCTATAATAATTAAAGTATAAACTGTATTTTTTAAGCGCCTTGTAAATTATATGCGCGTGTATTTCTTGCCCCTGAATACGTACGCCACTGACCGATCCTGCCAAGGTGCCGGGACTCGCGTATGCGCGGTAGTACGCCGGTCCCGTGTTGGAGCGCTGGATAGTTAAATGCAGTGTACCATGCGTGAAAGCAAACTTTCCGAACCCTAGTAATAATATTATTGTTTTTTGCGCTGCGTTACTATGTCTTATTATTCCAAAAACTTTGCAAATACCTCATAAACCATTAACAATAAGTATACGCATGATTAATAAAATTTGTTAAAGCATCTAAATAGGAGAAAATATACCTACAGGTGTTCAATTTAAAAATTAAAGTTGGACAACCTGATGTCTTTTTTAGGCACCCCGTACATAAAAAATAAATGGTTGAACATAAATTTGAAAGCTTCGACAGCGTGTAGGGAAAACTTGTGCATAAATCCATGCACCAATTCATAAATGAGTTTGAAAAATGCATTTATACAAACGTTTTTTTTTCAGTCTTTATTGAATCTAGATAAATTTTCTTGTTACATTTTTTTATTCGTTTTTATTTAATTCGTCTTTTAATTTACTGCATTTAATTCTGCAAATGAAAAAAAAAATATCAACACATTTCAGTCTATTAATATATGGTAGCTTGATTCTTGTTTATATATACAGTACAACCAGAATGTCTTTGTCCAAGAAATGCGCACAACAAATGTAGTACGACGTAGCACGACCATGTCCCAGAGATATTATAGAGATACAAACAAACAATAACTGTATTTCTCGGAGCGTTCACGGCTACAGCTCCAAAAAATTGAGCTGTGAAAAAAATGAGCTCAATTTCAAGTTTTGTCTACTGCGGTCAAGGGCAAAGTTACTCTTGCTGTTATATGTTAAGCGTGATCTATTTAAAACTTGGATACGTATGGAACATGTATGTAGGACATTAGATATGTCCTTTTCTTAGACCCACATTAATACTAGATTGAAAAAATTGTAAAAACAGTATAATTACTAATTACCTACTACTAATGGCATCTTATTCGAAGCCCCTTGAAAGCAAAAAATATCCATAATTACTTTTTATATAATTTATATTTATTTTTTGTTGAAGCAGTTCTTGTCGGAAATTCCGAGCAATTATGAACAGCAACCGGGTTCCACGAACAATTCGAAACCAAACATACACATTTAACTGAAGATATTATCAAACACACATTTGTTAATTCAGACAAAGTGCTTTCTATTTTTATATCCATATTAAGCCGTAACTTCTATACAACTCCCTTGTCATTATAGTTTTTTTTTTCTACTCACGGAACGAATATAACATTTCACATTTATCTCGTTTTAGATAATATACACATGTTCACTACTTAATTATGCATATCTTTTGATCGCATCCGGAGACGTAAGCGATCCGGTTGATATACGAGCACAATAAAAGTAATTAAGTTATAATACGGGAGAAATATTGCCATAATTAATTAGCCTCCGCCAAATATTAGGTACGTAAGTTGATTTATGAGGCGCGGCAGCAATAAAAAATGTTACGATGTAATCTAGGCGGCTAGCCACATACATAAAAAGCAATTGTTGAAACAATTACTTTTATACCTTACTTTAATTATGGGCGGAAGTAGCGGCTATAGCGCAACTTTAGTACAAGATATTGCAATGCGTAACTGAAATTTATTTAGATTGATTTATTGAATATTTATGTCGGAATCAAAGATTTCAGTATTGAAGAAAGTAATTTAATTCACAATGTGAAAACCACTACTTAAGTCATCCCAGTATATCGCAAATTGGTCAACAGATTCATCATGAACTGACGATGACATAAACAATCTACAAAGTAGGTATTTCAACATTATATTATTTAGAACGAATAATGACGTACCTATCAATCAAATTCAAATATGAATTAGTTCGGTATTTCTTAACATGAGTTATTTTTGGATGATACAAAAATGAGGGCGCAGTACGTATAACAGTTAAAAAATAATCTATGTAGTAACTACGTGAAGGGTAGAATCACGTAATCCATTAAACGATTAGAATGTTGCGCAAGCCATGCTGCATTATTCTGTATAGATACCTTTAGGTTTAGTAGAATAATGTATCTAATTATACGAGCGTTCAATAAAATTTGACCTCACAGTACTTCGGATTTGCCAATTCAAACGTATATTTTTGATACGTTCAGCCCTAAAATTGTTGTTTTGGCAAAATGGCAAAGTTAAAGTTCCGAACCAAAATAGCTTGTGTAGATTCTTCAAAAAACTGCCAAAAAATTATTTCCATGTTAGCCAAATTGGAAAAGATTTGGCTAAATCTTCGTACAGACCAAGTTCCAGTGCAAAGCAATGCCAATGACGGCATATGTGGCGTTGGCCTGTGGAATTGGAAGGGATTGAAATGCCCTTATTCACACTAAAATTTAGATGTGAATTGAACAACGTCGGGAACGGTTCGGGATAGATAGAAATGTCGAGTACAATGAAATGGTCGAAAAAAGCACACGTCCATTTTCATCAATTACAAAGAAACGACTGAATACCAAAAACACACAACAAGTCCTGTCCAAACCAAACCAAAACTTTTGATGTACCGCTCGAGTAGCGAACGTAACCGAAAGCCAATGCCATCTTGGATACCGTTGGGTTTACTTGGATCGCATTGTACACACCAATTCCTACCCTACCGAATATTTACAACATATGCCTTGCTTTAGCTGTACATCTCGGTCTGTGAGGTCTTTATTAAATGCTCGGTCTAAATTACTATTTTTGAACACCCCATTGTTAGGGATGGAATGATCGATCGCCTAGAGTTACACGACGCCCAAAATTACTTCCGATATTCCGCTGCCTTATTAGGTTTAGAGTTTCGTTTCTCTAACTGGCATATTCGCGCACAGGGAACCAACCGCCCGCCACTTTCCACAATTTACTATTCATAATGTCGTTACACAACACTAGCATTGTTCCGCGCGCGCACACGGAGGAATATGCCGACGCGACGCCGACGTCCGTCCGTACGTATATACGTAAATGCATTAACGTCACACTAAAGTTATGAATAGTATATTGAACCAAGATGAATGGCTCCGTAATGAATCTAAATAACCTAATTATACTCCCGAGGCCCTCGGCGGAATTAGCGGCGTCATCGTCGTCGTCATCGACTCTCTCGCGCCCGGCACTTCCACGAATCGGAAGTTTCAGCAGGCGTCAATAGCATCTTCGTGGGGGAACGGGACGCATCATCCATCCACCTATCAAAAACACTCTCCCGCATTAATTTCATAAGGCGGACCGCGCTTGTTCATAAAGGGAATATGAATGAATAATTATGCTGCGCGGGTAATGGACATTCGCTCCACTTTGATGTATCGACTGTGTCCCGATAACGCTAGAACTTTGTCAAAACATGTGTTGCCCCTGCATAATTTACGAGCTCTTTGGCATCCGATGGCTTAGAATCCCACACTGCCTTTTGCTTTTCATCGCTGGATACTTGAAAACGGGCAAAGGGCCCCGTTTATTTTGACACGGACCGTCATTATCTTGGCGGCAATTAAATGTGCACGTCGGACGCACCGCGTCGTCTGAAGAGCGCCCCTTTACATTATCACTGCATTTAACCGAAGATTACTATGCTAACGGACGCACTAACATCGTTGTTGTTGAAAAGTTTTTGTTGTGTTTATTATTTGGGCTACGCTTGTAGAGTCAATAAAAATATTCACATTATATCGTTAAAATTGGAGTGAGGTATTTTTTTGTGCTTGCATTTTTTCGTCTTCCGTTTCTAAATTAAACACTTCACAGGCTTGAACTACCTACTTGAGTGATTTACCTCTAGCTAAGGACGATGAGTCATCATATGGTGGTCGTACGAATTCACCACCCTTCAAGATGTCTTTTATATACCACCGTGTTATTAGTTATTATCTCTGCTATGTCGCTGAAGAATAACATGCGCCGACTAGTACAACTGCAGTTTGTATGTTGTATGTATGTAGGGGCAGATAAGTTGTAATGTACCTACAAAACATTTTTTTTTGAGGAATTAGGTACTAGTTTTTCTTCACATTTTTTTAAACTTAATTGTTTTGACGGTTTTGTTTTATTAAATAGAAGCCGTCTATTACATGTACATATTATGTATTGCGTATTAGTGTCAATAAATTTTTTTCTTATTCTTTATTGAAACTATACAAGATTTTTTTGGGACTCAGTCTAGTTTTAACTGCTTAATTAACTATCATAATGCTTCTTCGCTAAAGCTAAACTCTTATCTATCGTAATTGATTAGGGTTCGGAAAGTTTGCTCTCACGCACGGTAAACAGCGTTTAATTATCATACGCTCCTGCAACGGGACCGGCGTGCTACGCGCTACGCGAGTCCCATCGCGTTGGCAGGATCGCTCAGTGGCGTACGTGTGCACGGGCTAGAAATACACGCGTACCTATATAATTTACAAGGTGCTTAAAAATACGGTTTTTACTTTATCATAGAGTTTTTGGTGCCGACCCTACTTATGAATTTTTATGACAGCTTTTTAATTGGAATCATGGCTCAAGCAAATTGAATAGTTTTTTTTGTCAGTTGTGTGTTTACAAGACATAACTTCGAATCCGCCATAATACAAAAAATTGCTCTTAAACAGCACAACTTGTTTACAAAGAAGTCATAGCTTGATATATATATCCCTATATTTTTTCTGCTCTTGCTTTGTTTTGTTTGTTGTTTCTCATGCGAAAAAGATAATCCTAAAATTACCTCGAGAGAGAGGCACAGAAAAAAAACAACTTCGAATTCTTGCCGAACTCGAGCCGGTAAAGACGACCGTGTTATTTTTTGTTGGAAAAATATGATATTATTGCTGCCCTCGGAATAAATCTACTAAAATAACTGATTGCTTTCTGAGAAAGCATGTGTATAAATTGATCTAGACGTGACGTATTACTTATCTCAGTGACACGCGTTTTAGACGCTTCATCGTTGTTTTATTTCGTTAAAAATATCCAGGGCCTTACTAGTTCTTTGAGAGATTGTCTATGCATTTTCGTTGGACTTCCAACCAATTTTCTTAATTTAAATTATAGTTTTTTGGTTATAATGGTCATATCGGTCACAAAATTCAAATTGGTTATAAAATCAATAGTGGTCATAGAGATTGTTATAAGGGTCATTTAAAACATGTTGGTGGTGCTGGCCATAAAGAAGGAAAGGCTTTTAAGAACACAACTTTATGTTTTAGCAATATAATCAAATTAAATGTGGGAAAATAGGACGTGGATGTAATGATTACATTGACAGCGGATTTTTGGATGAAATGGCTGAAAAATTAATCGTGAAGAAAATGTTAAAAAAAGATTTGTAATAAATGTAAAATTTACTATATGGTGCATATATTTTGGCAGACAGTGTATATCATAATTTTTGACGAAGTAGCAAATACCCTAAAAGGTTTTCACTAGCTTATAAATTTCTCACGAATTTATAACAAATCCATTTCCTTCTATTTTTTAATAGTAATTACATTTCTCCACAATATTTGTTTAACATGAATCGATAAAGTTAACTCGATACGGCACTGTATACGATTGACGTATGTTAGACACCTCATGGTTTGTTTTATTTCTCTCTAACGTCTCCCGAACATATTGGAAATGTCCTAATGAAGCGGATAATTGGAAAAAAAAGCACTAATGAAACATCATATCTTACAACACGAAAGCGTAGTAAGTTATTTTCAACTGGCGCTAAGTTATTTATTACTCTCTTACACATGTTCTTATAAACGATACTCGGTAGCATTTTCGAAGAGTAATTACAACGTGAATAACCGTATCGTGGAGTAACTAAACCACGAAATAATATATTAATAATTTACTTCCATATGCATCGCTTATATTAAATTGAAATAAAATGAACATATTTGTATATTAAATAAATAAAACACGTCAGTACATATATTCGAGCGGAACGGCTAAAAATACATGAGGACACAACAGGTAAACACCCTCGCGCCTCGAAAGAACCCGAGCGGTTTGACTTGAAAATATCTGCATTAAACCTACATATGTATCTTATTTAGGTATGTACAAGTATGTAAGTATGAAACTGTAGAAACACCTACAAACGTATTTTATCGAAATCGGTAACTGATAACTGACCTATTTGAGAATTTCGTGTGCAATCGTATATTCCATACTTTATGTACACACTGTACATCTGTATTCAACATTTCAATTAATGTTACAAAGCGGAGTATTTTAAAGGTTAATTTTGTTTTTATATAATATCTTGCACCGAATCACTAAATCCGTTTATCACATATACTACGCTATACGCTATTTGCTTTGATTTACCTTATACGGGTAGTTGTGTGCACCTTTTCTGCTTTGAACAACATACAAACATGAAAGCAAGCAGCTGTGTAAACGCCATAAAACAGCAAGAGGTACGTTTCAAATGATGCATCCTACATTACGTTACAGAGCGATGATAACGTTAAGTAACTAATTGTTAATAAGATTTACCGGCTGCGTTTGACGTGCCACGTGAAAATGTACGATCTTTTGTGGTAATTACGTAATTACAAACAGCGCGGTTATCATCTGCCATATGCATAAGTTGATGCGAAATTTTGAAGATTAAATAATGTAGCTTGAAACTATACTGCCAAGCACTATTTTTCTTTGTATCTGATATCTATTACTTTCATATCCACATAGTGGATTAAAAATATACGTTTTAAAGTACAGGTAGGGTGGAGTAAAAACCAGAGGTGTAAACATTTGCAAAAATACTTATTGAATCAATCTATTTTCCCCGCCTGGTTCCCAATCATTTGTTCGCAGTTTCAAAACTTTAATCGACCAAAAAATTTAACATTTAGATATTGAAATACTGTCCCGAATGCAGCAGATTTTTTCATTCATCATTCCCATTAACAAAAAACTGGACGTTTTCCACGAAACACCGATTTTTTTCTGTAAAATGTTGACGCCACGTTAATGTGACATTTGATTTCTAATTGACGTCCAATTTTTTGTTTTTGCACTAGCATAACCAAATGGTATATCTATTGCTTACATAAATATCCAAATTCTAAAAAGAAAACAATATATTTTCAAGTGTTTTATCACTATATCTTCAATTTATTGAAATCACACGATATAGGTGTTTTGTGCCAAAAACCGTATGGTGTAGATAACCGTATTACCGGTAAACATTGGTTTTTAATTTTTAATAATTTTGCTTCGAAATATTGTGGAAATTATATTATTTTCTCTCAGTATTTTTTTAACAGTTTAAGTACTTTACCTACACAGCGAATGATTCAATTGCCTCAATAAATTTCAAATTAAAAAAAAAAATGAAAAGTAGTCAAAACTAGGTACCTTCTTTTTTTGATACCTGCATTTTCCTTTAGGCTTAGATCCCTTGTTCTTTATATTACTAATAAACACGTAGATGAAATATTTTAATGGCGTTTGTCATAGACTTGTAGTAACTGACTTTGAACCCTACACGTCCGATTATTATTTATTTCGCGACTTTTTGCAATAAATAAAATACAAATTAAAACCCCGTTGCCGAGACTGGTAAAAGCGATACGAATTAAAATGACTTCCAGAGGCCGATTCGGTTGACAGCATAATTTCGCCGAAAATTAATTAGTTGAATTTGCCTTTCGTGTAATGTCAGAGATGAAAAATAGACTGTAAACGATTTATACTCGGCTTATTTTATTAATAACCCCTTTTTCGTTCGGAAAAAATACTAACGAGATTCACGTCAGTGATTATTATTTATTTTATAGTGATTAATTGACGTAAATTCAGTCAAGGGTGTTAAGAGGTGTTTACGTGCCTTTTTGGTGTCACATAGAAAGGATTTCGTCAAAGTAATGGAGTTTGTAATTATCAGAACTCACGTGGATTACGATATCACAAAATGAGCAATAATAAACGAGTAATTACATATATTTTTATCCAACAATTAACGTAATGAATCCTTTGCTTGAATTTGTTAAAGTTTAATAACCCAAGAACCGAACACGTTGATTCTATTAAATTGACATTATCATAAAAAAATGTCATGAAGGAAAAGTGTTTTTGCATTAAGACATATGTATATGACGTTTCAACGAATAATTTTTTTGTTTTTTTCATTTTATTGAAAAATATTATTAGACGAATTTGTTTTGCACGTTTTTGCATATAAACTGAGTGCCATGACGTATTCTGTTATGTGATTAATATAAAAGACTGCTTTATTTTTAGGAAGAAAAAACCTGCAGTTTAATCGATAAAGAATTTAGAAGGAAAATATGTAGAACAATCTTGAATTTTGTTTTCATTTAAACAAAAAAATCTGCAGTTTTTATGTGTACCATGTGACACATTATATCCTGTATAAATTTTGCAAACGTTTATCAAGGAGAATGTTGTTTAGAAAATACCGAGTTGAGAACTGTTGTGTTGAGAAGTGATATTTTTTAATCAACGTGTGTCTGAATGTAGGTATTACCAACATTTTTTTAAAACTCATTTTTAAATACTTATCCCAGTAACAGTAAAATTGTTACCTAGTATGTAACGATCAAAACACATTTACACTTGCAATTTAAATGTAAATTCTGTAAACATTCGCATCGAGCGAGCAGTTTCAAAACAAGGGTTCAAAACGGCCGGTATAGCCCTCAAATGCGTCTCGTTTTTTTTACTCTCATAAAACATCAAAACAGTTTTCCTGTTTGGTTTAGTCGAAAGTGACGGGAACAATAATTAATGTATTCCATGGACAAAACAATTTATATTCCTGAATATTGATGAGACAGATAATAAGTTTAACATGATACGGTAGTGTATGCAGATGGAAAAATTGCGAATTACTGGAGAGCTGGATACATCAAGCAGCGTTTGACAGAGGCGTTTAATATTATAGCTGCTCTTATCACGAAATGAAGCAAAATTCTTGCACTAGTAAAGTATTTTGGTCAATTCAAAATAGTACGAATTGAAAATATACAAATTAAAATTACGAATAATAGACAGATATACAATAAAGATATTAACTAGATTTTGTTACTTTTATTTCATCGGCAGATACTAAAGGAGGAGGCACACGGGAAAAATATTGCTTTAGACTACACGACCATACTTATAGTTACTTCATAATTAAAAAAAAAACTAAAAACCTCAAAACCATCCTTTTCAAGTGGAGTAATGAAAAACTTTCATTAATTTTTTTCAATTTGTGGAATAAAACCAACTAGCATAGTTTTCGGAGTTGTATAGCACAACGTAAGTATAAAATTTACAAAATCAGTTTTAAAAATTAGATATAGACAAAATAGATATGAACAAAAAAATATAATTTTTACTAGCCTGTATCTTCGAAACGAAATGTTTTTGACTAGAAATATATGAATAAGACATTTATCTCTCAAAATTATTTGAAAAATATCACCTTGTACTTGTATTGGACACTTATTATGAAACACTCGAGTGCTATTCAAGTATCATTTTTCAACTTCACAAGCGCCGTTTTCGCGATTTTTAGACACGAATATTGACGTGGTGTGGTTTAAACGGATACCGTATTCAGATTCGTTTGGACCACTGAGTATTGGAACCGTATTGGTATCGTAGTTTTGCGAACATCAACTTAATTTTTTCCGTGTGACTATGATATTCTCCCTCCGTGAGCTTATCTAGCTGACAAATAGCACACTGATGAAATCTAATAGAATTAAAATCCGTATCTGTGGTTTATGATGGCGGCGAGTGACGATGAATGGAGAATTGTTATTCTCGCTCTTAATTGTTAATTCAAACGAACCGTTCAATCACTAAATCGCACACAAGACTCTCGATAGTTCCGTTATCGTTGCGTTAAATGTGGCAGCGAGCGCGTCCACGAAATGCGTCAAAATTAAACGGATTCCGACAGAGCGGCTCTCCCAGCGGGGCATTTTGCGCGAAACCGCCCGTACTTGTGAGGACGACGGGGGCGCCATAATACCTGTGCCCGGGCCACACCCTTAATTAGTTAGTTAACAAATTTCAGCTTTTGTGCTGCCATTCTCTAAATTAATCGCAATTTGCTAACTCGTCGCAAACTCTCAATTTCCGTTGAAGTATAACGTTACGCGGTATGGAGCCTCGGTAAACGGCTTGCTTCGTTCAAATGTGTCGGGTTCTATCGAGAATACGCCCCGTCGCACACCTATCGTGTAGTCGGGGTGGAATTATTCGATCAGTCTACACTAGTTTGAGCAGCATAATACTATACTTACTCTACGCTATACTCATGTTTCATATTTCTGATTTGTAAACATTTTGGGATGATGGAACCATGACACGTTATGACTGCAGTAGAAGTATTGTAAGTACCAAGAAAGTAATTTTCATGGTACCAAAATCCGACTGAAGTCAGATTTGTCACACTCTTTTAGGGATACGAGCAGGTCTTCTATTTTTGTATCTTTGTTTTTGCGAAAACTACTCTTATACCTTGCCATATTTTTCTATAACAAAATAGTCCAAAATTGTCCTATAGATTTTTTCAGTTGTTAAAAAAAAACAAGAAACAAAAAAGTCCAAAGAATAGAAAATATCGTAAGATAAAAAAAGTCCTCAAACTATGCCGTGGAATCGATCCCGTTTGAATTATTACTCTTTGAACCTTTTATTTTTATTTTTAAATAGCTACGTATAAAGAACAAAAAATATGAAAAATATAGACATAACTCATGAAATTCAAAGTTTCAGTCAATTTTTCATTTTGAACAATTACCGAAAATTAGTTAATGATGATGAAAATCCAAGCTAGTAGACATTCTCTTTAAAGTTTTGTACTGACATAACCGAATCAGTGTAAATACTTACATGAGTATGACCAGCGCGGACCCATTTCACGGCTCCAGTTCGGACGCCATGTTCGGAACTATTGTTAGGAAGGGACGGGGGTGCGGTCAACTAAGTACATTATTAACATTGTTCACATTATCGGGAAAGGCTCAAGGGGCATTAGGGACTAAATTATTTAAGATACTCCAACCCGTCCGCACACTTGATCTCGACTTAACGGCCCGTAAGATACGGCGCGGCGTCCCGGAGTTATAATCTCTCCGAAATCTCTCTTTGTTATCCCAACACCGGGAGTACACTTAAGGACGCGCCGCATTGTCCTTATACGCCACGAGGTGCTGAAAGAACCCCTATATCGGGCGTGAGACATCTCGCCGCACCGGACGCCGACAGATCGGGAGACGACAGGGACGGCTTCAGTTCTGTTTTAGGGCTTTAGACTAGTGTCAATATTTTGTGATAATTTTAAATAAAATATGTGTATTAGACAAACTGAAACACCTGTTTCAATTTCTTTGAAAGTACGCCTTGCATAATGTAGGTACCAATTTGGCAGCACCTGGAAGGTTGAAAAAAGTGTTTTGTTTTCTTTTAATGATACTGTACACACATGAACATATATATTATAATTATGAGCAATACATATATCTATGTTCATGTATGTTGTACAGTCGTATTCGTAACTCTGATGAGTTACGAAAACTGGTGGGTTACAGTTTTATACTTTTCACCAAATGACAGTTAAGTATAGCTGAGCAAAAATTCACAAAATTAAAAACTGTTCGAGATTCTCCTACCGAATAAAAAATATTTGTTTTCACAACTTTTTTCTGATCTGAAAAATAAATTAAATCAGTTCCAGATACCTAGGTAACTAGGTGACCAGTGATTTAAAAAAAATCTTTATAGGCATACCAAAGTTTAATTTTCCAAGAAGTCTGGATTCGATGGTAACTTTACCACAGTATCACAACTAGAAGTATTAATGATGGGTGATTACCTAGAGCCGTCCCTGTGGAAGAAGGCGGCCCTCCTAAGTATGCAATGTATCGAACCGCATTTCTTCGGTTCACCCTTTTTGAAATTACAAGTGGCATTTTAGTCAGATTATTACTCTACCGGTGCATTCTTTTCTGATAAAAGAAATATGTAGGTAGGTACCACGTGTAGCACTGACAGGATATGTTTGAATAATGGGACATTTTAACACATACCCCGGATAAGACTTGGGATGTGGTCACTTCAGTCAATAACACTTTAGATAAAGTAGGTATTACTGGTAGCCCAATTAGCAAGCTGACACACATTGTTAACTAGTGAACAAAATGTGTCTATTAGAGTTGTTCAGGAAGATAGAATGCCTTCCAATAGATGTAATTGAAAGACGAAAACTTTTGCTTAATTTGCTTGTACGAGTAAATATAAAATAATTCAGGTGCAGTTTATTTTTTATATTATTAAATAAATTTTTAATTATTTAAATATACATTTATTAAATTTAAGTAAATTTGGGAACTATTTATTACGTTCATTGATTTTTTTTGCTATAATAATTGAAAATATTGGGAGGGCATCCGAGTTTTGGGCCTAATGTTGATCATCAACTAAGAATTATTCCCTTTAAAAATGTTTAAATAAAATATTATGTTTATCAACAACGCACTAAAAGAAATATAGGTATGTATTTTTATTGTAATGTACAATTTCTAAGTTTATATGCGACTTAAAATCATGGATATTGAAAATTAATTAATTACATTTTTTTGACATTCTATGTCTTTATTACGGGTGAATATTGCGATCTGCGTCACGTCACGCGGTTACTACATCTGTTTAGTTTATTGTCTAGATCGTTTTAAAAGAAATACTCACAGAGTTTGTAGGTAGCAGTTGAAACATAGGTACATATATGTACTACATTATGTACGTAGGTACATACCTATATCTGTACAAGTTGCTTGACGATGAGAGGCCCATTGTACGTTTTGGAAGAGTTATAAATATGAGGTTAAAAATTTATTTCTGGGGTGTTTCGGGGATGATTTACTCATCTAAAATAATCGCATATTTTTGCGATTACTACTATACTTTTTTTACAGTTTGTCAATCGGTTAAATTTTCTAACTACTATCGTTAGTTATTGTGAAAAAAAAAAACACTTTTGGAAACAACCTGTGGGTAGGTAGCACGAATCAAATTCAAATCTTACGTAGAGACACTGAACACTTTTAAGATAATAAAAATATTAAAAGAAACCTTTCAAAGGATTTCTGTCTGAACTCGCATCGAGATGGGTAACGTTTATATTGGTAAACTGCCAGCTATGTCATTAAGAAGTTAGGTAGTATCACCTGTTTTCTTTCAAATCAATTTTTGTTGGGTAACTTTTAAGTGAATTTTAAATTCGGTTCAAGTTAAATCACTTTATACTTCAGGTGGGTAGGATTTTTCAATTATTTCTGAGTACCTAAGTTAAAGTAATGTTTACATTACACGACTTTAACAGTCATATCAGTATCTCAATCCTCCATAGTGCCATATCTAGCGAAATCAATTTTCGTGACAATATTCCCGAATAACACACATCGCGATTTGTTGAAACAAGAAAAAAATGTTATTACCTCTAAATCAAACAGATTCTTACGCCACTCTGATTACCTCAACTATTATGGAAGGGCGTTATGCACGTGCGTGATGTAATATTTTCGACAGTTAACGTGATTTCGTAACGGGTGATTTGTGATGATTAAAGTTCGGAAATTTGTGCCACAACGCAGGACTCGACATTACAAAACTCTTTACATTCGCTAAGCCGGGATTTCCGAACTCTAGTGATGATAAATTGTATTATTTGTTTTTTTTTAAACCATATGGCGTTTGAATAAAAAGAAAAATAGTTGACGTACCTTCTACTCGATTACAGTCATGCCTTGTACCTTTGGGTGAAGGGAGAGACGTACCTGAAAGTAAAATAGATTGTTGAAGTGATGTCTCTTAAGCCTGCCTCTAAACGTCTAAACTTCCAATTTTGAATATAATAAAACTAGTTCTCAATTTTAAAAAGTTAATATACCTTCACAGAACACAGTAGTTTATCAAAATAGTTGGCAATTGAAAAAACCGCTTATAGTAGGTAGCAGTATTAAAAATTTTTAGTAGAACGTCCCTGTAGCGCAGAGGATAGCGCGTTGGACTTCTAATCCAAAGGTCGTGGGTTCGATCCCCACCAGGGATGCGATGTGGATCACTTTTTTTATCGTTTTTTTTTGCGTTTTAGAATTTATCTCATTAATTAATTTATGATTATTACAAATTATCATATAACATGTGTATAAATTTAAACGAAATAATATAAATTCGCTTCCTGTAATAACACAGTATTTAGTATTTTTGTACGTATAACAATAATCAATTATTTTATAGTTTTATACAATGCGTTGATAGTAGACTATAAACATAATATGATCGTTTCTATAAATAACTGCTTGGTACAAGGAACACATGGAAATAATAGTAATAGTACAGGAGAATCTAATTCAACTGAAAAGTCAAATGACTACTTGTCGTTTGGCTAGTAGATGACTCCTGGTATAACCTAAATTCGATCGCATAAGCTTTTACATTTTTTATTTATAATATAAAAGGACATTAGTTGTATCATCATAATCAGAATCATAACATAGTATAAAACAAAGTCGCTTTACGCTGTCTGTCCCTATATACCTATGTATGATTAGATCTTTAAAACTACGCAACGGATTTTGATGCGTTTTTTTTTAATAGATAGAGTGATTCAAGAGGAAGGTTTATATGTATAATACATGCATAATATAGTAGAGAAACACTAATAATTTTAGAGGTTTCTAATGTGATGTCATAAATAAACACATTTTTTTTGCGCTTACATTGCAAACGCTGGCTGAACCCTACGAGATAGATCAAAATAATGTACTACAGTATTGTACACCTTAAAAAGGTCTACAAAAAAGTCCGCGATGCTATATGTCTATCTCTTAGGGATAACCCACAATAACCATTTTTATATTTCCGTGAGAAGCTGGAACGGGTCGCTAGTTATAAATAAAAGGTTAAAGATTTTTCTGTGAATTATAACTGGGTAATTTTAAATTAAATTTATATGTCATGTAGATTTAGAAATTTAAAATGTGTTAGGTACATGGCAAGTACCTCTGACAAATCCTAATTTCTTGTAATCTGGAAATATTGAAAGTAACAAGATATAACATTAGAATAAGCCCAAAAGTGAAACAAACTTTGTGTCTATTAGTAGGTAGCGTATTAAAAGAAATATTTTAAGACAAATTGAAACTAGAGAATTCTTGCTCTTTTAGAATTATTGTTAGGGCCGTAGTCAGGGAGGGTGTTTTGGGTGTTCACACACACCCTGAAATGAAAAAAAAAAAAATAGGTTGGTCGTCACATTCGAATGTCTTACGTTATCAGTTTTGTTGAAAAAGAATATTCCATACTAAATAGACCCCCCCCCCCAAAAAAAAATTGACTCAACTCTGTCAGTCGCCAACTCTATCTGGGGACACCCTCTATGTCTGTTGTACACAATTTATCTTTTTCGGTCTTTGTGTTTCGCATTTCCATACAGTTTAGTGAGCTGTAGTTACGTTAGCCTAGGAAAAACACTGATTTAACGTACGTAAAAATTAAAAATCGTGATGACGCATTATGGAAGTGCCCCGAAATATAATAAATCCATTGTTTTTTTCGGCTGTAATGGCATGAAAACGGTAGCAGGTCATTCGCCAATCGCAAATCGTCACACTTCGATGTGCCTAATACGCATATATCTCTTCAGGTCCGGTGACAGCAACGACGGCGAACGCTCCTCGCGTTCCGGCCACATCCCATCACAGCGCGTTCTTCGAAAACAATGCGAACAATAAACTCGGCGGGATTTCGGCCATCGAGAGAGCGCCGACAAAACTACAAATGCAACATTGTTAAACGCCGTGTAAAATCAATTACGCGAATGACCGCCGGAACAATGGTGATGAAAAGGCCGCGCGTATTCCGATCGCCATTTATTCAGACGTTACTTTTCGGCGGAGAGTCCAACGGGTTTAATGGTCTCGAACACGCCGACCATTTGTCGTCCCTCCGATTTCTCATTTCGTTACGAATAATAATAATAAGCACCGTTTTTGAAAATTTGAAGTAATTTGGTTTGCGTTCGTTTACGAAGGTTTGCAGTTTCACATTTTTCGTGTTTGACACCATCGACTTCTAAAATATCTAAAGCTAAGTGTGGTGGAAAGGTGGACGTGGAGTCTATGATAATTTTAGTCATTCACGTGTATAACGCGAATTTTGAAACCTAAATAAAAATATATGTGATGGGTAAATTTGATATCTCAACACCGACAATCCCAACAGTTCAAATAGAGCGAGGCGTCATTTGTTTTTGTTTGATATTCGCGAGAGCCTTTTTCATAGTGAGGATGCCGGTAATTTTGACTAATCCCGTGGATTGTTCTTGTTGTGGAACACTTCATCATGGCACAACGGTGATTGCTGTCACCGACTGAAATATCCCTAGGAATATTTCAGTCGACATCGATGACTTTATAACATGTCTGTGTGAAGAATCGTACATACCTGTCGAGAGGATTTTTATAGAGCACACACATATATATCCCTTTGTCGCGTATAGACTGGGACAGTACACATCAGGTTCTAATCTATAGTCCAACAAAAAATTATGAAGTGAGTGATTACAAATAACATGATATAAACCGGCGAAGATACTGAGAATCATGTGCTCACCACGAACGATCAGCATGTCCTTCCAGAATAGCTGAGGTATTCAGTGGTGACATAAAGATATATAAAAAATAATTTACGTGACAGTGTAAATTTTCGATTGTTGCAACAGTCCCCCATTTATGCGAATACATTAAAACTTAAAATTTTGGAGATCTTATAATACCGGATGGGGACAGATTTAAAAAAAAACTGGCAACACTACGCACATGACCGGTCACTTAATCCCGCGGCGGTGGCGAAGTAAATGCACTTACGCTCTTCGCATCCACATACATACACACGCAGGCCGGTATGGCCCCCTATTCACTATTGTCCGAAGAGTCGCCATTAATCTTGGCGTATTGTCAGCGCGTATACACAGTACAGATACTTATCGTTCAAAAACAAAAGAAATCAAATTGAATGCCGCTCCGAGCACCAACTTGCTGTTTAGTCCAGTCGAAAAAGGGAATTTTTGCGGAACAGGTCGTAACAGAGCAATTCCTTCGCATTTTTTTTTTCAATATTACGCAAAAACAGTTGCTTTGAAAAAAAAATTTTTCAAACAAAAGCCCATTAACATTTAAACGAAAAAGGTCATGTAACATTTCATAACATTCAGTGATGTTTTTTCTGCACCTTTCGGCTTCTATGTACTAAAAATGTGCCTATGTATATAGTGGTTGAGGTTTCGTTTTCTTGGTTAATCAATATTTCGGTTTTGTACTTGACCCTTTGGGGGGGAAGGCGATCGCCCCCATTTCGCCCCCCCTGCCTACGCCCTTGCACTTAGTCGTTGTTTTTGTCACTATCTGCGTCAGTAGAAATTGCGGGTTCTTGCGGAGTGGTTTCATTGATTTCCTTCAACTGTAATTATCCGAAGCGTTTTTTTTTTTTCTGAGACTGTCGTCGAGGCAATTTCCCCAAACGTTATGCAGTAGAGCTCGTTTCTCCAGAATCCGAATTTAATCCAGCAATTGCATAAAATAAGATGTGTGAAAACGTTTCGTTGAGGTCTTTGAAAATAGCAGCAAACGCTCCTTAGCAGGTCTTTCCTCTTTTACATCAGCTTTCGCAGCGTTATCTTCGTGGAAAAATACTGAGGTTGTGTATGAAATGTATCAGTCCATTGATATACCCAATCCAAAATAACCTGGCATGTTAAGCACTCATTGTTGCAAAATAGCGTTCTTTTTTAATTTTTTTTTTTATCTTCCCACCTTTTGTGTGGAAAAGTCGTGTGTGACCAAGAGTTAGTTTTCAAAGGTTCATATTCACGACTAATGCAAGTGTATTTTGCGATAAATCTTCCTTTATTGCGAACAGCCCTTGTTTTTGGGACCTTCTCGACTGGACTACCGCTCTTTTGATTTGTCGGTAAACGGTTTTATTTCTATTAACTCGACTAACCTGCGGACCGGAACGGACGTGAATGGCTCTTGCGGAAAAACCGCGCGCACCTACTCGCCGGGCAACACTCTTGATTAATACGGCACTAGATAGCGTCGCTTTTTGCCGCGAAACTGTTGAATGGGAGAGCCGAAATAACTACTCCAACGGCCGTTACTGTTCTTTGTTTTTTTTTGCATGAAGGGTTAGCGAAGATAAAAGATTAATGGAGGCGATATACAAAATACAGGGTGTCCCTTTAATCTGACAAATCCTAATACCTCGAAAACTACACGTCGGATCAAAAAAAGTGGGTAATGAAATTTGTTCGTCTCGAAGGGGGACATCCAACGATACCAAACGTGAACGATGCCGCTGTAATCGCAAGAAACATTTTTTTTTTTGTAATTCTCAGCAAAAACACATCGAATCGAAGACAAAAAGCGCATGTTTAATATTTTCAAAAAAATATATCCAATGATAGCTCGTCTTGATGATGATCCAGTCGACCCCACACCCCAACCCACCGGGGTAGGATGTTATGTAGGAATTAGATTGTAGGTATTATGTAAGTTTTTGTTGAAACATTTTTTTCATTCATGATAGAGAGCGCTGAATTTTTCCATGAAACTAATTTTAGCGTTACCCATGGACAACGACGAGGACATAGTAGTTTTATGTTCCCTTTGGGGTGCTTCTTTTATGTGAGTCCCCTCTCCTCTCATTGGATAACTTTTCTGAAAATATTAAACACACGCTTTTCGTCTTTTCGATTAGATGTGTTTTTGCCGAGAAATACAAAAAAAATATATATTACTTCCTATCTATTAAAAATATATTACTACCATATATTACCACATATTACGAATCAAAAAAAAAATCGGACCAAACCTACGAATTTTGTGGCGTAGAATCCGAATGTGTAATGAAAAATTGGGGTCCCCGTTTGTAATTTCAACGTTGCACCCTGTCCCACTCCAGGGGGAGGGGGTGTGTTTAGTATCATTGGATGCCCCCTTCGTTACAAACAAATTTCATTACCAACTTTTTTTTTGGTCCGATATATAGTTTTCGAGATACTACGATTTGTCAGGTTAAATGGGACACCCTGTATATAATATGCTTTAAAAGTTTGTATTCAGCTCTGAAAATAAGGTCACTTATTTAGGTCACACAAGTAAACTCAAGGTCACACAAGTAAAGGTCATACAAGTAGACTGTCTATATGTAGGCATTAAATCGGTTTTATTTTACTTTAAAATAAAATGTTTCCATTGTTATCCCGGTTAAGGCCGATTAACTAACCAGATGATAAGACTGTAAAAATGTGTACAGCAAGTGTAAAAAACACTTACAGGCTAACCGTCAGTTTAATTAATCCGCCTTAATCGGGACTAAAAGTCTCCAATAAGGGTCATAAACTCTCAAACAAATCGCAGTAACTTTCCGTAGAATCCAAAAATGCAATAGTTCAGTCAAATTTTCACAATTTTTTTGCTGTTTTACGTAAGGGTAAAGTCCCCGAATAGTGACACACCCATTAGATAATCTTAGTTAATTCCAATGAATTATCGTCTTAAACTAAAACCTATAATTCCATTGCCTCGTAGTCCCGTTGATTCGTTGGGGCGATCGTTAATAGAAAGCGTAAGAGAGTAGGTAGCTTCGCAGGCAGCTGCGGCGTGACAAGTGACGATCTCGATCCGAATACCGTAAGATACGATAAGAAGCGCGTTCGTAAGCTACACGACAGGCTGACAGGTTACATCAAATCCAACACAAACAGAACAGGGACTCGCTAATGCGTCGATGTTACCCCCGCAGGCGCGGATTCCCTCTTGTCATCTATACTTAACTTTGATTCGAAATCTTTTTGGATCGTTGCCCCGCGCCAATGTATTTATAGATTTTTCTGTTCGGCACGTCCGTCTCGTCTTGAGAAGGAAAAATTCGCGTCGCTGCGAATACGTCAACCGCGAATCATGCCACAATAAGCAAACAAATTATTATGTATTTAGGATATACCAAAATCATGTTAGTGACTATACCGGGTGACGCAGGATCGAGGTATACACCACTTCTTTATTTATTGTTAGCGCCGGTTTCTGGACTTGTTTTAAAGCAAATAAAAATGTGTTCCTTTTAAATGCCTTTTTTGTTGTTGTTGGAATCAAAAAAGAAAGGTTGGATTGATATCTATTATCAGAGGAGAATTTTTAGAATATAGCAGTTGTATTTCGATTGTTTTCTAAGGTGAGTTTATAAAATTTTGATTTTTTACGAGCACCCAGTATGAAAAAAATCAGGTAAGCGCAAATCAGTCATTGCAAGTTTTAGTAAAATAAAATAGTCCTATATTCCATGAAGAAACACGTTCCAAATGAAGGAGGGAATATTATAATTATTTAGAAAACTGCGTTTTTGTTACGATATTATATTCAAAATGTGTTTATCTTTCCGTAGAATCCAAAAACCCTATAATGTACAGGGTTTTCGTTTAAAATAGATGTAGACCAATAACGTAAATACATCCACGTCACGTTACATCTAACAATATAATTTAACAGGTGTCGGTGTTTCAAAATGCTGTCTAAATCTTGATGTGGCACTGTTAGTTGTGCTAGTGCATCTGATATTTTTACGGAATGAACCGAAACGGCCGCATATTAGATACTGATTTGGCGATATTAGGTCTATAAATCTAATTATCTAAAATTGATGTTGCTTCAGTGTCCCGCTACAATTCACCACCGTCAAAAAACGTCGACGGAAACACTTTCCCACCGCTATCGCTACCGCTTCATATATGACGGTGCCGTAATACTACGTTGTGGTGTTCCTCACCGGTTCCTTAACAATATAAACAACGATTTTATATGATGGTGCCGCTGTCTAGGAAACCAAAGCTTTACTGTTAAATACAGAAGCCTGTTAAAGTATAATGTTAGATAAAATATGGATATAGGGGGACAATTCTGTATTTGGAGAATTCTGAAATGCCTAATATGATTTTTAGCACATATTTTGTCGTCTTAAAAAATCTCGTTAAAATCGGATAATAAATAAAAAAGTGAGATGATTACAGTCTTAAGTGCCGTTACACACTTATGCGGATGTCCGCGCTCCGCGATACGCATGCGGTCAGAGTTCCATTATCGTAATGGGTACTTACACAGTGACGCGGACGATCCGCACGCGGAAGAGCCGTCCGCGTGGCTCCTCCGCGCTGCGGGTCATCCGTGTCTATTAAATCCACAGAGACAGGTGGGTGCATACACAGTTCTGCGGATACCGCACGCGGACAGAAGCAGGGATTATTTCGCCTGCTGAGAACAATAGAGGCAAAACTCAAAAACAGCCGTTCTGAGACATTCGCGTTTCAAGTTTTGCCAAAACTTTAAACTCCTATTATGGTTCATTAGGTACACGTTTTGGATCTTTTTCTTTTTAATGTGTGCTTCATTTGTAACTAGTAGAACAGTTTTCAAATACAAAATTCCGTTTTTTTTTTCATTTTTTTTCTGAGTTCACCACTATTGCTTCAATGTTTAGATTATTTTTAAGGGTTTGGTGTGACTTAAATACACAATAACAGACCAACATAATATGTTTCATTTAAAATAAAAGTAATATAATAAAACAAATTAATATTGAACTTGGCTACGAATACCTTTAAAGACTTCTGAAAGGAACAGGTCCTTTATTACCTACTTTAAATAGTCTCACATTGTTTTTTTTTTCACAGGAACTGAAATTACTTTCATGAAATCTTTTTACTTCAAGCAGAATTTTTTTCGCTTCAATCCTAACTTGTCAAAATGTAGGAACCAATGTAATCAAAATCGTGAACACTTAAATATAATAAGCTGTGATAGAGCAGCTCTGCAATGTATGATTGACAATTACAATCTTTGTGAAGAGCAGTATTAACATTTTTGTCTTTAAAGGACATCTTAATTTTTTTCACAAAAATCCTCCTAACTTTTTCATCTTATTTTTTTTTGTCTTTGTTACTGAATCAGTTCTTTTTCCTAAAAAATTCTAAAAGTAGGTAATCATTCAGTTCTTTAGTGGCTATCCACTTCACAAGATAAAATCTTAGAGCCAATATAACAAAACGGATTGTCTTAAAAGGTGGAGTGTGAGGTGGAGTTTCGTCTCTATCGCACACATCGTTGAGACCATTTCTCCTAAACTATCAAGGGGTATCTACCGCTATCAGCAGGAAAGAAGTGAAATGACCTTTCGCCTCTGTTGCATATGAAAGAGGACCCATTTTGAGGTCCTTTGGTGGGCTTAACTCAAAATCGCCTTTTTTTAAGTTTCGCCACAATTGTTCTCAGCAGGTTATTTATTCGCGACTACAGTCGTGGCGAGAGCGCCGGGAACAAATCCTCCTCCGCGCTAGCAACCGCACAAATGTGAAAACATGTAGTTGCGGGACGGCTTCCGCGTGCGGAGGGCGGAGCGCGGACGGTCCGCATAAGTGTGTAACGGCACTAAGTGTACACTGTAGATGCGGTTCTGTTTTGCAACGGATGGTTAAAAGCTTGGCCGGTTCAATCAGCTCCTCCTCGCGGTTCCTACGATTTATCGCGTCAACATCTACATACATATGTACATCTCAAAGAAAACGTCCGTCGCACAATGGACGCGTCAGAGCGCTGACGCCTCCACAATAAACATTTCATTATATACCGAGTTAAGTACGCTATGTATGTGTATGAATGTACGTGGCGCGTGAAGGGGGCCCACAACGCAACGGCGCGGCGCGGTGTCGGGCAACGGAATCGGATGACAGACGGCGGCATTTCGACCGGTAGTCGCGTATCAAAGTACGAGTAGACCCTCGTCAGGAGAGCCCCAGGTCTCGCCGTATCGTTCGTCATCTCTCCGCCGGCATACGACGAAATCCGCCGCCTCATTTGCACACAATGCAACGCGATATCTCTAATTAGAGGTTACAGTTAACATTTAATGATGCGGTCTGGTCCCGTCGCGGATAAGTGTTTCACGGACTGGCTTTTAAGGCACTGCATTTTAGGCCGACCGTTCGACCAATCCGCGCTTGCTTACCGTTACCATTTTTAGCAGTATTTCATTTCCACCACTAAGAAATTATTGTTAAAAAATATCGAGATCTGTTATGCATCGACAATATCATGTGAGCGTTAAAACAAATAGGTAAAAGTTACTGGTACATTTGGAGAGCTTCTGCATCCTATAGAGCACCTAGTATGTATAACAGTATTTCATTTCCATCACTTAGAAACTGGTACTAAACAATATCGAAATTTCGTGCATCGATACTACCGTGAGAGCTTTAAGATGAAGAGAAAAATGTTTTATTTCTGACGTTTGGAGAGCTCTTTGATTAATAGTTGTTAAATGTCAGTTATTAATCTCGATAACTACTTCATTTCCACCACAGAGAAACTACCTGCACTAAAAAATATCAACATTTGTTATGGATTGATAATACCACCACTTTTTATGCCTATCGTGTAAAAAAGGGTAGAAAAAGATTAAGGGTAAAACTAAATTTAAGAAAGTATTATTAATAAATAAAAAAGTTTAAACACATGCGTGTCTTGGTAATCACTTACAAGCGTTGTCTTGTTACTTCAACAGAAATATAACAACAAATTAAAAGCAGAGTTCGGTCCAAGACGTACATATCGCATTTCGTGTTATTCTCTGTTAATGGCGTTGAGGTCTTAATTAGGAACAGTAAATTTTGGCTTTCAGCCAGTGGCACAGACACATTACATATTCTCATGTCCATTATGGTCTTTCATTTTCTTTTTTTTCCATTAATAGTGCTAAACTAAACTGCTTGCAGAACAAAGCACGCCACGAAAACACGGAATAATTATAAGATAATTCAAGGAACTACTTTTTGATGCAGCCATCTCAATTCTAAATGTTTAAGGCTCTTTTTTATGTGACTGTAATTTTAGGTGATACATATTGAGAGGTTACACGTTGTTATTAACCCAACCCAGAGTGAATAGCGACAAGTGGGAACTGGGGCGGTTTATTAGTTTCTGATTAGTTTTCAACTCCGTTGTAATGCCAGTGCGATAATTTGATTACCTGGTCAAAGTTTGTTGGCATCTTTCCACGTAATTGCATTTTAATGAGCTAAATAAGACATTGTTTAAAGCGTGCGTCGCCGATAAGTGCTTGTTAATTTTCAACTGATCGTGTTACAATTAAACTGAGTATAGTTTCAGTTTAGATAAAAATGAAGATTCGGAAGGACATTTTTTGAAGAATAGGTTTTTTTTCGTTATCACTTCGTTTTCATATCTATATCAATTTTTTTTAGTAATAATGAGATCAACACTCGATATCGAAAGTTAATTAAAAAAATATTTTATAACATCTGTATCCATCATTTGACTATTTTCTCTCTTTAAACACTCATAAATATTTAAAAGGAAACACTTGCAATTCTTGGTTCTTAAACTTCCGTGCAATCGACTCCGTTATCTCGCCGTCACCATTTTTAGTTATTGTTTTACAACAGGTCGTTCTGAACATTAACTTGTATTCTTTACCGACCACTATACGAGGGATAAAATATATCGAGAAGCATAAGAATGGTCATCTCTGGTAGAAACGCTAAATTTAATTTGGATTTGGATTTGATTTGATGAAGATTTTGCACTGATTATGATATTGAAAATACTTCGAAAGATTTTTAAGCGTTAAGACTCAATCGACGAAAAGCGGTAAACTGTGGCATTCACACCTTATTAACGTTATTTATGTACACATCATATGTGAACACAATGACACGGGAAGCGCTCCGATATTAATTCCTTGACGGCGAACGCAGACATCTAACCAGGAATTTAATGACACGGAATATCCACGCCGACCATATAATTTGACGATAACATCGGACCGAAAGTTAAAAAAACCCGGCAATTACCCCATGAAAAAAGAACCAATTAGGGTGTAATTATCCAACCACTGTTCTGCCGGCAGTATAATTATTTATTACGCAAGATAAAGTTGTATTCAGCACCACTAATAGAGTAATTTTCTAGCCCGCAGTCAGTGGTGAAACAACGTTTTTAAAGTTAACCTAAAAATTATTTACGATGGCTGGTGGTGATTCATTAACGCGAAATAAAGTTGTTTCCCAGGCCATTGTCTCTTTAGTTGCTACTTTTTACCAGTACGTTAGGTAGCAAGTAAGTGTAAAACAATTTTTAAACATATACATTTTTATCGTTATATACTTAAATATTTCTTCCACAAACACCGAAACAATACATTTATATTTAGAAAACAAAAAACGATCTGAAAATGGCAGTTTCTGAAAATTTCAATACGTATTATCATTAAAAAAACAAATGTATTGCTTCAGGTGGAGAATTGGAATCTTTGGAAACAAATTCACACTTGAACACTTTTCCACTTAACACCTAAACATTTCTTTTTACACTCAACGTGCATTTCGGTAACCATGTGATTATTAAAACTCCGTCACTATTATCTAGACTACTAAGTTTGAATAATTTCCTGATGATGCCAACATGTTTGGCAAAACGAGCGTTGAGTGTAAAAAAAGTGTTTGTTGTTAAGTGGAAATGTATTCAACCGTGAATGTATTATTTAATGTAATATTGATTAAAGAAAAAATAAGTTTTGAAAATGAAGAGCAAAACTATGCTCAATTTTAGTTTCAACAGAGTGACATTTTATGAAATGTTCAACCATTTCGTGGCAATTTTCGTAACATAAAAATGTTCTCCGGAAAAGGCAGTAACGAATCTCGGAACGTCGGCAGAAAGTAATCGATAAGTCGTACCTTTTATTTCAGGGCGACTTCAGCGGTTTGCTGGCTTCCTTTCCTCTAAAAAAAGTAATGAATGGCTTCAGTCTTAATCCTTTAATAGCATTATTAGATAAATCCACTTAATGTTTATTGTTCGTTGAAAGGATAAAGTTGCACTGTCAGTGAAAGGAAGCTATTATTCTCCAATTTTTTCCAAAGCAAATATCTCGGAGCAGACAGACGTTATTCCCAGATAGTGGACTTTTTATTGCTTAATAAGAAGCAGTCACTATAGAGATAAATTATTTCTCGTTTCAGATGCAGTTTAAAAGTTTTTCAGGCAAATAAATAGCATTTCTTTCTGGAAACTTGTACCCGTCAAATCATTAGGATCACACTTTGTTTCCTTCATATCAATTCAAACTATTTTTATTGTCTCATCTCAATTTTCAGAGACGTGATTTAATTTTCAATGTAAATGTAGATCAAACGACGACGGTTTTATGTGACCCGCGTTTTTTCGTCCCTTTATCAGACATTCATGAGACATAAGAATTTAAAACACTTGAAGGGGCATCTGTCAATCAGGATTCACGTTTTTTTGTGGACCTGTAGGGAGCCCGAAACCAAGTAGAAAGAATATTAATGTTCGTCTGTATTAAAGCGGAGCATTCTAAGAAAGCATTCGATGCAAGGCACAACCTGCGACCATATTTTAAAACGACCATGAAACGAGTAATAAATATGATTCAAAAATTTAAATTCGAATGAAGCTGAACATATTAATGCATTTTCATACGCAGGCGATATTTTTTGTATTATTCCGAAAAACAAATATTTCCGGTAAAACGTTTAAATGTTTGCTCAGTCATTATTAATGATTAAAAAAATTCAGAGGTACGATATGAAATTATATGTGAGAGATTTTGTGCGATTGTATGATTATTTACAAAAATGCAGTCTGCTGTCTGCTGTATTCTTCAAAACATGATCCCAAGAAGAAAGAGGAGGAGATAAAAGAGTAGACAATTTTATCTTTGTTTATTAATGAAATTACTGATCCTATTAACAAAAAATCTCTTCATTTTTGTATTGTAGGTAAACTTTTCATCTACTGGGGTTCGGCAAGTCTATCCCCGGACTCCTATGTTTTGTATTATATATAAGCAACGTAAAATATAGTCCTTTATTTTATACTAAGGAGAGATTCTAGAGGAAACGTTTTTATGTTTTTAGTGTAAGTATTTAAGTATTTAAGAGGCCAAAGGATTTCTACCGACTACTTACATTTTTAGTAATTGTAATAATTTAAGTATAATTAAATTTACAGTTAGCTCAGAGAGCTGGTAGTCGACTACCTGCTCCAAAAATTTTAAAAATGTGTGCAATTTTGTTTTGTTACATTTTGTACATTGTCAGAAGTTTTTCAAAAAAGTACGTTTGTATTATTAGAACATGTCTTGCAACAATTTTGGCCTGGCTGTATATCGGAATATTGATCTAATAATACTTCAGCTAGATAGTTTTTACTAGCTGAAATACATAATAAAATTCGATACGACACAATCGCGTGAAAGTTTACCTTCAACAGTTGCCGGAGAAGCCGCTGTCCGCCCTACCAAGAGGCATAATGAATCAATCGGCCCACAGAACCCAGTTTACACGGAACTCGTCGATGGGCCGGGGTCCTTTCGCTTCGGGAAACCGAGGCTGTTGTCTGTACTGATTGATTTCGTGATCGGTATCGCTCGATTCCGATAATCATCCGAGATAACGCGGAGGACACGTTCGTACCTGAAACAAAGAAATATCAATTATTTGTCGAATACATTAACGTCTTACGAACAGATAGATAGTCGTATGGGATAAGAGTAGGTACTTGCATATTTTAAGAAGTGAAAGGGCATTTGGAATGGGGATTTCGATATTTTACAAGGTATCCTACAATACCTTGAAAATGTTAATACGATACTCTTTTCAGAGATGCGCACTCCTTTCTTGTGATGTGCCGAAATCCACATTATTGTTTGTTTGTCTTGTAACATATACGCACAGAAGTCGTTTTACTTGAATACCCCTCGAGTCACATCACTTCAGTACTATATATGATATTAATAAATACGTTTTATTTGCCTCGGAAGAACTATTATTGTGTTTCTTTCGAGCGTCATAAAACTGATGGCTTAATTATTAACTAAAGCCCTTTTAATTGGCTGCACAGAGATATTGTTACGTTTTTTGTCATTGCGGTTTAAGATGTAATTAATTATTTTTTGGTTGGAAATAAGGTAAAATTAGGTTTCATATTACCTGTACGTTCTATACCATCTATAAATTGTTATCACTTGTAAAATAGACATGTACGTACGAGAAAGAGCAGGAACGTCTCCAGCGCCTTTTGATTTTATTCAGAATTGTCATGTATCTATACATATTTGGTGTTAATGTTTTTTTTCCCGCTAGATATCGTTATAAATAGGTCTCCTAAAGAACAGTTTACAATGTAACAGCAAAATACAATCTGTTGTACGAGTATAATAACCTTCATACTGATAAAAAATAAGCAAACTGTTCCTAAAAATCATTATATTATATAATATTGGACGAATATAAGGCTCTTGCACTAATTTGTAGTTTATGTTAGATCAATTTCTTCGATTCGATTTGCCGTATTACATTTCTTAAATAACTTATTAGTGGAACTAAAGAAAATGAAGAGGCATTTGCGTTGAGAACTTATTATTAAAATTTTACTTCAGACATCCTCGGCATTGATGGAACCGCTGATGAAGATGTAATAATAAATGAGGATGACTTGCATCTTGCAGGAAGTCAATAACAACCGGCTATTCCCCTTGTATGAATTTATATGGGAGACGGAGAACGAACGTGACTTTGGATATGTACTAATAAAGATGGTAATTTTTGTTATCCTCAGGGTGCCACCTATAAGACAACTAATTTAATGGTCTATTTCTGTAGTCGTTGCTGCACACTGCCATTATTGCGGCATAAAGGAAAATAATGTAATCTTAATCATTTTTACCTCTCCGTTTAATAATGCTTAAGTTTATAAGTATGTAGATATATCAACGTAAGTATGCATAACATCAACAAGCTCGTCCATAAGGATGGCTACGAAAGCATTCTTTAAAACATATTTATGTTTACAAATATGCTAAACGTAAAAGCGTTTATGCTTTATAAAAATACTTGTGTTTAAATGCGTACCTGTGTTAATGAGGTGACGATTATGCACATAAGTATGCGTCTAGATCCAATTTGTATGCTTATAACCACTTGCTCATATTTATGTTTCAGCTAATTCTTAATGCGTAATTAGAAGCATCAACATCAACACACTAATTCTAATACATACATATGTACTATCTCAAACATAAAGCAAAATTAGCATTAGTCTACTTTTATTTATTCTTTTATTTATGGTACATTTTTCGCTTATGTGTGTTTGTGTTTAGCTCTGTGTTTATATTTGTATCAATATATATTTATATTCACATTTACATATGTATATGTGTATTTATATTTATGAAATTGAATGAAAAACTCGAAGGCGGAAACGAGACAAATTTTAAACAAGGTACATAACCGTCGTTCCAGTAACCGCCATAGTAATAACCGATCCCACATCCCCACGCTTGCTGCTGCGGGGAGGTCATAAAAGTACATACTCCGCGACACTAACCGAACTTTAATTATAAACAGCTATTAAAGATAATGCAGCCACTTACCACACATCCGCGTTTGCCATACCGATATCTTAAAAGTTAATTTTACATAAGAAAGTCGTAAAGGCTTCCCGTTTTGAAACGCCAGGCAATTTGAGTCCCTCCACACACGTATAACGAGTACATACACTCTCCACATAATATCCCGTAAGATTATCATATTCCTTCAACGCAATAACAAGTGCTAAAACCGTAAATACTTTAAAACAATTTCGTCGAGCTCATCTTGTCCGCTCTTTAGTGCCTATTAAGCATGCTTCATGCTTAAATTGTTATTTATAATACTCGTATACTAATAACATTATGTACCTACAGAGTGAGTCACCAACTTGGAATAAATTCGGTATGGCAAACACAAAAAAATCTCGGACACATCTATATCATGTTTTAATTGCGCATTTTCTAAAAAAAAAATGATAAACTCTTATGCTTATAACCTATTATCTTAATGGACGGGAATGATTCTCGGTTCATAAGAAATCATAGATCCAAGTTTATATATTGTTGTCTCGTCAGTGTGACGTATCTGAGAGCGAATGACGAAAGACGAGCGTGCTGACTATATTCTGACCAGAAGAGCATACGGTGACGTTTGTTACCGTGGATCTCTTGAACCCTCTAGTGTGCTTCAATGGGACTAGATGTGTTCTGATAGATCCAACAAAGTAGAGGACTACTAAATGTCCTTCCCAAAAGCAAACCCTACCCTAAGTTTATGAAATGGCAATGATGTTCTCTTCATCGTCATTGACCAGCAGAAGTTACACCATTGGAAATCATTCTTTTTTTTCGTGAATTTAACGGACTTACTGGTAGGATGTGATTTTGGGAAAGACATTAGGTAGTTGCCGACTTTGTCGAACCTATAATAATTCGGACGCTTAAAGCGATGTAGCTCTAAAGCAAAAGGTTTAGAAGATCGTCACCATTTAACCCTTTGCTCAACATAAGAATAACTACTTAAATCCAGAATTTCAAGTATTCAAATAACAAAACTTAACTTAGCTGAGCTAAATTAACTGAGAGCAAAAATCGCCGTATTTTCTGTGTTACTCTTCGCCAAATCATCTCTTGAAAGCTTTTCAAAACATTAACACCGACTTGCACAACTTCCATATTTTCTAGGAACGGCAACGTTTTCCTCTCAGATGGGTTATTTCGACACAGATCGTTATTGGCGGAAAACAAATAGGTAATTTCGAAATACACGTTCAGCTTTTAATTAAATTTGTTAACTAATTGAAACCGCGCGGCGCGGCGCGGCGTATCCGAACGTAGTCGCATGCCGTAGCCGCAAACGCAACCGCAAATATGCAATAAACTAACGAACTTTTTAATAATACTCTCCCTCGCCAGCAGCGCAACCGGAGCACTGCGCGCACCGCCGCAACTACGCTGTAAACACTTGCGAAGATGATGTTTAATTAAAATCGTATACGAGGCTCGAAGCTGAAGTTGAAACGAGGACGCAGCAGCGCGCACAGCACGCGACAAACGAGGCGGCCTCGAACGTCTTTGTTGATGTTTTCGTTAAATACACCGACAGACAGATACAGCTTTGCTAAAGGCGGCGCACTTTTGTGAATCCTCCTTTTCAACAAAGTAAGTACCTCATACTTTGACGTCACTGTTAAATTAAAGGAAATATTATTAATACAAGTCTATTTCCGAGGCGCCACAAAATGCCATAAAGTCGTACCTAATTAAAGCTGAGCATTTGACTGATTTTTTAACCTAAAGTTGATATTCTTTTTTGAAACATTTCCTTAGTGACCGACATGGACATTTACTTTCTTTCATGAAAAGAAAGTAAATGTTTTCATTTCGTGAAAAGGTGATCTTTATAATCCCGTTATAAAAATAGGAATTGTCAGTAAAAATATCGTTAACATTTTTTTACCAGTCGCCGAAATAATTCAAGATAAGTACGAAAATGGAAATTAATAGGTACATATATGGAATCTTTTGACGCGTTTATGCAATTTTTTTTTGAATTTATCCACTACTTTACAAAATAATTAAGTACATATATGTCTTGAACACATCTATTTGTCTGTTGGTAATCTGTTGGTGAATGAGTTTTTTTTAATTCTTTTTTTTCAATTGTTTTGTGTTTTCAGTCTTGAATAAGAAAAGCTTGACGAAAAGAAGTTGAAACAAAATACTGAAGAATTTTACAAGTTTAACTCTAAAAGAACTGCACACTTCTGAAATCGTTTTTCTGTCTGATAGATGTATCCGTTAATATCTGTCTGCATTAATAGAGATACCAAGGGTTGAGACACCAAGAGTCTTCACGTCCCAACATACTGCAAATAAGTAAACTATGTCAAGTGAACGCTTCGCTTAATGCAACTTGATGCTCATTTTGTCTGCATTTACTGCATACATTCCAGAACGCAGACGTTAACAAGATCCTATCAAATCACCTCGCCCAATGTCCTATCAATCTGAATACATTAGCGCTTGGATAATTTACGACCGTCATCGAATGGACATAACGGACCATATTCATTACGGATATGGCGCCGAATATGGCTGCGATATCCACCGACGTGTACAATTCAGAGGAACCAATTATATTATCCGTGCGCCTAGCGCTCGTCTTCCACAAAGGGCTATCGGCCGCGCGCATTATGAATATCGGTAGTAAATTACGTGCATTACCATAGTAGTATCCTCTATCTACATAGAACCTTGTCGGTAAATGTTCGGCTTAAATGCGCTTACATGTAAACTGTAAATCATTTATTTGTTCCTCGATAACGACTTGTTGCCTTATTTTACGGACTGTTTACACTGCGAAATAATTGGTCAGGTAACTTAACGATGAGTCGGATGCAACGAGGATAATTTAATGTTTGGCTTGCAAAGTGAATACCGAGTTTACTGTTTTATTACTTCGCCTATAATTTTCGTAAATTCACATGAATTGTTAAAATTTTGTAAAGAAAATATACCCTTTTGCATCACTCTGAATAGTCTCTTCTGAATTTATCGTGGTGAATTGTCTTTGTAAATCTATGAACATGGATGCACCATGTAGCGGTGGTATTAAATAAGATAATTGATAAGAAAATACTAGATTTCTCAAAAAAAAGTCTGGAATTGATCTCTGCTGAAATTTTAACCAAGGAATTTTTTATCTTTTTTTTTTGCTTTATTATTACTTATTACATAAAAAAAAACTGGACGTTTTCCGCTCAGTTTTTTTTTTTGTTTTTACGCCGGAGGTTCCAGTACCCACTCAAGACTTCTTACAGGTATATATAAATTTCTCGCAATTTTTGTAGTGTGTTCTTCATTTGAAATTTTCGATCTCAACAAAATTTTCGTCCTCCATTTAATTTGTGTTTAGGAAATATACCTATATCATTAATATTGCTTTATTTTTAGAAGCAAATCTGTATTTTAATCAATACAATAATTTGGAAGGAACATTCATAGAACAATCTTAGAATATGAAATTGAGCTGTCGCCCTGCTGCCGTCAATATCGATGGAGTTCCGGTCTCCATGAATTTTCTTCGTCGCGACTTCGTTGTTGTCGCGTTGTCTTCGCGTTGGTCTGTGGAATCCTTGAGTTTAGAATGTTTTTCTAGGTAAAGAAGTAAAACTACGAAACCACCTAAGAAAGATGTACTTACGAGACTTATATCTACTCTTTAATCTACTCCGTAATGATGATGCTGATGATGCAACTAACGATCCTAAATGACCAACTGCTCCAGTGTGGCAGCAATAAATGGAAGCGAGAATTTCCCAAACTAAAAAAACAGACCGTTATGAGCTGTTAATGAATTGCCCTTCTTAAATGTTAACCAGGGCCGCCTGGGAATTAATTACGATCGCCGAAGAGCGACTCGTGGACTAATTAAATAAAACAAATGGTGGTGCGATGTGGCTAGACTGGCGCGAGCAATCTAATTTGGACTGTGGCATGCATTCACGGCCTACCAAGCAATTTCCCCTATTAGCATACGGCCGGGACACAATATAAGTGCGCATAAGTACCTACATACATACATATATCGGCATTACGGCAAAGCTATGTGTGTCGGAAGGGTCTGTGTATGCCTAGGATGGCTATGCGGAATGCATTCTCACAATGACCCGCGTGATATTGAGAAATACCGCGGTTTTTTTTGAAATTTTTTCACATTTATGAGAAAAGCATTTCATATACATATAGTCAGCAAATTAATGCTGTTTATGTATAAACAGCAAAAATGTAAAAAATGGTATAGCTGCGTGCGACTTTTATATGTTACAAGCAAAAAAGGCCTTAAACATCAACCTTCCAATCAGAACTAGATTTTGTTAAGGCTTTATAGATTTTGAACCGTGGCGGCAATGTTGAGATAAGGTTACTGTGCTTTACGGATATACACTGTGATAAAAGTAATGTTGTTTATCATTAGTTATTTATAGCATTGATTAATTTAACTGTATTTATTTTATAGCACTAGTCCTCGTCTTAGTTGAAAATTCTTCGTGCTATTGGCACATACTAATCCTACTAGAATACGAAACATATTTACTTTTATTATTATTGAATGACATTTTTCTATTGGCAATGCAGTAAATTTTCCAATTTCCCGTTTTTATTAAGTTTTTTTATGATCTCCAAACGCAGTTCTAACGTAGTGGATACTAAAATAAAATTGTACCGAAAAAAATTTGCATTTATGTGTACATCGGTTGGTAATATAAATAAATGGCGATTCGGTCTCATACGCATCTCCGTAAATCTCTCTCCTCTTGCCTAAACGCCGAATATAAACCCCGGCATTTTCAGCATTTCCATTTCGAAGATATTCGGTCATTTTAAATATTTCCTTTGACCTTTAATTCAGTTTCGCGCTATGAAAAGGGTATCGAATTTTTTATAAATGGATTTTATGAAAAGCCATCGTCGCCGGAGCGCTCGTGGGCGCTAATGCTATATATTCGAATAAAAATGCTTATAAATCCATAAAAATGGTGTTATAAAAAGTTTCGGTTTCGGGCAAAATTCTTTCGGCCTCAAGAAGAGCCTGCTATGGGGTGGGGTGAATATTTTAGGATACAAATAAGGAGTATACGGAGGCGTTGGATATATTTAAAATTCTTCCAAAAATTTTATAAAACCTAATTCTACACGATAATCGGAAAAACTGTTATTCCACACGCTGACATTTTAATCTAAGTTTGCGCGCTTGCTGAAGATATTATATAAATGCAATTTTATTTTGTTACGAAGTTTCTAGTCGAAAAGTGGAGAGATAATAAGTAATAGGGTATCCACTACACTGAATAGTAATTGTAAGTGTACATTGTTTTTGCAACATACAGAGCGACAATATTACTGAAACAAATATGCAGAATGTAGGTAACTGCATATATTGCGAAGTAAGCATGTAAAATTATTGTTTTAAACGTGAGTAGCCATTTAATAAACATTTCCTCATAAACTTCATACGTTCCGTTTTCCTCAAAACATCAAATACGTCAAAAAAGGAGACATCTGTTTCATTCTATGATTTACCGATGCTCAACTCAATTCTGATAAGCTTAAAAGATAACACAGAATTTCTTATACAACTCTTCTGTAAGATTACACCCTGTAGGCAGGTGGCAAAATATAAACGAACATCCTGTACACTATCTTTGTAGACACTCGGCAAATCGAGGCAGAAATTGCATTGAACGTGACTACGTGCTGAGTATGTTTCGGAGTACCGCCCCTGCTGGTTTCTATCAATAACCTAATTGATGACTTTTTTCCTTGCGTCGCCAAAATAAATCCGTCAGAGAGTTTAGCTCCGGCAAAGGAATGCATTTGTTAAAACGAAGTGTTTTAACGAACGCCTAAGTTGTTATCGCGTTTAAGACGTTGGGCGCTCTCATACTTAACAGTTCTCCAAACAAAGTAATGAAAAATTACTGGGCGGAAAAATGCGCTTTCTTTCCTTTAAATAAGAACTCAGTCCCTTAAAGTTTGTCGCTTGCGTAATTAAACTGAAACTTTTCTCGAATTCTTAATTAAAAACTTAATCTTCTATAAATTACAATTAGATACTGCGTTCAACTTATCCCAAAAAGTTTTCGTCTCCTCGAAAGCGTTATCCAGCCTTCGTCGGTTTATCTGCTTTGTCCCAGACAGGATTTGCAAAAAGCTCGTACTTCTAACAAAACAATTACAACCCTCGTATACAGTCATTACACGTGTCTCTTAGATAATTTCGTTTGTAAATTAAGGAGGGATTCTAGTGCAGAAGCTTATTTATTACACAATTTTTCCGATTTTATTTCAAGAGGTTTTGATTTTTTTCTATATTCAACAAAATGTATCTAACCTAAAATTAAGCTTGGCCAATTCATACATATGTATGTCTTTAACATGTACAGGCGTGAAATTGTTGTGATATGTGGTGTTTGACAGCTTTCAAGATAGAAATTCTAAACCAAAACAGTTTGTGTAGATTCTACGAAATATTCTTTAAAATGGAGTTCTCCTTGAGAGATCCGAACTTATCTAATTTCCCCCAAGGTCCTGTTAACACCATGTAATTCCTTTTTGTGGCCGTACTTAATGACAACGATTTTCGGTTTCTATTAACAATCTTGATCGACGTGTATTATTTAAAATCTATAAAAATCTTGATGGACGAGTTGTATTATTTAGAATACGCAATTGCGTGTCTTCCGCTCTTTATTTATTAAAATGCTTACAATCTTGTGATATCGACGATTACCTTATCGCGCTATCCGATCGGTAGACATCTGCAGGAGAAATTAAATTTTATGTATTCGCGTACACGTCCCCCCATTTCCCTAATGTGCATTTTATTCGCAGCTCGAACGGCTTCAGATATCATTCTTGTAACGGTACAACATGGTATTCCTTTCAGAAATCACAACATTTTTAATATAACTCCGTGGTTACGGGCATCCGACGAGGCTCTTTATTGAGAAAGGGCGAAACGCGGCTTATTTGTACTTGAAAAGACTTGATACTCTCAGAATTTAATTCGGCAGCGCTGAGCTATAGGGACATAATGAAACCCAAAAACCAAACAATATATATATATATAGTCATAATGTGTACATTCAAATTATCTTGATACGACGCTCCTGAGTTTCTCGTGACAATTTAAGCAGGCGAAAATAGATCGCTTCTAGAAAATATAAAATATACAACACACGGTATTGTTACATTTGCAAAAAACAAATTTTCTAGTAGTATGAAGACCGGTTCGTTAATAGCTCTTTGGCTACTATTGGTTAAATTATGTAGCTGCACTCACTACTTTCTAACATAACTTTATACCAGATTTTCAAAAGTACAGAGCTGTATTATGTATATATTTTGTCATTCCCCTCGAGAAGTTCGCTCAGTATCTTTTCCGAGCTCTCAAAAGCAGTGTAAATTGACGTTTTGCGAATCATCCATTAAGTAACGTCATGAAATTGGGAAGCACCCGCTATAATAAAGCAGTTAAATATCTATGATCTATTTTAAGGGGTCTTTCTACCTTGACAATAAAAACGAGTTTTATATATTTGTTTTTAGAAAAATAATCAAGATTTCATTTTAAAAATATGCTGGTAGGTATTTATTTATTCTCACTTTAAGAGTAGGTACAATTTTTTTTTATTTTTACGTGTTTATTTGGTTACACGAATTTTTTCAAAAAAAACATAAAAAACGGTTCATTTCGGCCGTCTGGAACATCGGCAAAAGCAAATTATTAAGTGTTAAAGTCGCTATAGCTTGAACCAAAAGAAAAAATGTCATCGAAAAATAACAAAATGATGGCCGTTTTCCAAAAAAAAAAAAAAATTTGGGGCCTTAAAATAGATTGAAAACCGGAAAATTCGTATCTATCGTTTTCATTTTGGTCCAAGCTACTAAAAAATATGTACAATAAAATATTAAAAAATCAGAGCAAATGGTTTTGCAGAGAAAGAGGTAGTTTTTCTTAAATCAGGTCAACCAGGTCAAAGACCACGGCTTCCAGAAAATCGAGTTTAATGTTTTTAGAAGGATATTTTTAAAAAAGCTGCTATACATAGGACTTTCCTCCTCATTACATTTTTACTTTCAGTAATCAATGTTAACCTTAAAAAAATAAAAATTATTTTATTTTTTTCAAGGTAGAAAGACCCCTTAATAAAGTAATGACGTGCACGCTGCTCTGCCTAGACAGGCTGTGATAATCGTCTACAAAATAGGTATACCTAACATATTTATTACGCGCTTTTCGTATAACGAAAACAAAGTGAAATAATACCGTGCACTTCCGACACAGTTCAGGAGAACGTAACCCGTTCCAGTTATTACGAACCATCTCTTTGAAGTACTTATTTCTGAGGGACCGGGCGAGGCCTCGATCTCGGCTCGGCATTCCAGCCAGCGAGGCCGGCATCCGTACGTTCGTTTCCAGCGAAATTTATGTAGCCGGGCATCAACAAAAGGCGCGTCGAGACGGGGCATTAAGGTCTATCCAGTTAGATATTTCACCCTTCCCGAAAGAAGCGGCGCAATTAAAACGGCGAAAAAGAGAGAATTTATGCGTTCGCTAAAACGCCGGCCGTCAGAAAGGAAGGTATATATCAGGCGATCGTGATTAACAC
Organism: Aromia moschata; assembly: GCA_029963805.1. Lineage (NCBI taxonomy): Eukaryota > Metazoa > Arthropoda > Insecta > Coleoptera > Cerambycidae > Aromia > Aromia moschata. Next base: position 219,008 of record JAPWTK010000044.1, read on the forward strand.
ATACTGGAAGTAAATTACCCGCGAACAGAGTTCGGTTGCTGTGAAGTATCTGCATTCCCCGCGGGATCAAAGCGTTGCCGCGACGGCCCCAGAAAAATGCCGCAAAAACTTGGAATGGGTCCAGTGCACCGCCGCGCCCCGTTCTTTTCGCGAATCGTCGTCCGTCATCGTCTGGAAAGATCAAACTAGTAAAGGCCGTTCACGATAAATAAGCAATTATGCCATTTTCATCCTAGTACTTACATAAATATAGCAGTTAACATAAAAGTAATAATAATAAATTAATAATAAAAAAAATAAAAACAAGCTTTTATTTAAATGCTCTAAAAAGAAGAAAATATACCTTAAATTGAATCAAACCCATCAATTTATTACATTACACAATTTATACGATATTAAAACTTGTCACGAGATTTACTTGTGTAGATGTATTTACCTATTTTATAAAATACATTTTTTTTCTTAGATTTTCTTATGTCAAGATCAAGTTACATAATTATTACATTCTTGTTTATCTACACAAGTAAATCTCGTGACAAGCTTTAATATCATATAAATTGTGTAATGTAATAAATCGATGGATTTGATTCAATTTAAAATTTATTTTCTTCTTTTGAGAGAAGTTTAGAGTAAGCTTTAAATAAAAGCTTGTTCTTAATTTTTTTATTATTAATTTATTATTATTTTCTTCGTATTCTTCTAGCAAACCCTTTCATTTGATACCCATATCATGGGAGTGCACAAAAAATAACTATTCCGCCATCTTACACCGTCCGCCATTTTGAATTTAGAATGACATAACTTAGCTGACCATGCATTGTCATCCAAACTAAACGTGTATGCAAAATTTCATCTCAATCGGTTGAGGATAACTACTTTCAAATTCAGTTGCAAGATTTGACCAGAACATACCTACATACATTGCAAGTTAATTAAATAATAAATAAAAACTTGTAACTTGTAAAAAAAAACACAAGGTAGAGGTACTTATCTAGTACTGGTACGCATCTATCAGGGAAACTTTTAATTTTGAGCTAATACCCTTTGCAACACTGTGCGATTGCGATATCAGTATGCCAATAAAATAGTCGATTGGCATCTGACAGTTACGTTGTCAGTTTTGTGTGATTTTTTTTTGCATATTAACGTATGTACACATACATAGTGCTTTTACAACGAAAGGAAGACATTCAGTATTTCTGATTGGGTTTTAGGTTTTACGAAACAGGCGGACTTTGTTGTTTTAAAGATATTTTTTTTAATAAATGCCATTTCCAATTTGTAATTTTTTTTAAAATGATATCCCCAATTTTTTTTTCAATGGATTTGTAGAGGGATATTTTCAAAGCACAGTAGTGTATGAAAAGTAAATGTCGAAAAGGAAAATTCTCCAGATATTTGACTATAAAAAGTTATTTATTATTTTGAACTTAAACGTACGCCCATAAGGATTTTCAGGAATGTTAGTGGTGGATCGGCGATTACCAACATGGTGAAGTACACAGAGGTCATTTTAGACTTTATTCTTATTAATTACTTGCACTAATTTTTATTATTATTACTACTTTGTACTGTAATTTTTATTGTTATTTTATGTTCTTCCAGTATGAGGTTGCATTTGTAAAAATAACTAGTTTCATTTTTTTTTTTACAAATTATATAACTTTTAGGTATAGTTGTTAGAAAATGTATTATTAAATTTGAGACTAAAGTATTTTACAATAAAATATGAATTTTTAGAAATACACGTCAATATTGTTTTGCTTTGCATACACTTTTGTTTTTGAGATGTATTTTGCAACCCACGTATTTATGATTTTCTTACTGTTGCAGGCCACATGAATTCTGTTAGTATTCCACATTTTCCGTCACTGCTACGATGATTTGTCAACGTGTCATTCCTCGAGATTAAGCAGGACGCTCGTCATAATATAATAATAACGAAAAAACACTCCGTCCGTCTATTTTTCTGACTCGAACTGCGACGTCACCTCTAGATTTCCCCAGCGAAGCTTTATTTTGCCCCGGTTACAAAGGCAATTCCGATTCATTCCGTAACTTGATATTTCCAGCAGAGAGGATTCCATTTCACAACAATAATAGGATGCGTTTAGTTCCAGCTGCTTACCTTTCTATTAAATTAGCTCCCGATGGATCCATTTGAACGTTTTAAATGGTTAAATATCTGCTCGAATTACCGGAGTAAAAAATCCTGAAAGCTAAAAGGGTTATCAGAGCAAACTTTCTCATTTTGTGGGTGCACTCGACTGGAAACCGGTCTCGAACTGGACATATCACGTTATGTATAAGTATAAAATGTCTATGTCACCTGGGAATAATTTTTACATGACAAAGTGTAAGACAAAAAATGTCGACACTGCAGCTGGTATTTAATTTAAATGTATTTAATAGAGATCAAAGTTGTGCGTATATGTATTAATTGGGATACTTGGGGTACATGTTGCCATTTCGAAAGTTTCATCAACTCAACATGTTCGACTTTGCGTACTTACGAGTTGAGTTATTGCTCCAAAACTTCGAAAGTTCGCATTCTGTTTCCAATTTAATGACAGAACTAGGAGAGTGCAACGGAACAGCTATGCAATTAATAAAGAACGATAAGAGGAGATCGCAACTTTAAGAAGGTAGAATTGGAGTTCTCATTACAAGAAATTGGTTTAAACCTGATCCTTTATCGTTAAAGAATGTTGATCGCTTACTAATCGACAGAAATCCACAAATAAAAATAAATCTGTTGTAGATTCTCGAAAACACACATAATAAATTTTTTATGAGTACCTACATTGTCGAATCCCATTTTAAGGTTTTAATCAACAATACTGAAATAATTTGCAACGTAGGATCGCTTGTTTTATTTTCCCGGATTTGAAACAATTTTCCCTGTAATATAATTTACTGCAGTTACCTACTGCTTTCTGTCGTGGTAACTACGTTTTACAGTAGCGTAATTAAATAGATTTTGCTTTATTAAGGTTATGTTATATACCAGTGATAGATAAATTTATTAATCATCCAACATTAATGCAGAATTGATCAACTGTGCATTCCAAATTTAATGTATTTAAATCTATATGAACTAGTTCGACTTCAACGTGATATTTATGATATTCGAAATTCAAATTAATGTTTTCAAAAGTGGTTTAGTTTAGTAAACCTGTATATATTTAATCATTAATTTTCCTACGTGATACCTACTTGAACTAGCCAATTTCAAAAACGTATAAAATATATTGTTCAATATTCGTAATAACAGAGATTTCTTGAAAAATTAAATGGACTACCGTTAATAAATAATTATTATCATATTTGAATGAGAGGCGTAGTGAAGTCAGTGAGTCGGCTTCTAGAAATCTGGAAAACCATCATCTAACGTTAATAAAAGAAAGACGCATGGCAATTAGCCAAATGATTTGATTGAGATAGAAGATGATGAAGATGAATTAGAAATTTATCAAATAAAGTTATGTCCATTTCTTGCTTGCTGCACCGAAGTAGAATGTTTATCTTTTTCGAAATAGAAACATTTAATGCTGTGTTACGATTAGGTATGTAAGATTGGATTTGTTGGATTTTTTTGGCACAAGAGCGCGCGTTCGGGTTTACAAAATATTCAGTAGTTTTGAGATGGTAGAAGAATAATGATTTTTAAAATATCACATTATTAAGTCTATTCTCATGTCCATTTAAAATACAGGTCATATAAACAGGTCACAGTTATGTACCTAAGACATGATAGTCATAAAGACCATAAAGATCATATGCCCTTCATATAGGTCATATAGGTATCGGACATAAAGGTCACAGCGGCGATAAAAGTTATAAATGTTTTAAAATGTAATGTAAAAATGCTCTGGAAAAGATCATAGATTATAATCTATATACCTGTATGATCAGTCATATAGGTCAAAAAAAGGTATGAAAGTCATATAGGTCAAAAAAAGTCACAAAGAATATACTTAAATGTCATAAATGTCAAATACGTCATAAAGGTGCACAGAGATACAAAAATCACACTTTTATGAATACAACCTACTTTTAAGTATATTTTATCTAAATAAATGTGAAAAAAATATAAGTGGAATGTATTTATTATTATATCATTTAATTTACATAAGTGGATATCTAGCGATTTATTTGGCAGCGGTTTTTCCGTTGGAAATTTGAGTGAACGCAACAAAACAATGTTTCTCATGATGTGTTCAGTGATACACAATAATTTGCCATGGAACATCCCTCAGTACCATATTTGTTACCAAAAAAGGTTGGCAATACGAGATACCGCACTTACCACTCTCCTATCCGAATCCACGAATATTAGTTTCGTATATATGTATGTATGTATGTACATAAGATAAAGGCCCTATTTCGAACAATTCACTTACCAACCTCGACATATATTTTACGGCCGCCATTGAAACACGAAACCGCGGATCGCGTTGCGAAACAAGAATAAAAGGCTGCGAATTTACCGACCGAGAGCGATTGTAAATAAAGACGCGATCCGTAACTTGATCGCGGGACACGTACCCACCACCTCTGTGGGTATCGCCGACACCTCTCACAAAAGGCCGGTGCTGTTGATCGCGCGACTTGAGGAACCGCTCGCATTTGAATGCGTCTCGGTGCATGTGTCGGGAAGTTTGGGCGGCTGGCTGCATTAACGCGCTTAATATTTGGACAACCCCGACGCACATACCCATACCTTACCTACGGCTTATCAACGCGCGGCTTTAATTCTGATTGAAAGGCCCGTCGCGATTCGATTGTAAAAGGGGGTCTTTCGAGCTCGCACCGTTTAAACGAAGAAATAAAATGCTCCTCAGACGACGGACGCAGAGAAAACAATTGGAGAGAGAAATGTCACCTGGAAATATACCGAGTGACACAGGTGTACCATCCTTTTAGTATTGAAAATACTTCTGGGCGCGTATTAATGGGAGCTGTCTTGCGAAATATTAACGCGAGCGACATGCAGCGACTCGACATGGTCACCTAACTGTTTGTCACGTTAGGTTACATGTGTAGTCATCCACAATTTGATGACTGTTCAAGTGGTCCAAGGCTTCCGTCGGATGCCCGAGATTTGGTGACTTGCTGAAATGGCAAAACGACATCCGAGATGCAGGGCACTTATACACAATTCGAGTACGTTGAATAAAAAACTTCCCAGCAGTACACCGTTTAGTGAAAATGTGCCTGCGTATTTTATGAACTGATGTTGAATGTAAAATAAACATTTGATATTTACTTATCGTTGTAATAGGATGAGCAGATTTGTTATTTTATTAATTTACACTAACATATATACAGGGTGATTCATTAAGAATATGTAAGTAATCTCTAAACTGGAAGATTTACATAATTTTCTAGATACATCAAATGAAAGGATTTGGTATCACACTCTGTATAAATATAATGGACTATGGAATGTGTAAAGTGCGTAACAAAAATAGTTTTAATTGTTTACATTGTAAACACTTTTGAAATCATCTCTGGTTCATGGTCGAATTCAAGGTTGCTGAGTGGATGGATTCTTAGAATCCAAGCCTAATTATTATTATTATTAATACTTTGTTGAATTATGACGGTCCATTAAAGTTTTGTTAAAGTAGTTGGATTATTGTTTACAACACACTTCTGCAGTTAGGTAGATACACACTTCTGCAGTTCCTAACAAATTAAATTAAACATTGACTTGTTTTCGAATTTTGCATGAAAACGTGGCTGAACATTAATTTATGCCTTACGTTATGTAAGCACTATATTAAACAATTGACAAGAAATTGTCCACAGGTCAACAATGCATTGAATATCTGACTTCTTAAGAGCTAGACTGGCTAGTAGAGTTGGTTGCTCTTACCAATGCCCCATTGAACGAAGTTGAGGATTGACAATGCTGTGAGGAGTCTATTGCGAACAGTCCTCTTCTTTGCCTCGGGACTTTTTGGCATCTTTTTGGCAGTTCACCAAAAACCAGTTTGTGTTTGTATAAACTGCCGATTAGCACTATCAGACACCAACACTTGTGAAATGTCACATCCTGGTGGACAATGTTGCTTAAACGCCGATCTCACATCTACAAGATATTCTGCTATTCATCGGTGTGGATTTCTGCCTGTTTGTGAAACTAAGTAATAGTCTCTTAGAGCATATCCCTGCCCCAAATGGTTTTCAAGTATACGGCGGGCCAAATTCATCGCAACTGCATCTATATTCTCGGTACACTGTAGGTAGTCCACGGCAGCAATTCCATTGTAAAGGCACATGATGACGATCAACTGACTAATTGAAAACATTTTTGTTAGAATATGCACGGCAAAGAAATCGCAAACCTAACTATCACATGCAAGGTAACCCGTTTAAAACGACAAGACCTTCAGGGTCAAACCGCCAAAAATCGTAACAACAAAACTGTGTTTTATTTTTATTATAATTTACTTTAGAAATTTCTACCAGCTGTGTCTGGTATTTTCAATACCCCTACGATACTTGCGTTTTCGAATTTTCAGCATCTTATGTTCATTACAAATGTAAAACTTTTGTCATATAAGTTACATTCAAAGTTTAGCGCGTTAGCTCAGTAGGTAAAGTGCCAGGTGGGAGATTATTCCGAAAGCTGTTATCCACGCGGGTTCGAATCCCGTCTGCGGCAATCGGCACGTATCATAATTTTGTTGTGTGGTCTACGTCTATTTTATGTGTACTGTCCCTCTGCCACAATCGTAACGATTCCTAGAGGGAGAATGTCAATTTATTATGTGGTGTGACTATATTTATACAACTTCCGACTTCACAGGAAGTGCCCACCAACATTCGACTTTCAAATGCTACGCCCTATATGTTATTGAACATATGTTTATAATGTTGTATATTATATATCTAACATAATTAAATATATGTATGTTGCCGAAACTGTGAATTGCTGCACGCCCACCATTGGAAGGTCTTAAACCACTTTCAGCAAACCTTTTGGTCTTTTTTTGGGGGGTTTTTTTTTATTATCCCGTTATCCCACGTGGCCTTTCGAGATTTGCATTGTCCCGTTACCCTTTCAAAAATTAATAACCAACTAGACAACCAACGGTGCTGCACCCTCTTATCAGTATTAGCCGCTGCCAGGACATATGAAAAAACCTCAGCATAATTATCACCCCTTGATTACCCTCAACAAAAATGCATTTTACCCCTTTAGGAGTAACTACCCGCCGGTTTGGAACCAATGGTTTAAAGGAACCTTGTTGGATAATATGTACCCACTTATTTTTCTACTCTATAAATTAATATCGAGATTTCCACGCAGTGTTTCTGGCTTGACATTTGGCGAAGGCGAAGAAGTGTATTAGATTAGGTTACGGAATGAGTAAAACCGAGGGGAGCGCATACACTGCTTACTAGGAAACTAAATCAACCGTGCACATGCTCCGTTTATAAATTTCCCCTCGGTTTTTCTCCGATGTGAAATGTTAACAAGGGATATCATTTATTTCATTTAGTTCACTTCATTTGGGGTTGAAATACAAAGCGCTCTCTATCTATCACCTTTTTACGGGAGACAGTAAGTGGTATATTAAATTAAAATAAATCGATGTAGTTCTAAGTTGAGCATAGTCGGAAATTGGTTTAGATAGTAATAATACTTATTTAATTGACAGGTACTACCTACCATTATAACCAAAGATACCTGTATTAAATTATATTGGCTCAAAATAAGTTAAAAATGTTGTGTAAAAAGATAACTTACACTACGACTAGGGCTCAATAGGATTTAATTAATTTCTGTATAGACAAAGTGACTTATGTAATATCGAACACTAATATTGAACAATAGTTTCTAAATTACTGTGGGATATTAATTAACAATTCTATATCACATCTACACCTAATCCAGGCACACGAGGCCTCACTTTTTAACAACAATCGCCTCGGTTATCCCGCTCGTTTATCTGCCAACTTTCAACCCCCTTACAGACGTCGTTGAAAACGAAATTTACGACCATAAAGGGACGGCCATTGTAATTTTTAACTCGTTCAGTCTACCAAGTTAATTAAGGGACAATTTCGTACATAATTTTTTTGTCGGGTCTCGTATCTCATAATATGAACCCATGGTATTTTAATTTGGCTGTCATGCGTGTATCCCTAAAAAATATATAGATACGAGCAAAGTTGGTTAATCCATTTCAATTTTCTGTTAATTAGCGGAGCACGATACGAGATGGCGCGCATTACGCTAGGCAGTCGTTAATAAAAGGAACTTTCCCATTTTTTCGGATTAATTATGGAAATATGGAAAGTTTGGCATTCGCCTGTTGTCGTATAATAAATTACTGTTTTGATTTATTGTGTTTTAACGTGCTCGTTAATAATAACATTCTACGGCGGTCCGATTAAACAGTAAATATAAATAATATTGCGAGTCTGCGTTATCTGAAACACGAAATGATTCGTGGCGGTGATATGCGACGGCATGTTTACAAACGCAATTAAAACAATAGCTAATCGTTTTATTTTTTGTTTAGTCTTATAAAAAAATATAATGGTCCCCGGATTAATATGTACGTAACAGGAAACTAACAATTAATATAAAATAAGGTAATTTGCAAGTTTGAAATAAAATCAGTAGGTAACTCTCTTCGACAGTTTTAAAAAAAAATACTCGATATTTCAGTAGGGAACTGAAAAGGCAAAACATATATACCGCGACGATAGCTCAGTGGGTAAAGTGCCAGGTGAGAAGATGGCGATTACTCCGAGAGGTATTATCCGCGCGGGTTCGATCCCCGCCTGTGGCAATTGGCACCTGTCACAGGGTTTGGTTGTGTGTCCTACGTCTTTTTCATGTGTATTCTCCCTCTGCACAGTTGTAATAACTCTTAGAGGGAGAATGTCGATTTCTTTGATGTGATTTTATTTATTTTTTATTATATATAAATTATATGTGGCATTTTGTAAATATCATTACTCATAAATCGTAAGCGGTACTTATTTAACCAATTTTGACTATATAACATTCCCACATATTATGATCATCAAAATGTAGCATCTAGAAATAAAATAAGTTTGTACGTCTCTGAAAAGCGACGACACTTATATAGGTATGTAGGTATATGTATGTAGCGATGCAATTTCTATTCTAACTCACCTCTTCTAATTCGAAAATAGCGGCGCGTTTAAAAATTGCGCAGCCAGTAAAACGGCATACCTAGAGCATCACGAACATTAAATATAAAACATTAAATGCGCCCATAAAAGTGAACACTTACAATTCCGGATGCATTTAACTTTATTCGTTTTGGCTCGTAAAACCCAAAACACGACGGAGCACACACAATACACAAAAAAAAAAACAATACGTACGTACATATGTTTACTAACAGGCGCGTAATTTATTTTTTCCTCTATACTTTGTACTTTCCGTTCACGTAAGCGGCTGACGCTAATGAAGACAAACTCCGCCGGAATTTCTCGGAGAGAATACGGCTGCACCTGCTCGCGAAGTAGTTACGAGACAATAAGAGGTAAATATTAATTAATTAAGGCGGTAATTAATGACACGGTAAATGACAATTTGTTGACGCTAAATTAATTTGGGCGCGATTCAATCTTGCGTGCCAGAGACAGATTCCTCTTCGAGACGCAACCCATTTGTCCGCATGGATTCCGTTGGATGCTGTTAAGTTGAGTGAGTATGTGTAAGGAAAGTATGTACCAAAGTATAGTGGCGATATAGTAGGATAAAAATTATTGTGATTCTCGTATGGCTTGGACCGTTCTTAACGCTCCAATTTTAAATTCAATGTAACATAAGTTCAACGAAATTTGACCTCAAAGTACGTAAGCTTTGCTGATTCAAAAGAATATATGCCTTTGATAGGTTTGGGCCTAAAATTTGTTTTGCAATCTGGCGTTTGATAGTTTTCTAACTTCCATATGTTATAGTCCTAGACCAAAACAATAAGAGGTAAGGTGGTGGTTTGCACAACAGGAAACGGTAGATGACAGATATGTAGGTAAACGGTTTATGGTAAATTCCTACTTCACAAACGGACGGATTATATGAAAAACTGACATATTATCTCAAAGACGAAGATCATATGACATATAACCATTTCTTTTTGTGGCCGTACTTAAAGAACACAATTTTCCAAGTTTCTATTAATAACCTTGATCGACGTCTCATCTCCTAGAAATTTTTTTCGATTCTAAGTATATAATGAAACGTTGTTTTTAAATGTTTTTTTTTTCAATTATAATGCATATTTTTTTCAAGAGAAGAGTCCAGGAGAAAAACTTACCTATAATGCCTATAGCTCAAGCTGTCAAACGCATGTTTGTAGCATGTCAACCATATTCGAGAAAATTCGAGACATACATACATTTTTTTTCTCAATGCCACATTGAGATTTATTTAATTCTAATTTATTTGAACGCTCTATACAATTAACAACAAAGTAAAATACAAACAACCGAGCTAACGTATATAATACTTTATTGATGAGCGACAATACTCCGAAACAACGATGTCCGCGGTTGCTTCGTTGTTCTTTTGGGTTTTAAACCACCATTTTTCCTTAATGCAAAGTAAAATCATTTTGAATAAAAAGAAACTGAAGATTATCGCCACCCTGCTGTCTTAAAAAAAGATAAATACTTGAATTTATTTAGAGAGCCTGATTCACTCATGATGTCAACGATATTACGTATTCTATGTACCTACATAATATAACGAATTTCGCCTTAGGTGTAAACAATTAAAAATTGATAAAGTGGCACTCTCTTCTTACCGAGACTCCGGCAAATGATTTACGACCTTTTAACAGGCTTCCATTAAATCAAGACGCACGCATAAATCACCCGAATATTTTATTTATTTATAAAATCGTAAAAATACATTTACGTTCTTGAGTCTCCTCCTTTCTTGTTCGTCTCTTAGCACATTCGACAGGCCGAGGCGGAAAGTATTTTTTTCGTCGGGCGCGGTTTTATCTTAAAACGACTTAAAATATTTAGAGGTTTAGAGTGGGTCACAACAGGGTATTTTTCTCACGTATTTTTATCCGACTCGGGCGGAAAATGAGACGAAAGGAGCGAGCCAACGAGCAACGTGCATCCGAAGTCATGCTATTTTATAATTTATTGTTATTAAAGCTGTCGTACTCTCGAGCCGGAGGATCTTTTCAATATTAAGACGCGGTTTTCTGTTCAGGAAGGAGTTTTTAGGCTTTGCGGCTTTTTTCTGAGAATTATTTATACAATGTTTCCGAAAAAGTGTTTTAAAGATCGTTTTAAAACAAAAAACAATCTAAAGTAGACAGTCCAAGCCATCTCGGTATCTACAAATTATATAATTTTTTTAGCTTCAATAATTATATAAGTAATTTATTATTAAAATTAAACAAACAATTTAAATCAGAAAAAAAATAATTAAATTCATGTTATACATTTCTAGAATCAGGACTTTATGTAAATGCATTGTATTTAAAATTGAGAATGTACTCTGTTTAAAAAATTACCCTTGACTTTATCACTCGCAGACGGTTCACCCTGTAGCAATTAATACGTGAAAATACAGCAAATTAAAATCAATAATCGACTGTCACGGAAAATTATGTCAAAATTGTTTGTTTAGCTAATAATGGTACGCGTGAATTTATGAACGCAGTGTATGTATTTTTCGCAACTGTACCTAATTACTCTAAGAAATTATTATTCAAATGACCTGATTGGTGTATGTAGTAAGAACACAAAATGTATACTTTAAACATACTATTCAAAAAAATCACAGTCAACTCAAGTTGTCGACTGCGTCAGCAACACAAATTGACAATTTACACTCCTTTTAAACACGACGAATAAATAATTAAAACAAAATACAAAAAATTAATTAAGAATTTAAATTGAATAATGTATTCCAATTAATCTCTTAAAGGCTCCGTAACTGACGTGACATCTGACCACCTGAAAATATTAATCTTTAATGTGGGTATAAACACCGCAGCAAGAAAGAAGCCAGATACAATCTCCTTACAACTAAAACAACCTGATATTAATTAGCCCGATTCACAATGACCAATAAAATAGCCCGCGTTTCCACCTTGGGAGATACTTTATTAATGTTTCGATTAAGCGAAGAGATAAATCCAATAAAAATATTAAGCCACCGTGAAGGCAGCGTGGATATTAGATCAGTTAACGTCGCGATTGATTGACAAGATTAAAATATAAATAATGGTATTACTTTGTATGGAGATAAATTTTAATTAGTCGACGTCGAATTGAGGAAGGGAAATCTGGAGGTGCTATTTTAATGCGGGAACAAAAAAAGAATCGACAGCGACGCGGAGTTGAAGTAGCGTTATCTGACATCGACTTAAATGCGATATTAGAGGCCGTCACTTCTGTGTCAAAATAACTTAAGATATAGGTATGGGCGTCAAGTTGTTTTCGTTTATAATAATAGTGTGACTACTATCGAATCCTCTGGAAAAAAAATCACCCAAATTGGCGTCATAATTATTTATCATCTTTTTAATATTGCAGAATAAGTAAAGTTGCCCGATATGTCAAGTTTACCTATATAAAGCATCTGCAATATAAAATGTAAAACAGTAAAAAAAAAATAATAAAGAATAAATAGGACCAACAATATTTTCAGATAAATATACCTATATTCTATTACTCTCAATAATAATGTAAACCAGATGATTATTTGAAATTCTCATTCAAATACCTCGTATAAAACATATTTGTTGATTACAAATAAATGTCTCTCTGATGTATGGAAATAAAATTTATGCTTATTTAAAATCCAAGATGTAAACGAGGCAAAGAGACGGTTCAGTCTACAGTCAAACAACATTTCCAAGAACACCTTGCTGGAAACGTGCAGTCACTCACAACTCTTGGAATCAGTAGATATTTTTGGTAATATGATGCACATCGCTAATGCTATTTGTGGATTAGAACTGCCACTACATTGCATCGAATAGCGGGAAATGCTTATTTCGCTATTACATTATGTTAATTACATTTTTATAAACAATTAACACATTTATCAAAACATTTATAAAGAATGTGCTACAATCAAGACCATTCCCATGTTTAAACGGTTTTCTAATATTGTCTGTATGTACGTGAAATTAAATAAAATTTCAACCATGATATTGCGAAAGAGGGTAAAAATCTCATTACCCGTCACACATAAACATTTGAGTAAATAGTTTTTTTTTAATGTACAAGTAACGGGGTTAAAAATGTCAATATATTAATATCCATTCTGTGAAGAAATAAATTTCTTAAATAAAAATGCGATCCACATAGTTACCTACATATACATATATGTATGTATACATAACTCTTAAACGAACATTAGACGACACATGGAGCTGAACAAGAAAACACGTAACTGAATAAGCAAAACATTGGAAACCACCATCGTTTTCAATTTCTTCGTATGACAAGAACAAAGGTGTGTGAAGTTAGCACCCCCAAATTGGAATTTTGAGTCCATTTTGGTCTCATTATTTTGACCAAGTTTTGACCAGTTTTGAATAGTAAACAGTTTATTTTGACCACCTTTTGTTTAAAAATGCGGAGCGAAACTGAGTTTTTGAGCATTTTTTTCCAGTCCGCACCTCCCAATTGGAATTTTTGAGCCGATTTCGTGTTCATGTATTTCTTAGCATTTTTTATCCGATTGTGATGAAAAGTGTACACGCACTTTCTCTGCTCACAAACGAGTGTACAAAATGTCATCCATCGATATTGTAGAAGTCAAGGATTCATTGTATGATATCGTGCGATCTACTTCACTTACTTGAATGACATTTTGTACACTCGTTTGTGAGCAGAGATAGTGCGTGTACACTTTTCATCACAATCGCATAAAAAAATGCTAAGAAATACATGAACACGAAATCGGCTCAAAATTCCAATTGGGAGGTGCGGACTGAAAAAAATGCTCAAAAACTTAGTTTCGCTACGCATTTTTAAACAAAAGGTGGTCAAAATAAACTGTTTCCCCTTCGACCCATAGAAAATGCTCTCAAAATCCATTGCTCTAACTTTCAGGAGCCTAGCATTTGCATTCAGTAACCAATAAGTTGAGTACAGTGCCTTTAAATAATCTCTATAAAATTCAAGCAGTCAACGAACTCAGAACTAGCGCTCTCAAAAGAATCAATCATTGCCAGTGATTTTCGGGAAAATCTAACAACGATGACATTCTCGATAACTGTTTAATGTATGTCGCTGCCGGTTTGCGGTCAGATATTGCCAACTCCATAATAAAATTCCAACATACCTACCCACCCTAATTGAGAATTTATCTTTTTCGCACCGTACTTTGATGTAAAAGTGGCGAATGCTATCCATTGCGGGGCGGTCGAGCGGCAAGGAGGGGGAGCACAATAAGGACGCGAAATGTACAGACGCGTCGACTGCAAGGAACGCGCTGGGAGTTTAGAGTTAGTTTCCCTTTTCTGGCGTCTCCGCCCGCTTTTATAATAAAAAAACGACCGTATATACTCATTCGCGAGAGTCTCGAAAAGCCATTATACGGAAAGGACGAAATGTGCTCATTTCTATAAGAATTTCAAAAAGCTATTACGTAAAGTGCTCTTGTGAGGGACGGCGACGAGAAAAACAACGGTTTATTGTAAACGTAAATTAAAGAAGACTGCATTCTAGTGCTGCCTTGGTGCAGTTCTAATAGGGTATTTAGTTATTAACTGCTAACATAACCACACAACGAAGCAGTTGAGAAGCCTAATTCTAAACGTTCCTTTATTCATTTCATAAAACAAATGTACCTATTACCTTGAATTAATTCATATTAAATTTAATTTAATAGAAATAATGTACAACCTGAACATCCATGATCCGACCATGCGTTAGTCCGAACTTCAGCCAATCCGAAGAGTGGACGCTCGAAATGATAATCCGAACAAACCTTGATTATTCGAACATCGTACGGTTTTAAGACTTTGTTAGGGATTTTAAATTTAGTATACACAGACTAAGTTTACCATTAAAATTTGCTTTACACTAATTAAAAAATATAGTATCTATTAAACATAAAATTAAATATACAAACTGGGATGGCAACTTTTCCACTCAATCCTTCACATATGGAGTAAGTTTATTTTATTTGCATTATGTTACTGTGCAAGCATTTTATTTTCTATCGCGACATTTTGTTCAGAATGTTCAGATGAATCATACGTAGGTATATCTGATCAAGCCTTTTCCAGTAAACTAAAAATAATTATTCTAAACTAAAGATAATCCTTTATGTAATCTATCCTGCGCACCAGCGCATAATCAATTTTTATATCCAACATTTATTCTAGTGCGTAAACATTTTTTTGCTATATTTCAAACACAGTTCCAAGCAAAGTCCTAACTACCTACAGCAAACCATGCCTTCAAATGATATATATTTCTGACTCCCTTTATGTCCGAATCTGCCCGAAGTTTTTTGTCGCAGTCCTAACAGTGTTCGCCATTAACTTTTTAGATTTATACTCCTTAGAAAAAGTCGGAGGCTAGGTAGATATAACTGCATCGGCGTATATCACCGGCAATGTGGGGTCTTCCTGCGGTTATGTCGAAGCTCTGTTTTAACCGGCTCCTCGGTGTATTTATCATCGCGACACGAGGACCACCACATGTCTTCTATATGATTTATATTCGGAGTCTTTAATGCGCAATAAAACGAAATTTACTAGGAGGATGCTTAGCAGGCCGCGCGGGAGGACAAACGACTCGGCAGTTCTGAAATATTTCCGCTACACTTTCACCTATTTATGTTGGAGTGTCCCAAAATCGACGTCCAATCACAACAAAATAGGACCTGTTCGGTGGAATCTGGGGTTAAAGATACGTCAACTCTTTCTCAAGTCGTAACCTGTGTTTGAATACTCAATATTCTCTCCGAATACTGAATACTGTGAACTTCTGAATATTGTTTTGATACACGTTTAAAATCCGGAGAAATACAAAAATATGAAACATCATGAATCCATAAATTTAATTCCATGTATCCCTTATGCTATAGTCATTAAATCTAAATTTAATAAGCCTTATAGTAACACGAAAAACAAAGAAAATAAAAACAAATTTAAGTGAACAAATAAAATTTTAACACAAAGAGAAACAAAAATCTCATTCTTAAATATATTACAGTCAAATTAATGTTGATGACATAAATTACCAAATTATCTTTAGTCAAAGAAATCTAAACTTATGCTAAACTCTATAATTGCACGTTTAGCATACTTAAAAAATAGTCCGCTAAAATGAAATTTTCTACTAAAAGAAATTGCTTAATCTGCCAAAAAAAATCCTGCTGTTGTTGTATATTCATTAATCCGAACAGTGTCTGGCGGTGTTCGGATAAAAAGGTTGCACTGTATTTTAGATATTTAATATTTTGTAGGTATTGGTTTTAATTATATAATATATCAACATTGGACATTTAAAACGGATAAAATATACGCGAGAATGACAGATTTTTTTTAGATAGAAAAATGTGTTAAAAAAAATCATAAAAATTGAAAAAATGTATCACTAAAGTTTTATTAAAAACAATGAAAATATGTATCAATATTTTGTGTTTTATACATAAAACAGCAGTGAAATGATAACAGAGCAACCGTCACATGATGAACGACACGAATATTTCGAATACATATATAGTACGAATGCCATAAACAATATTGGATGATGGAGAATTTTCCTAATAAATTTTCCGCTATTGAACAGATTTAAATGGATTAGTGTTCGGAACACCCATTAAATTGGCGCACGACAATAGAAACGGCGGAAAAATTTGCACGCATAACCTTTTTAACGTGACTATCGGTTAGATTCGGTCATCCATATGAAACGTGCGTTTTGTATGAACCCACAGAGAGACGCAAATCATACATATACATACATAATGTACATACATGGGCATGGCCAAAGCCGCGATTGTGAAACCTCAAAAACGTGCGTAGCAGACATACAGGGTGTTCCATTAATATGGTAAATAACACTGGCGCACACAAAAAACAATTTAGTATGCCAGAAATTCCATTATAGTAGCCCCACGTATTTTGAAGTGCTGAAGCCGAATCCGATTTCACAACTGCTCCATCACTCTCAGTTACACCATAAGGCTTTCTATGGGATTTTTGTTCCTGGGAAAACCTAAGGGATGGAGAAAATGTGACCCTTGATTCGGATTCATACGTCAATAAATGAAAAGATATTGTAGTGGAGTTTCTCGAACACTAGATTTTTTTGCCTGTGTAATGAGACACAGCGAAAAATGTTGTGTTTTTACCAACATTTTTGCATCGAATTTAGTGATTGTGAATTTTTTTGGGGCGACGAATTTGAATTCGTTAATAATTCTATTTATATGACCTTGAAATTTCGAAAGTTTTCTGGGACCGATTTGACTATCGTATGCTGAGGTACACTTTTAATATTTCGCAAAAAAAATATGTAATTTGTATAAAATGATTTTTAAGATGCGTGCTTTATTCCTAGAATTTCCCGCTAGAAACGAAATAAAAACTAGTCAGAATTGAAGCATATTACATTTTTCTTCCTGCCTTTCCAGTTTTAAATAAATTAAAAGCGTAAAAAAGCTTCCACTAAACCGGGACTTTTCTATTACGTCATTATTACGTTCGATTGTAAGATACGTCCTTGTTAATTTACGGTCTTATTGGATACTCTTAGAAATTCGCTCTGTAGACGTTTTAATAAAACGCCGTTACGTAAAAGCCCTCGCGAAATATTAAATTTTTAACAGAACGGAAATTACTCCGAGTCCGAGGAAAAATTAAGTTAAAAAAGAATTCTGTGTCCTTTCAGCCGCGAAAAAGTCCCCGTCGCGTCGTCGCGAGGAGGAGCAACTTGGCACGATCGGGAACGTCGATAAATTATTAAAACCGATCAACACATTCGAGATATCGCGGTATCTCGGCTGATAAATAGCCGCGAAATCAATTATCCTCTCCTTATGTTTGTTTTTCTTGGCCGGAGGCCGCGTTAAAGAAGCCGACTTTTTTGTCGTGTTTGATATATTAACTTCATTTGTTTTGATGTCGTGGTTTTATTGCCTCGATGATGGAACCTTTAACGAACTAAATGAAAATAATGCGCGTCCTGCGGAATACCTATCTTGTTACAACTTTTAAGTTCCCGCTTTTATTATATATACACACAAACACGATGTTCCGTCTAGTTCTGAAATGTTTACAGGCTATGTAGCGGGTTGTGAGTTATGATTAAAGCCGGCTAAACAGCGCGGCGGCCCACAAAGTTTTCACACATCTCAACGTAAATAACAGGGTAAGTTTAACGCATCTCTTTATAAATTACAACAGTTTATTGTTTTCATGAATTTTGTTTTTGCACATACAAGTAGTAAGTAGTATGACGCGTACGATTATGGACCACCGCTCCGCCCGGATGTGCCGGCTTTAGTTATGATGTAGAGTTATAGGTGCCACTGTTTCAGAGCAGCATATGTGTATCATGGAAAATAGTGACATATGTATAGTCCATTTCTTTATTTAAGAGCCAGTTCGGCACGTTTCACCGATGCCGCCTCGCAAAAAAAAGTGTTTTTATGACAGTCGGCGTCCTTCACCACGTGGTAGAAACAGGGCAGCCCAGGAGCGTATTAGGAAAATTTGGAGGGCTGCTCACTAATCTAACTACAGTACCTGCTGTATTTAATAGTAATGTATTTTATGAGTATACATATAGTTTTGAATTTAGCGTAAAAACTTTTCTCTACTTTAAGAATGTCTTAAAAACGTCGAAGTAACTTATGAACGTACCTACATACTTTTTAATATTCCTGTTCAGAATGTAAATGTTTTATCTGCCCCTATTATGTTCTATTTGCCCCTTTTCATACTTTTTTCGACGTACGGTATATTTACGATTAACAATTTGTTTTACTGTCGACCGAGAAACTTTCGTTATTTCACAGACTCATTTAATAATGCCATATTTGCTCCCTTTTCCATCGCTCAGCTTTTGGTACATATTTAAAATTATTTGTTGTGCTACCGGGGGTAAATGTTGACGAATTACATAATTCTTAGAGCTACACTCCACATTATTTTCCCTATTGTTATCATAATCCTCAACAATATTAACACCGTGATCGTTTTCTTGCGCAATATCAATGTCTTCCTGGAATGGACGCCAAACATTTAGCTCGGACTCCCCATTCTCATTGCCATCCACAAATGGTCACTACAGATTATTATTATTCATATGCTCAAAAGGACGCCAAAAAGGCATTTTCACTCACTTTACAAACTGAAGGTATTCGATAAATATTGGAACGACCAAATATAAAAGACCAGAGCTAAGCGCGTCCGTCTCTGTATATTCTCTGTTGAACTTTAGTTTCCTGGCAGTCCACGTTGACCGGACGTAAATACTGTGGTTCTCCATTCGCATTGGGCCATCTATGTTAACGCCCTAATTCTATTGGTAAGTATGACTTA
Organism: Aromia moschata; assembly: GCA_029963805.1. NCBI lineage: Eukaryota > Metazoa > Arthropoda > Insecta > Coleoptera > Cerambycidae > Aromia > Aromia moschata. The sequence continues at coordinate 238,552 of JAPWTK010000044.1, forward strand.
AGGGCTAAGTCCCTTTAGGGCGAATCAGATTTACTTTGCCCGGGTGTGCCAGCACTTTTCTTTCTGTTGTTTTTATGGTCTCACCAATATTTTTTATCAATGCGGTATATTCAAAAGTGCCGAATTGGCTCTTAAATAAAGAAAAGAACTATACATACATCGATAAACCTACTCTAATTTCTTCGCCTTTATTCTAAACATTATTTCCACGTTCGCCATACTTAATTATACAGGGCTGGTAAAAAAGTTTGTAAACGGTGTTAATAAAAAGGGACTCAAGCTAAGATATCCAATTTTGGTACCTATGTTACAATACGTCTAACCCTATTTTTGTATATTTTACGGCAATTCGAGGATAAAACTCAGTCACTTGTTTTTATACATAGCCACCTTCTTTTTTTCTCATTGTAACATACATGTACAAACCATAAAGTTATAAAATGGTTTTATTGAACTTTTATTGATAGTTATGTATTATATAAATATCGGTTTATCGAATAGGCGTAAAACAACATATTATTTCTAAACAACTATTTCTCCGGCCTCAATGTCACGCTAGATATTTGATTTACATGAAAAATATAAACATGCGCATAATGTTCAGTCCAAATGGCATGCTTAATGCAAATTTTTGAATTTTTACTAACCGTGCTCCTGGTTATTGGATTTTCAGGATACTACTTCAAACAACTAGGTAAAAACAATAAAACCTAGGGACAAAGTAAACTGCGCGTACGATAACTTGCCGTCTTTTTTAGGTAGTTTCAAACTGTAATTGATTTATGTACATGCATTTTTATCGCCAGTCTACATTATATTATCACTCGTTTTAGATCATTTTTAGTCGTATTCGGTAAAACCTCGACTAACTGTGATATTGTAAACGAGAAAATAATTTGTATTACCAATTTTAAACGTCATATTTTATGTCCGTGTCAACACTACAAGAAGCTTAAACTGAGCACCCTGAAAAATGGTGTAAATTTTATTTATAGCAGTTGCGCATAAATCAATTGTTGGCCCATAAATCTACACTCTCCGGGTAAATATTGCAAAGCTATTGTATTCCGCGAAGATAAAAAATTGTCACTTTTATCAGACGTAACACTAGAGCGGGGAGCGCGTCAGCATTAATATTTTCCCTTGAAGACTCTCCAGAAGATAAAGTATGAAGACGACATTAAGTGGTGGTTCGAAAGTGAAAATGTTTAAAGGTTATTGAGAAACTTGGCTGCATAATAAAAAAAGGTACGATGACAAAAAAGGCACGCGGTGTTTCAAGATCATGTGTTTGGAGATCAAAATAAGTACACTGAATTAAACATATAATGATATAATGAAAATATAATTTATATTTTCGGCCCTAATTACCTACCTGTTGGGTGGCTTATTGTTTGTTCATTTATAATGATAGTTTTAGCTTGCCTATAAAATGTGCACATATCTACCAAACTGTCGGAAGTAAAAATCTACAGATAACATTGCTATCCGAATAAAGTACAAAAAATACAGGTTGTCATTTTAAAAATGTCGATGACGCAATACCTACTATAAAAAAAGATTGAAAAATTCTAAAATAAATTCCGCACCGCGCCGTATTGGGTACGTCCATAAACTTCCGCGAGGCGTCTAGATCCGCAACGTTAAAAATGCTTCGCATTTTTTTTTATTATACTTCCTACGCCTACGCAGAGAACAAAGCAAATTACGTGATTTTAATAATCCGGAACGACTTTTTACTCGCTTCATCTTTTATACACCGATTTAATTTAGACGAGCAATTTAAATCTGATAAAGGGCATTAGGTACATCCATCAAAGAGGTGCCTTAGTACATTACGAGCATAATGGCGCAATTTATCTAATAATATACGGACGGAGTTTGTGGAGGAATTTCTGTCGGGCGGCTGTGATTTTGTTTATTAATAATGCCGCCAACATTCCTGATGAATGAATATGTTGAATCGGGAATGTTGGTACGATTTATGATTTCAAAATTTTGTCCACGATTACCGAATAATGCATACATGCAATGCATTAGTATGTTTTTCCTCAAACAAAATACCTACTGACCCATTATTCACTGCAGCGAATGATGGTTATTCATATAAAGTGACCCATTAATAAAGGGACACGGCAAAATTGTAAATTTGTCGGACAAATATTGCGAATTAACGATGCCATTTAGCGTATCAAAGTTAAGTTTAATTACCTATTTGAATTAAAAAAATTGACAGTTTTCGGTTTTAATATATTTCCAAAATATACCAGCACGTCACGTATTCCTTCATCGAAAAATAAGTTGAAAATGTCGTCACATTTTTAACTTAATTCGAATAAGTTTATTTAAAAACTAAAACTAGGGACAGACAGAATTAGCACATCTACATTGATTTGCTCGAAGTGTGTTATTTTTACTATTCCACAACCATTTAATAATCATGTGTTGGTATTAAGCATTTTAAATGCAAATATTTCGTTGAATAAACTTATCTAAACTACAAATAATAACCTCATAGTGCACGGTACCTATGGGATGATTAATACCATGTGTATTACAACATTATTATTATTATTATTATTATTATTATCATTATGTTCCTACCATTTATCGTAGCAGGCTTTGAGTAAAACAATAATACAATGTGTTTTGATTAAACTAATTGTGCGGTGTTTGTAGTTTTTTTACCTTAATCGAATAAAAAATCTGTGTACTGTCTGAGGATGCCCTGAACATTTAATTATACATGGTTTCGGAAAATGTCAAATATATCCAGAAGTGGTTGAGTCGTGAAGTGGGGATTATAACTCGGACACACCATTCAAAAATAAATTATTTTAAACAGAAACCCCCCTATTTTACTAACGGATTTGTGTTAAGCTCTGAAAATAAGAGTAACATTGAGAATATACTTTTTTTTGCATTACTGCAATAAGCTTTTGTTAACTTGGCTAAATTGGCTTAGCCGCCTGAAAACAATGCGTCATATTGTAGTATTTTTGACAATTCTAAAGTTTTACTACAGACAAATAATAGATTAAAAGAATATATACTGTTCTTTAGGCGCAGCCAACAAATTGTAAGTATGCTGAGTTTTTTTAATGGTTTTAAACAAGTATGTATGTATGTATATATTAAAAACATAAATGATGAATGTCTTACTTCCTTAAAAAAAATGTGCTGAAGTTTAGAAGGAACTTCATTTTTTCCACGTCGATTTGTAGTTGTAAACACATTGAAAAGCACCGAGGAGTGTAGTTGCGTTATCCAAGTTTGTACGAGTTTACGTCAATGGTGTAGTTAAAAAGAGATCTTTGGTCCCCTAGTCCACCCCAAGTCTAGTTGTGGAAGAATGTAGTTCATATCATGTTGTTGAAGTACATATATACACATATACATGAATGCACTCGCGCTTAGATTGTAGCGAGACTTACTAGTATTTCTGTATGTTTTACATAACGATGTCAACTATGCCATGTCATTATTTACGAGATGTGTGCGACGTCTTACAGCTTGGTTTAGGTCTGACTCTTAGAGTGAAGTGAGTGACTTTATTTTATGAGATGTTTGCGAGAACGCGATATGGCCTCAACATTTTTATATTGCGTAAAAAACCTCCAAAATAAATATTTTCGTCACTCGGGGAACAAACCTGTAAATTAGTGATTTTTCGGATTTATATGTGACAATATCTCTGTAAATTCTTGGAACAGCAGTTTCCGTTAGTTTTGTAAGTAGTTACTGTTGTATTTACAATAAAGAACCCCCCAAAAAATATGTGTAATACGAATATAATGTTAATTGTAAAAGACTCCCTTTAATCGTAACAAGACAGGAAATTAACGTCGACTACTCCTGATGTCGAAGTAACACTTACATATTTCCATCAAGATATTCGCTCCGACAAAGTTACGTGCGCCCCAAAAGAGATCTATCTATACCGTTTCGTTCATCCCACTTGCGGATAGATCGAACGTAATTAGACTAATCTCGTTAAATGAGATTTAAATAGCGCGACAGTAAATTCCGATTAAGTTTTAGTTGGATTTTGGGGCTGGATTAGCGCGGAAACCTGGAGGTGATAATTTATTCGAGTCGGGTTACCGTGTGCATTCTAAACGTTCTCATATAATCGCATTATTGTTAAGTTTATTTTCAAATATTACATTTGGTTACATTAATTAGAAAATACAATGTTTAGTATTTTTTTTTCTTCAACCATATTTAAATTTCGCAGATTCCTATAAAGCTTAATTCTGAACATTTGTTGTTTTCAAATGGTGGACATCTAATGTTATAACCTTTAATTACATTCAAAACGTCGACGTACTTGTACAAAAACTTTCCTTTGGGTTCCCTATATCATTCTGATTTCAAATACGTGTATATATACGTAAATATAAGTAGGTATTATATAAGTTATATAATATTATATGTTATATTGTTTACAATAAATAACCATTATAAATAATTCGTTTAAGTATTATTTTGTTTTGCGAATAAACCTTAATTTCCAGAATCCAAATATTAGATCTTACTAGTTTTAAACGGAGTTCTTAATGATATATAATTTAGAAGCATATCCAAATCGGTGCTTTTCTCACCAATCATGCCGATATATGTATATTTCCACGAACAATTTTTCGTCAATATACAAGCCGTAATTCCCAATAAATTTCAGTGCGATCTGTGTGAACGATTTATGAATTAATTACGTCTGATTTATATCCGAGACGCGGGAAAAATAACAAACGGCAGATAAACTGCTGTACGGTTTTAAATATGATTCATATTAATTAAATAATCAGCGAGAGGTTGAGAAATTTTCCAACGAAATAATCATCGGGCTTAGTTCGATCGCCAATTTCCTATCTGACACAGCCACGTAGCCGAAATACATGGTCGCCCCGCGAACGCAGTAAGGGGCGGGATAAAGGGGTACTACCTACTTATCTATTTTAATATATATGTATGAGTTCGACAAAATCTAACTTCAAAGAAGGCTTTGCCAACTCAAACATATGACTTTCATCAGGTTCAGGTCTAAAATTGTTGTTTTGCGATTAAACCATTGACTGTTTTCACATAATCAACGTTAAAGGTTGTCAATTTGCTCCAATGACACTCTGACTGCCGAACGATAATATAGGGAAGAAATTATTAGTTACACATTTCATCAATCCGTCGAATAATGACAAAATTGCTACAGTTTACTTCCAGCGAGATGGTGCTAGAGTACTACACAATGTGGATGAAACAATTCTAATGTTACAAAATATTTTCCATAATTGTAAACGCTTGGCGGCCTGAATTCCGAATATGAATTTCCTCCAAGATCCTGTGACAAAATGTCCTGTTATTTATTTGTGTGCCATGTGGACCGTACTTAAAGAACAAAATATTCCAAGTATCTAATAATATCCCTGTTCGACTTCAAGAAAGGATTCTAGAAAAAATAAGTGAGCTTAACACTACTCCTCATCTCCGAGCTAGAAAATGGTTTTGTTTCTATTCGAACGAGACGTCAGAAATGTTTGGAATAACGTGAGAATCATTTTCATCAAATTTTGTAAACAATGTTTATTTTGTACTGATTTTTCTATTAAAATGACTATTTTTATTTTTTATCATCATAGTCTTTCAACTAACTGGTACTAAAAGCAAACCATGAGTTGACCCCAGGATATGAACTTAGGTCATATCATAGATTCAAACGCAAAAACTTAACCATTTGCAGCAAATTGTTTATAGGTCAAGGCTGCTGTAAAAAAGGAATTTACATGTCAACCATATTAGAAAAAATTTGGCTGAAACATATGTTTTTTTCTCGTAGTCCACTTGAGGTCAAATTTATCTAAACGCTCGAAAATAGGTTTCACGAGGACGGTTACCTCGGTGGATCATTTTTTGAATTTTAAAACGAGAACATCAAATTTGGAGTAGCCTCCGCCTATGGCCGCTGAACGGTGGTTTGTTACGGAGCTCGGTCCGACATAACTCACGAAATTAATAAGTCGCCCGTTTAATTAGAGGTATCTGCCTCGGGACTATTTAATTGGCGTCCGTGAACGCGATACTCCTTATCTGATCGTTGATTAATAATAGTCTGCGCTGCGCGTTCGTTTGCTTGATGTCTCTATCTGCTCAGCTGCCGAGCGTGGAGCCGGGCCCCAAATTATAGGGTGCGTTCGGGCCGCGCGCATCTGGCGCTCGGCCCTCTGCGATCCGCATCGTCGGTCGCTCGCCGACTACGATGGATGTAAGTAATATCTTCATTCCCATGAACGCGGATCTTTTTCGTCTTGTGGTCGGTAATCGTTCGAATTAAATGCGGCCGGCAGATAGAGTAAAAAGTTTTACGGACAATTAACCTCCTCTGGATTGCCAGGGGTGGATACCGTAATTAATGCTCGTTAGGATGTTTTCTTGAAATAATAAAACAGACACGTAGGTGAGTGACCGCAGAATCAGCTGCTTGAGGAATAATTACTTCCACTTCCAATTCGTCCACCGATTAAACCGATAAAAATGTCAGGTTATAACCTTAAAAGTGTGATATTTGGATAGGACCCTCATGATCCATACGACATTAATAAGCTGCATGACCTTTATAGCCTATACGAAGTTTATGACCAATATTAGCAGTATGACTAATTTGACTTGTAGGTGTATAAATGACTTTTTATGATATACATATTTTATGGACCCCTACTACCTTTATTAAATTTATAAGCTGGATGAACTGACTGACCTGAATAGTCTATGGGACTCATATGTCATATGTCTTTATAACTCATATGACCTTCTTTAGAAGTCCAAAATAGGTATTTTAGAAATGGATATAAGTGGAATGCTGCTAAGAGCTCCATCTACAATTTACTTCAAAATTATTAGCAAGGACTTAAAAGTCCTCATCCCAAAATCACCAAACAATACAATACAAAATTTTATGTAGAAATGTTGGTATTTTAAAAAATTATTTGCGAAAAGCGTAGATTTTATGTAAAACTATAACTTTGCCACCCTGAATCCTGATTACTACCCATTAACTTTTGGCCTTAAATACAAGTTTTATTAAATCGCAATATTTTGCCTCCAAAATCTGCACTTTTGCTGTGTACAAAATATGCTTGAAACAAACGAAAATATGTTTTATTATAACTGCCTACAAAGTTAAGACCCCTATATTATAAAGCGATTATAATTCTTCGTCTACGTTAGAATGGCCTAATTACAAAAAACAACAGAAAACTCGCGGGTGGCGAAGATTTACAGCAAAAAAAAAGAAGATTACCAAGAACGCTCCAATTCCTTAGAGAGAGAAAAAAACGACTTCACGATGGTCATCAAAAATCTTATCGTACTAATTTAATTTTTAATTATTGTTTCACAAAAGGGGAAAACAAAGGGACGCCCCCGAATATAAAGGTTGGACTTTCATTTTCCCCGAGCAAAATATTTTAGCCATTCCCTTATTATTTATACTTAGCCGAAGACAAAAGCATTCGATTAACATTCCGCGGAACCGAGAACGGCGCGGCGCCGAACTACTAAGGTTTTATAATCCTTTAATTCCAGCGAACAAACATAAACCGAGATCAAATTAAGATTCTTTAACTTTTAATTAAAAGCATTATTTCATCGGGTCGTTAGGAGTACCGAAATTATTGCCCGCCTGCTCAATGGATACGATTAGGTGTAAGTGAAACGGTTCCGTGTTAATTTGCTCGTTTTCTGCCGCTCTCCGTTCGCCGTCCTAAGCAGGCCATTATTTTTCGCGAACAATAGACAATCCTTTCTTTATTGCGCTGTAAGTCTTCTAAATTTATAACACGAGTTTCTGTCTATTACGGACGGCTCTCGGTAATTTGTCGAGCGATCAGTCATTCGCGTACTCGCAATACTACAAAAGGACGTTCTCGCTCTAGCGAAACCGTGCCATAAACTTAGCAGTTAGTAACAGACACTTAAAACAACTATAACTTAACCTCGTTCCCTGTGCGGTGCGGAAGTAAGTGCGAATTTAAGGCGGTAATAAAATAATTTCATCATCCCTAGGTCCCACTTGTGAGAAGTACTATACAGGGTATTCACGAACCTGATATGAAGACAAATGGTAAAACTGGCGCTGGGTTTGAGAAAAGATTTTTTGGAATTTTCTAATAAATCGTTTGACGGTCACTGATTTAAATCTGAGCATATATGTAGATTCTGACTTAGGCCACTGCGAATTTCCGTGTCCCACTGGATAGTATTGTATAGAGTAAACTGATAATTCTTATTTAGTCGTGGTTCATCGAGAAGATAAAGCTGCGCCAAGGGTCCCCCTATCATTATCTACAATATGTTGAAAATTGCAGATATTTAACTGAAAGTTAGTGAGATTAAAATATTGTTATTATTATTTATTTTAGGCAGGTGCTTGATGTGACTTATTAGATCGAAGAAAATGTGTATTACCTCTGGGAGTAAACAATACTAGCCAAAGGACCTAACGAGGCGTACTTAACTTATTAGTATACGAAGTTTATTAATAATTCGTATGTTTTAAATTATTATTACGAGTGCGAGTCGGCCCGTAAAAATAGATCTAGGTATAATAGCTGGAATAATAACTGGCCCACATCCGAACAGGTCTGAAAAAGGACTGAAACTATAACGAGCGTTGGCGATGATAATACGCCTCGTTAAAGTGACTTTCAGAACCCTGTCTGGCACATCATCGCATCCACCATTCATTATTATGTTATTAAATGACGGTAAATAACACACAATGCACCCATAATAACACACGCCGGCATAAATTCCCTGCATTCCCCGCCATTGCCATCGCACGAAAAGATTGATATAATGTGTTAATCTTCCCGGTCATCCATCATCATTTGTTGCATTTAACACCCTTGGAGAGAGTTCTTTCACACGAGTTCGCGATGATACGTTTTGTTGGTGAGGCTGTCTGCTACCTTTTTTTTTTCTGTGATATTAAGTGGCCAGAAACCACGCACTCATTATTCTTCGACAGAATGACGTGCAAACAATTAAAAGTATTGTTCTGACACAAGGCCTCATTTTATTGTCATATATCAGCCTATGCTTACCGGCGTACGTATTTTACATGCTGATACTTTTTTTTATAGTCTTTTTTAAGGCACTGATCATCGTAGGTATATGCAGTGTGTGTTATGAAATAAATAGCCAGCCAAGGAGAAGGGAAGAAAATAAAACGTAACTGAGAGATAGAATAAGACAGATGCAACTGACACATCTCTAATTCTCGTCCCACTCAGAGGACGAGTCAGTCAATAAGAACTCATCCCCCGTATCGCGGAAAACAAGGACTGGAGTGAGGGCAGTTCGTTCTGATTTGTATAACGTCTATCGTCTCCGTCTATCTCACATAATGAACGTTTATCTTCACATTTCGGTAGTAAAATTCATTTAGTACGCGGTATATGTATCTACATATCACAGTGTGTATCTAATAGTGTTATCTATCCAAACAAGTAAATTCTAATTAATTTTTTATTAGAACTATCATAAAAATTAATTATTTTACGTTAGAAATATACCGAAATAAATGTGTGAAGCGGCCAAACTTGTTTCAAAATGGACGTTCATTTAAGAAGATACAATATTAAGAAACTCTTACACGAGAAGTATTTTTCTATTCTGTATAACAAACCCTATAGGTAGGTAGGTGTCAAAGTATAAACGTGAACCTTGTACTAAACATATATTTAGCATTACACTCTTTACAAAGAATAAGTTGAATATATTTGTAAACTTAATTTGGTGAGAAGTGAGAACTACTGACGTCATGTCGGGAGTCTGATGGACTTGTACATGTAGTGAGCATGATTGTAACCATTGTAACCAGTAATGGAAAACTATCGTTGATCGAATGACAGTCAGGAATAACCTCCAATTAATTTTATTTTAACGGCCAGACTGGTGTAATATTCAGGACACTGCAAATGGCATTGCGGAAACGATTAACGTTTAAACGATATTTCGGTGTTGCAATTCATTTCTCTAACGATAGTTCGCATGAATGTCGAAACGTCGGCGTGACATGTCCATTTGGCTATTTCTATAATTCACTGCTCGTCCGTATGAAACCGGGAGAGAGTCAAGTGAACATCTGCATTAAAAGTCTATTTGCGTTCGTTTCGGATGTTCGGAAATTTCAATTAAAAATTAAAAGAGCCCTCTAAAAGGCGCGTCAGTCAAAGTTAATTAGAAACGTCGAGGAAAGCAGGGTAAGCCGGCCAAAATACAATGAAGTCTAATTAACACTAATTAAAATAGGTGCGTGTAAAGTTATATCTGGTGTTCGCGCTTTGATTCGAACGCTTGTTTTTTATTAATGTACATAAAACAAACGTTTTATGTGTCATGTTTCCGAGTTACATTAAGAATATTTGCAATTAAGTTTTTACACATACGTATCTATACAGTGTGACCCACTTACGATCGCAACACCTATGTATATCTGTCAATTACATTGTTAGAAGAAGATAGCTAAGGTGAATAATATATTGTGAGTGGTTAGAAGGGGTTGAAAATAAGTAAGTAAGGGGGGAGGGGGGGAGAGAGAGAATAAAAATAAACAATATACACGGGTGATTCCTAAGCTGAGTCATATTTTTAATAGCGTGTACAACTGTTCTAAATTCAATTTTTATATCATTTATTTATTTTTTTATAAAATAAAAAAAGTTACCTTATTAATCTCGAAAACAGAATTCCGAGGAAAGGAATTTAAATTCTTCAATTTAAAGGAAGGTTAAATTCGGAAATTCGAAACACAGTAGAAAAATACGTTATCACTTTTTTTGTGAATCACTTATCCTAATACTTTCTTATCTTATACGTTTTTGTATTTAGAATTTTGCTGCATCTACTACCTTTTCTTTAAATTTAAGGCAGGACCGGATAAATGCTGTTTCAATTGTTATACATGCTATAACTTGAACAAAAAAACATGGGGATTCCGATTTTCCAGTGACATATAGGGTGTTCTATTAAACAAAAAAGTTAAGTATAACCTTGTAATAATTAATTTGTTTTGAAAATCACACATTTCTTATTATGACGTAAAAAATCTTACTAACAAATGATTTTTAGATGTTTTTTTGAACTGTCGAATCGGTTCAGAAATAACCAAGCCAAGCTATAGGGAGAGGGAGATATTTGTAGTGCATCACTCTGTATTATATTACTATATCCAGTAATAACGCCGATTGGAACCGTTAAGTTTTTTCTTGAACTCTGAGTGAATGCAACTAATGGAAGAACCCTTCTTTACCCCGTCTGTTATAAAAAGAGACGGCAAACTTTCGTTCGCGAATAGCCTTTACCGCGCCACCCTCGTCAACCGTCTAACAAAATATAATTATTTATTATGAAGTTCTGATTCCGAATGATTGTCGTTTCTCGCAGCGGGGCCGGGCTTAAATTTTTTAACCGTGCGAACGTAATCGCTCTAATTCCGGCGCTTCAACCCCGTTCAAAAATCACAGAGACCCTCCTTATCGCGGCCTACAGGTTGACATCGCGTCAAATGTGCGAGCCAAGTAATTTTCTAAAAAGTTTCCGGAAATCCCGGACGCGTCCACGTGCCACTAGTACAGCATCAGATAAACTCCGTCTGTGGGGATCAAATTAGCCGAGAACTTCGAAAATATACGTTGTCGGATGCTGCGAGAAATAAATGGAGATAAAAGGCAGCTTTTGATCTCGGAACTAATAAGAAGTTCGATTAAAGTCCCCTTAATTGAAACATCTCCTAAGCCATGAGAGGCTGTGTTCTTCGTATGGCCAGTAGCTAGCATATCGAATGACGAAAAGTTGCATTTCCGCAATTTAATTTTGAGGTAACACACAGGTATCTTAAGAACAATGTTGATTTACTTCTATGTGTAATGACGCGTAGGTATATCATATATTACAGTCAAACTTGGATAAGCGGGAAACCTCTATTATTAAGATAATCTTTGAGGTGCCGACATTTTTGCACCAAAAAACTTACGTAAATAATGGGAAAGTCCGATCTCTTTAGTTGAGAAACCAATTTGGCACAAAGTACTTCTAAAATTGAGACGGTCCTACAGATAATCTCTGCGAGGTTATTATTGCAGTATTTTTGTGTAGTAGGTACCTACTGTAATATTTTTCTTGGAAAATTCCATGAATGCCAGCCAAAAGCCATGAATGTAAACAGCAAATTTTAAAAATAAAGATTTTTTTTTAATATTCTCATCTAGTAAAAATCCCTTACTGTTTTAAGACCGTTCATACATTTTTACCCGAAGGTACTTACTGTACTGTTGTCGCTATGCCGTGCACAATTTTCCTCTCTCAATATAACCGAACTTCAATGCCAATCTAAAAAAAATTTCGAACAGGGGCCTTGGTTACACGATATTATTCCAACGTACGTCACGCGTCAGCTAAATTTCATCTGTGAGGATTAAATTATCCGAGAACTCGAAAATACGAGCATACGTCGTCAGTTTCAGCGAGAAATAAATATATATACCAGGCAGCTTTTGATCTCCGAACTAATAAGGACTCCAATTAAAATCCCCTTGATTGAAATTTATCTCCTTTCGAAATTCTCGACGCTATTTCGTCCTGTGTCGTACGTCCTGTATTGGATGCGGTGGCGTACAGAGTGAAGCTGTTAAATTTTTACGGCCCCTTTTTTATTGGACTATTAAAACGGCGAAAATATGAACTCGTTGCAGGCGGTTTACTGTTATTTTCAAGCTGTCTCGGCTAGTCGCGATATTTAGTTCGCTTTAAGCGGGCTCGTAGATCCCGGCTCGGGTCGTAATTTTTATTTATGGTCATCGCACTTACGGCTTGAATTAATTTATATCGGTTGCGGTGAGTTTGTCTAATTTTATGTTCGCGAGGTAAAATATTTACGGTATATTTTTATTATATTACAATGGGACCATTCGTAATTCCTTTGAAATGCGCAGTTGTACGGGGTGATTCATCGAAAATTGCCCCCACCCTCAACCTTCATATTAACGATAAAAAAAATTGTGGAAAATGAATCTATTGTATTTTTCATATATATATTTTTAAATATTGTATTAATTATACAAAGTGTAGACAAATCACGTGTGCAATGGAATTAACCTGTTTTTTTAATGGAACATTCTGTATGTTTTCTTAATAAAGCGACATAAAATTGTGCAGGGTTATTTTTGACAATTTGTTATATATGTGCAGTTAATGTTAGGCGGGGTGGGTTAAGCGGCCCTCCTTCCGGCGCGCTCCCTGCGTGGGGGTTGTTCAAGGCCCGGGGGGGGGGGGGGTTTTTATTTTTCCCCCTTTCCCCCTGAGGGGGTGAAATGCAAACCCAAAAAAAATTGTGTTTGGGGGGGGGGGGAAAGGGGCCCCCCCCCCCCGCCCCGCCCCCGGTTTGGTGATTTTTTGTGGTTTTTTGTGGGTTCCCCCCACAAAAAAAAAAAAACGCCTTCCCCGAAAAAATCTTAGGGCGCCCCCGGGGGGCCGGGGGGAAAAAAAAAAACCCCCCCCCCCCCCCCCCCCGCCCCCCGGGGGGCCCGGGGGGGTTTCGGGACATGCCCGTGTTAATATGTCATTAGAAAAGAATAAGCAACCCGATAGGTAAATAATTAGACGGTGAAATTATAAACAATTTTATAATTTCAATTATCAATATATTATATTTTCATATTATCAATTGTTAGTATAAACTTGAAAAATCAAACAAATATAACATAAATTTATTAAAAAAATGTTGAATATTAAAAAAATATTAGGTACATTCCAATTATAGCTCTGAATTATCATTGAAAGACTAAATAACAATAGATCCACGATAAACTACGTAGTTTTCATGTCAAATACAATTTTAACAAGTTTATATCACACGTTGGCCTGCTTTTTTCATCTTACTTTTAGTAATAATAAAATTTGTATTTTATAATTTTCGTTTCGATTTCTCTTTAAAATTTTCTAATGCAAGGCGGTAAAATTTGTATGCAGTCGTTTTAAATAATACCTACTAGATTTACCAAAACGAATGTCAAAAATAGCGGCAACTTGCTTGTTTCGGTTTTATTGAATTTGAGCAGCACTTTCGCGGCTCTCTGTATATGAAATAAATCCCGCGCGGGCCGCCCCTGACGACAAGTACCTAGTATTTCATAATACTGCGGAATTAAGTCTACCTTCTTCGCCCTAAATTAGCCCGCCTAAGCAACTTTCACACTCAAACGGCGAATTTGCATGGTAAAGTAATAATAAACATAAATTATGAATCAACTTCATTATTAAATAATTAACGTACACCATTTAGGCTTCAAAGCGGGCTCAGCAACTCTCAAAGTGGGTGCCGCGACTCCTCATACTCCTCCCTTTAGCGCGGTGCGTACGGTTCCTTTTAGCAGCCCTCGAAATTTCATTAGGCGAAAGGGTTATTAAAACTTAGTGGGCCGCCGCGGGCCCATAAAAATTCGGCTCGACTTCGGCGAAATTTTAAGATAATATTGTGCGCCGTTTCTGATTAACCTGCATTTTGTATTAGCCACTCGGGTACGACGGAAGTAATATATTAGGCGTAAGGGGTCTTTTGCCTTGACAATGAAAAAAAATATTCAACACTTCTTTTTAGAGAAGGAATCAATATATCGTTGTGAAAGTTTGGAGGTATATTTATTCACACTTTAAGAGTACCTACAAACATTTTTTTTTAATTTTCACATTGCTTTTTTTGGTCACACGATTTTTTCTAACGATTTTTTTCTAAAAATGACGGTTGGCATGATGTCGACTGTCTGGAACATGTGACAAAAAAAACAAAAAAAGGGCAAATTATTAAGTGTTAAAGTTGCTATAGACTATCTGCAGAATAACTAGAAGCGCCGCGCGCGGGATTTTTGATAACTTTTGTACTGTGGATTTTGTATTGTGTCATATGCGTCGAATTGTTTTTTGTACTATTTTTTAATCTGGGAAATGTCAAGGGTTGCAAATGTTATTAATTGCACGGGGAAGAATTTCTTGATAAAGTAAGTATAATTTTCACGAGAATCATATTTATATTTTTTGTGTTGAAACTGTCTAAACTATTTGATTTATAGGTTATGAATGTAATTGTAAAGAATTAAGTGAAATGTCTGATAAAGAAAATAATAACGTGCAAAATTAGGATAGTATGTACAACAATAGTGCAATTAAATAAAGAGTCCGGTTTAATGATGTTTATATTTTATTAAATGACAGTCTATGTACCGCAATTTATATCATATATATTTTTGACAAATGTTTTATAGAACTTTCTTGGTGTTGCGTCGAAAAATAAATAATATTTATTTCGTCATATACACATGTATGCTTTATTTTATTCTTCAAATTTGAACATTTCTTGTTTATATTAATTTTGTACAGAAATATATATTACTAATCCTTATTCGCTAAAATCTTCATGAGTGCTTACTTTCAAAATTAGAGGTTGTAAATTAACCAAAATAGCTGCCATAAGAACAATGTCATCGAAAATGTTAAAGTGACCAGAATTTGATTTTGCCAAAGACGGACATGTTCAGCTGGTTCACACTGACGAAGCTAGAGTTTATTTTTCGCGCCGTGAGGCGCGAGCTAAATAGCGCCGCAGGCGAAAAATTTTTGAAACTTTCAATGTCACGCGTTTTCTGGCACTTCAGAATTTCAATGAAAAATAAATTTAGGACATAAAAATATAGACTTTCACAAGGATACCTACTTTTTGGAATTTGATGCCGTTTTGAAATACTGATATTTAATCACGATCGATACGATACGTCGATACGTCTTCAGATTAACCTAGAAGACGTAATTACGGACATTTTAATAAAAAAATTTCAATGACGGACAGTTTGACGGACTGCTCTTGAAGACGGACAAGCTTTCTGAATGACGGACTGTCCGTCATAATGACGGACGTCTGGTCACTTTAGGTTATGTAGCGCGACACAAAACACTGCACTGCTAATATGCCCGATGCTAATTCAAGATGTGACGTCCACAGTACTTCGTGTTCAAGTTATAGTTTATTACTTTTATGAATTCGATGGCTTCCGCAATGATTACAATGACATAATGAGCAATAAATCGTATTTTGCGTATTGTCTTCTTGTAATATGCCAACACGAAACTTATAGAGTAAGCCGCCGCGAGCGCTGTTGTCGCGAATCGCTAAGCTCCGCCTTTCTGCAGATAGTCTATAGCCTGGACCAAAACGAACTCTTCACCGAAAAATAACAAAATGGCGACCTTTAAAAAAAAACTTGAGGTCGAATAGTCGACTGAAAATCGGAAAATTCGTTAATTCGTTATTTTTTTTTATTATGGTTCGGGCTATAGCTGTAAATGTGTACAATAACATATATCATAACCATAATCAGAGCAGATGGTTGAGTAATTTTTCTTAAATCATGTCAACCAGGTCAAAAACTATGGTTTTGAGAAAATCGAGTTTAAAGTTTTTAGAAGAATTTAAAAAAAACTGCTTACGTTCAATCTGGCATACCTGGGCCATACATAAGACCTTCCTCTTCCTTATACTCCTGTATCCTCAATCTATTGTCTATTTAGAGAAATATCCAAACACAGCGAAGCAAATGCAGTCCCGGGGCGCCTCGCTTATAGGTACTTTCAATAATTAATTTTTAACTTAAATATCGCTCTAAAAGTATTGAAAACTTGTTTTTGATAGTATTTAGGTATTCTCAAATAAGTAAAAACAAAAAATTCGATTTTTTTTTCAAGGTAGAAAGACCCTATAAAAACGGTAAGGGATTTTTACCCATCGAAGTAATGATTTTTTTTCTAACATTGGAGATTCATTCATCAATATTACATTTTATGGAGGGGTTGACTGCTGATTTGATAAGTTGAATGATGCTTTGATATACTATTAATGAATATTAAATCATCTTAAAACAAGTAGATAATAATATATAAATTATCCATTATAGATATATTTGGGAATGAACCTTTTTTTCCTTAGAGGCAAGAGAAGCTAGCTTCCATGGAGAACACGCCCCCAGGCTAGACTCTGTCCTCAACA
This sequence comes from Aromia moschata, assembly GCA_029963805.1. NCBI lineage: Eukaryota > Metazoa > Arthropoda > Insecta > Coleoptera > Cerambycidae > Aromia > Aromia moschata. Next base: position 255,641 of record JAPWTK010000044.1, read on the forward strand.
AATAATAAATAATGAATTCCATTGAACTATCCCGCCCACCTACTAGTTCGACGCCGGGAAACCGACCGATCAAATTGTATTTACTTCCACCAAAAAACCAATTAACTCGGTTGTTTCGCAAACAAAACCCGCCTAAATGCGAGCCGATGTCGCGGAAAGTAATAATCACCGGGCGCCATTGAATTGATCATTATGGAGTGACATATTGATATGAATTTCTAATTATCAATAAATTATTGGATATCTAAATCCGAATACGGGAAACATATTAATACCTGTCCGATTATCTGACGTGATTAAATGGATGTGATTTGTGCACAATGAACGCACTTAATGAGGTTGCCTGTGAAACCGTGTACAGCGACGTGGGGTTCGAGGGGGTGTTAGTTGGCCAAACGGGAGATATTGCAGTACGGCCGTAGTTTCCTGCTGCAGTATTCATTTATCATACATTTATTATTCGTTTCATACACTATGTTGGTACTAGTTTAAGAAATCAGAAAGAATTTGAAATAAAATGTGCCAACTTTTAAGTGCAAACTCGCACTTCACCCCACCACCTCCGCCACCCAGTTTGTACTGTGGCCCCCGCGCGACCGCTCCTCCTGTTTGACGAGAACTTCCTTAACCGCGCTTGACCGCCGGTTGCCCCTACCCTCGAATCTCGCGCAAATTTTTCTTCAGGCCGAAAAAATGCAAATGGAACTTAAGCCCTTCGAAACCATTTAGCTCGCAAGAAAAGCCGTGGGTGTGAGATTGCTTAAGACCTAGAATTATGGTAAACGTTTTAAACCAAAACCAACTAGAGACACAGCACCGAAGTCAACCGCATTAACGCAAATAGCGTTTGGCACTCAGAGACACAAAAACCTGCCCATAACTTTAAAAATAAAAGGACCTCCTTAAGGAGTTTCACCCACTGCTGCCTTGGTTTTTCTCAGAAAAATAGTTAACATCTGAGTGCAACGTTATTTTTAGTAACGAAAAAAGTTCAATCTGACGGACCAGATGGTTTTTCATACTACTATCACGATTTGAGGAAAGAAGAACTTGATTTTATCCCGCCGGCGGGCAGATTTCGGGTCAGTATGTGGGGAGCCTTCTTCAATGGGCCGTTATTTAGTGGTATTAAAAGCAGACAAAACTCCGAAAAACTCAGATTTTGAAAAGGAAGAAGACAAATTTATATTTGTATATTTTCCATTTTCCAGCAGGATATACATTCATCAAGAAAATTCATTCGTCAAGAGTAGTCAAGACCTGGTTTCAGACACAATATGGAAGTTCTCGAATGGCTGTCACTTTCCCCGCCCTGAACATTATTGAAAATGTTTGGGGATGGTTGTCACGTCACCTGTATGCAAATGCCACACAATTTAATGGGTCAGAAGAGCTCAGCAGGCCTTACAAGAAAAGTTGAATGAAATACCTCTTAATTATTTAAGATCACTCTATAATTCTATGCCATCTAGATTATTTGAAGTTATTCGGAACAACGGTAAAGGGACTCGTTATTAATCAATGTATTTTTTTCCTGAACATTGCAGTTATACTTATTTTATTTATTGGTCGTATTCTAAAGGCGCGGTATTATGAGTAGTTAATGTTTAACTAGTACAATTTTGTAAAAATAAATGTAATAAATTAAAACGTTAGTTTCAATCTTACATCCCTAACTGTTAACAAGTTAACTGTCAAATTTCCACAAAATTTCGCAATCTTAGAACGGAAAAATTTAAAATATATAGCTGGTCCTATTCATGCTGCGCGGAGTGTATCTCGAAAATCATCCACACTATGGATATCCACCGATTTTTTTCAATCTCGTTGAAATAAGAAATATTTTCTTAAATGCAATAAATCTTTGAAATGAATTGAATTAATTTAAACCTTTTAAAACATGGAAACATGTAATGCGAAACTAGTGATTCTGCGAGCTGCTACTTTTTTTCATTTGGTCATGGAAAATAAATTTGTATCTTTGTCGACTCACTCGATGAATCAATCTTGAGACGCTTGAAGACAATAAGAAACAACAATAGCTCCACAATAGCGGCAAGCCGTTATTTTGACAGGAAACCCCCTAAATAAGACCGCGTCGTCTGGAAAGTTCGGCGTTCGCCTTGTAGCTCCTTTTTAGATTAACGTTGATATCGAGGGTGTAATTATTTTTTAGAGTTACTATAATGAGCGAAAATAACGACGAGGTAATGGCTTTTGTTAGCGCTAGTGCCACCGACACTATCATTATCACCTGTCGTCATCCACTTTTTGTTCGAAGGCAACACCTCGACATCATATTTTCTCCCAATTTGGCTTTAACGACCGAGCGTTTAAGTAGGAAATGCTCAGATACAGTTCCTTAATGACGCGGTTGGGAAGTAGGCGCCCAGCGCCCAGTTGATATCACGTGTGTAGATTGTATTCGTTTTAAACCTGACCGTTTTTAAATTGTTCGAAAAGATCGTTTCCAAAGACGGTTACAAGGAAACATTTAACCCCTAAGGTCACAATTCATTCTATAATAGTACAGCGTTCGTCACAATCGCAACAGATATTTTTAAAATCTGTACAAAAAACTTTGTATAACATTTGTGTTAAAAGTGTTAAATTGAATTATTAAACAACATTAAAATACAATCACATAATGCTTCTACTTTCATTGTGCAAATAAAGTTTCTCAAATTCTCACGTCCAGACTGCTGAAATTCTAAGTGTATTGTACTCAAACCCATTTACTTATTGTTAGTGTCCGATGCGAGACGTTTTGTATCGAAATAAAACAAATACTTGATCTTTTCCTGCATTGGTCGTACAGAAAGTGCAAAAAGTTGGCTGAACACGCGTCCTTTAAAAATAGAACCAACCTAACCTTTTCAATAAAATCGATAAGCTCGTCTAGCTGACTAGACCATTATTTTCTGAATTAGTAATAAGACACATAGTGCCATTAAAGAGATATGGAATTTCGTCGGATGCATCCGATATATGTTAAAGAAAACCTTCAACTTGGCTAGTTCCGAGACATTTTTATTGCCCTGTAACAGTATTTTATCATGTATTACCGTTTTTTGTTCCTTTATATTATGTATAGTACCGATAATATCATTAAAAACAAATCGTAACAAGCTTAAAATGTTTCTTTTATACAGCTGAACTTGTATCCTTTTTATTGTGATTGATTTTATATGGTATTTATTGTGAGTTATTATTCATTAATAAGTTTTTACTTTTTAGTATCACAAAAACTCACATATACGTGTTCAATGATATGTGACAAGTTCACGAAAAAATAATAGTTTCTGGAGACATTTTTTCCCTAAAAAACTATACGAGTATATCCTAAAATACCATCAATGATCAAACAACTTTTAACTTTTGAGCCTGTTAATCAGCATTATAGCTTTTTCATAAAAATGTAAGTAAAAACGAATTTTACACATTATGGATACGCGCCCGTTTTAACCACAGAAATGTAGGCATCAAATTTAACTTTGTAAACAATTTGTTACAAAGGCTACATAAATTATTTGCTCGTCTTACTCACCTGAGCTCTGCCCATCCCAGTAGTGTACAAAATGAGAAAGAATGACTGCTATGTACCTGAAATAAAACAGAATTATTTCAGTTTTAATGGAAATTTAAGTCACTTTACGTTCTGACGTTGAAAATAAAGTTTTAATTTGAAGTTTATTTTGAAGTTTTAATGGGCAATGTTAGTTGTTTTCGCAGTGCGCTCATTAATGTTTTGATATAGGGGATGAAAAAGGTGCAAAAACGTGTGAAGTTCATAATAATTAATTCATTATAATTAATGGTGACCCTTATAAAGGTCAGTACATTTTTTCTCTTTGATAACTTAGTTTTAAGGTCATTTTAAATTGGATGTGTAAAATTGTAAAGTGAGATTCCATTAATAACGTTTCTAAATGATATTAAGGCTAAACTAAACTCATGATTGTTTTTTGTTGACAATTTTCTGACAATTTGGCGACTTTCTAGACATTGCGTTTTAGACGAGTTCTTCTTGGAAGTAACTGTTTAGTTTTTATATTTCGAAGAGCTAAAACACATCTGTTAATGTTACTCTGGCAGTAAATGTTTCAATTTATTATAGATATTAATATATCATATTTATGGTAGACACGGTGGTGTTACCAAGGAGGTGTAGCCTTCTAATGAACGAAAATGGGACTAAACGTGTTCCAGTAGATGAGGATATAAGTCAACAGGTTCGTACTTCGTCATGTGCCATTAGATACATCACACTAATCTAATAAGTTAGAATTCCTGACGGTAAATGACGATGAAAACATTTTCGCTTCAAGAGATTTTTAAATTCGTCTAGGTGGCGCACAATTGTCGACGTTTGGGCCGTCGTAATTTGAAAACGGCTCAACACAGCGACTCGTAACGTGTGATGAGCATGACAGAAGGTAGGAAACGAGGAATAGTATCGTATAATTTAACTGAGAGACATTTTCCATAAGAAATGTGCGAGCAGGGTCCTTTGCTCACCGGAACGAGAGGGCTGATTATTCCGCCACAAGGCATTTCCCGATTAAATATTTTACAGAACAGTAATAACTCGCGGAAAATTAAACAAAGACCTTTAGTAATCCTAATTTCCCTTTCCGGTACGGAGCGTCCTCACGCTCACGTTCGCCGTCTAACTTAACAGGTTCGCATCGGGCCGGATCCCACTTTTTCTGGGTCACAGATCTAAAACGGGTGTACATGCGGAGATGTACAGATAGCAAGGATTCCGCGGCGCGGGCGACGCTTCAAACGCCCTCCGCCCCAATGTAAATATTCTTTCCGTTTTATTTTCCGTGCGCGGATTTCCATTCCCCGGGGATATTTTACCTCCGTCTTTGCTCTTCTATATTACGCGCGGTTCCCGTCTCTGCCTTAAATTAAAACATGCAATTACGGTGAATTGCACCTTCAAAGCCATCGCGACGGGGTGCGCTTCTCGCCTACGGGTTACAATCCGTGGTTTAAAACCGGGAGTACCTACCCTATTCGGGTAGGGCGGATTGGGCAATAAAACGGTGCGACGTTCGGTGGTAAAATAAAAAGGGTGACTACTTGAATGTGGAAATTTGTTTAATATTCCTAGATTCAAACAGTTTATACGGTGACCGCCAAAAAGTCGACATCAAATGAGAAAAAAATAACTTTGATTAAAAAAACTTTGGCTGTAGTTTCTGCTTGTCTGAAAACCTATTTCGCACGTCCTGAAGAAAAGTGTAACAACTAAAAAAATCTGAGGTAATATTTCTTTTTACTAATGACTAATGAAAACAATAAGGTATCTCTTGCAAACTGTCTTGTAATCCCGTAGAAAAGTGTTGAGAAAAACATTTGTAGTTATTCATCTGCTTTAATCTATTTGTACTGATTCATTCAATTTATAAATTTACTCTCCGGTAAAATTTACCTACTGTTTTTGACTTTATCACACTTTTCTTCGGAATGTGCGATTTTATCTGGGTCAGATATACGGAGTGATTTTGCCATTGTCGCACATTAGAGGACAATGCCTTATAGGTAACACCACCATATCTATAGTTTATAAGCCGACATACTCGCCTTTCCATGAAATCCATGATGACTGACGGTGAATGACGATTTTAAAAAGTTGACTGTAAGTTTGTCAACAACCAGTTGATAAAATAACTATGTATTTTATAAAGAAAAACTTCATTAACGTTTAAGTCATCATTACTTAATTACTTGTCCTGTAAATTTGGCCTTATGAACACCATGTATAAAAGACATATTTGAGCGACTGTAATACTAGCACCCGCTAAAAATTTGTTTTTTTTTTAATATGTCATGTGACCCTGTAATTTTAATCACAACGTACATACGTACAAACGAATATAATAAATAATATCTGATACAACAATGGCTATAAATTCGTTAGCCTCGGCGTTATTTCGCAACCGGTTTTGTATACGTTTCGCGACATCATAATAATGCGGCGGAAGACCATTCTCGTTAATTGACCGTGATTTATGGACGAAACGCCGACGCGCACCAAAAAAATGCATAAAAGTTAATGATAGAAATTCATCAATTTGTTCTCATTTGGTCCCGAATAAAAGCTGTCCACTAGGAAAGGAATCTTGCACCAGCGGCGTCGTACGCACGCTGCAGATCTCATTTGAGACAAATATTACTAGTGAAACTCTCATGGACTGATGAAATTGCGACTTATTAAATTTATCTTTAGGCACAATAAAAAAAACGACTTCGTTCCACTGTTCATCGTGTGCTCCTACATGACACCATTCCAATCCAAGAGCACAGTGGCGATTGATGAGAGACAGTAACCGTGGACAAGAGGAAATCGGTCCAAACAAACGTACATTGTGACGTACGGAATGTATGGAATGTGTTATTGGCTTATAGTCTATATGTATGTATATTCTCACAATACAATAATAATTATTCTTCATATAATTAAAGTATATAAAGGGAATAATTCTTTGTATATACTATTTTCTTGCACGGTGCTCATCTACCGTGATATCGGTTCCAAAGAGGTACCTTGAACTTTACTTTTCTAGTGAACTTTTATCCCTCTCATCTGAACTGAGTTTTTAACCCTTTGTGTAGATTTTAATCTTTTAATTTTAATTTTTAGCTTTTAATTTTTCTTAGTTATTAGGCATTTCCTGCTTATTATAAAATCTCATGAAACAGTCATATTCAGGAGCGTTTCGAAGCATCAGGGAAGCCAGAGGTGGACACTGATCCAAACACAAAAAATATTTTACAGACGTCAAAAACTTGGAAAAACATTTCGGATTCCTTGGAAATTTTACTGAAGAAAACGTACCCTTCGTCAGTTTCGAAACAAATAATGGTTTTTGAGGTGATTCCACTTTTATACTGAACAACTTTACCGTTATGTTTCCAATATTATATTTTGCAAATGTGAAAAAAACCCAGAGGAACCCCTTTCGCCACTGACGGAACAAGTATGCAAACTAGTGTTATCGCCACATAACATAGAATCCTGAGAGAGAATCCAGAGAGGCATTGCTGAGATTGCCCTTGAAAATACAACGACTTTTAAGCTTTTATGACGAAGCAGGGAACAGTGAAATTTGGAAACACGCACCTAAGAAGTTTCTAAGCGAACGTGAGCGCCCGCAGGCTCCGGGCTACTCGCACGCTACTCACAGGACGAACCCTTGAGCTTATTTATTTAGACGACGCCCTTGGCCGCTGAGCAGTCTAGAGGGCAGAGCCGCTCTACGCCCGGATATATGTTGTTTTTATTATACCTATCGGACAGCAAAACAAATGTTTCGAGGGTGATTCGATGTTTTTATATTTCGGCGGGCCTTTATTTGCCGTTGCGCGGCCCCATCACTCATTTCGCTCTATTGAGGTTTTTATTCCGTACGATTCGGGCGAATTACGAATGCGCGAATGCGAACGCGCCCGCCGCGCCGAGCGACACGCCTTTAACGCAACGACCGCGCTCCAAAAAACCCAGGGTAATTAATGTGAATGCACGTCACTGCATTAGGAGCGTCGTTTCTACTTTGTACGCGACAGAAACGGAGACACTTCAAAAGGTGACCTGAAAAAGTTCACTAAATGCGGCCTACAAAAGTAAAGGACTTATACACAGTTGGTACTAAAAGTAAAGTGCCCCAACACGCGGAAGGATCGGTCAACGTTGCAACGGAATGCACTCATAAGTTATGGAAATGTTATTTTCGTAGTAACAGCAAAGGTCAGGCTGAATGGAATTTTCATAAATCCTGAAAAGTTTTTTCACAAAAGAAATATGTTACAAACATGCAATAAGTTAGGTTAACACATGAAGTTAAATAAAAATGTATACATTTTGTAAAAACGACTAACTCAAATTTATTTTATATCAAAAAAATAGAGGATTACAAAATGGCGTGAATAAAATTACTCTTTGACCTTTTTTACGTCAGGTGTACGTAGAAAAAAAAAACAAAACAATAGACGACGTTACGACGAAAAAAGACAGAAATACGATAGAACAGAACAAAAAACAAAAGGAACTTCTTCATGGTACATTTGCAGTAATCGTATATCGGTTTGCTTCAACATCACTGTCCATATTTCCGTCAAGAATTGCCAAATACACGTACAGCGTATCCCAATGTAACGTCTCACTGCCGATATTTTAAGTTATAAAAAAATCAAACGCTCAAGTTATGCAGAATTTTCCAAGAAACTTCCTTTTTTCCTTGGTGGTGGATGCTTTTTCTTAACAAACCGAGAGCCCTTGCAACGTCCGAACCAACTAAGTGATTCGTCAGAGACTAAAGTTAATTCGTCTTAAAAAACGCCTCATTGTCGAATGGTTATTGTTTTCTATTTTCTATTCAATTCTAATTTTTTACTATTAAACCATTTCATAAAATACAGTCCGTTAAGCCCATTTGAGCATTTTAGTTTGATGAAAACCGTAACACACCCTTTTTAGCGGAAACGGTGAGAACCGGCGTTCATAAAAACCAACCTTTCACTTTAATAAAAAAACAAACATATTTCAACGGAGCTCATTATTTAAATCACCTGGGGAGTGGGATATAGGAACCTCATAAATTTATATTTAATTTCAGCCACCCTAAGAGTTTTCGCCTAGCACCGTCGCGCCCCCGCCACCCCTTTGCCATCGGATCGACGTGGGGCGCCTTCCAAATATATTTCGTGATATGAATCGCATAAAGCAAATTTTTAAAATACATACCTCTCGAATATTTCGACGAACCCACTTGATTTAGTGGCCATCGAGGTTCCCTCCTAATACACATTCGTTCGTGTGCGAATCAGGCTACTCTCGAGGCCTTTTTCAGGCCTCATCAGGCTTTTCACGATGGAAGTTTATTTGTAAAAATTCGCCACAATTTAGTTTAAAAAAGTAACAGAATATTAGATACAGAAACATAATGAATATGACAGATTTGATGGGTTTCTCTTTTTTTTTTTGCTGCGATGACGCAACGCCGACAAGGGCACCGCATATTATTTTTCAGTTTAATCGTTACCTTTAGCAAGAGTTTATTACCGGTTAGTCCACGCGAGGTAGCAAAAAACAAGTGATTTTTTTTTAATAATTAGTTGCGGCACTTTCTCAACGTGATAATTAGGAAAAATTGTACGAATCGATTGAAAATGTTTTGGACAAAATCCGATTGTAGGATCATTGCGAAAAAATTGCAAAAAGGTCCGAAAAAAAGTTTTTTCGACTTTTTAGACACGAAAAAAAAAAAAATGTTGAGTAAAAAACAAAAAATATCACGTTATAGCGCTTGAAAAGACGAATAAAATGATTTTAGGATCATTAAAATCGGTTGATAACTTTTTGCACAAAAAAATTAAAACCGCGAAAATTAGCGATTTATTTGTTTATTACTCGGTTTGCAATAATTATCCTAGAAATGGGGCTCAAATTGTGGGGTTTTCCAACACCTATCTATAGTTAAATTTTTGTCAAAAAAATATTCATAAGTTTTCGTGCAAATTGCGAAAAAAGTAAAAACAGGTACTTTAGTAAAACGGCCCCTATTTCCACAATAATTGTCGTAGAGCAATTTTGCAAAAAGCTACGTGTTCTTGAAGACTTCCTCTACAACCATATCAAATTTGAAGTCGATCCGATAATAATAAGTATCACAAAAGCGCGTCTGAAAAACGTGCAATTTTAGAGAGTGGCCGCGTGGACGCACGAGCAAAGGGGAAGTGGCGCGGTGGTGGAGGAACTCTCTCTCCCGCGGGCGGAGCGGGCGCCCGGAAAGTGATCTCGCGCGTTCAAATTCGACAAGTCGGAAACTATTGAGATTTCTCGGGAACTACTGAACGAAAATTGATGTTTTTTTTTTGCTCCGCCCGCGGGAGAGGAAGTTCCCCCCACCACCGCGCCACTTCCCCTTCGCTCGTGCGTCCACGCCGCCGCTCTCTAAAATTGCACGTTTTTCAGACGCGCTTTTGAGGTACTTATTATTATCGGATCGACTTCAAATTTGATATGATTGTAGAGGAAGTCTTCAAGAACAAGTAGCTTTTTGCAAAATTGATCTACGACAATTATTGTGGAAATATTGTGGGCCGTTTCACTAAAGTACCTGTCTTTACTTTTTCGCAATATGCGCGAAAACTTATGAAATTTTTTTTACAAAAAATTTAACTGTAGATAGGTGTTGGAAAACCCTACAATTTGAGCCGGAAACGGAAGACATTTCTAGGATAATTGCAGACCGAGGAATAAAACATCGAAAAATATCTCATTTTTGCGGTTTTTATTTTCCGATTTTAATGATCCTAAAATCATTTTATTCGTCTTTTCAAGCGCTATAACGTGATATTTTTTGTTCTTTACTCAACATTTTTTTTCGTGCCTAAAAGACGAAAAAACTTTTTTTAGCACCTTTTAGCAATTTTTTTCGCAATGATCCTACAATCGGATTTTGTGCAAAACATTTTCATTCGATTCGTACGATTTCTCTCCTAATTATCACGTTGAGAATGTGCCGCAACTAATTATTTAAAAAAATAATCTACGCCGCGTGGACTAGGTGTGCGTAGTAATTTTTCGCTGTATTTATCATAGTAAATATCATGACGTTATAATGTCTACTCTTGGTGGTACATCGCAATATTCAGAATTTCTTACATTACATGAAGATGCCCTTCGTGTAATGGATCAAATAACACATGTCATTTTTATGTCAGAAAGTAAGAAAAGTAGAACGACTTAAATTGTTTTTTTTAGGCGATGTCAATGCCTTGGCCCGTTCAAAAGTTAGAGAAGAGGACTTTTAACTACCGCATTGGATTATTGATTTAAGTACAGTACCCTGACTTCCGATCTCTAATAATAACAGAGGCAAAGTTCTTTGATATATTAAATATTTAACAAAATTTCAAAAATGTTCACATTATTCCTTATTTTTGCAGCAACACCTTGCAAGTTTGAAAATAAGTTTCCAGTAACAGCACTGTAGATATATACCTTAAGAGATAGTTTAAACCCAAAAGCCACGTTGCCCTTACGTGTTTCACATAATATATTGTCGCTAAGTTGTAACAGTTACATGTATGCAGGCAAGCAGTTTCCCTAGGAAAACTCCGGCTCGGGAAACTTTAATCTCCTTTAATACACGTACAATTCGAAACGATATAAGCATAACACGTAGGTATGGGTACGGCCGTCTTCTATTAAATTCTTGCGCGAGTCATAAGCTACCTACACCTCGCTCCGTGACGCGGTGCTCCTCGGGCACGTGTGAAGAAGTATCGGAAACTTAGCATAACGGGAAAATTAGTAGTCGCAAAATCCGCACGCTTCCTACCGCCATGAAATATTGTTCCTACGCGTTTCGTGTAAGAATATACGGCTTGGTAAATATGCATACATTTATAGATAGCAGAGGGAAATAGAGATCAGCACTGAACAGAAATACAACAAAGGGATTTTTGTCGTGTTGTCTATTTTGGTCACTAAATGGTTATAGACTGATAAACTGAATATGAGTGATTTAAAAACTGAACAAGCTTGCGGTTTTGCGTGTTTATCAATGGTCAGTTAATCTAAATACGTTATGTCAAGTTTATTGAATTGATAACACAGCTACACAAAAAAATCATGATCCTGGATATTGACCTTAGTATCCCCATGTATTTTTCGACGCTGAATTCGAATCCAACATCGAAAAAGTTAATACACCCTCAAAATTTTGAGATAGGGGTAATAAATGAAAATTTGACAAAATACGCAATTTTTGTTCCAAGAATATATTTCTGGGGGTTTTCGAGGTTGCTGATTTCAAATTGCAACACGCCAAAAGCAGGAAATGTACCCTAGAAATGAAAATCGAGTATAACAGGGGTTGAATGGGGTATTTTGTCAAATTTTCATTTCATACCCCTATCTTAAAATTTTGAGGGTGTATTGACTTTTTTGAGGTTGGATTCGAATTCAGCGTCGAATAATTCATGGGAGTACCAAGGTTAAAGTCCAGGATCATGATTTTTTTATGTGTAGCTGTGTTATCATCAGTGTTCTTGCAAATTTTGTAAACGAAAATAAAAGATAACTTTAACACCCCGTATCTTGGTTACTGTTAGCTTTTGGCTTACGGTAAATTTCGTTAAATAGCAATATTTTTACGGAAAAAAATCTGCAATTATGCTGTGTACCAATAATTATGGAACACCCTGTATATGTAGACAAATTACTATTAGTTACCCTAGGTGAGAACTGGCTCACTTCAAGGACAATATGTTGAGAAAATTCGTTTATGGTGGGGTACCTACTGCTCAACCCTGGCGGACCGCCACTGTTTATACCGCTACCCCGCCTCTGGATAGGCGTCCGGTTAACATGCATAGCGTCGTCCCGTCGCGTCGGTCGGTCACCCATAAATTCGTGGATTCGATATCGCTCTTAACGCACTCTGATTATTATATAGGTTTATTATATATTTTTGAGTGATTAATGGCCGACGGGGCTCAACCCTATCGTAAATTCCGGGGTTACTTTCCCGGATATCGGCGGGCACGTATCCGTAATAAGTAATAGCCGCCCTAAATCACAATCAGTAAAACATGAATCAAAACCGCGGCGGTTATTATTTTTTCCGGGGCGCCCCTCCGGGCCTTCGCTCCGGTCGAAAAAACACATCGCGGGGGCGGGCGTGGCGGCGAATTAGCTTCGAACCTGAAAATCTGATTAGAACCGCGCACGCAGTTTTTCAAACCGGACAGGCATAAATCTGTCTTTGCGGAAAATAATTTCGCCAGTGCGCGATGACGACGATGCTATATTTTGTATTTTTGTCTCGTTGAACTGCCAGTTTGTTATCATTACGCGAGGATGCTAAGTGATAAAAGTAGCAACATACTGTCAACAACATTTTAACGCTGCAAACCTACTTTTTTTAACGTCTGTTATTGGACAAAATTAATTTATGATACTTATTTTTATTATCGGATACATATTTTACAATTTACAAAACGTCAGACACATACGGATGCCAAAACATTTTTACATGTGTTTTCAACATAATCACATGATGTTCCCAAATTACAAATACGTGCTCAGAATGCTGCAGGAAGCGCCCTATAATATATATCAAAATTATTGACACGGTAAAATTTTTCGTCAAAGAAAACTTCCCACCACCACCAAATTTTCTGGAAAAATGTTAGAAGAAAATCAAAAACTTGTTTAAAACTTTGATACTCTGTATCTTTGTTGTCATGAGTTTTGAAATAAGGTATGTATGTCTGGTAAAATCACAATATTTTTACACAAAAGATCTGCAAGTTGCTGTGTAATATGTGATACCGAGTGTTAACAAGGCCGTGTATCAGCCTGCTATATTTTTATTATGGGAAGAAAATTTTGAAATTTGGAACGTGTAGAAGATACCTATGCTATAGATTTCGAAACATCAGATATTCAGATGACACTTCCAGTTTCACTGGAATGGCAACGAACTTCAAATTTGTAAATGGAACACCCTATACTTACATACATATAGTCTTACATATTGCTGCAAAAATTGTTATACGGCATGCTTGAATATTGATATTTCGATTAAAGATTTGACATTGAAATGGTAAAAAAACATTTACCAAGTGCTATTATGAAAATAATAATAAATTGGAAAAACAAAAAAAGGTCATATGTTTCCATGAAACTTCTTTTAACATTTAACTCTAAAACTATGTGTATATTATATTTTTAAAAATAATGGTATATCAAAAATTTTAAGACATATTGCGGGGTTGCCAAATTGTTAGAATCAATGTGTTTGAGTCATCCTTAGTTAAAATTACTGAAGACACTGGTGAAGAGAACTAACAAAGATAGACAACAAACAATGACAGAGACAGAAAACCCATGAGATGCACATATTTTGCCAAACATTTTACAGTATGTCCGAGTTATAATTCCTGTTTTATATATCAACCATCTTTTCAGATATGTAACTTCAGATATGAAATTGAAAAAAAAAATTAAATTAAATGTACTGAGGCGTGAATTGTAGTAACTGAGGCAAAATACACCTACATACACATATGCACACATTTCACCGAATATTCACCGAATGCTACATGCAGTAGGTAACGCAATGCAGTCGCATCGGCCGATCGAGAGCACGTCCGAAACCCTGCCGCTTAAAAAAATCCGATGGCCGTAAATCAAACAGCGCAGCGCCTCCGCTCCCGGATCGGAAGCGGGACCTCGCCGAGTAGTACGATTCCGGATATTCGCCGATGCAAACTAAACAGTATCTGTATTATCGCAGCGCCGAACAACTAATCGAAAATTAATCCAGCCCGGCTGCAGTTTGCACATCATGTCGGCCGTGACGGAGCCCGAACTTGCGGCCCAGATTAAGCCCGGAGTCTGTTGGCTTAGCAGCTTGTCTCGCGCGTACCCATGTTTAACCGTAGATTAGTCGCCTCTGAGTGTTGACCTCCGGCCCCGGACTTGACGGACTTCGGAATGTTCCCGTCTCGTCGCGTCCGGCCCTTACCGCCGACAAACGAGGCCCCGGCGCTCTGACGTCAGACTCTGTGACGTAAGCACTCACAGGCCAGCGCCAGCGTGACCAGAGCAAAGCTGCATGCTGTATGGGAGAGTTCATATAAACGGATCGTCTATTTGCAAAATCCTACATCGCGATTTGAGCAAAGTTTTCAGGAAAAACAAAAAACGTCGATAGAAAAAACTGTGAGTATGTAGAAATTCCTGTTTGCGGTAACATTAGCTATTAAATAGAATGTCACTAAAAAATATTGATGCAAGGAATAACCAGTTAAGCCCACTAAAATAATGAAGTTGTCTAGTTAGTAGTTTTGCAGAATTTTTAAGGAGACGGATGGTTTTGAAACAAGGTGACATTTTTTTCACATCAAAATATTCAAGGAACAAAAACAAACATATTACGTTCTGTTGTTGGTAAGTAATACTTATACTACATCGCCCATCTCTCCGGAAGTATCGCAGACTGGATTTCCAACACTTTCTACCGAGCTTTCTACCATAGTGATATGTATTCGTGTCGATATTTTTTAAAACATCGGAAATTAGCTAGACTAGTCCATAAGTAAGAAGTACCCATATGCAATATTAAGAAACAGGTAGGCGTTCGATTCCACGTGTCGCGTGAAACAGATCTCTAATCATGTGGATATATGTAGAATATGGTTTGGTACTATCCCTCGCAAGAATTTCAACTAACAAAATGTAATAAGGTTTGTAAACTACATTTCTCTAAAAAAAATATTATTTTCTTCAACTCCTCATGGTTCAAAATCTGGCCAAACTATTACAATAAAATTAAATATTCCCAAATAAACTTCTTACCTCACTACCAGTATTACCACATTGTTTTCTAATTATCCGAAATATTTATCCAAAAATGATAAGTCACCTAATTTCACGAAAGCATTTATCATAAACAACAGGAACGATAGCGAATTATACGAAAAATCGATTTGTTGTGGCATTTATGATAATTTCTCTGACAATTTTTAAATGTTTTCAAATGCCCCTGCACTGAAACAAAATTGTAAGCTCACAAAAAGTATTGTCATTCAAATTAACAGTTTCCTGGACCTGTTATTAACTTTTCCATTATAATTAATAGCACGTCAAAGGTAGAAACATTGTTTATGGCCATGACATTCCTATTTCTATTATAAACAGCTCCAAAACAAGAACTAAAACTCGATTGTCGTAAAATAACACACATAGAATCAAAGACTTGTTAAGTGAGATAGATAAATGTGACAGGCTGGATAAACGAGATTTGAGTGAGACTAATAGTTCTGAAAATAATTCACACCCAAAATTATATAGACAACCTCGGAGCGGTGACGTCACTCGTAAGCGCAGAGGCCTTGTTTCTCGATGGTAACGGTCCGACGTTCGTCGCCTGACCGTCCCCTCCGCCCTCGTTATTCGGGGCGCGGAACATCCCGTAAGTTCGACTTAATGAAATCGGGTTGCCGTTAATTACGAATCGGGGCTCGTCATCGTAAGGCGACGTAATCCCGTCCGAATGATCTCTTTCGAGACGCGCACGAAAGTTTCATGTCGCTGTCCGTTTGACGCGGACGCTCTCGGTTTCGTTTTGATTAATTTCGGAGTCGAGAATGAAGCGATTAAATAAGTCGGCGGGCTGTCGGAATCATAGGCGTCGCACACTGAACGGAACTGCGCTTCTAGCCCGACAAAAATCGAAAATTAAGCAAAATCGATTTCGATACTGCATTTTCCATCGTTCCCTAATAGTACGTCCAGCCTTTGTCAGATTCTAGAGATCTCACCGTGAATGTACTAAGCTCTATTTGTGCAAGATCTCGTCCCCGTGATTTAAAAACTGTTAATCGTATTACCAGTGGCGGTTAATATGGATAAAGTTATGGCCATAACTTTTTGAAAAAAAAAAATATATTTTGTAACAAATCGAAAAACCTCTCCTTATATTTGTTTCTACATTATGAAAAAATATACTGCAAATATTCCACAGAGCGTTACTGAGATCCCAGGGTGATGTTCTGCAGTTTTTTTGAAATTTTTTTCGCAAACTTTGCTGACGGTTTTTTCACTATAAATCCTTTCTGTAAGAGGTGTACAGTCATCACCTAAAAAGTGAAGTGGGTCCCATGCGTCGCTTTCAAGATATGGCTAACTGAAATATCACCAACCGCCACTGCGTATTACCATGTTATATTGCATTTTGACGTTTGTATGTAAATAAATGTATACTCCTGTTAGCAGAGTTGGGCAGAATATGACTAAATGACTAATGACTAAAGTAAAATGATTAAACTTTAGTCATGACTAAATTAATCATAGGATTTAGTCACGACTACGTGTTAGTCATGATTAGTTGTTAGTCATACCAATGATTGATGGTTAGTCATGATTGAAGTTTAATCATTAGTCATGACTAACCTCAATCATCATCAATCATTAGTATGACTAACAATTATTAATCATGACTAAATACTAAAAACACTTATTGGTTTATTCTTTTCAATAATAAACCTTTGGAATCGAATCGACCACGAAAAAAAATTAACATTCAGCTGTCACAGGACTCCTGCATTCAAATCAAATTGAGGCAACCCCTTCTTATGCTACACGAGCTGCTTAGGGATCGTCCATTAATCACGTGAGAATCGAAAGGGGGGGAGAGGGGTTCGGAAAAATTACGAACTATCAGAAGGAGGGGTGTAGTGAGATATCACGTGTATTTAAATGTGGGGAAGGGTTAAAAGTTGTTAAAAGACATCACGTGATTAATGGACGACCCCTTATGTGTTGCGTCGCCATGCCAATTTTAAACGTAATTATAAAAAAAAACACGCTTTATGCACTAAACAGGGTAAAATAAGTGTCTGTTAAAAAAAGTTCTTGTTTTTAACTGACTAAAGCTTAAAATGTAATGAAATAAAAAGATACAATATTTTACAAATAGATGACTGATAGAATTTAGAGTTGAATAATTTTGCTAAATAAATTTTGCAATATTTTTGCTAAATAAAATTTTTCCTTTACGGGAAAAACAAATACCTAGTTATGGCTTGTCAAAATTTGTGTTTTTATTTTTTTCGGACACCTGGCGAATATTTAAATTTCTTTTTCTCATCGCGAATCGATTTTTTTGCCAAGAAAAGGTTTGGTGAATGGTTTTTGCCGAAAAATGAATGTTTTGTCCATTACCCCTATTATAATCAGCATCCATGGACATGCTGTATATTTTCCGTACCCTCTCTCTCCTCCTAATTAACTATAGTCGTCTTCTATTGCCATGGGGATTGTCAGTCAACTGTGGCATTTCAAACACAATTAAATTAGAACGAGATATAACTTGAGGGGATTTCGAGGAACAGGATTATAATTGACTTGATCTTTAACGTCAAACTGTCAACTAATCAAATCAATAATCATTTGGGTCTCGATATAAAGTTCTCCGTGATATTTCGAAATCGTAAAAAATTCTTAAAATCGCGATCGCTTAAAGCAAATTACATTTTTATTGATCATAAGAACGAAATTTTGTTAGAAAGGCACGTGTGTTCGGTTCTTAGGAGAAACAAGTTTTTGGAATGACCTTTCATATTTTCCGCCTCGATTTTTCCCTCGTGATATAAACCACGTTTTATGATAGATAAGCTACTGTACCCCTTATTTATCATTTTGAATTTACTGTGTACACATTATCTAGGGTTATCGTTATTATTAGAAATCGACAATATATCTCTCTAACAGGGTTGTATTCAAGATCGTCATAAGAAGTGCAGTCAAGGTCACACCGATTGTTAGAATGTTTTTTTGAAACACACTTTCGACATATGTTACGAGCATAAACGATTAAATACAAACTACTGAGAAGTATGCTGAAGTGCTGAACTGCTGAAAAGTAGTGTTTCAAAAAAAGCATTCCAATAATCAATGTGGTACCTTGAAAGCATTTATTTTGTTATGAGGATCCCGAATACGACCCTGTTTAGAGCGGGATAGGGTTGTGGCTCTTTAGTGATAATATAGTGAAATATAACAAGAATGTATAACATTCCTGTAAATGCGGCATATTTAAAGGTAACAAAGGATTTAATCATAAACGATTTCAGTCACGTCACTTACTTGTTTTGCTTGTTATATAAATATATCTTAACAATTTTGATTTATTCGAGCCGTATTTCAAGAGTTTCAATACTTGCAAAACGTTAAACTTATAATTTAGGCGAGAGTTACTCATTTATTTCGACTAGAAACAAGAATGTGACGAGCCGAACGGTTTTAATATTTGCAAATGAGTAGAGAAACATAAAATGCAGTGGCCCTAAATAGATGTTAAATGAAAACTATGACAGTCAAATTTAAATCTCAGATGAACACTTAGGAGGGGATCCTTTTCCATACAATACATGGAAAACAGGCGCTTTTAGTCTTTTCACCAAATGACAATTAAATATTTAACAGCAAAAATTTGGAAATATAAAAGTAAGAAAATGGCTATTTAAAAAAATATCTTTTTTCCTCCAAAATAAAGCGAAAGTTTACTTTAACAAAATTAAAATATATGTACTTCATGAACTCCATTTGGCTGTCTCACACTGTATCTATGTACTAAGGTTGCGTTACGTTCACGGTACCCTTTAGTGCTTTTAGTGCTTTTAGTGCCTTTAGTGCCTTTAGTGCGTTTTCTGACGAGGTCGGCAAATGGCCTTCCCAAATCACTAATGGTAAAATCGTCAAGCTTTTACATACCTGTATACAACAGTTTCATATGTGTTAGTAGTAGGTGAGACAATACCTAGTCGAATACGCAGTTATTTTGTATTCCCACAACGATTTTCTAGAAAGTCCCGACCCACATATGCGCCATCTACTGGGCCACCAGAGCTCTGGCCCACTCGCAAAAAGGCTCCGCCAAAGAAACGCCGGAGTTCAGGATGCCGTGAACCTTGACATCGCCAGCAGTTGGCAGCCATCAGTCAGAGCGGGTGGGCGTGTAGTTTCCCGGGCCGAAAGAAAAACATTATCTCGAGAGAGAAATAAACGCTCGCTGCCGGAAGAGTTCCGAGAAACTAGCTGCTGTCTGTTAACTGTTATTTGCAGGTTGTAAATTCGCCCCATAAAACATAATGAAAACGACGGTTTCGCAGGGCGACGGCCGGCAGGGAAAAACTAGACGCCGCCGCCGCTTTTTGTTGCGGACCGTCGTTGCCGCCGCTGCTGCTGCGTGGGACGTCGCGATCGCGGACGCTCGCTTCTAATTTAAGCTTTTTTTATCTCGTGTAGCTATAAAATAGGGTCCCCATAAATTGCGTACCCAATTTAGTGACTTCATGAGTTATTAGATTCTCAAATTGGGTTCAATGTGTAAATTTCCTGAAATGGTCCGTATTTTGTCATTTGCTGGAACAATTTGGCGCAGGAAAACTGAATTTCCCTTTCCCCTAAAGTTTTTTAAACAATATAACATTGTTTGCCATAAAAATGGCAACATCATATATAACAACAAAACATTTTTTGATATTATGGGAAACTTTTTTGTTATTGAGATATAAAACAAACAACCTCTTAAGTGATCTATGTATATCATGCACGTCTGCGTACCTAAAAATGTATTTTAACGTCAGTCACATGATGACTGATATAGCAGGAAATTTAAAAATATATATATATACGAAATGAAATGTACGATCAGCTCTCGCGCACTCGAGCATTGCAATTTACGGTTTTGTTTAAATCCTCAGCATTATTCAACAACCTGATTGATAAACATTTAAAATGTATTCTTCAAATCAAAAGTCCGATTAGTTTTTATTTGTGTTAATAAAGTTTAGATTTTTTTTGAGCAATGAGGGGGCGGAGGCAGCTTTTTAAAGTTGCATATCTCCTATAGTAGTCAGAAATCAAAACAGTCAGATAATGTTTCACCCACATGGGGTGATTACTAGACCTAAGGCTCTAATAGTAAAAAAACTTCAAATGAAACTTGCGAAAAAATTTTCAACAAACTGCCTTACCAGATTTTTTTTGAAAAATGCAATCTTTGTATACATCATTTTGCTTAAAGATACAGCTGTTTTAAAATTTAATATACGAAATGCTGAGATGAAATAAAAGGGTATCCCCCATAAGTATGGTGAAATGCCCCCTTTTTTTTTTATTTTCTTCGCATGATGAAAGTGTTTCTTAGGGCTAATTATGAAAGGTAGACCGAATTTTAGGTCCAAAAATTTTTCCTCTCAGCTAGGTATGGAAAAAACCCTGTTTTTTTAGGTTTTATTTTTTTCTCGGTTTTTAACTGTCGAAAAAATCTGAAAAAATTCATGAGTACAGAAAATATGATTAATTTTATGTCAAATTTTTTTCAAGCTCATTCAAGGTCATTATGACCTCTAAAAAAATATTCAAACTTAAAAAATCCCACTTTTAACCAAAAAAAGCTTCAGGCTCGGATTGTTAATGTTATATTTTTAACTGTTTTTTACCACCTCAAATTTTTTCAGATTTTTTTGAGTGGTGGGTCATGCCCAAAAGTGCGAAAAATCAATTTTTTCTCCGTGAAACGACTTAAAACGGCTTAAAATCATCATTTTATAGTGTCCTGATTTTTTCTTGTACTAAAAGGACTCAAATGACTTCAAACAATTAAAAAATATGTTCACTAAAAATAGTAGAAAAAAAAAATTCCACTTATCGAAACTAGTAGTTTTTATATTTATTTTTATATACAGGAAATAAGAAAATAAAAAAAGGGGGGGCATTTCACCATACTTATGGGGGGATACCCTTTCAAATTACCATAACTTTTACAGATCTTGAAAAGTATAAAAAGTCTATGCGTTTACTTTTCTATGCGTTTTTTCACAAGTTTCATTTTGAAGTTATTTTACTATTAGTGCCTTCTACTTACATATAGTAATCATCCCCTCAAATATGATGTGGGTCCCATGCTTCGTTACGAAAATACTAAAATAGAATCTAAAATTCCACCAGCCTCCATCGAGTCAAAAACCTTTTTTTAAATATTTTAAGCGATAGTCATACAATCTTAACAGTAATATTATGCCTAAACACTCAGCAGCTATTCTATGCTTAATATTCACGTTGCCCGCTTTCCTAGGCGACGAACAACAACGTTGTATTTAATTTCACAGCTCTAGCCCCGTTTTACCGCACTAATTAAATTAAAAATATCAACTTCGCTAAGCCGTTTCCTATTAAAGTTAGAGTCGTTAATTAAAATGCAGTCGGTGTGCATACGAAGCAGCCCTTTTAAGCCAATAATGTTGGAAAATTCAAGTTATGGCCTCTAAACTGCCGGCTGTTTTACGACAAAGAATAGGTACTTCGCTTATCAGAATACAGTGGACGTTGTAAACGCGCAACATTGTTTCAGATGCTGAGCTTGCTTGGGGGGTGTTTTTCTTTTTTTACTTTGCATTTCGAGGGATTTCGGGTTTTGTTTTTAAATTTTATAGGGTACTCAAATGTAAATGAGCAACTGTGATTCATTGAAGTTCGGGAGGGTATCGAAAATGAAAAATGAGTTTTTAAAAAAGCGGGGTGGCGTCATTACTCGAAGGTGGGACTATCTTAGAAGGTATTAGATTTTGTATATATAGATTTCCAATCCTGGGATGCCGCAAAATAAAGTTACTTTGCACATTACAAACAGTTACCTTTATTGTTGACAATAACCTGGACAACATTTTTTGCTCCCATGAAGCATGGTTTTAGGTCAGTAGTTATGTGACTTCATAGAATACGAGAATGTGAAGTTCCGAGAAACCAAACAATTTTTTGTCATGTCGAAGGAAAATAATTGGCCCAATTTTCTTTAATGGAACTCTGACTATCAAACGATATAGAGAAGAAATTGGGCATAAAATCGGAAATTTCTACTACAAAACTTTTTTTTTATGCTGCTTTATTGTTGCATGCTTTTGAGGTCATATTTCCTTGATTTACGCAAAATCCAGACGTGAATAAGGAAACGGATAACGGATTCTTTTTCAGCGACCAAAAATACGTCAAAGACACCTAATCTTGTATGCGTAAAAACAAAAAAAATGGTGGTCCTGTGTTATCAATCGTGCCTACGTGGTTTACTAGAAATAAAAATAGTATTAATATTTTGATACCAATTTCGCAATATTACCTATATTGCGCAATATAAAGGGAATAAAGACGTTCAAATCGTCGTTAATTTCATAAAGCGACGTATCTCAAAAAAACTATTTTGAGATACGATCAAAAACTTTTACCCTATATAAATTATTTTCGCCTCACAAAGTGTATCTCTATGTTGTATCTGCGTATGTCGTATCTAATTTAGCAAATGATTTTTACTTTTATCGAAAGGCGAAGATGGCGAAAATCCTGTCCTGGGAACGAAATGAGGGATGGGAAGGATGGGTCCGAAAATGAGATACGACACTTTGTGAAATTAACGACGAAATGTGATCAGTGAGCACACCATCGATCGCTCAGAGATCGATCTGTGTGATGAACGCGACCAATCATTACTCTCTGACTGATATAAAGGACTCAACTACAATTTAATGTTGATTTCAGCTTCACCCATTTATGAAATGATTTTAAGGGACTCTCCCTTGCTTTAAAACATTATAATAAACCAGTGCCAATTCAGAAGAGGTTACTTATGACCATTAGTTTTTGAATATTCTTTAGCATCCATCACTTACCTAGATTCCAATCAGTTTAAATTAAAATCTCATTAGGAAAAGTCGTATCGCGAAAGGTGCAATAAATTAATAAGCAGGTAATCTAATTTTAAACGAGTGCTTTGACGTCACCTTAACTGATTATAATTCGGCGCCGTTTTAGAGCAGGGGGTGAGGAGTCGGTGTCGCGTCGCGTCTCGTCATCTTGCATCGCGACGGTGTCGAGTGGTGTAAAAAGAGGACTTTAAGAAGAAACATTTCATTGTGCGACATTCTCAGTCGGGCGGGCCACTCCAGAATTGATGTCGTGATTGTCTGAACGGTTTACAAGTCCCCTCCGTTTAGCCGGGGGGGAATCCGCGATCTTCCGACTTGACAGTTACGTTTTGTATTTCCACGCGTGTTTGACGGGGCCGCAGACGAAAAACAAATAAGTACCCCGCAATTCATTCATAAATCGCTAGGTTTGTTCGAGTTCCAACAATAAGAACCGTCTGTGAACTATTTAGAAATTGCGCAGAATTGAATGCGCTGTGAATATAGTCCCGAACAAACATGATAGTCCTAGAACAATTCTAAAATGAATTGAACTCAAACACTTTGAGAATCAAAGAAATCGAAATACTCTAATGTGAGAGGAGTTTGGTTGTTTTTTTTTTTTTGGTATTTTCGTTTACTTGAAGACTATGTGAAGACGACAAATTAGAACTGAAGAACCAAATTAGACCTAATATTAGGTCATGACATTTTTAAAAAATAGAAGAAAACCTCCATATATCTTAATGATATAGTGAGTTAATGGGGGGTATCCTCTCCACAATTACTAAAAACTTTGTCACAGACCGTAATTCTATTCTTGGTCTTCGTACGCACGCACAGAAAACAGTTCTGAAGGAGTCCTTACTTCAAAGGTTGGGCCAAATTTTGACCAGTTCTACAACAGTTTCAAAACTGTCTTGAAAAATCTCGAACATAATACTAAATGTCAATAATAGTTCCAAAAACGTTTCTGAATAAACGCGTCTGATAGTTATAGAACTGCAATATACGAAACCCGAACAAACCTGCTGTTAGTTTACTTGCCAGCATAAAACATATGCGCGGAGTCCAAAAAAGGGAAAAGATGTCAAACATATGGCCGCGAAAGTCAAAAATGCCACTTTTAGTAATTACTTATTAATTTAACGTACAGTAAATCAGTGCTACGTTCATAGACTTTTGAAGTTTTTTTCGTGATACTTTTGAGTTATGGTGCCTCGACCGTTGTATACCCACTGGAATAATTGAACTGTTGGCTATAAAACTGCCATAGAAATTATTTGACATTTTTTGAATTCTCGAGTTCATGTTCCGCGAATCCATTGTGACATGGGTTAATTTGGAAAGGTCCCCATAGTCGAGTTTCTCGGACACAATCTTTTTTTGTGCCTGTCACAGGCACACATACACAAGAAATCTGTATCCGTAATCCGGTGTCAGAATTGCATCATCACCCTCACAAGTACAGCCTTTTCTAGCGTATTTTTGATCAGCACGTCAAAATACGTAAGGATTACAATAGTTGAGTTTCTCGGACACACATTTTTTTATGCGGCTGTGTAATTATTGATGTCATGATTATCTCAACGCTATCCAGATCCCCTCCGTTTAGCCGGTAGGGAATCCGTGATTTTCCGATGTGACTGACAGACAGTTGCGTTCCGTGTGTTCACGCGTGTTTGCCCAGCCCTGATCCGTCCGGACACTTGTCGCGACGACTTGCCGTTGTCCGCAGAAGTTCGCGTCGCAATCTTGACGTGCTGTCGCCAACTTTTGCCATTTCAGGGTTGCGTTCGGCTTCTGGGCCGTTCTATTTCGATGACAACGTTTATAAGCTCTCTTTGGCGGTGCGTTGTTTTGTCGACTTTGGCTTTGCGAGGGTGGAACGGCAACTTTTTTAATTTGGCTCCGCGACGTCCTGACATCGAGACATGTCACGTGTCTCGACGTGTATGGACCTTTTGTTGTTGCACGGTGGAAAAAAATGCGGCTGGGCGCTCGGGAAAATCGGAGAAGATATTTCATTTCGAGGCTGTCGAGGGAGGAGCGAAAGTTGGACGTTATTTATCTTTCAGAAAAAGAAAACAACTTCCTACGAAAGCCTAAAGTTTATTTCAGCAAGAATGTATTATTATGTCGAGTAATTAGGTATCTACGTGTTCGGTTTTGTCCAGAAAATTTAATACAGTGTTTTCACGGTGATATGAATATATTCGATATTTCTTTTTAGGAAAGATTTTACAAAAAAGTAGAACGCTTTTTCCAATAAATGCAATTTTCAGGACATAACATCTGAATAGATTACACTCTCAATTTTTTTCAATGGATTCGGAAACAGAGACATTTTCTATGTACAATCGTGTAAGAAAATAGGGGGGAAGAGGAAAATTCTCGAGATATTTAAATTTTATGGTATACAATGCAAGCATACATAGTTTTAACTATATTTACGAGTGCATTGTTTAGTAATTGCCTACAGGCAAAGAAAACATATTTTTGCCTATGCCTCGTTATCATTTTATTTGTTAAACTGAAAATAACTTTTAGATTTAATTGTGAAGCATAAGTTTTTCCGAGTTCTTGTATTTTACCGATTCTACCGTTACACTATGTTAAAAAATATATAAAATGTTCCGTACTCGGGAGGAAAGTAGCGACGGGAAAGTATTGATATCGATAAAGACGAACAGTCTTCCTCTTCGCCTGATGTTACAGAGCCAGCGAATAATGCAACTCGTGATTTATTGCAGTCTAAATCTAAGGCAGTTTACGAGAAAACCTATTTCGAGTTTATGGAACGGTGTAACATAAAGAAGGTAACAACTTGTAGGGAAAACGGACACTTGGCGTATTTCTTTCGGGAGTAAAATTCAAGAGAACCATTTTTGTTACGGTTGTGCCAGTTCTAAAAATACGAGTATATACTTAGGTTACTTTCTATTTGATGACTGGCATCGACGAATATGTGTAACTCCGTATTATGTACCTATCAATATCGTTTTAGAAAATAGAATATAAGAAATTAGAAAAATGTAACAAGATAAAAATGCTCAGTGTCTGAAGTATTTACTACATGAATAGAATTCTTAAAAAATAAATGCTTACTGACCTATATCAACATTTAATTCAAATTCACGAACCATTTTTGCGATATTTAGTAAAAACCGATAAAGAAAGTAGCACATGGTGCTGAACAAAAACCAAACATTTTAAGACATCTGTTTATATGATTTAAATTATTGCTCCAAGAATCAGACTAAGTACATAAGTTAAGAATCACCCTGTATTATCTCCTTAAAGAGAATCGCTAAAACAACGCTTACGTTCTAGCGGCATTTTCCGATCTAGAAAGCAGGTTGAGCCACCCGCAGCGAAGTCCTCCCCTTAGCGATAAACCCCTTTTAAGAAGCATTATTTACGGCGACGAAGGCAGTTGCCGATCCCCTCAAAAAAAAATCCCGAAAACACTTCTGGCCCAACGGCGCGCTTTCACTACGCGATTCCGCGTCCTCCTCTTCGATCTCCCATTGCTTCCCGTGTGCATCCTGCTCCCTTCCAATTATCGGCACTGTCACTTAGAGCAACATAAAGTCGGCGGGAATTCGGCCCGCTCAAGGGTGAATTCGCTAATGGTATGGATGCTCCGGCACGGGGAGCCCGGAGATTGATGCTGTTCGCCGATGCGAGCTGAGCCACTCGGATGGATCTGAGAATTGTCGAATCAAACGTGCCCGTGTTTAGCGGTGATTTGTTTTCTTTTTCTTGTGAAACCTCATTGTCGTACCTCATCCACCCTTACCGACATTATTGCCTCGATATTTCTGTGACACTTGCGCTACCACCTAGATTTAATGTTACTTTAAGGAGTCTTTCTACTTTTAAAAAATCGAATATTTTTTTACTAATTTCAAAAGCAAATACTATCAAAAAGAAGTTTTCAATACTTGTAGAGCGACATTTAAGTTTAAAATTGATCAATTAATTGTAAGTATAAAATGAGCAGCCTCGAGACAGCATATTCGACGCTTCGCTGTGTTTGGATCTTTTTTTTATTTCATGCTTCACCTTCTTTTGAATATGGACAATAGATTGAGAATGCAGAGGAGGAGTATGAGGAGGAGGAAGGTCTTATGTATGGCCCAGGCATGGCAAATTGAACGTAAGCAGCTTTTTGTTATAAATATCCTTCTAGAAACATTAAACTCGATTTTCTCGAGACCATGGTTTTTGACCTGGTTGACATGATTTAAGAAAAACTACTCAACCGATTGCTCTGATTTTTTAATATGTCATTGTATTCAATATAGCTATAGCCCGGACCAAAATGATAGGTCACGAATTTTCCGATTTTCAGTCGATTTTCTAACCTCAAGTATGTTTCTTTTCACGGCCGCCATTGTTATTTTTCAGTGAAAAAGTTCATTTTGGTCAGGGCTATAGCCACTTTAACACATAATACTTTAATTTGCATTTTTTCGCTTTTTTTTTCAGAAATTCCAGACGGCCGAAATCATGCAACTGTCATTTTTTAATGTATCTGAAAAAAATTCGTGTGATCAAAAAAACCGGTGGAAAAATCCAAAAAATATGTGTGTAGGTACTCTTAACATGTGTATAAATATACCTGCAAAATTTCAAAACGACTTCATTCATTCTCTAAAGTATCAGTAAGACAGACAATTCGGTTATTTCAAAATTAATCCTTTCAATCGTTCTTTCGCTCGCTCGCTCCACCTGCGGACCCTTCGACAGACGGGCGTGACGACCCCACCCCACCCCCGAAGGGAAATCCGACACCTGAGGGTGTTTGCATGCTGCATAACTTTAATGGAAACGAAAGTTTGAAAAGAGAATAAAGAATAGCATGCAAAGTTTATGAAGGGTAGCGATAGCGCGCGTCGTGGCCTGTTACACGGCAAAATACAGTTTTAGACACTCCCGAGATGTAATCAAACCCTTGCGAACAAACGCCAAGATATCTTTTGTTGTCTACGGATATATTATACTAGCATACCGGGTGCGTACAAAGACAGGCTACACTCAATAATGTTTGTACGGAATGAGGTACGCGTTTCGGGTTTGAGAGTCTTGCAAAATTTGGAATCTTCCAGCATTCTCACGTTTTTCCATGGCAGACTAGATCTGAGAAATAAATAAAAACTTTGGATTTGTAAATGGGACACCTTGTATATTTCTGTATAGTATTAAATTTACACGTATTTCTGAGTAAGAAGGCATCAACATAATTAACTCTTATTAGTCAATTTTCTAAAAATCTCAGTTTTCATTTTTAAATCTAAAAAGTGTATGGGGCAAACAATGATACTTAAGCTTTCTAATTTCATAAAAAAAATGTAAAAAAATCTATTTTAATTAAAACTATAAAATCAAGATCAGTTTTACATTTCAAAGTCGTTTAATTTATATTTTTCAAATTTGTACTAGATTTTCTCCAGAATTACTCCGCAATAGTATAATACAAAGATAAACGTTTTTCGTCCATCCAATCTTAGGTCCTATTGTAGATTCTATTGGTAATGGATCGAGATTTACAAAGTGTCCAACCAAAATCGTTCCAATTCTGATCGTAAACTGGAGTGACTTCAATTTCTCTACGCACTTCAATTCCCACGCAATCCCAAGGTGAAATCGAAAAAGACACGCTCTCACAATCAACATAAAAAACATTATTTATGTACCCCCGCGAGGACGGGGCGACCATTACTGGATTTCCTCGGGCCTTTTCGGGAGCCCCTTTTTCGTTGCGATCATCGGATTAAACCTGGATTAGCGTTGCAGAACATTCACAGTCAAATGAGGCGCGACAAGTGCCCCTGGAAGGTGGATAAAGGGCAGGACAGATAACGGCAGACATAATGCGGATGACTCCTTTTATTTTCGCATCTAAGTAATGCAATTTAAGATTTGAAGGTATCTACATTAACAACTAAAAAGCCAGCAGTACTGGCGACTGTGATAAAACTCATTACAAGTTCAAAATACAAACAGGTAGATTTATTTTACGGGATTCCACAAACTTCTTAAATTACTTACAAACATATATAATATTCGTAGATTTAAATAATTGTGATGGGCAGCATTAAGAGTAATTAGAGACCTTATCTTTAGAAATACAAAAAAGTGAAGACACAAAAGTGCTAGATATTTACATGTAAAAGAAAAAGAAACTCTTTTAATCCGTGTAAAAATTCAGTTGTGTTATTTTCTCTACTTTTCGTTGCTCTTTTATCCGTGAAAAATACTAAATGTAAATATTTACTTTTGTATCTACACGTTTCTGTATTTTTAAAAAATAAGGACCCTGTACATTTTTATTGCACTTACGCTGACTTTTTCATTCAGTGTTCAGTTCAGTCAAAATCCAATTCGACTTCCCAAATTAACTATTTAAAATTTCCTAACAGGGAGGATATAATTCTTTCTTTTTTCCGATCCGTTCCCGTTTTGCTGCAACCACCGGATTAAACACGAATTAGAGGCGAAGAACTCAAAGTCAAATGAGAGGCGGCGAGTTCTGTCGCAAAGTGCCTCCGTGGTAAATCAATGGAGGGCCAGATAACGCCGGAAATAAAGGGGAGGCACTTTCCCGCCGCGTCTCTAATGTAGCCGAGAGACTATCGGCCCTCCAACGATATATTAGAGAAGTTACGGCCGCGCTCTCCGGATCCGGAAATTTAAACTTTATACCGCCGAAATGACCGTAGGGTGGCGAGAACTTTTATTGGAAATCGCCGATAACGACTGGCTGACAGGATTATCGTCTCAAAATACGGGTTTATTATTCCGAGCAGTTCGGCGCTAAGAGCGCAATTTGGACAGTCTTACTTTAAGTTGTCTAGAGATTAGTACCGAGGACCAGTCTTATGAAAATTACTCTTAATAGAGTTGTAATTTCTCAGGTGAAAAGTAAGGCATGGTGGTAGTATCCTGTAATATTCTACAGGATGATTTAAAAAAATTAGCAATCTTTTAGCTGGATATATTAAACACCAAAATATAATGATGCTCAATATTTTTTATTCGTGGGCTTCAGGGAGAAAATAATGTGACGTTAAAAAAATATTATTTTTATTTGTATTTCCGAAATGCTTATGGGCTGTATATCAAAGTTTAAACGGGTTTTTCTCGAAGCAACATTTTTCGATCTGGTCTCAGCGATGGTTAAAGCACGAGCGTTTCGATTGTAATTTTTTTTTTTTAAATAATCGCCAATGTATTGGCTATGTCTGTGCTATGATTTTTTTTCATATTTTAATAATTACTATTTTTTCGCCCTCTCAAAGCTGAATAAACAGATTCAAAAAGTCACTTTTTTAACGCAGGCGATGTCCGTCGGTCAGATATACTACAGAAGGAGCTACATAACTTTCTGTTAATCAATATTGCGTGGAATACAGTTCAAACTCCAGTTAAAAACATATATGATTACATTTTTATCTGTGAAAGTGTTTTTCCTCTTAAGGGAGATAGAATGTACGGAGTGAATTGAAGTTTCTCACTAATTTTGAAAGTAACATTTAGAATATAGGTAACTTTTATTTTATGACATGAAAATGTGATAAAATGATGTTGGTGAATGATGTTGGCATTCATCATCAGTATCACCGTTGCGCGTAGTTGGTAAGTTTTTCTGTTATAAATGAAATAGATGAAATATCGTGTTGGACCCGGCTTGGCTAAAATTTGAATATAATATACGGCACATTTCGTTGCTCCTAAGGTCACGAGATCCAATTCAAATTCAATCTGTATTAATAAAGATTGCAAGTGGCTGAATCTGATGGATGCACAGAACTAGAATGAATCTAATGCATGGAATCCTCCTCTAATTTATTTTCTCTCATTAAACGTCCCTCTCTAACAAGCTTATGTAAATCCATCCGGAACCTCGAGCGTATAGAAAAGTGTCGAAATAATAAAAACTGATTAATATTCCGATACAGAATAATCTGTAGCGCGACGCCGCAGCGGCAAGCAGTAAAAACAGAGGCGAAACACAAAAGGGTAAGCAACCCTTCATGAATTTATTATGCAAAATATTATGAGTAAACGGACCACAAACACTCTGCATCTGCTTTATTGCCGGCAACTCGTAAAATCTCATCCCGAGTTTACGTTCTCGTTCTTTTGCGAGCGCTCCCCTAATTGGGGACCCGGCCCGGTTGTGTTTCGCCCGTTTTACGTAAGTACGGCGACCCTCGTTTCTTTTTCTTTTGCCTAACTGCGCACAGGAGGGCCTTTTTAATGGTGAGATACTGATGAACTATTCCCTCCCTTTGAGGTGCAGCTTTACACACATTTGCACGCAGATAAAGTGAAATTATGACGCCCCGCGTCCAACCCTTGCGCGCGCTCGCCACCCTTACCGCCTGAAGTTTATTGCCCTCGTTCCATGCAGATATAAACGCGAATGTGGGACGAGTTGTGCGAAAAATATTCGGGCGAATACTTCTTGTCGCGCCAGTTCAGCTTCATGCACAGCCCTCCAAGAAGTTGAGATTATTTTATATCATAGGATGGTCCGCATCTACTTAGATAAGCATTATCTCGAAAAAGGTTTGGCATGGAAAAGGAAGCGAGAAAGATTCACCGTTCTTCGTCACCATCAACACTTTTTTTTAATGGGACACCCTAGATATTTTTCGCTTATTTGCAAGAATTATTTACATTATAATATATAATGTATTATGTAGTTATCTGTTTTTTTTTCATGGTAATCTGAAGGCCGATAATCCAATATGAGGTTTCTCCAACAGAAAATTCACAGGAGTTCAGAAGGTGCTTCAAAACTGCTTGGAATCCATGCATGAACTTATATTTCTAAATTTGACATGACCGATTGAACGATTTAGAGTAGACTGAGAATTTTGTTTGATAAGTCTAACCTCTAAAATCGCAAAAACCCCGGTTAGAAAACATTGGGCTCTTTATTTTATATTATATTTAAACTGGAGAAATGGATGGATTGTAAGGTAAATAAATAGCTGTTCTTCCATTACTAATATAATTTATAAGAAAAACAAATAAGTGAGGTTATTTAGTACTTGATTCAGAATTAAAAATTCTTGTAAAATTCTGGAACTTTAAGAATGGTTCAGAACCGGTTCACTCGTCCTTGGAACACTGCATTATAAGTTCTTAATTTTTAAATCCACTTGTTGGAACGGTAAAATGGCTTTGCAGAAACTCAATAAAGTTCTGAACTGTTGTGAACTATTGTTGAAACAAACCTGTAATTATTAAACTTTGAATATAAATAATTCGTAAACTGTTGATAGAAATATCAATAGAGTACACGTTTTTTTTTTTAAATCAGGGGAAAGAGTTCTTGAAGAAAAGTAAAAAATATACAGTCTTTCGTTTAAAAAAAAAAGATTTTTATATAAGTTTGTGATTTTTTGGTAATTTTGATAAGCGTAATAAAGAAACTTTACTAAAACTTCTGGATTAGACGTTTTTTCTATATCTTGTAATAAATAACCCCCGTAGATAGGTGTTAAAATAAAATTATATATGAAAACCCTGTGAAAAAAAAAACAAATAAAACTTTAACAAAGTATGGCCATTTGAAGATTAATACAAAAAAAGACACACATTATACAGGACAATAAAGTAAATAATTACTGATTAACTAGGCCACCGCGCACATTCATTCTAAACAGTTTGTGTCAGTGCGGAAATGTGGTCATGAGCCTGAAATTCTGGCCCTGAAGTTTCGGTTAAGTTCTGGACAGTTATACGATGAATCGCAACCACCAGACTGCGGTTGTTTCAATCAGATATATCTGGAATATATTTCAACAAACTCGTGGAAACCCATATAGTATCAAATGGCATGATCATCGCATAAATATTAGACTATTAAATTTGATTATTACATATACTATTACACTTCGCAGATGTTATCCAGTGATTGGAAATAAAATCAATCAAACTTAGTGTAACAAAAAAGGAAATGTGTTTTTTTCTCAATTTTACAAAAAAGGTAAAATGTATAGACTGTCAGGTAAATTAAACTCAAGTTAATAACATTAATAGAGAATAAAATAATAATCAACACAAAAAAGAAAGTTCGATAAAGGTTTCGATAAAAGAGAAAGAGTAATAACATGATCTGTGAATACCACCCACCTATTCTTATACAGAACGAGTTTTAAAAAAAGTCTCAAAGGGTTTCTTAAAAGTATCGCATCAAAATTAGATTGTCTACAAAAACTCATGCATATTGCAACATTTTATCTTTCGAATAATAATATCAGAAAAACGTAAAATAAAGCCATAAAACTAATTACCGGCCTTTGTGAAGTCCTTCAAACGTTGTTAACGATATACTAATTGCGTTCAATTTATCGACCGAATATTTAAAATACCTCGATAATTTCCGAGTCGGAATTTATTTTTAAATTAAAAAGCTATAAAGTGCATTTGCATACTAATCGAATTTTTGTCTAGCCTTTTCATTTATCCATTAATTAGACGTGAATGTCCTTAATTAGAGCTCGTTCTTTATCGGCATTAGCGTCGTTATTTATAAGTTCTAATTTCTCTAAATTCTAGGTAGAATTAACAGGTTCCTGTGATATAACCATTGCCGTGGGACAGAAATGTGGGTTATAACTGCGTGTTCTAATTACCGTATGACTGAATAGCATGCAATTAACTTACTTAGAAATCATATAACACAGGCTCACCAGAAACCAGAGGAAACCTTTTGTGAAGGTTTTCGACGTACTGAATTCGAATCTGATCTCAGAATTGCTATTGAATTTTTGAGATATTCCAACCTAAAAGTGCAAAATTCACAGGTTTTCGGTATATTTGACCGGTTATGTCACATCACTAGGTAATTATTTTTAACAAAATCATTTACGAATTCTGAAAGAGCTACTCTTGCCCTCCAAAACGCATTTTGATTATTATTCTGATATATTGTTTCTTCTTCGAGAAATAGTTATAAAATTTTTGTTATAAATAAATAAATTGCAGAAAACGTATTGTATTTTGTAATTTGTTTTAATTTATGTATTTTGTAATTATGCAGTCGATTTCAGAATCAACGTTGAAAATTACATAGTAAATTTTATTTTCTTGTTTCTTAACTATTGAAAAGGACTTTCTCGTTCTTAACTATTGAAAATTATAATGCAGTAGTCTGGACTAGAATATGCCTGTCTGCCTATATCTTGGACGTTTTAATAACCGTTTAAGGTAAAATGTATTACGTTCACATTATCGATTTCCTCGTCGTGAGCTTTATAGCTTGTTACTTCAAAGCAAACCCCGTGCAACGTGCACCTACGTTTTATTAAAACGTTCCCGGCAACACTTGCAGCTGACATGTTTTTGAGATAGCGATTCGCTTAGGTCTTGATAGTTATACGTACGTTCAAACAGGCTCAAAGTTCGCCCGATTTTATAGAAATTACATGTCGAGGTCATCGGTTTCATCTAGAACGCCACTAGGTATGTACAATGTACGCCGTGTACGAATGTGTTAATAGATAAAAACCATAGCTAAGAACACTTTATTAAAGCCGAAAACAATAAGACAATAGTACCTACATATGTACTTACATACATACACTGGATTCGGTGGTTCGGATCACCAGAAACCGCCACCGTCAGATATTTTTCAAAGGAGTTATTACTCTTTTAACAAAATAGCAACTTTTATTTTATAATGCAGCATTTATTAAGGGCGTATTCCAGTGTATAAAATTAAAAAAATATGTCTGATTAATGGGTAATCACCTCAACTAATAGGTAAATAAAATAAACATACATAAAATTATGAAAATTACAATTTCATAATTCAAGACATGACGTTCCGCAAAGATACTTACTCTCAGTTCAAAATTGAGTTCTGAATTACTCACGAGTTAGATACATAAATCTTCAAAGATGTGACTTTGGTAAACACCTCGAAAAATAAATTACAATAATTTTTAGGGAACGCCGAAGATGAAACAAAACATCGCTTCATGAAATTATTAAATAAACTACGTATAAAGAATATAAGCCCACATTCATTGGGAAGACAAAAATATTAATTTCACCTAGATTTAAAGAACAGACACGACGATTTAAAAAGAACAGGTATATATTGGGTAGCCCAACATGCTTTTAATAATGATGTACAGTGTACATACAGTTCTGAAATTATATGAGAATATAATATATGTAACAGAATTTACGCTAAGTGTTGCGAAGTTTTATCCAGAACATATTATAAAGAAAGGAGATCAAAGTAAATTTCGGACAAAAGATATCACAAAAAAAATGCAATGAGGTCTCCAGGTCTCCAGGTTTAAGGAGACCTGGAGACAAAAAAAATGGAATGTGCTCTTTACAAATCTCCACAGTACTTTCAGTTTTAGTAGGAATGTTTATATAGAAAAAAAAATGTATACGTTGTGATACATTTTGAGTACGTTGGAATTTGATACAGTGAGGTTATAAATGTTATGGAAAAAACCTATCGTTATGGAAAAGTTTTTACAAAAAATGTTCAGAATTTAGGTTTTTCAATAACGAAAAAATTGTTTGATTTCGACATACGACAACGATGATCAGATTCAATTATTCATTTCACACTTCTTTTATAACTCTGTATGTAGAAAACGGTCTTCACAAAACCGCTGAAAAAAATTCCAATAAAAAAATATATTACGACGTCATACTTTCAAGTCAAAAAATGTGACTTTCCAAAAATAAAATATGTACATCTGTCGATTTCGGTGCTTTTTTTTGGAAAAACCCCAAAAAGATATTATATCAAATGTATTCCTCACGGTATAATACGTATATGTACGTACATATCTACATTAGTATTATTTTGTTTCTGTACTACACGTGTTTCTAAAAAAAAAAACACTTTGAAAGTTAAAGCAAATATTGTTGCCCGGTGCTCCACCCGACACTGGATATAATTCTGCCGGGGATCTTAAAAATCTTCGACCGCTATTACAGTTTTTTCTCCTCTAATTTAATAAAGTCGTTACGCACTTCGCAGCCTGCGGCGCGGCCCATTTGAATGCGCGAGAGGGGCTGAAACTCGACTAATCAGCGGAGAATAAGTGGTACAAAATCTCCTTCCTAAATTGTTGTCGCCTCGCAGGAGGGGGGTGGAGCCGCGTATCCGAAATTTGCGGGCCTAAATTATGGTTTTTGGAATTATGGAAAATAGCTGAGAGAAATTAGCATTGTTAAACGGTCTTTTCCATGCATACATTTAGAGGCGAGGGAGGGAAGAACTTAATTTAAGATTTCCGTATTCCGGATTACATCCGCCCGTATTTGCATAAAAAATTATTAATTGTCGGGCTATTAATAAACTTCTGAAATATCATAAAAACGACCACCCATTCCAAGGAAGCACATTTAAAATTCTCGCTGAATTATAAGAAGTTCCTTATTTCCAAAGCAAGTCCAACGAGCAGCGCCAGCAAATTGGATTTTAGGGAAGTCGTTGTTCCAACAATATTTGCCTGCTCTGCCTTGGTTGGTAAAACGTACACTGTTAAAATTTTTTGTGAAATTACAATATTTTTACAAAACAATATTATACAATTCAAGTAATTTTTCAAGACATGTAAAGAAAATCACAAAACTGAGATGTAATTTTACAAATTTTATGTATAAATCATACACGTGTTGTAATTTTACAAAACAGTTTGTTAGTTGCTAATGAAAAACGTTCCGGATTTACAAGCATTATTTGCGATTCAAATTATTAGAACTTTAAGCAAAATCACAATCAAATGTTGTAATTAATACTACAATGACTTTATTAAAAGTTTACAAAACTTTAAATTTTACAATACACATGATCTTTGAAAAATTTGTATTATCAACGTTACATATTCTCATTTTACAAACTAAATTGATTTGTAAAATTACAATGTTCGTCATATAAAATTACTAACCTTATTTTATTATCTGTTTAGTTATATTAGCTGATTTGATAAAGAATGTTGCATGTGCATGGTATATGTATGTATATGATCTGTAAAATTTAGAAGTCTGAATGAACAAGATGTGTTTGTCGCACAGCCAGAAAAATTTACTAGCTGGGAAATGGAGGTTTAACTAACCTTGAGGAGTTTTTTTTAATACCTCGATAATTGCATTACTCTTGTAGACATACTATACATATAGGAACATGAGAGGTTAATCCTGTCGTTTCTTTTAAGGCGTACTTTATACATTAATTGGCTGACTAAGTAAATTTTTATGTCACAAAATTAACGTTCATATCAGTAACCCCAAACACAGCCAAACTTAAATAAACAGTCCAAAAAGATATATTTATCGTTGGGAAACTGATATCGCATTAGTCTGTGCACTCAGGGTGTTTATGTGATAACTTTATCAAATATCTTATGTATGGCTTTCATTACCTTCGAATTTAACGGTGATATTTAAGACTGCTTGTACGTTATCGTGGTCAGTATACTTTTTGCTTAGTCTTAAAAATTCGATGTTAGTATATTTTAAGATTGCATACACAACAAATATTTTAACATTTTCTTTTAGTGCCACCTTTCGTGTGCATTCGCTCCATACAGTGGAAGCGTAAGTGAGAAATTCGCTTCATTTATTCTGTATGGTTGTAACTCTCCCTTATACCTTTGACATTCGTATCTCAGTAACCTAATTACATTCCCCTAATGTAAGATAGCTAAGGGGGGAAATGATGAACGATATTCCGGTTCCGTTGGTACAAAGGTATTGGACCCCATGCTACTTTAGCCTAGAGAAAAAAACACTTGAATAACTTGAATCAATGATCATCATGAGGGTCATCATCTAAGAGTGTCAATTAAGCAATTTGGGCGTACTTTGATAAACACCCAAATGAATGAAGGACCTTATTTTTATAGAACTAACCCTATCGATTTAAATTGTGTTATGTACTGATAATTGTATGATTTACAAAATTCTTTATTAACCAAATTTATTAAGTTTCTTCTATAGCATGTTGTTAGAAGCCCCTATATATTCGATATTAATTACTCTTTTTTATGTGATCTTAACACTCTGTATATTGTTTTTCTCTTATTTTTGCCAGATGTTTTTGCGTTGTAGGTCCTATTAGATTATTCATCTTTTTATCAACTCATTTCACGCTTAATTTAAATCAGTTACATTTTCCTTACTCCTTTATCAATAAATTAACAAAACAATTTCTTTATTCCTAAACCATAAATCTGATATAATAATTACACAAATTTATTATTTTTATTACATTTATTAATCACATGTACATTTTTGCGAATGGCACGTAGTCCAAAAACAGATGAATCAACTACCATTGACGTAAACATATCTAGCATATAAAAACCAAATTATTGTTAATACTTTTAGTTCTTAAGTAACCAACGCTGTATACTTTTGTACTCCTTCCGTCATTAAACCATCTTCAAAGACACTCTTCGTCTTTATTATCTGGACATCCAACAATGTATACAATTTTTCATGCATATTTTATTATGCATACTATTTTTTTGTTGATCTTTATATGTAAGTTTAAAGATGCAGGCTATAGTTTCCTAGTTTTATTTCATTTCCTACTAGACAAGGTATGACATTTTTGAAAACCTCAAAGTTTTTAAATTCCTCTTAGGCATCTAGACCACTTTCAGAAATGTGTTCAGCAGTAATTGTCTTGAAAAATTAAGGAAATAAATTTTGCTCGTTCAGTTTCGACTAGTTTATACAATAATCACTTCCATAGACGTCGCCTATGTTGAATTAAAATAAAATGAACTGCGTATATTAAATAAGTAAAACATGAACATCCATATATTCGAACGGAATGGCTACGACTACCTGCGGGAACAAGAGACAAAAACCCCTTGTCTGCGAACTGACCCGAAGGCGAGCTGTCATTCGCAATAGATGACGGGCAAGCTGGTCGACGCTGCTGGAAGTGAAATAAGAATCTGATACTCTAATTGTGGAATACAAAAAAAAAATGAGAAAACATCCCGCCCAGTGTTCGATCACGTGCTCACGAAGATTCAGCGCCCTTACAACAATGCATCCTCATCCTGCACACCGAGTAGTAACGAACGATTTCCAAGAAGGCAATGCTGCACTGGTCCGCGTTATCCCATTATATGTGGTGGCATTGTCGGAAGTACTTGGGGTTGTCGTCGGGGGAAATACCAAACCTCCCTTCGATGGGGAGGTTCGTAGCGGTGTGTGCAGTGGCGGATTGTGCATAGAAGCACACGAACCCAATAGAAAAAAAGACAATAAATATATTTTATTTTATATACAGGGTGTCCCACTTAAGACTGTGACAGCCCTATATCTTTTTTTGTATCAACTGTTTGGACATTATGCATTCTTTTATCGAAAATGTTTACTTACAAAAGTTTAAAAAAGTTTTCCAAAAGTTTGATAAACATTTTAGTTCTAAGACAGAATGATTAAATGAGAAAGATACCCACTTCTGACGAGATTTCTTGAATACTTAACCGGCGATCACTTTCAATAAGCTCTCGAACAGCACAGATGTTGTCACCTGTAAGACTTGTCCTTGGCCGTCGATCATGACTCTCATTTTCGACACGTTCTCACCCACCCTTAAATTATCTGGCCCACGTGTACACTCGATTCTGAGACAGTGTAGTGTCCCCAAACTGTGCCTCAAACTAGTAAACATTTCTGAGGGTTTAACGCCTGTGTTAGTTAAAAATTTTACGATGATATGTTGCGCAACAGATGAATACACCTCTACCTCGGTCGTGACTGTACTGAGGACTGCTGAAGACTGAACACTGAACGAGCGCGGTCGCTAACCAAACCGGTCTTACCACTCCTCATAAACCCAACACCAACCTCACTCTACCTCATCTACTTCGGAACTGCGTGTTAACCTGAATTGCAAGATTACCGTTTATATTTGATTCATCCTCGTATATAGACAGACAGACGACAGACGGACAGATAGACAGACAGGCGATAAAAATGTTTAAATATTACTGCTCTTGCTCTTGTAAACCCCTTCGTCTTC
Source organism: Aromia moschata (assembly GCA_029963805.1). Taxonomy (NCBI): domain Eukaryota; kingdom Metazoa; phylum Arthropoda; class Insecta; order Coleoptera; family Cerambycidae; genus Aromia; species Aromia moschata. Next base: position 295,959 of record JAPWTK010000044.1, read on the forward strand.
GACTGCGAGCCGCCGCTGTATGGGGCGATAGCGCAATATGGGGGCGGTAGACTTCGGCGGCGGCCGCCGGGGACCGCTCCCGCGCCGTGCCGCCCCCGAGACGCGGCCCGTCGCGAAAATACGACGCGAAAATTGAACCGCGTGAGCCGAATGGGAACATAACCGAATGGCTTCCGGAAATATTAGGCTGGTAATGCGGTTTCCAGATATATATGAAAGAGAACTTGGCTTCCTGTCAATAGGTTAAAGATTTTTCTTACTTCCAAGCCGGTCTACACCTCTTCGCCGGCGAAATTGCGATCGCATGACCCTCTCTGAATATAAATGGAATTTCGCTATTTTTTTTTGTCTTTAGGTCGCGTTGATACGCTTAACTTATGGGTTCATCGTGTATTCAGGATGCAACAAACAGGACAATGCTCTCCAGACTATGTAGCTATTTCATTTGATTTGAAGGACAGGGTTAGTTTGATTTAATTAATTAATGTCCCCATTTTTTTATTTTTGGTCAATTTTATAAAAGTAAAAACTCGTTTTAGACGGTTTTTTTAAGTAGAAATCAGATAAGATAACGGTTTTACTAGAGCTCCTTATAATACAGAGAGTATAAATAAGTTTTTTTAATGAAAAATTTTATTTCCACGCCTTAAGGGGACTAGGGAGGGTTGAAATTTCGAAAAAATCGATTTTCGGTTGTTTGCATATTCCGATACTGTGATCTTTTAGGAATATCTTCCCCTTTGTTTTTTTTTGAAAAATTCCCAAAATTGAGGTCAAGAGAGCGTACAACGTAGTGTGGCGCGCAGCCGAACGCAGATCCAGACGACCTAATAATCGAAACGTTTCTGTTTCCGTACGACTGTTCTAACACAAATATTGTACCAAAACTTTGAATGCGATTTTCTCGAAACTACATTTTTTGATTATTTTGCCACGATATGTCGAGAACCGCGAAAGACATCAACTTGAAATTTATACAGGAGTTGTAAAACATTATGACACGAACAAATAACTCGAATTTTTCCAATTTTTTTATTTTCTAGACGCCATTTTGTTGATTTTATTTTTGTTTTAAATTGTTTAGGTATAATCAATAGAGGGAAGGCTAAGGAGAAGAAATATTTTTAGAATTTGCCAAAACCTTTATCCGTTCGACTGGAATCGTGGTAAAACCCTGGATTCGACATTTTTCTTATTACATTGGAACGCCGATATTATTGTTCTGGGAACGACATTCAATAAATTTCCACATTTTATAATGTTATAATTAATACCCTTAACAATAAAAGGGTTTTATATTTATTCGCGGCCTTGTTATAAATCATTAAACACAAGCCAATTTTTGCTTTTTCAACCCTCCCTAGTCCCCGTAATTAGAACAGGAAGTTTCAAAATCAAATTAGAATAATATTGCATAACCATCGTTATTTTGATACCTACTATGCGGAATATAATGTTTTTTCGGATTATATAATACTTTGAGGACATCTCTAGCAGCAAATAGATCATAGGTATACATATTCTTTAAGTGCACCAATAACACATGTAATTGAGTTATGATAAGTTCATTATTGACACAACTTACTTTCCATAAAATAGAGTTTTTTGAGATACAAACAAAATGTAAAACGAAAAGCATATAACATATGAATATATGTATGTATGTACATATATGTATGTATATCAAGTCAGTTGAATAGTGTTCAAATATGTGCATATAGTACTTTAATTCTGTTTTAATGTTAATTTACAATACATATTTGTGGTCCCGTGTTTTCAGTGAATGCATATCCATTTGTAGATTTATACACCTGTAGTTCGGTGTCAAGGTCAAATCCGCCTGAATGCATAGCCACTTATTAACGATGTCATGATAATTATTGATTAATTTGTGGTTGATTTTGAACCTTTTCCATAGACAAAACACGAAGTTACTGCATTTCACAGCCTTCATCACAAAGATTCTCAGCAAGATTCTGCTAGGGGGCCCTTTCGCAATTAAATATGGCGGTCTGATCGCTCCTTCGCCGCGCGGCGACTAAAGAGATTGCGGATTGAAGCGGAATTAAGCGAAGAAAAACAAACAATGGAGGACGGTTTATAAATTTCCTATGGAGCCGGCTGGCTGGCCGGGGCTATTATCGCTGTTTAATTCAATAAGGATCCGTTTATCTTGATAAATCGACCATAAATTGTTTAGGGTTAAGCCGGACGCGGCAAAAAAGTTTCACGTACAGCAGCGGGCGCGAAGCGAATGCGGGCGCCTCTCCAAATCGGGCTCGTCGAGTCCTGGCACGTCCTATTTTTATTCTCTTTTCCCATCGAGTTGTTATAACTCTGTTACGACGACTACTTCCAATCGTTGCGGACTTACATATATGTACATTGCCTTTATTACACTCAAGATTAGGTGGATAAGTACTGGGATTAATGTTCAATTATTATAACAACTAGCACTGAGCATTATTTATCGATTTCTGTGTACGAGGTGGGATCAGATATAAACTGAAATTGTGTTACTGGGACCACATAAACCGAAACAAATTAACGATAATTTAATAGAAGCATTGTACTTTATACAGTGCTTTCACAATTAAATTCGACATTCCTGTTTTGTTAGGAAAATTTTTACGAAAAAAAAGAACTCGAACGGGTCTGGCCTATTTTGTTTAAAAAAAAAAACACTTTCCAATATGTGCCATTTCCAGATCGTCCTTTGTTTTTGAGCTTTTGATGATGCAACTGGCTACTTTTTTTCACTGACAACCTTTTTTTAACGGATTCGTAGACATTCGTGCAAAAATTGTAGTGTTTTTATGTATTTAGTTAGACTTATTTTTTTTAGTTTACTGTTTTTTTTTTTTTTTTGTTCTTCCTTATTCCTTTTTTATGTTTCTTCTTATTTTACGTTCTTCCAATAGTAAAGATGATAAGCAGTTACATTTGTGATGAAATAAAAATGGAACTTTGTGTTACATTTTATCTGAAAAGTATCTACGAGTATTTGCGTCAAATTATTTTTAGTCTGTCATTTTAAAATACCTTAGATAAGATAACGTAAAGCCAAATATCTCGAAAATTTTGCTCTTCGACATATTACTTTTTTACACAGATGTGCGTAGAAAATGTATCTCCAAATCCATTGAAAAAAGTTCGTCATAGTTCGAAAACAAAAGACGATTTGGAAATGAAATTTATTGAAAAAAAGTGACTTTTTTAAAAAACAAAATCGACCTGTTTGAGCTTTTTTCGTAAAATGTTTCCTGAAAAGAAAGATTGAGTTTGTTCCATTCATTGTGAAAGCACTGTGTGAATCTTGTGAGGCTTATTATTTGCACGATTTGAGGTTTATTATCTGCACAGGGTATGTTTTTTTTTTTTGAAAATTCAGTCTCAATTTCAATATCAGTTTCACTCTATTTCAGTACCTTTTGGTGGAATAAAAGCAAAAACTAAAAGCGAATTGATTTCCTACTGCATATCAATCTATGTTCAATTATCCGAATTCAGTAATATCTTACCAGTCAATATAATAATAATAATAATAATTACTCCGTGCGTAATGTGCGTATAATAATAATAATAATAATAACGTTTTTATTAATTGTCAAAATAAATAAAATACAATAATAAATAAATAAAGTTATAGCAAACGATAAATGTGTATAGGTAGGTACATCGAAATATAGTTCTTGTATAAATTAATTATGTACCTATATACATATTTTATAAATTTAATAAAGTACTTAATACGATTTATTTAAAAAGATCCAACAAAGACAATTTATCCTATTATTAACATTATTAACTCAAGATAAGTAAAGTAAAGTTCAAAATATGAAGAAAATTATATAGTATAGATAACATTAAGTAACTTCTCTTTGATCTTAAAGTTCCGTACTTCGTACGAACTCCGGCCCTGTGCATAATGCACTTATTGCGGCTATGAAACCGCTTTGTCCTACATAAAATATAAGGCAAATTTTAAAACCTTTCCATGCTCTTACAAGCTGCTTACATAGGTGAATTTAAATCCCTGCAGCGAATTTTCCGTTCCACAAATCGACTTTGCCTTATTCCGGCTTGAACTCGCTTCTTCTTTAATAAAACAAATACGTTAGGACGTGACAAAAAATGATATTTTATTAATTTATTTATATTAGTTACATACTTTTTTGCAAAGATAACTTTTCCAGATTAACGCGTAACAAATTTCACATATACATACATACATACATATGTATATAATAATTCAAAATTATCTTGTAGATATTCTTTGTAAATGGCTTTATTTAAAAAATGTCTTTTTTTCTAAAAATAAGGTATTTTCTTTTAGTAGGTAACATAAAAATGTTTTTATGTTATTTTCTTCAAGTATGTACTTGAAGAACTCAACCGAAATATAAAAATTCACAAAATGAAATTGCCAAGTGATATTAAAAAAACAAAACAAAACATTTTTCAAAATTTTTCCATGAAACGTACGAATACAAACAAATTTTCCGGATGACATTTTACCAATTTGATAGAACCAGCGTATCTGGGCTTTTTTCGATAAAGTTACAATGAAATAAAGTTTCTGAAAAAAACTGTATAATCCATATGGTGCAGACTTTTTGGCGAACACTGTAAATATGTACATATTTTAAACCGGGTAAGAGTTATCTAAGCGGCAAATACTTTTAAACCTTCCTAAGCTCTACAATATTGCCTTACAAAGCAGCTTACACCTTAAAGAATCCGTTTTGCATTAGATGCAAATTGATTTTAGCCGAGGAAATTCTCTTAAACAACTGTCGGAGAAAGGCACGTACTTCGTCGAGATGATTTATAAAAGAAATAAAACTTTGAGCCGGGTCACACGGGGTGTACCGTTCGACATTTTAACGAATATTGTGTTGCTGCGACCGGGAAAACTAACAGTTTCGAATTGGATCGCGGCGAATTCAATACGTGTGATAACGAGTTGAAAGAGCAAGGAGAGTTAAAGATCATATTCTGTTTTCTGTATAAATGCTATTTTTTAAATTAATCATAAGGTCGCTTTTTTTGTTTTTGAGTTTTTTGAAAAATGTTATTTGGAAAAAAATGTTTGTTTTGAATAATTTCTTCCACATATGCTGTTAAAAAATATGACTCAACGTATGAATCACCCTGTATATACATTATAGGGCGTACCATTAAAAAAAATACTTGTTTATGTCCAGTAAAAAGAGCTTTTGAAAAACCATTATTCTCTGAATACTATGTAAAAAACATAGGGGTAATAAAAAACATAAACGAAATGGGTATGTACTTTTTTAATTAAAATCTAACAAAAACTAAAAAAAAAACACATGGGGTGTTCATTTATAAAAATAACTCTGTACATACCGGGTGTGTCAGATTTTAGTTTACAGGTTGTAACTATTCACCTTGTGTATTTATGAAAAAGTGTTTCAAACCAAAATTGTTCAGACTTATAGACTCTTAAGAAAAACTACTCAACCGATTGCTCTGATTTTTTAATATGTTATTGTAGACATATATAGCTAGTATAGCCCGGACCACAATTAAAAAAATGGGTATCGAATTTTCCGATTTTCACTCGATTTTCCGACCTAAAAAATGCGTTTTTTTTTTTTAAAAACGGCCGCCATATTGTTATTTTTCGCTGAAAAAAGTTCCATTTGGTCCGGGTCATAGCGACTTTAACACTTAATAATACGCCCTTTTTTTTGCTTTTTTTTTCAGATGCTCCAGGCGACCGAAATCATGTCACCGTAATTTTTTTGTTTTTTTTTTGAAAAAAAAATCGTGCCATCAAAAAACCGTAAAAATAAATTTTTGTGTGTGAATTAATTTACCTGCAAAATGTTAAAACGGTTTCTTGATTCCTTCTCTAAAAAAATATTTATTTTTTTTTCATTGTCAAGGTAGAAATACCCCTTAAAATCATTATTATTTAAACGACAGGATATCAAAAGCAACAAATATGTGTTGCATAATTCGGATTATCTATGTTAGAGCATTCCATTTCGTTAGTTAAGGTAAGAGACAGAGTTGCTGGAAGCTTTCGTTCTTAAAAGCTGACTCCTTAAGCTGTTATGGACCGAACAATTTGTGTTTGTTCAGACAGAACGGTTGAAGTTGAGCATTAACCCTCGCAATAACTCACTTATTGACCATAACTCCGGAAATATTGCCGTCGTTTATGCGATTTTATAGTTTCGACGTCATGGCTTTATACTGTGAGGCCGCAGTAAAATCATAATTTTCTCGCTAATGCAATAAAAGTAAAAAGTTTATTGTTTAGTCGCCTCGGAAGATGGCCGGCGCAAATGCTCCCGCAAACCAGGGTATTCCCACACGGATTACAAACTTTTACGACTCTCCGCTGAAGTGATAACATATGATAAGTCTTCTCCTACGAATTTTCGTTTACGAGACGTGGTCGCACAGGGCCGGCTGAGAAAAAAAAACCGTTTATTACAGTTGTATCGCTCCTGCAGGATAGTTTTGCGGCAGACATTTAAAGTTGGGGAGGTCGCTTGGTGATAGTCCCGAAGAGACAATGCGTGATAGATAATTGCGAACTGGTAACGGCAGTTGGAGACACGAGTACTAGCGTAGTACGGTAGGAATATGTAGATTGCGATCGTTTAACACACCGCACCGGTGGTACACTTACAATTAGTAGCATTCGCGATTGCAAAGATATTAGTCATCCCCATCCAGACGAAGATGACACTGACGAAACAGTGGTACCAGTCATTACAACAATCAACAGATGAGAAAACTCAGAAGATACTGAAAACGTACTATCTTTCCATTCTAAATTGAAAATAGGTAGAAAAAAGCAAGGTTGTCAGATATATTTTCTAAAATTGCTAAGCTCACTATACAAGTATACTTCATACTTCAGTAAACTGTTAGTTCGTGACGTTCTTTGCTAAAGCTAGTTTGGAAATATTTAAAAAAAAATACATAGATATAAATTTATTAGTTAGCAATAAAATAAAGCTTTTAAAATTGCTGGAAAAAATAATTATAAATTAAAACAATTTTATGTATATTACTATACTCAAGAAAATTTTAAAGAGCCGGCAACGTGCTGGCCGGCCAACTGCTGGCGGCTGGCGGCACAAAGTAAACCACTGGCGGTAACACTGATCAACGAGACTATTAGACTACTGTGCATATAATACATTGGTAATACTTGTTCGGTCCACTGTGTCATAAATTTTTTACGACGTCGTTAAAATGATTTACGACATTTGGAATTCTGAGTTGTTTAAGACGCCAGTGACGTGTATTTTAGTTAGGTTTATTAAAACAGACGATTTTTTGAGATTGTCTGGCTAAATGAGCATTATTTACAGCAAATTATATTACAAATATTAAGAGTTTTGTATGCAGGCTAATTTTAAGCTCCTATATTGATTTGAATGAAAAAAAATTATTTCACAATTTTCGAATTTATAAAAGATATATGCATGACCATGAAATCATAAAGTTGCACCGCTTTTTTTGTTCCCCAGGCGTATTTATCATTTTCAATTAAAAATAGAAGGACTATACAGTATGATTCACCACACATGTTCTACCCCCCCCTGTAACTTGGTTATCTCTGAACCGATTCGGAAATTCTAAAAAAACTTGAAGAACCATTTTCAAGTATGATTTTTATAATAGTCATAACAAAAAATATGTGATCTTCAAAACAAAGATTCAATTTGACTTTTAAATGCAACACCTTATACGTATGTTACTGGAAAATCGGGATCGTCATGTTTTTCTGATACCAGGGACAATTTGACAACAGACAGTGAGGAATTTTGTACACTTATGCGTGTACCCCTGAAAGCTGAAGGATAAAATACATTCTCTTCTCCTTTCGTATTCCCAACGTAAACCCAAAGGAACAAAATCGAATCAGATAACTAACGAACGAAACCTCATGCAAACAAAAGCGGTCCGAGGAAAAAAACAATAACGTTGCGTATATGCCGTGAAACGGGGTGGTTAATTTATTTCCAGCATTTGTGGATGCTAAACGTACACAGGTCAAGCAAACGATTGTTCCCGATAACGAACGGAGGCCATGTAGAATTACCAGAAGAATCGTCTGATAATATAAACGGTCAGGAGAATATGGCAAAAACCGGATGTGGACTAGTTTTACAAAAAAAAACAATATAGAGACTTTTCTTCCAACCTAAACAATGTTAATCAATATTTATTTGGAGATGTGGTTTCCTGGAGTTGAGACATCTACCCTGTAATACAAATCCAGCGATGTTTACCTTAATAAAAAAAAACAGTTGCAATTGAGAGATATTTTTTTCTGACGATGACCTGAAAGCATGTGTGTTTCTCATATTTGAAAATGTTGAGTAATTTGGTTTGCGGAATTTTGCGATTACAATCTTTTCGTTTGCGACAGGATTGATTTCTGAAAAAAAGCCTGGTCAAAAATATAAGAGAAGAATATAAGCTACCGCTCCAATATTGGATTGTTTTAAAAATACTTTTTTGCAATCGTCTGTGAAGATTTGCGCCGCCATAGCTTTTTCATAGTGCTCTACCTTTTCTTCCTTGGCTAGATAGAAGTGGCGAAGAATTTGAAATTATCGTATTTTTGAGGGGAAGCGTGGGACCTCGAATCAGATTGTAGGGTGTGATTATTAGACCCAAACGGAACATAATATAAAAAAAGCCAAACAAAACGTGCGCCATTGTTTTTTTCAAAAATCTTGCGCATCCCTAGAAAATCTTCGAAATGGGCTGCAAAGTATATATATATATACAGGGTGAGTCAAACTTAAAGCGACAAACGAAAGGTACGGATAGGGCATGTTATTCTAAGCAAAAAGTTCTAATAAACATGTGTCCGGAAATGCTTCCTAAGAACGCTACGGACGTTTAAAGATGGCCGGCCCAAATTGGTTTTCTTGCCTTTTATTTCAAAAACTGCTTAAAATAATTGGTTTAACGTAACAAAACAAACTAAAATTTTACAAAAACTGCTCGAAATGTCCACCATCATTTTCAATGCAAAGTTGACATCTGCGAATGACTGATTAATTCACTCCGCTGCCTTATTAATTAAAAAGAGAAGCAGGCCTTGATAACAATTGAAAGTGTTTGTTTGACAGCCTTGTTTGACGTGTCGATTGAATTCAATTTGTCACTAATTTTAAGCTAGTTTATGAGTAAATTGCGGAAACATGCCAAATACCTACACTACAAGTGGATATGCGGATATTGTGTTTGTTTACGGGTACTGTGATGGTAATGCGCGCGCTGCTGTGAATGAGTACGCCCGAAGATTTCCAATGAGAAGAGTGCCCGACAAAGCGGTATTTACTAGAACATTTCAACGATTAAGAGAAACTGGGACAACTTCTTCGAAATCGCGAGCAGACGGTATTTTTGCACCCCTTCATAATAATCGAAGAACAGAAAATATCCTAGAACACTTCGATCAAATACCTTCAAGTAGCACGAGGAGATGTTCTTTGCAATTAGGCTATTCCCAGAGCATTGTGAACCGAACTCTGAAAGCAGATGGTCGCCACCCCTATCATTTGCAGAAAGTTCAGAATTTGCTTCCTGAAGACCTACCTCGAAGAAGAGAATTTTCAGAGTGGTTCTTGGAACAAATAACAAACGATGCTTCTTACTATCGGAAGGTGATTTGGACGGACGAGGCAACTTTTACCCGTAGTGGTATCTTTAACCAACATAATGCGCATATTTGGGCCCATGAAAACCCGCATGCTGTAAAAGAACAACATTTTCAACATGAATTTTCGTGCAACGTTTGGATGGGGTTATGCGACGATACACTCATTGGTCCATATTTCTTGCCTCCAAGACTAAATGGTCCGGCCTTTCTTCATTTCCTGGAAAATGAATTTGAAGCAATATTAGATGACATGCCTCTAATTGATAGAGCAAACAGGTGGTTCCAGTTAGACGGTTGCCCAGCCCATTACACTCTACTAGTGCGGCAATGGCTTCACAACCATTTTTCAGGAAGATGGATTGGTCGCGGTCGAGACTGTCCCCGTCCTTGGCCTCCGCGTTCCCCGGACTTAACCACTATGGATTTTTATGTTTGGGGCAGAATGAAGAGCAAAGTTTATGCTGAGCCCGTCAACGACGAAGCTAGTCTCCGAGCGAGGATCTTGCAAGCTGCCCAAGAAATACCACTAGCGGAGTGTCGTGCAGCCGCGCAATCAGTCATTCGCAGATGTCAACTTTGCATTGAAAATGACGGTGGACATTTCGAGCAGTTTTTGAAATAAAAGGCAAGAAAATCAATTTGGGCCTGCCATCGTTGAACGTCCGTAGCGCTCTTAGGAAGCATTTCCGGACACATGTTTATTAGAACTTTTTTGCTTAGAATAACATGCCCTATCCGTACCTTTCGTTTGTCGCGTTAAGTTTGACTCACCCTGTACATATATATTTTTCAAAATTACCATGTGGAGTTATCATTTTTTTTATGTTTCCTAGAAATCAAGATTGTTGGGATATCTAAAATATAATTTGTATTACCGGTAAAATGTTACGGGTTCCAGCTCAATTCTCTTCGCAATTTGTAGTCCGTTCGCAAAATCAAAAAAAAAAGGTAAATCAAATCAGATAATGAACCGGCGGGATTTCACGCAAACCGAACCGATCCCAGGGAAAAAACAATAACGCTCCGTATTTATCGCCAAATAGCCCGCCTAATCCATTTCCAGGACTCGTAAAAGCTAAGCGCGCATTCGGGTCAAGCAAACGGCGGCGTCCCGGGGCGATTGTTCCCGATAACGAGCCGAGGCCGGGTTATAATAACCGCCAGGAGGGCGAACGACCCTCCGGGGGCCGGCCGGCGGCCTCGGAATTAATATCCATTACTCAGGCCGTCGCGGCGGCGGTTTTTCTGCGGGGACGCGCGAGCGGAGACATCGATGCGGCGGCCTCTCGCAGAACACCCCGCAGGAGTCCGTAACGGATGGCGGCCGTAAAGGCGGCGACTTCGGGCATTAGTGGCCCCGTCCCGTCCGCGTCCGCGTCCGCGGGATTTATACCCGGGATAACCGCCGTGTAAATCTACTGCTGTCGGCAAAAATGTATCTCGGCAATTGAATGGTTTAGGAGGAGGTTACAGGTAGGTACTGGAGGAAATTGGTGGCTTACCAACCAGGAACACAAAGAAATAATTGCAGACAATATTGTTTAGAAAGTAACTATTGTGTGCGGGGGAATTTTGAGTCATTGCGGGTGAACGGTTGTGACTATGGCGACTTCGCTTAAAATTATTAAAAATCTATTTTTATTGAAAAGAAATTTATTCAGCAATTTTTAATTTCAACGTCATTTAACTCACTTATTTTAAAAGGGAATAACCCCGGGTTCTTTTATCTTTTTAAAATCTGATATTTCCTTTTTTCAATGATATTAAATTGAAAGTTACTTCATTCCAAAACACCCTGTATATTAGGGTGGGCCGAACATTTTTTTTTATATTGAAGTGAGGCTAACACGGAAAAGAAACGTGTCTTACGGTGATCATAACTCAAAAATAATTTAAAAAAATATTTTTTAAATGGCCCCTAGGCCTAAAAGGCTAGGCTAGGGCCTAAAAGATAAATATATTTAAAAATCATTTGGGGCTAGTAAGCAAACGTTAGGAGACTAACGATGGACACTCCAAGAAGTTTTTTTTTTAAATATCTTGTGATTGATTAAGCCCTTTAACAAAATGTAATTTTCCATGACCTCCTATTATACATAAATGATCTGTTAACCGCCACTGACCTGCGCGCGAATTTTGAGTACAATACACGCAAGTTGCTTTATCTGCATTTGTTTATGAAATTACGTTTTCATTAGAATTTTGAATCAAGCAAAGACCTGCACAAAGTGAAACAACTACCTTGACAATTTCAAACCTCAAGACCCCAGGGGTCAGGCTAAATATTTATTTCATTTTTTTACCCTTCACCCTAAATATAAGTAATCTAAGACTCAGTATCATTATAAGTAACAGTATCGATTCTTTTTATTGTTTTCGTATTTTTTTATCATCGGCCCATCCTATTTTATATTTTCTTCGTATTTTAAAGGTGTACAAATAAGTTTCCGCCGTTTTTAATAAAAATTGAGAATTTTTTGTGAAAGGACGATACCTAATGTTTTATTCGAAGTATTGTCCATCGCTTGCCACTACTTTATCCCATCTTTCTGGTAGCATAAGGATACCGCGTCGGAAGAATGCTTCATCTTTTGAGGCTATCCACAAATTGACCCAATTTTTGGTATCTTCATACCAAAGTGAAGTATAGCTCACACAGGTCATGCGCCATCGATCGAAACAAGTAGAAATCAGAAGGAGCAATGTCTGGTGAATACGGCGGTTGCGGTAAAACTTCCCAATTGAGTGTTTCCAAATAGGTTTTGACCGGCGCCGCAACATGTGGCATTATCATGCAGAAGAATAACTTTGTTGTGTCTGGATAGTAGTGGGTACGCTTTTCCTTGAGTTCTCGACTCAATCTCATCAATTGTGTTCGGTAGACAGCTCCAGTAATTGTTTCGTTCGGATTGAGCAACTGATACGCAACAAGAGTTTTTTTCCATGAATATTTGGTTTAGTGTTGAAGCATTGCCAGTTGATCCTCATAATTTCTTCCTTTTTGGATTATCATAGTGGATCCATTTTTCATCACCAGTGACTATAAGGTGCAGAAAATCATTTCATATACGCCTGGCAAACAGCATTTCACATGTGAAAAATCGGCGTTCAACGTTTCTCGGCGTCAGTTCATATGGAACTGATTCCCAATGATTTCAACCGATGTGAAACTGCTTGTTGAGTCACTCCTAATGTAAGTGCAAGTTCTTCTTGCGTTTGGCACGAATCTTGATCCAATAATGCTTCCAATTCCGCGTCTTCGTACCGTCGTATCGTTTGTCTTCGATGTCAAACTCATCGTTCTTAAACTTTTGAAACTACTCACGACAACTTCTCTCACTTAAGGCAGCCTCACAAAAGAATATATTATACTGATAAAAAATCACTAATATCTTAAAGTTATGTTGTTGCCTGATGTCCAACCTTACGATATGATACTTTACGATACCTTACTGGTGGCGCCAACTTTTGTCAAACGGCGAAAACTAATTTGTACACCTTCATATTTTACTGTTTAATTCTGGTGCTCAAAAAGTCATCCTGTTCTCTTCTGAGAAATAAAAAACAACCTACGGAAGGAAGCACGTCCTTCACGTCGCAATACAGAGAGTGGTTCAGCGAGGTAAAAACGGTCCCGCAGCGAATATCTGTTTAGGGAAACGGCCGTCGTAATGGGGCGGTAAGCGCGGCGAGGTGATCCGCGGGCCCCCGATTAATGAGGCCGCCTATAAATCAGCACCTCCTGCTCGCAGCAGCCGCTAACCGCCGAGCCATCTCGGCTGTCAAACGCAGAACAGCCTTATGATATGTAACTCGGTGTTGGCGTGCCTTCTTGCGCGCCCGCTGCCACTGTAGACCCCAAATCTCGGTGATTTATACGGGAAGTAATAATTACTTTATCTTAGATGGGGCCTGAGGGCGCACTGCATAATGCCTATCGGTTATGAAAAGGGCGCCCCTCCCGGTTACTAGGACCCGGACCCTGTGCTAGTTACATTGGCATTTAGGAGTACGATTTCCGGTTCGTGAATTTTAAAATCGGAAGATGCTTTTAAAGAACGGACATTTTGAAGTTTGAAAGTGTCTGTACTTTTCTAGGTTTTTACCCTTGCCCCGCCCCCGGGTTTTTGAGTAATCATAAGACCATCGAAAAAATTACGAAAATTTTCGCTTGCCTTTTTTGCTTTTAGCTTTTTGACCCGCAGTTATAAAATTTGAAAAAAATCAATTTTTGAAAAAATGTCACAGTGCGAAAGTATGGTCTTTTGGCTATTTAATTCCAAAGTTTAAAGTCGGTAGGAGAATAGGAAACTATTTTTCTCGACCGCCAAAGCGAACGCTGCACTCCGGCGAGCGGCGCTCACTGCCAACCCACCAGGTGCTCTGTCTCTTATTATTCGTGCTAGCCTGCTGGCCTGTTTAAAAGGTCAAAAACGTTTTATGTATCATCGTGATGCCATCTGAAATCATTTTAAAAAATATTTAAAAAGAACAACTTTAAAGAATTTTTAAAGAAGAACTTTAAAGGCGTTTTTCTAGAAACGATATTTTCCAAATCGGTGGACAGGATTATAGATTTTCAACGGATTTTAATGAAATTTTTGGAATTATTGGCGATAATATTGGCTCGGGATTGAACGTAGGATTTTAATTTCTGATCAAAATTAACATTTTTTTTTTTAGGCCAAAAAACAGCTCTTTTTTTCAAACGGTCGCCATTTTGCGTAGAATCACAGTAAATTAATTTACAACGATCAATCACTAGCCGATTCGATGTAGAATAAAGTGCAGCTTTGCTTGTTTGTTTCTGATTACCGGTTGCCGAGGAATCGTGTCCACGGCGCATCCCTACCATGAAAAAGTGCTCCCGACGACAGGCCATAACTCCGCCATTTTTTACTATATATGTCCATAAAAATTCGCGAATAAAATTTAAGAATAAAGAATTTAAACGTACTAATTGTTTTAATCTACTGCATACCTACTTTCAGAGAACAAAAATGTCAAAAATGAGGTCCAGAATAAGCTCGTGACTGCAGGTAACCCCTTAAAAGGTCCACGGACTTCAATGATTTTTTTCGTCATAAAGCTCTTTGATTTATTTAATTCTCTTTAATTTGACAGCTCTGTGCGATGATTTTTCATTGCGTTATCGCCATTCAAAGCAAAATAGGCATTGTTGACTTTGGTAATCAATTACTCAGGAAAAAAATGAACGTACATAAAATTCAAGTAGGGTTTTGAAAACTGCAACGTATCCTTTACAAGTTGTAGTGATAGGTTTGTATTAAAAAAATTCTTGAAGCAAAATTGTTAAAGAGCAAAAAGAGGTAAAAATTGCATAATTGGAGATATTTAACTTGATACGTAACTTGACATAACTCTGAAAATAATGGATAGACAGAATATCGATTGCAATTTTTCAGCCATACCTAAAGTACTTCAAAGAAACCCTGATGGTTTCAAAGTTGCGTTTTTTTTCCATAATGCTCGATTCGCATTTTTTTCCATAGTGCAGGATCGATTTTTCACTTTGTGTTTTTTTTTTCTAACTTAAAAAAGATTTTTTAGTGATAATCATTGTTGCATTATCAAAAAACGTTAAAAACGAAAATTTTTCCCCAACTCTTTGAAAATCACCCAAAAAATTATATTTTAAATACAAGTAGGCTCATTTTAACATAATAGATATCCTGAATAATATTTTTGGGTTTATTGGAAGTACAGCAAAATTCAATTTTTCAAATGGAACATCCCCTATATTTTGCTAAATAAATATGTATAATACTTCAATTCTTGACGTACATACTTCAATGTCGAAATAGGTAGAGCTTACCAATGAAAATGGCTGTGATAATCTCAAATATCTAACAGACAGGTGGAAAAAAACTTTATAGGCACAGGAAAGGTTAATTTTTCCGAGAATCCCGAATATGATATCAAAGATGGACAAAAAAAAAACAAATTCGCATCCGATTTTTCGAATATATCTCGACATTCGATCCCGATGTTTTTAAATGTCCCGATGTCAATAAAGGACAATTTGTAACGTAAAATAATTAAATTTTTCTTATAACAATTTTTGCGTATCCAGCATTCAAAAAAGCCAACCACCCTAGGCGACCATGTACAAAAATAGTCCACCAATTACAGTAAAATGTGCAAAAATAGGTGTAATTATAATATACCAAAATTGGATATCTTAATTGTAATTACATTTATATGGCTGCGCCTCTTCCAGACTTTTAAGCAACCCTGTATATTGACCCGTTGTCATATCTCAAAAACGCGTCGTTCATTTGTTTTCCTTGACATCACATTACGAATTTATTTAAAAACCCATATACATCAGTCTCTCGCGCTTTTTCGTGTCTCCAAAGATAAGCAAAATAATAAACAACCCTGACCTATGACCGTCATTAAATATAGTCACACATGAACAACGTTAAGAGCTAGAAGCACATCATGATAGATTACCTCGTCAACTCCTCACTCCATCGATTTCGGGAGAGGAAAACCCAAGTCTCGTCAAGCAGCTCCGGGCTCCCAAACTATTTTAATTGGCTCAGCCCTTTTCATCGGCGTTCAAGGCGCATTCCGCCGAATTAAGACTCACCTAAAACAAAACGAAAAGTAAAGCGACGCCTTTTGTCCGAGTTAACTAGATCTGGATAGGGCACGAGGAAATGGACCGGTCGATTTATCAATGGAAAGGTTAAACTCCGAGGCGAACCGTTACGTTTTATTGTCTCTTTTCTGGTTCGCATCCGCGGCCGCCACCTCGAATGAGACGTTATGTGCGTCGTGTTGTTCTTTTCCGAGCCGGGATAAATTGTTTTTGCTCCGAAGCGACCACACTACAGGTATCTGTTACGGATGGCAAGGGATTAAGGTTAGGGATGCACGGAAAGCGGTAATGAGTTTCTAGGAGAGGTTTTCAACGAAGGCTGTATAGCCCAATCAACGGGAGAAAACCGGTCACAAACTGTTATCAGCAAACAAAAAAATATGTTCGTATAGAGAAAACAATTCTAAGAAAGATAGCGTTTTTTGCTATTCGAGTTTTAATGGCGAACATAACCAAAAAAATTCGCAAAAGTAAAAAAAAACGTTTTTTTTTTTTGCAAATAAAAACAAAGCTTCAAGTCCTACACAAGAAAGTTGAACTAGAAAGTTGTAGGTCTTAAAAATGCGCGTCGAATAAAATTTGAACGAAAAAAATCGGTTCATATACATTTGAGAAAAATTTAAAAAAACGTCAAAAATCGCGTTTTCGTATTTTTGCTGTATAAATTCCAATTTTGTTTGAGCAGACTTCTTGTTAGCAACTTCTTGACAACAACATCGGTGGGTTCCATATGAACTGACGCCGAGAAATATTGAACGCCGATTTTTCATATGTGAAATGCTGTTTGCCAGGCATAAACGAAAGGGTTTTCTGCACCGTATGAAAAATGGTGATGAAAAAGGGATCCACTATGATAAACCAAAAAGGAAGAAATCATGGAGATAACCTGACCCTGCTTCAACATCTACAGCTAAGCCAAATATTCATGGAAAAAGACTCTTGTTGTGTATTTGGTGGGATCAGCTTGGTGTCGTGTGTTATGAGTTGCTAAAACCGAACGAAACCATTACAGGAGCTGTTACCCCATCCGCCGTATTCACCAGACACTGCTCCTTCTGATTTCCACTTGTTTCGATCGATGGTGCATGCCCTGTGTGAGCAACACTTCACATCATTTGAAGATACCAAAAATTGGGTTGATTCGTGGATAGCCTCAAAAGATGAAGCATTCTTCCGACGCGGTATCCGTATGCTACCAGAAAGATGGGAAAAAAGTAATGGCAAGCGATGGACAATACTTCAAATAAAACATTAGGTACCGTCCTTTCACAATAAATTCCCAATTATTTATTAAAAACGGCGGAAACTTATTTGTGCACCTTTAGAATGCGATCTGTGGGGACTTAAAGATCGTGCATACATATGTTTAACCAGGGTGCCTCATTCATTCCGGCCGCAGGTACCTACCCTTATTTCATTAAACAATGAAATGATTCTTTAACTATTTCAGATTTTTTTTTCAATTTTTATGCTGAACCGTCATTTGGACAAAAAAGTTAAAGAGGTATAAAATTTGCAATGGCCGGAATTGTCCTTTTTGTGGTGCATAGCGGGATTTTTCGGACAACCTGGACGAAAAAATACGAAAATCTTGGTTGTAATTAACAAGGTAACATAAATAATTCTAGGGTTACAAGGTTATAAATCATTATGTAAATAGAGGATATAATTTGGTGGCATTGATAACCACCAAATCCGTTATTTGTTTATTACTTTTTTGTTATCTCTCTTATCACCTTCTCTATTCACTTTCATATGGAATAGGTAATCCCCCTAAATAGCACAAACTTTCTCGATAGGCGTATTCCTTTAACAAAAACTATCCATAAAAAGCCCCATGTTATTTTACTGCACAATTTGCCAAATTGTGAGTTGAAATTGTAGTTCATGAATTTAAAATTAAGAACAATTGGTTTACCTCTTTAACTTTTAATAAATTCTGATGCGGCTCTGGCAAAGGGGGCCCCGAAATCTAGTTACCGGGGATTGAATACGGGCCCGTGATTGGCAGGGGAACCTGTCAGCTTTTATCATGCCCCAGCAGAACTCTACACGCTGCTTATAGCCTTTATTATTCTCCACATTGAAAATTATCGATTTTGCATATGAATATAGAAGCGATTTTCGTTCCAATAACTGTTGATTTCTTCTACTGATTGCACCCTAGAAAGTAATAAAAATTTATATTACTCCCGGGCACGTACACACTCCCGCGTATGCGATATCAAATTTAAATATAAAAAAAGGGAAAATCCGTGGATGGAAGTGAGAATTTGAAATTGGATTAGGTACTCATTCTCGAAGTTTAGCGGCGACGAGGTTATTGTACGCATCGGGAAATAAATTGAAAAGTAGTGGAGATGTAAAATTTACATTAACAACTCTTTAAAATAAAGCTTATAGTTGTTAATCTAACATTAAAAAAAATCCTCAATGTTGGCCGACACATGCACCTTTCTGAATTTTGTAAAAGAAGTGTGAATATTATAAGTAATTTGAACTAATTTTTGTACAAGAAAAAAAAGCAATATTACTTCTTTGTATACTATAAAATTTAATGATCTATCAATCTCTATAAATAGTAAATCATAGAATATTATAAATTTTAATGCAGTAGGCCATGAATCCTGGTAAAAAAAACTAATAAGATTTCATAATTTGTGACAGACTTTGCTGAAGACAGTTGACTAGGGAACATCAATAAAAGAAAAATTGCTTGATGTAAAACAGCTTACTTTGAACATACATGATCATTTTTTTTAGTACAGTTTGTTATTGAGATTCCTCTACAGGGTGTTCAGAAAATGATAAAAAATGGATTCAATTATATGGTAACACTGTTTAATTCTCGTTTAATCAATTTAATCAAACGATGAAGAAAATTTGTTCGGTATGCCGAAATATGGATAAATGGACAGACATATATATAGAGACATCCAAAAAAAAAAAACGTCAGCCAAGAAAAAAAAGACGTATTTCTATTCTTAATCGAATTTATAACCTTATTTACTTGTCAAGACTGTCACATCATATGCCAGCCATTGTTTATTTTACAAATTGTGACAGTCACTTGTCAAAAGTTTGACATAATCGAAAAGCTTATACATGACTGCTATTTCCATCTCTCTCGTTCATAGCCAGAGTTGATGACGTTTTTTTTGGATGTATCTATATTTGCCTGTCTTATGTTATTTATCGATCTACCTAATTCCAAAATACCCAATTCCACGTTTTACTATTACCCTCAAAAAATAGTTGTATCAAATAATGTTTATAAATGGCATACGCAGCAGAAAATATTAAATTGTCGAAAAGGCTAGCTAATTTTTTTTTAAAAGGCAATCATTTTTCTTTATTTTGCCATTGTTTTATTGTTTCGCATTGACGTGCATATTAAAATAACGTTTCTAGGCTTGCAAACCTGCAGGCAAATACTTGTCGTTCACTAATCAGTAAAACCACTCGAATAAAAATTCTAAAAATCGGATGAAAGGGATTATTTGCGCTTTCCTCTCATTTTGCCAGTCACGATTCATTCATCAGTACAAAATATCGTTCCGTGTTTTAGTTTACATCCTTTGATTTATTTTTGCCCTCTGGCGTTATTTATTCCCTCAATAAACTCAAATGTACTCCCTTTTTATATACATCGGCATACAAATACCTATTTCATGGCCGCTGGATTTTGAAACTGTTCTCGTTGTTATTTCAGAGATGGAAAAAGGGCGAAACATCATTTGTGCATTAAATCACAGATTTTCAGTTTCAATTTCTAGCATTAAGTATATATACGGATAGTCCTATATTTATTTATTGTCGAACATTGTTCTCATAATAAATTTGACAAACTAATTCAGCACACGAATTTGTTGGTAATGAGTAGTACCTTTTGAGAGGTAATGAGTAATACCTTGAATTTATAAGAGACTAACTGAAAGAAAATAATAGCAGTATATTGGAAAATTAGGTAATAATATCTGGAAAGAATAGTAATAAATAGAAATAGCTAAATTAAAAACATTCAGATGTAGTTGTTCATCTAAGTGTTCTAGTAAAAGGAACGAGTTAAAAATTCGAACGCAACTGCTCCGATATTCCTGACGGTTGGAAACCGTCAGAAATGCTCTGGGAACAAACCTATTATTATTATTGCGAGCAACTTGTTTTCAGTGGCAGACCGTTTGAAATTCGATGCCCTCTATCGTTCAAAAACGCTACGTTAAATTCTGTGCTACGAACTCGTAAGTAATCCATGTTAATTATGCAAATCAACTTCGAACGACTGACGCGGTTGTTGTTTTGCGGTATTTGCGAATTTATTAACAATGCAGATTTGTTTGTCTCTTATTAATTATGCCGTTCTGTGTCACTACGCGATGTAAATATTTATTAATAATTACGAAGAGATTTGCCGAATTGCCGTAAATTTAATGGGACGCCGAGAGATAAATTATATTCGTGTAAATTAAAGAATAATTAAATTTTAGGTGGTGATTAATGGTCGTTAGCTCGGTTGTGTTAAGCACAACTTCAAATGTTAAGTCAAATTGCGACAAGCGATTTTAATGAAGCGTTAATAGGTTTCTAATTCTAAATAGTCTCGAGGACTTTATCTTATTATTATGCATTTCTTTAGAAAAAATATGCTTACATTTAATTATTTCTCTAAAAATGTATGGTAACTGGGATTGATGTTTTATTACTTCCACATCTTCACAGTGAAGTGGAGGTATAGTACAGACATTTTTTTATGAATAGATAGGTATGAGGTTTAGTTATTATGCCAGTTTATCGAAAAATTTTTATTTTACAAATATAATTTTATTGTTTGCGTTCATTTTAGAGTAATGTAAATAAATGTCCAAGTTCCCTATACATATGAATTCGACAAAAGTACAATTTATTGCGAAAAATATGAACTAAACCACCTTGCAAAAAAAGAGTAAAAAGCTAAGTTTCCTGATTTTATGACTAATAAACAGTTTTCAAGATAATTAGGAAAAAACGTCTTCGGGGGTAACCTGATGGAGTGATAACACCATTAGGAAGAGCTTTTTTTCGAGATTATTTATACTTGTTATATATGTTTTTAAATTTAGACCACTCATTTTAGAAACACCTTGTATAATATTCTTCAAGGGCGGGGTATAGAAATAGCATGAAGTGGATCATTCGAATAGAATTTTTTTAATGGATTCTTTAAAAACTCGCTAGAAACAAATTTGATCACAGAAATTCTCCAGCATGTCAAGTTTAGATTTTCTTATTTGTCTATTTTTATCTGTTTCATTTTGTGTATTGGGTAGATTCATATAAAATTCAAATGATTCCTTTGACACCTAGTTCTAGTAGTCGTAAAACCTAAAACTAAGTATTTTGAATTCAAAAAACAACAATGGAAAGTTCGTAGAATTCAGTGAATTCCCTAATAAGAGTTCCACCTTTATTCCACTGATGTATATCAGTTCGAGCGATTGGTGGTGTTGTCTTTTAAATGCGGTTACGTTCAAAGTGGCATACCGGCTATATTTGTCTGTTTTTACTGGCGTTTTAACGTAATTGTCTTCATTTAGTCACCCGCCAAATAAATCGACGTAGGGGCGTCGCTCGCCGACAACGTAAATTAGATTGTCCCATCTTTAATTTGCCACCCTTATTTATTTGCGCTAGTCTAATTACCAAAAGAGGAACGTCTAAATGTATTTTTTTGTGGGATGACTCAGAAGGGGTGGAAATTGGAAACGTCAACAAGCCGGAAAATAATTTATGGTTGCCCTTCGGTAAATAGTTTTTTTTAAATATATCCCAGTACACAGAATACATCTGCCTAACCTAATTGAAATAATATAAAGCGAGTTGCCTGAACTACACTTAAATAACATATCACACAATACTACTCAACGCTTCTCTAACATTTCTATGCTTTTCTTGTAGAACGACGTGTCCAACCCTCCCAAATACGCTTCAGTTTCGGCGATCATCTCCTCACTGGAGCCATGGAGAATACGATGGATGCGGAAGCAATCCGAAGTACAATTCGTGTAATTTTGCCATTGTTGCGATCGACTTGTGACACGGTGCATTATCGTGGTGAAAGAGCACTTTTTTATTTTTCATTTGGGGCCATTTTTGCGATTTCGTCCTTCAAACACACTGATAATGCTATGTAATATTTACTATTGATCTTTCTTCCCTTTTCCAGATATTTGATCAATATTATAGCATGCACATCCCAAAATACGGACGCCATAACCTTCCCAGCCGACTTTTATGTTTTTGATTACTTTGAACAGCTTTTGCTGGTTGCTCACCACTCTGTTGACTGCCGATATGACTCTGGAGTGTAGTGATGGATCCATGTTCACATATCGCATGAAAAAGTCCTTTTTATTTCGACTGAACAGCTCCAAACAGCGTTCTGAATCATCAACATGTTGTTGTTTTTGGTCAACAGTAAGCAAATGCGGTACGCACTTCGAACAGAGCTTTCTAAATACACTATATACCTACAATAGTGCATACACAATTGTGAATACACTGCCTTCTGATATGTTTAAGGTGTCATCTATGTATCTCACGCAATACTTTACGGTCTTCCAAAACGATTTTGAGCACATTTTTCTTTTTTGGAACAACTGCCGAATTCGGGGGACCAGAGCGTTCAGCATCATCGGTGTTTGTATGGTCGCGTTTGAATTCATCAAACCACTTCTCTACCATTTGTCTCTACCAGAGTCCGAATAACAGTTGTCAAGCCATTGCTTTGCTTGAACGGGATTTTTACCTTTAAAAAACAACGCCTTATCACCACACGAAATTCAGATCTTTTCATTGTTTTGAAAATTACAAAAGTAGCGTCACTAAAACCAAGTAACTTATAAATTAATGGTCAGAATGTCATGAAATTCTGACACGCATCGGTTGAAGGTTGGTACTATCTAAAAATCATATGGATTTGTCAATAGTGGCGCCATCTATATGTCATCCTACGAAATTATTGAATAATGTAGTATAATTTAAAAAAAATCAACTGTTAATATTCGATTCTGATTTGTTTTCAAGATTGTTGAACCTGTTGAAAGTGAAAGCCTATACTTTGAGTTGGAGGTCACATTTTGTTGAATGCACGTTACTTTCGTCAAACAACCCAAACGTAAAACTGAACGGGAATTTTATTTTAACCAACCTTGAATTCATCATACGCATCGAGAGTCGACGAAGTCCGTGATCAATCAATTTCGCGTTTAATTATCAGCATCACGCTGTTTAGCATCATAATAACGGACTGGCGTCCATCAGACGCACCGAAAGACTCTCTTGATTCGCAAAATCTTCTGGCAGCCGACAAAGCCGCAGAGCAGCGCCCGCTTGCACGGCCACCCCATGCAACGCTAATCTCTGGCCGCGTCATCTGGCGCTGACACCGCCATATTGCGTTCGATCCGCTTTAAAGCTATCAATGCGAGGCGGAGAGATTTGCGCGATTCGGAGGTCCACTCCTGGGCTGCCTACGCGTCCGTGCACACCGTCGCGACGCACAGCAGTCCCAAACGCCAGAAAATCCGGCCGAAAATCAAATTGTGAGCGAATATTCTTGAAAATTCGTATTTCAACGTTCGTGGGATCAAAGAATCCAAATCTGTTCAAAATTCTCACTCATGCGAAGACCAGTAGGTGTCCTTGGGTTTTCGGGGTCGAGGAATCCGAATCTAAGGATGCCAAGAAAAAAACATGGTCGACTGATATTGTCGAAAATGACGCCAATCTTGCAAAAATCAGTACTTACTAAAAGTTAATGTAGTAATACAACGACCTATCTGTATTTTCAAAATTTTCAACAAAAGTTTCAAACAACCGAAAACACTAGTAGTAGATAGGCTTATGTTCGTACGGAGCCAAAATCCCATGTATTTTCTTATGGAGGTTCAAAGTAGCGAAAACGGTACATTTCAAGGTCATTTGCCCTGAGGCCTCATCCCCGAGGTTGGGTCACGATTACGATTATTGTTAACTTCACACCCCTGCCCACACCTTCATGCCCTCCACCTCCCCCAAGCTTTTTGGTTTTTCGTCTTTTACAAAACGCTAATCGGTTCAGTATCTGTTTACAGAAACCTGTTTCAAGAGGCCTGAACGGGAATGCTGGGTGGGGAATGCAGGTGGGGAGCATGAAGGGGTGGGGGTGGCAGGGCTGTGAAGTTAGCAATAATCGTAATCGTGACCCAACCTCGGGGAGGAGGCCTCAGGGCAAATGACCTTGAAATGTACCGTTTTCGCTACTTTGAACCTCCATAAGAAAATTCATGGGATTTTGGCTCCGTACGAATATACAAATTTTCGTGATGATCGAATGGATTTTTGGAAAATTTGTTTGCCGTTATGTTTCGAAAATATAAAATAATTAGTTTATAATCAGCGACACTGAAAACTGCTAGGTATAAAAAAAATGTGAAGATTAAATTCATTTTCTAAAATGATGCCCTCCATTTGTTTTTCGAAAAATTCAATACTAAATTAGTAATCAGCAACCCCGAAAATCCTTGCATCTATAAAGTTTTGTAAGAATCAGGTTTATTTTTAAGAAATTTTCCGCCATTATGTTTTCAAAAAAGTTCAATGCAATATTCGTAATCAGCGATCCCAAAAACCTCTAGAACTACAATTTCATAAAACATTATAAACTTTTTGGTTTGGGATTTTTCCCCCTCTGCGAGGAACAAAAAAAACCTGGATTACAACGAGAATCGCAGAAAGTCGCATCTAATGTTCGTATTTTCCTAATTAGAACAATTACTCACAACAACTAGAACAATTAGAGCAATTACTCCGTTGAAAGTAAATTTTTGAGATGCTTTTCGATAAATATTTCATAACGTCAAACTTTCTGACAACATTCTGAAGTTATTATACTTGCAATGCACGCTTGCATGAACAATAAACAATGTTTTGTGATAACTTACTATAGGATACAAACTTCAAGAAACACTATCCATATGAAAACGTTAGAAAAAAGAAGCATTTGAATTTTATAGAGCACCTTAACATTATTATTAAGTATATGACAAGGGTAATTCCTCGTTCTACCAAGCGTCATACATGAAACAGGTTGCGACCATTTTGGCATTTGGTGTAGAAATATGTCCCGTATCAAATCCCGCATTCAAAATTACGCGGCAAAAAACTTCGTCGTTTTTCGGTTTTTGGCCAGTGTTTTCGGACGTTTGGGACCGCTGTGCGTCGGCCCTCCCTAACATCCGATCAAAGCGGATTACCATCTATTAAATATGATAAATATGCCTTCCGTGTGGCGGTTCGCACGCCAGATTAGCTCAATCCCGGAAGGAGTAATCCGGCGTGGAAGGACGTGCGTATATATACCGGCTCGATCGGATTGATTTCGGAATTCTATTTCTGATTCAGATATGTGATCTCGTAGTAGGGTACAGCGGCGACTCGTGGTCGAATATGTAGGGGGGAGGAGGTCGCAAATTCAAGAACAGCAGTTAGGGGAGACCGGAGACGGTTTCTTTATTATACAGTCGTAAAGTAGTGGAATGAAATCGTCATGGAGTTTTGCTCAGACACCTCAAAAGATACATATAAATTGTCATTCTTTGATATGAGTCTTTGTTATGAGGTCATCGATATTTGTTTTAATGAGAACCATTATTTTTTATGATGGACTTGGGAAAATCTCTTTTTTTAAGTACGTAGATAAATCAACTTTAAGAAAATCAACTTTAAAGGCTAAAAATTAAATTTACTTGAAATGAAAGAGAACTAAGAAAAAGAACAAATTTCAATCTCCAAACTGTGCACGCTCAAGAAAATCTTATTGAACAATATCAATT
Organism: Aromia moschata; assembly: GCA_029963805.1. Lineage (NCBI taxonomy): Eukaryota > Metazoa > Arthropoda > Insecta > Coleoptera > Cerambycidae > Aromia > Aromia moschata. The sequence continues at coordinate 322,108 of JAPWTK010000044.1, forward strand.
AAAATTTACATATTTGACATTATCAAATATGGCGAATGCGCTAGAGTTTATTAGTTTATACATCGGAAAAACGGATTTTCGGATACTAAATGAAGTGTACAACTGTTTACAAAATTTTCCCGAGTGTCTTAAGCGTTGTCAGTATGTCAGCAATGCACAGTATGAATTTTCTTTCATCTCTGGTAAATACCTAGTTTCTAAACTTTAAAGCCTTTTTTTTTGAAAACTATGTGACCTACATACATCGATATTAACTTTACTAAGGGCCAGTTCCAAGTTCCGTCATAAAAAACAGGGGTTGTTAAAATAACGATGATATAGCCTTTTGACAAGTGGTAAAAAAAATCCAGACCCCTATTAAAAAACAAGACTATACTTTGCATCTATACCTCACGGTAACAATTCTTTAAGCGTGGAACAAGGTTTGTATTACAACTATAAAAAGAAATATGTCTATTGTAACACACGCTTTTCACCTTTGTTGAGAGTAGAATTTATGAACAAACGTAACAACTCCGTATAGTGTAGATTCACCCCTCAAGCATTCGAGATGACCGTAATCCATGGCTGAAGTTTCTGCCCCTATAAAGAAAATTTATTGACGCCATTATCTTTTCTTTATTAAAAGATCATAACGGACGATCTAAGCAGATCATAAAGTTGACTGTAAGGGGCAGCTTTTGACGTTTTAATAAAACGCGAATAGGAACCTGTTTCTACGGGTACTATAGTGATATTTACGATGCGGTAAAGTTTTACAATAAATAAACTCTGGTAATATTAACAACATTTAATAGGTGGTAATAGTAAACGCATAAATGCAAGAAACTGTAAAACCTGCGCCTTTTGTAAACGCATCTGGCTTATTCAATATAGTTTCATAAATATACATAATGTACCTACATATATTCTTACAAGTTACAGACATACATATCTACATAAATTTTAGGTCGCTTCAAGTTTCAATCACAATTTTCATATACAATTATATCTGACTATTTAATATGACATATCTAAACATTTGCATAAATATGAATTATTTTCTTCACTTCATAATATGTGGATTATAAAATCAAACAATTTTTTAACCACATATATTTATTAATTAATTGATATTTATTAAACGTTAAAAACTGAATAATAATACTTTACTTTGCGCTATGCAACTTTGTAATGAAAACATTGTTTGCATATTTAGTGCAGACTAAAGTCGACAATTAACAGAAATTAATATTCGGTGCCATTTTTGCCTACCCATTATCGACTATAATTAGTCGTTATAAATTATGAATGGAATAATTAATTATTTTATTTTATTATAGGCGTCTGGTTTAAAACTGAATCGTTTTATCGCTTTAATTACAAATTCAGTGTGTTCCATTTTCTTGAAACAATCTACATAAAGTAGCATTTTACGAACCTATTTTAAAATTATTTCCAGTAGCAAATTTGGGTTTTTCAATATTTTAAAGAAATTTTTTAGTTTCATCTTTAAAACACACAGGTCTAATATACACACTGATATAATAGTTGCTTGCTAGTTTTAAATCTGTAGTTATTTCCTTCGTAATTTTTGGCGTCGGAATCGAGTTTCATGTGTATAAATTCACGTTAGGATTCTGGGATTATGTAGAATTGCTAACATAAATTTTTTTACTAGTAAAATAAAACAGTAAGTGCATGTAAAGCACATGTTTTGCTACATTGCTCTGCTATGGAACCAATAAAAAGTTTTCCTTCTGTGAAAATCTGTGTTTCTCTTTTGATCTATCTAAATATGTATATCTAAAAGAACCAAAAACATAACATGCATTTCTTAATTTGCATGAGTTTTTTAAAGCCACGATATTACGTAAATAATAAGGTAAATATCAGCAAATTGACGAAGAGGAATAAAGATATACTGTTTCAGCAGCAACCTCAAATAAGTAAATAGTAAGTTTATTTGACCAAAAGGTCCGCATTTCGCATTCATATATCCTTATATGTATACCTATTCGACGTTCGGAACGTGTTTGTTCACTTTAGAATCCAAAAAATAAACAGTTCTTCCGTTCAAATGGCATATTAACAATTGAACGAGGGAAGGGCCACATATGGCGCAATCGATTCGCTTGTACATACTTTCTAATTCCGGTCCGAACCCCCGGAGCAAACCGACCGGCGAGACTAACTATATTGTATTGTCAGGCCACCTGTCTCGGTGACAGTTACCAAAAGTGACGCTCCCCTTCTATATATTGTAACTCCGGCGACGTCGCAGTTACTTGCTTTTGTCGTCCGAATTTATCGTTTGCGACGGAAAGGGTTCTCTGCCGGACGCAACTTCCTGTCACAACAGGTTCGAACAGGATTCGACACGTTTAAAAGTGACGATCGTAGTGGAAAAGTAACGGACGATTCCGTGAAATGGACACTGATGATAAAAAAATCGTTTTTTTTTCTTTGAATTTTCGAAATGCTTAGGTACCTATAGTTTTATAGACGTGTTGATGGAACTTTTCCCAAAAACTTATTATGAACTGATGGTCATGTAATTTCGTAGACGCCGAGAGTGTGAAAGACATTAAGACATTTAGATTAGAATATCCTTCAACAAAATATTACTGGTACTGATAGAAAAGAGGAATTTGTGCATAATATAACTCGGTTTAAGTTGTGCATAATATTTTGCGCATGTAGCCTTTCGTGAAACGTGGTCGATAATAATCACTTTAGATGTCCTTTTTTTGCCAGATACCTATGTATCCTGTTCTCCATTGCCGTAGCCATATTTACAGAACATATTTACAGAAGACATATCAACCCAAGTGTCATGGGAAATATTAAAGAAGACATATGCAATAAATTTCGTTAATGTTCTGATACGAATTATATTTTAGATATTTCAGATATTTCGCCCCCGATATTGATAGCTAGTAAACGGGTTTTGCAAACAACGGCCGAAAGTATAGAAATAGTAGTAACGCGTGCATGGTCCTACGTAGATGTAAAAAATAATAATGTACTGATGTTATTGACAACAAGCAACTGTTAGTGATACAAACAACTGTGCGAAATTCGTGAAAATAATGTGCATCCTAAGTCCATGTGAACTATTTTGAATTTGCACTTTGGCTTCAGTAGATGTGGAACGACCGTTTTCCTTCTACAACCATATCTACAGGCCTAATCGCTCGCATTTAATAAGGATATATCAAAAAGACTACTACTGGTGGTGGCAATGTACGCTCAAGCAATGAAGACGGTCTGTGTTTCTGAATGACAAGCGATAGATATGTACATCTCTAACACATTTTTACTTCCGCCTTTTTGGTCTCTCATATGTCCTTCCGTCAATTACGAGTCCGACCCTGCGTTGTAGCACACTTTCGAGACTAGGTCTCGAAAGTGTGCAATCATGATATTTCAAAATTTACCCTTTCGATCTTCAGCGCAGTCACGGCTATTGCTTGAACTAGAATAAAATTAATTCACTGATCAATCAAGTATCTAATGTATTGTAATCTCTGCGTCAGTCATCCACAACAGAAGAGGTTCTCATTAGAATGATAAATAATCTACAGAATCATCACAGTATGCGACAAGGAGAACAAATCTGAGAGAGTCAAGAATGTACAAGATGCATTGGAGAGAAATGAATACGGCCATAGAGATAAGTATATAGGAGACCATCAACACTCAATGAAGGACTCCAGAGAAGCAAAATAAAATCCAACTTCAACGTTGAACACATGGTTTTCAGCCCAGCAACACAGGCATTGAAGATATTTTCTAGAACGCATTGTTTTGAAGATATCCGTCCGGACGTTTTAAGAGGACATTCTTAAATATCGCATAACTAATGCCAAACGGGAATATAAGGGACATTTCACGCCAAGTGAGATAAAAAAAAATCTGTTTGAAACATATCCGAATCGATAGTACTTGCTAAAAGACTACCTTCCCTAACATTTTAGATTTTTTTGAGCCACAAGGAGAGGGATGACGAGGGTGAGAAAATACAAATTTTCGTTTCGACTATAAAATTTCAATCTTCCTCGGTAGGAAAATGCAAAAAATTAAAAAAGAAGGTTGCAATGGTTTTCGATGTTTTTTTTTGCGTAGAAAACAATAAAAATATTTTCAAAAAATTATTGGGGGTAGTTTTCACCCTTATATTGAGGATTGAAAGTTTAAAATCGAAATTTCGAAAAGTATGACACGATTTTTTTTTTCAATTTTTTTTTTAAATTTCTTTCTTTTTTTTTGTACTTTTTTTTTTCGATTTATTTTTAATTCATTATGGGTGTCGACCAGGAACTGGCCCAAAAAATGGCCCAAAGGTGAAAAAACGTGGTTTTGGCGTATTTTCTCATCATATGAGATAGTAAATGGCAAGTGAATAATATATTCCAAGGTGTTTGGGGTCGCTGATTACGAATCTAACGTAGAAAATTTCCCGTGGAATACGATGGTATTTTTTTAAATTTCAAAATTTAGCCATTTTTTTAAAAGTTGACTACCATACTGGATCCGCCATTTTGTTTTTTGAAAATCTGACGTCAGATTCGTAATCAGAGACCCTAAAAACCTTGAAATATATTATTCACTTGCCATTTACTATCTCCTAGGATGAGAAAATACGTTAAAGTCACGTTTTTTCACCTTTGGGCCGTTTTTTGGGCCAGTTCCTGGTCGAAGCCCAATATGAATTAAAAATTAATCGAAAGTACAAAAAAAAAAGAAATAAATTAACAAAAAAAAATGGAAAAAAAAATCGTGTCATACTTTTCGAAATTTCGATTTTAAACTTTCAATCTTCAAAATACGGGTGAAAACTACCTCCAATAATTTTGAAAATATATTTATCGTATTCTACGCAAAAAAAAAACATCGAAAACCATTGCAACCTTTTTTAAATATTTTTCATTTTTTACCGAGAAAAATTGTAAGTTTAGAGTCGAAACGAAAGTTTGTATTTTCTCACCCTCACCATCAGACTCATGGTGGCTCAAAAAAATCTAAAGTTGTAGGAGAGTTAGTTTTTTAGCAAGTACTATCGATTCTGATATGTTTCAAATATAATTTTTTGACCTATTAGTTGGCGTGAAATGCCCCATAAATATTTGGGCATTTTTGTGGTGACCTTGTTTATGACCATTTTATGATCACTCTGCATATACTAAGTAATATAAGTTTCAGGTTCAGTTAATGTTCCTTTCGGTCGATGGTTTTGTAAGTTAAACAGCATGAATACATTCTAGCATCCTCCGTAGTGCCCTTTAGACATCTATTTACAGCACCCACGCTAGAACAGAGTTTTGAGAAGGTATCACATCACTTTCCTGTATTCGCTCGGCGACCCATAACACGAAGTCTGTCATCCGAAGTGCAACAATACATACACACGACCGTAACTTATTCTTAACTCACTAGCGGGCTTTCGCGACAACTCCCGCTGCTGTTTGGAAGAGGGATCCGTCTCTTCGCAGTCCTCGAAATCAATTCGCGTCTGGCGCGGAAGCCGCGAATATCTTCATGAATAGCACGCCTCCATGTTAGTTCACTAATTAAACAGTTCGCGTGCCGTGGTTGTTCTCCGGAGACACATTGCTGTAGTTGTCGTCGCGTCGGGGCGCTTCGAGGATGACAAAGACACGACGCAAAGTTTCGATCAACACAGACGCGCACCAACGCCTCTATTAACGCGGTTCCCATATTATGCCGGGTAAGGAGTTAATTTGATGCTCCCTAACTTGTGTTAAAAATTGTTTTGACACACATTTGGGAGCCACTTGATATCTCGTACCGAGATGTATAGGGCGTTTCATTGATATTGCGAAGAAATTCAGGATACGATCGTTTCATCTCTAACACGAAACTTTCCCTTCCCCTTCATGTAAGGAGTCTCATTCAGAATTTTTTCGCAATATTAATGAAACACCAGCGTGTTTCTTCATAATCTACAGATATTCTTTATATTGTTTGAGACGTGAAACACCAGACAAATTACAGTTGTCCCGGGTCATTGCTGCTTCAATACAAACGAGCAATTCACGAAGATATTCCGAAAAAGATAAAAATTTAAATTTATCCAACTATCTTTGTTTTAAGAAAAAAAATATATTTGGCAAAAGTGAACAACTCTATCATTCAACATTTATCTAAATCAGTGGTGTCTGGTGGAATTTGAAATTCCCATATATTTGTAAAGAAGCATAGGACGCACACCAAATATTAGAGGGTTATTACTACACAAAATTTAAGGTTAAAAACTTCCAAAAAATCTTGGAAATGGGCTGCAAAGTATTTGTGAAATATTTTTTTTTAATCATGTGATTGTAAAAATTTTTTATTTCTTCAAAATCTCCATTTTTCTTTTAAAGTTGTTACAAAATCTCAGAAACTAAATGCCGAAAATGCCATAATTTTAGCAATCTTGAAATTCAAAAAATACACGAGAACAAAGAGACGAATATTTACGAGTACTTACTAAAAATATAGGTACATACATATGTACCTATGTATATTTCGCAAATATTGCGCAGCCCGTTTCTAAAATTTTCTGGGTCTAATAATAACCCTCTAAAATCTTGTGTGGGCCCCATGCTTTCTTACCCATTCTTTCTAATCCTCCACTGTTAAATGTAAGCTACATATTAGTATATCCCGTCAGAATTAAAGATGCTGTAAATGTAAATAAAGAATCAGATAAGCTGAGATTTCAGTCCAAAAAGGAATGGACTGAAGATAATCATTTCAAAAAACAGATTAGAAAGGTACGTTGAATATGGAGGTTGCGTTTTCGAATAGCAACAATTTTATTGTTGGAATTGTATAAACTTAATTTTTTTAATTGGATTATATTTTATGTTTTTGAAAAATTTCGTTCACAGTAGTTTTTCATAAAAAGTTTCTTCAATGTTTTCACTTGATTTTGCATTGTGTGTGGCGGGTTTGTATTTGGACCAGACAAATTAGTTTGTGATCGTAAATAGATTTCAGTGAGCCATGTTTTTGGAGATTAAACGTCAAAGTATCGGTTATTTAATATTTCTAAATGCACCGGTATTACTGAATTCGATTGGCTTTTATTAGCCGAGGAATATTCGGTTTAGCGAAAATTTACATTTTAGCAGAATGCGTAAATTAATCGTAAAATGAGTTATTAGTAATCCCGAAAATACATGAACTCCCATGCAAGGCAAATGTTTGAATAAATTTGGACAATTTCGAAATTATTTGTAGTTAATTTTGCCGCGTTCGATTATTATTATTTTTTCGTTGCCCGCAGAGGAATGCATGATTAAAATGGCAACGTATCTCCTGTGCGGTTCCGAATAAGCGTTGGAAAACCAATCGTGCATGATTGCGTACCATAATGCGTATATAGAGTGGCTAATAAAACGTTGTTGAAACTACCAATCCAGCTGTTTCATTGTAACGCGTAATCAGAATAGATACATTGGTTCAAGTGTACTTAATTTAAAACAAATGTGTACAAAATTAAATCTAAAACAGATTTGTAATATCTAATGAAGTTAAAATAACATACACGTTTCATTAAATTTTCAATAATTCCAAAGTATACATATATGTACAATTACATACATAAATATGCAATAATATTAATATATAAATATGCAATAACATTACATTACATGTTTTGGTAATTTAATACAGTGTTTAACCGTGAGCTTCGAGAGGTTAAACCTTTATAAGACGACAAACTGTCGACAAAAGATAAAACAGCGTTATGATCGAATTTGAAATGAATTGAGAACATTCTGTGATTCCTAAATGATTCAAATGAACTTTTATCATGTTATAGAAATATTGCTGTCTGCAATAAACGCCCTTCTAGAACTGCAAAAAAATATCTCCGTTTAGTCTGGAGCCACCCAAATTGAGTGCATTTAGTATCAAAAGAGATTCCTAAGGGGTTAAACAATATCTGAAGGGATTAATTTTTTTTGCTTCTACTCGATGAAAATTTTAACTTTAATAAACTCTATGCACTCTAAATCAATAGATTTATAATATTGTTTATGCCTCTTAATAATTGTGAGGTATCCGGGTGTGAAATAATTAACAACTTGTTAATTGCACTTATTTACTGGACGATCAGATAAATGATTATACATCGAAAAACAGAACAAGAATAATGTGGTGGAAATTATACGGTACACATAGGTTATCATAGCGCCTAGCCTAGACAAAAAACATCTAACCGTTAAAACAGTGTAGATAATAAATCGTACCGTACCGTTGACTGATAAATAAAGACGGAATATATGTATATCTACATTTTATAGATACAAAAATATTATATAAAATCAGATTTAATTATACATAATTATAAATAAAATTAATAAATATATAACAATAATCATAGTTCATTGTTTTGTCTACTGCCTCATAGATGTCGCTAATAGTTCCCTATTCATCCATTTTTAGTTAGAAAACGTACATTCAGATAAAAACATTCAGAAGAAAGATTCGTACAGAGAGATTCGTATAGAGTGGCAAATAGAATAAATTCATTTTGGTGCCTATATTTATTTACTAGTTCAGTCGTAATACAATAATAATAAGCGAGATTCCTTTCCTACCTTACCCTTCCTATCCCGCTGGTTTTCTCAGCGAGAAAACGACAGTTTTGTTGTGGTATGTTTCTTTTCTTTTCTGTTTTGTTTTAATTTGCTATTAGTACAACTTATTTAAATTTAATTAATAACTCATTGCAAACACAACAAATGTAAATAAAAGTAAAGGACATTATGTGTCAAAAAGTAACAATTAGGGGATCATCGTATGAAGAAAGGCACTCTACATCAAGTGTAAATAAATGCCATTAAAAATCCGAAAGTTAAGGGAAGTTCCGGTTAAACCAGAAGTGGTGAACACATGAAACCTGTGTCAATAAATGCAGATTTGTCTTATATTCGATTTTAAAATTTCATTGTTATTAGTTTTAAAAAGCAAAAAATTATTGGGATGAGCTATTCAAAAATCACCCAGTATGTGTAACATAACACAACATGTAGGTACAACAACAAAAAAACAAACAAATGTTACGCTTGAGCTTTTTGTCCATTGTAATTAATCTTCACAGCAAACTGAAAATCTTGAAAATGAAATAATTGAATAGACGATAAAGTTTATTAATCTTCAAACAGATTACAAAAGTTGCAGCACCTGAACCTACTTCATTAGCGGTCGGAAGTAATTTGACATTTACTACAAAAATGTTCATGAGCATAGAACTCATGAACATTTTGCGCCGCCCTGTAAAACAAATACGTTGTCGAAAACTAATCGTGCACATTGCAAGCGCACATGCATACATACATACCTATGTATACATACATCGCGCACGGCAATATTGATTAATGGCGCTTGGATCCCGAAGAAATGCATTAAAATGTGTTCGAAAACCATTAATCATGCATCGAGCGGTTAAAAGTGACTGAATATTTGTATACGTTTCATATCATGTCATGACAATGCGCCGCTTAAATTGTATTGAAATATATTTATTACCCCGCTTTCATGGCTGGCGGTTTTTTCCGGGCCGCATACATTGTGTTCGACATTATAGTACAGGTGTAAGCAATAATGCGAAATTGAATTATTTATCAATGAAACGAAAATATGGAATAAAATTATTCGCCTTTGATGTAGAGGAGCAAACAGAATACTGCACAATTTTAATTAACATAGCGTACTATTCGGATTTTATATACTCGTAGGTATAATTAAACTAATTAATTGAAGATTTGTTCTGATTCAGTCCGAGAACCGGTTCAAAGTGGTTATTTAACTTTTGTATTTTCAACTACATCTACATAATTGGTGGTATTAAAAATTAGTTGGTCAACTAAGTAGTATGGACCACTCCATATAAACGTTTACATCCAGAAAATAATTATATAGAACAAAAAAAGAATGATATCAATTAAACTTTTGCTGATACTTATATAGATCAGTATTTGGTTATACAATAGGTTATATAGTAGTTATACAGTTATACTAAGCGCAAAAAACATATTATTTCAAACAACTACTTCTTCGGCTTCAGTGTCACGCTAGATCTTGAATTATGTGAAAAATATATACGCCTTATGTTCCTAAAATTGTAATTAAAATTTTTTAATTAGTCATTCAATATTAAAGAAATTAGCTTAACTGCATAATGAAAAAAGAAACATTGCAACATATTTTTGTGTTATATTGAAATACATTTATGTAAACATTTCAAACAAGTTGCTTAACTAATACAGAGTGTTGCGGTTTTTATTCAAATCAGTGGATTTAGGTACGACTGAATTTCCTTATTTTGTTTTTAGAAAAATCAAACCTCGTCAATTTCGAATTTTGTTAAAGAATGATTCTCTTTTCCTATTCTATTATCCATTCTTTTCGAACAGTTTTCCACATAGCAAACTATTAAACCACGAATTAAATTGTAAAAAAATTCCCATTAGCCCGAAAGCTTCCCCGCCCGTACGGTTTTAATTATAGCGGTCAACACATGTCACTGCAATTTGTATAAATAACCGAAGTAAATGTCCTGTAAAATGATAAAATTGGAACAACCACCGCCAAACCCCGACGCCAGAGTAACGTGACAGCTGTTTTAAAAAAAACCCTCGCGTTTTCACCCCATGCACGTGACGGCAACAATAAAAGTATTGAATCATAACTCCCGGGACGGCAAAAATGAGGTGATCGCTCGTATTGCTTGATATAAATTATTGTTTTTTTTTGCCGTTGTCAACTGGCCGCGGGGGGTTCAGTACAAAAACGTGAATCCTAAATTGCGGAGAATTATTGACAATGGGCGCTACCCAGTCTTACAAAATACAGTTAATAAAACTATAATGCGAGAGATTAGCGTAGAATAAACAAGAGTGGAAACGGTCGACACCTGGTGGGCTTATCTCACATCTTTTTTGCTGGGGCGAAGTGGAATGGCTCATTTAGATAGCATCGGAAACTATACCGAGTAAATGTCTTTATTTACGTAAATGTGACAGTGGGGTAGCGTAGTTATAAAATGGCATTTCGAACCACTGGTTTTATAATTGGGGTGCACATACAGGGTGTCCCAGGTAAAAATGCTTACCATGACTATATTTGAAACGGTATGATACATAGAAGGTTAATGAGACAAAACTTTTGGAATTTAGAGCTGATATTTATGGTGTTCTGAAGAAATCTTCTGAAAGATTGTACAAAGAAATAATACCTAAAATAACTACCAGCTGACAGAAATGAAATTGTGTTGCCGTTTTTTGTATTTGTATTTACCGAAGTCAACTTTATATAAATTGGCAGTCAAACGGAATTTTATGCGAGAAACACAAAAAATGATTTTTTTAGAAAACCGGCGTATCATAACGATTTGACCCAATTGGATCAACTGACCCACACCTCTCAACATAAAACAAATATTGATAACTACGCAATAAATACAGCTAACGACGAAATAAATAAATCAACCGGAAACTTCCGAAAACTGACCACATTCGTCCGCCCATCCCTTCGCAATAAAATTAAACGATTAGCACGCTAATCCCGAACAAACCATAAATTACGGACCGGGCCTTACGGTGGCCGTGACAGAAAGCCCGTCATTGTGAGCCGGCCCATCGTTTGGAGGAGAAAATATGTAATAACGGTGTATGTGACAATATTAGAGAGACGGACTAGTGTGCGATTCGCCAACCCGCCGTTTAGGGTTCGACGACAAAAGGGCTCACGTGTCGGCCCGAATGGACCGGCACGGGGGCGGGGGCGCGACTGCACACCCTGCGACGCGACGCGACGGGATGAATCAGCAGATGTCTTCGGTTCTCCCCATCAGCGCGAGAACACCTACTCAACTTTTCTCTACGCCCTGCAATCGATTCATATCCTGTGATTTTGAATTTAATAACATCCCCCCGCTTACGCCCATAAAAACGAGCCGCTTATCGAAGTGTGCCTTGTTCGCAACCCCCGTGCCTTCAGTAATAACTGACGCTGGCGCGTGTGAAATTCGAAACCGATAGTACTACGGATCTGGCTTTGTTACTCTGGTCTGGACTATCGCTAGCGTAATCAAAATCCAGAGTAACAATGAGGAGCAGGAAAACGTACTGACCAAGGGATGAGACCGGTTGAGTCTCAATCGCCTCGCAAGCGCTAATATGCGCCAGAACAGCTACTTGCCCCCTTTTGCTACGCTCTGTATCAGCTATTGTTATAAAAAGGTAGTCATACTCATATATTGTATACATTTTTTTGCCTGAAATAGCTTATTGTTTAATTTTTAATATTCTCACAGGAACCTAAAAAAATATATATATCGAGTCTCACACATAGGGAAATTATCTCGCTATAGACTCAACGAGACTCGAAACAATTAAAGTTACCACTTTTATTACCATTTCGAAATCTGTATTATTAGATGTGCCAACTTTTCAGGAGAGTTGTAGATTCTATGTAGTACATTTCTTATAAAGGGTGAATAGTCACACTTGGACAAAGATAATAACCAAAATCTTAAAAAATAATTTCTTATTTTTTTAAGTACTGTGACTATTGTTGTAAAATGTTATAGTTCATTCAACTGACGTGTTGATCAGCTCAACTTTAAAAAAATCAACAATTGCCCTTCATTTGAAATCATGACACAAACATATGACATCTTACGGAAGCTGGTTTTCACTGACTGATCTTTTAACAATGTTTTATTCGATTAGAATTACAATACAGTATTGTCTTCTTCAAAATAACTTCCTTGGAAAGCCACACAGCACTGGAGACGATGCTTCCATTCCTCATAGCAGTGCTGGAACTCACACACTGGAATAATCTTCAGTTGGTAGGTTACAGCCGTTTGAATGTTTTTTTTATGGACCCTAAATGACGTCCCTTTGAGGTGATTTTTTAAATGTCGGGAAGAGAAAACAGTCACAAGGACTCAAGTCAGGCGAAGAAGTAGGCACAGGTATGTTTTTACTGGCTAAAAACTTGTTTACTAAAATGGCTGTGTGACAAGGCGCATTGTCGTGATGTAACATCCAGTTGTTAATGATGTTTGGATTCAAATTTAACTCTTCCCCGATCATTCTTGTCGTCAACCGACGATGTCAACGCACAAGATCCCGTATTATATCGACATTTTCATCGGTTCTTGAAGATGAAGGCCTTCCGAAGCGTGGTTCATCTTCAGTCGACTCACTTCCTTCTGAGAATGCCTTAAACCACCGGAAAACCTGGGCTCTTGAAAAAACACTGTTTCCGTAGGCGTGTTGAAGTTTTGTAAAAGTATTCGTTGCGCTGTGTCCATGTCTGAAGCAAAACCTGATAGATAGCACACCGTTGTGTTCAAAATTAATGTCACTCATTTTTAAAACGCACTAGAAAAAACCGGTTTACGAAAACAGTCACAAAGAACAAACAAATGACTCTAACAAGTTCAAACATGTACTGAAGGTGCATTACCTGTTAACCTACCGCCCTTCCAAGTCCCGTCTCCGCAGTGTTGATAGATCGGGCGCTACGTTGCCAGTCTCATTACTTAATTTACACACCTCGTACAATATGTGGATGTGATGTGATGACAATGGAAGTTAAGAGATTTCTAAAAAGTGGCAAAGGCAAATAGAAGAATGTGACCAGCTCCCCCGCCGTTCATTTTAACCTTGATCTTATTAAACGTTTATGATGCATGAAAGTGTCGTCTACACCGGAACCCCTTCGAAATCAAAATTACTCTAATAGCTTCGCCGTAATTCTGTCATTACCAGTGCGCCGTAAATTGAACGTCCTGTGCTGCCATTTACCTACACTGTGTCAAAACGGCGATTACACGCTCGCGCTTAAGTAATACGTAGCTGATTCGATGAAATATTAACCTTCTATTAAATTAAAGCTTTCCGTATGCGACTAGACTGGAGCCCGTTAACGGCGGCGTCCTGTTAGCTACTTAACAAGCTAAATTGATGTTATAATGTCGTGCGTTAAACGACACGGCATGATGTATCGCATCTACTTGTGTGCGCTCATAAATAATTTTTAATACGGACGCCGAGCAAGCTGAAGCAAAAGTACTAAGAGTGAGGATATACATTTGCATGCCTGTTTTTCACGAATTAGCTGTAACGTAACCGAACGTTGTGCGGTTACTTCATTAAATATACAGCGTGATATGAATTACGATATTTCTAGGTATTTCTTGCTAAGCAAGTTGGGAAAACATGTAGAAAGTTGGTTGTTTAGATTCGTTGTTATAATTATTACAAAATATTTGTCTGATTTGAAAAACATTTTTTTTTTTATTTCAGAGAACTACACTGGAATCATGTAGAGGGAAATTAAAGCGATCAATTAATACATTTTTACACATGGGTGTATATGGAAAAAATAATTGTTTGCTGGAGGATTTTAGAGACCCATTTCATTTAAAATTGTAATTTGTGTACCGGTTTAACCAGAATATTAAATTTTCTCCCCGTTTTTGATGTATACCGTATAGTAAGAGACCAATCCCATAAGTATATTCGTGTCAGGTAAGCTATTTGCATAAAGCGATTAAAAAAGGCAAACAAGTCACAGGAAGCAACCGATAAAGTTAATATTTGTTTCGCGTTTCTTAGGTTGCATTATACTGTAAAGAATACTGTTATTTTACGATGTAATAATTATGTTAATATATCGGCGATATCTACGTCTAGCTTGGCAGAAACGAGACGCGCGACAGAAACGTACGCAACATAAGTGGAACGAAAGTAACTAGTAATCCTCTGAAGGTTTCCAAAGTTTATTATGAAATTATATCACACTATTCAACATATTACATATAGCGACTACAGCAATAAGTACGGATTGAGGCGACCTCCATCACATGCTACTCGAGTTGTCTATGTGCAAATATGGGTCAAAAATGTATGTAGGTAGATAAAAATTAAATAAAACGAAATAAATATAATTTTATTGTCAGATATAGTCTAACAAGTCCTATTTCATTTATTTTTTGTTGAATTATAGCAACAGTGCCAGTGATGTAGGTTACAAGCGATGCGGTATACCGCAAGTGTGAAAATATGAATACACAAGCATTTCCCAAAAGAAACACGTAAATTTGCAGTTAGTCAATGTAAAACACACCTGCCGCAAATAATAGAGTATAAATCTTGTATAAACATATTCACTGAGCATAGCCTATCGAAGACCCCATCATTAATAGGACCCCCGTTTTTAATAACTATATTAAAGGTAGCCTTCGGGTTTAGCCATTACGGAGAGGGCCTGCATTTGCCTGCAGCTACAGTTTTTTTTATAGCCCGTTTGTACAGCTGCAGGCATTAATGGTTCCTTCAACGCGCACCTAAAAAAATGTTTGGTCAATTAGGGTTACGGCGTTAATTAAGTTAGTCCGTACATGACAATAGGTGTAAAGAAAATAATAGCATGTCCGAGTTAATTTTAATTTTAATGCTTTAGTTTAACGTATTTTTGGTGCCATTTTAAAACATGTACCTAAGTGAATTAGTGTTTATTAAATATCAGGTTAAATATGTTCTAGTTGGATAAAAATAAATATAAAATATTTATAGTTGGATAAAAATAAATTTCTCTAAATTTACCTCAAAAAAAATACACGCAATCTCAATCCCAATGTTTTCGCTGAAGCCGAATATGAAGGTAAAAATGTTAAATCCGATATGGAAGATCTAGTAAGGCGCATTCAAGATGGCCGACTATAATGAGAAATCAAGATTAGAGCCTTTGGATTGGACTTGGCAAAATCTAGAGAACATCAACATGTTGTGATTGATTGCAAAGTAGATATAACGAACCTGGCCTTTCCTATAAACCTACTGAATGGCGAATGTCTATTGACTCTTCGAAGACAAGTCTGCAGGCGGTTTTATTGTTTAATGGAAACGAACAACCACATGTTCCGGTGGGTTATACTGTAAATATAAAAGAAAGCTTCAAAGCATAACATACGAAGATCATAAATGGAATATCTGTGCCGATCTAAAAGTTATTGCACTACTTACAGGACTGCAGAGTAGTTACACCAAATATTGTTGTTTTTTTTTATGAGAATGGGATAGCAGAGCCAGAAACCAACATTATGTCGTTAAAGAATGGCCGTTACGTGTAAACATTGTGCCTAGTCTGAAAAATGTCCTTAATGTACCCTTAGTAGAGCAGCAAAAAATGTATTTACCTCCTTTGCACATAAAACTAGGGCTTATAATAGAATTGTTAAGCCTTAAATACACAAGGAATTGCTCTTCTTTATACCTATGAGACGGAAATTCGTACGTATACTTCCTAGGTAATAAGAAATCGGAGACCAACAAAGATCTAGTTGAAGAACTTATCCAATCTTGCAAGACGTCACTTAAGCTGCATTTTCTTCTAGCAAATTGTTTAAATGGAGACGCGGTATAGTGGAAAATGGACCCCAAACATGTTAGCGGACTACTGCTGAGCCCTTAAACGTGAAAACGATCCTGGCGAATACAAGCGAAAATAGACAACAAAATAATTTATTGATTGTATTATTCTTATTTCGATACAAAATGAAGTATATTTTGTAAAAAAAAAGTGATTTTGTTTTTTTTAATCTTCGAAAATAACTAGATTGCTTACGGTTTGGGTTTCTCATATTTTATATTCTTCTTCCCATGTCTAAAAACATATGATTGATAGGTAAAAACCGAGCTCATGTTTGAATTCAGTACATTACAATACACAAAAAACAAAAAAAAAAAACAAAAATATCAGGGAGGGACAAAAAATTTCAAAACGCAGAACGGTGTTATTTAATTCGCATATTATTACAGTTGAAATTATTACTCCAGTTTGAATACATCTCTCTCCCATAAACTAAAAATATACATATGTATATTAACTCTTTGAGTTGACTCGTAACGCTGCGTTTCATATCAACGGCATGTTTCTCGTTTACGACGATTATAGCGAGGAAGCTCATAAAGACAAAAGTCCCGGGAAGTCTATTATCTTCCGCGCTCAAAGAGCTTTATAGGTGTCATAACATTTTTGCCAACAGGAATCTTTAATACCTACCCGGATGAAAGGCCGCGCCAGCGAGGACGTATTTATGTTGGCGGGGAGTTGTTAACAAAGTTTCGGGTGTATTATTGTGTTTTAACATGAATAATATTTATTGTTCCCAGTTCGGGATTGTTCTCGGGCGTATTGACATATTTATATTAAACCTTTGTTTCGGATTTCGCCGTTCTACCCCCGTTGTTTCTGCACGAAGAATGGAATATTATTTTGGGCTCACATAAATTTGATAAGCCGCGATTTTCCTATCTGTATTTTAACAAGCCGGGATACCGTGCGTTGAAACTTGTTTAAAGCCTGCCGACTAGGTAAACACTGCGTACATTCAATTGGTTACACTTTTCCAGACATAGCAAAACAGCTTTATTAATACGAATTAAAAAATGTGATGTATAAATTGTATTGCTCTAATTCAAGAACAATATAACCATACAGACTATCCACTATTTCGATTAAATTGAATTGGTAACTTCTAAACCTCGTATCTAAGAGATACGAGGTGGGTTCAATTAGAGAAAAGTTGCTCATTTTATTGGCTTATGTAGGTGATGATATTTCCAAAATTTTACATAAAAAGTGTCATAAAAGTCCCGAAAAACCTAAAAAGGGGGTATTTTAAAATGTACAGATAGATTTTGTAAACGGTAAGACCTACAAAGAAATACTTCAAATGAATCTAACATCCAGTTTTCTAGATACAGTTTGCAAATTCACACTATTATCATTTTGTAATCAGATTAATCTTTATCCCTTTAACAAAAAATTTCAAGCTCTCACACGTGACTTTAAAAACATAATTTTTTAAAGTTTTTAAAGTTAAAAGTTTTAACATCAGCAGAATAAAAATGATAAATGCAAGCAAAAATATAAAGTATGAAAATATGATTTGATATGGTTTGATTCCCTGACAATGACTGTATATCCTGGACCAAACAAATGATTTATTTTGTTTTAAACACAAAATGCACGAATGCGTGGATTTTGACCTATTTACTCACGGTGAAAACAACAAAGATAACCGGTCATTGTTGTGGACCCTCCAGTTTTGTTCACTTCTGTCTACATGAAAAAGTAAACAACGTCAGACATACTGTCTGACACTCTTGACTTGTACCACATTCTTAATTTATAGTAACAAATTTTTCAGATCTTGAAAAATGTAGAAAAATATGGAATATATTTGTGGAGAGTGACAATTCATTAGAAATGCTTTATTTGACGCAGGAATATGTTGTGTACAAAATAATAAAACAACAAACAAAGGAATTGTCGTGTTTCCTACTACAACTGTTTGTTTTTGTAAAAAATTAACTTTAAAACTAACTTATATGTAGTTGCACTACAATTGAAGGATCCAGAACAGCAACCACATTAAAAAAAAACGAAAATAAAAAGAAGCAATTTTCTGTATTAAGTATTTATACATTACTGATTGTGCAAAACGTTGAAACAGAAACTACTTTCCAGAAAAAAAACAGAATTTTGATGTACCCATAGCAAACAATTAAAAGTTTTAAAGTCAAAAGTTTCACGTTAGCAGAAGCAGATATCTTTCTTCAAATAGGTAGAGGCAATTTGTAAATAGGTAATTTGTAAATGCTTGTAAACATATCGTTCTCTTTCTCACGTAGTGACGTAGGTCATTGTTCTTCAATGTTAGGCACGTCACTACGAGAAAGGGGACGATATCCCTGAAAGAATCCCTGAAAGACATCCCTGTTCTGGAAGAGAGAATATTATGGACTCCCTGGCAATGTCCTTAGCACCTGGATTTCTTTCAAACACCAAATGGATGATTGCTCGTATTTGTTCAATGGGAAAATGAAGATAAACCAGTCATTGTCCTGGACCCTCCAATCTATCCATCCCTCCCGTCCTCAATCCAAAGTACCTTATCTAGTTCAGAAGCTCCTCCATGCAGGATCGCCGTCCTGCGTTTGGCATAACCTGAAGTGTATCTGGTGTGGCAAGGCAAGGCGAACCGACGACGACAGCACGGTCACACGAGTCACTCTCACTCACGGCCGCGTCAGCCGCTGTGCGGCGTCTCCGGCGAGAGCAGAGCTGCTGGGCGGCCGGGCACGTGAAGGGCTCCTCGAACACGACGGCGACGTGGGTGCTGCGGACTCGTCGTGAGAGGCGGTGCACGCACGCGGAACGCTCGGCTGCCGTGGACTGAATGGGCCGCGAAGCGTCTTCGGCCGAAAACGCGGGCGAGCGCGCCTCGGCGGTGTCGCCGTCGCCGCCGCCGCCACCGTCGGCGCAGCTGGACTCCGGGCCTGCCAGCGCGCCCTCCGTCCGGAGCGCTCCGGCGAGATTTTGCGCTTTCCACGTAAAAATAACACAAGAGTCGAGATACCTGTATTAGTTTGCTTTAAGGGGTTATACCTAGTCATACAGTTGAAAAAAGCGTTTTTTTTTTTTTTTAACAAAACTGAAGATGTTTTTATTAAATTTTTTTCATATTATTGTACACCTACATGCATTTATATATTCTTTGAATTAAAAGAAAATAAGCTTTTGCCGCAGTTGTTTCTCCAAGTCCCTACTTTTTAAGGAGCTTCGCAGTGTGAACGAATTTCTTGAGAACTACTGAAACAATTTTCATCAAATGTGCTATATATAATATTGCCTTCATATGCAGTCTACTTTTCTTTTTGTGAAAATCCATTTTTCAAAATAACCGATTAGTCTTTTTTGTTTTGTTTTTTAAAGGGCATCGAAAATTGCTTCTTCTAACCCTAACACACAGTGGGGCAAACTGGTTAATTAGGAGTGAAAAATTGTGTCCGTTCATATTGATAGATAATTTTGTATTACATCAGTTGTATATGTATTAAATAAGTATAAAGAGGGGTATTAAAGTTGTATAAAATTACTAAGATTGTTTCAGTTAAGAAAAAAAGGGTTTTAATATAATTTTGACAAAATTTGCATCCCCTTTAGATTTTTTTTTATATTTAAATTTATTTACATTATTTTTATAGTTATTTCTGGTCAAAAGAAACAGAATTAAATTACAAAATATACATATATGTAAAACGGTATAAAAAAACGCGATTTGCTCCCAAAAATTTTCTGAACCTTACGTAGACTCTGTTCTGAACTGAGCTGAACTGAACGTTTTCGTCTTTTCTTCAACGTCATCATATATACGAAAATCGACATTGTTCTCTTTCCGAAGCTTTTTTTTTTAGTACACATTATTGTGGAAATTAATGGAACCAATGTGAATAGTAAATTGTTAAACAAATTTTCGCCGCCATTCTCAGTGTATCGCAATTATTATCTGCAGCGAAGTTTCCAGAAAAAATTAAAGAACTTCTTCAGCTGCAATTGGCTGCACTCATATTTGGTAAAAACAAAAACTATACACCTCATTCTTAATATTTGTTTTATATTGACATTAAAAATACTAGCAAAGACCTATCTATATTTCGTTTTTTGACCTTTGCACTCGTAGATTAGCATTTTGCCCCACTGTGATAACGTCGCTTTATAAGATGCTGCTCTATAGCCTGCTACGATTTTTTTTTATAACCCCGAAATTCAGTATGACCATTTAGCGAGTTTTATTTAAAATCTGAATCTATAACATTAATCAGGACTCTTTTTCTTTACGATCTCAAAGTTGAGCAAAATATCGAATTTGAAAGCCGCTGGACGAGTTAAGTATGCCATAGTAACACAGTTCTTTAAAATCTGGAATCACTTAAACTTAATTTTGACTTAGCCGTAGTAGACAAAAATTGACTCTACTAGTTTTTTTTTTTGTAGGTGCATATTAACATTACATACAGTAGACCAAAAAAATTCTCTACTACAGTTAAACCAAAATTAAGTTTCAGTAATTCCAGATGTCATTCAACTATCTCGATATAATTCTATAGTACACTTGACTCGTCTAGAGGCTTTCAAATTAAATATTTTGATGAACTTTGAGATCGTGTAAAAAGTTGACTGTAGTTTCCCAGTATTGACGTGTAAGATGAATTTCAATTCTTGACTTCAGTCTTCAGAAGTCAGTGCTCAGAGTAACTTCTGAAGAAGCCGATAGCATGACGGCAAAACGTCAAGAACTGAAATTCAACATACACGATAATACCAGGAAAGTACCGAATCATCAGACAACGCAACGGTCACCAAAGCCTTCACTCTAAGGAAAAATACCTTGTGTATTTTTTTGTTAAAATTTTTCATTGTTGATTTTTTTTAATTCTTTCGAAGTAGTTTCAAATGAATCATAGAAATATGCCACAAGATCTTAACGATAATAAGAACGAAGTAACTTTAAAGCTAACTTTAAAGTAACTTTAAAGAAGATTTTTAAATTTGGAGGATTTTTTTTATCAAAATTTACACTTTGTACTTGTTCAAAGAAGCAAATAAGCACACATAAAAAAGCAGGAGCAGACACACACATACAGAGATAATTCGATAACTTTTTTTAATCGGTAATTTTTCGCCAAGGCGTAGATACTTGTTTGCCTTTGCGATTTTGGAAAGTTGATTTATTCCCAGATAAATCGTTTCCTTCTCCTCTGCGCTTCTACTTACTAAACGTAAAACTGTTTACGGCAGGCTGATTAACTCGAAGAGTGTACTTTTTGCGCGAGGAATACTAAGAGAGATAACAATGTCATTTAAATTTATTTACTCTTCGTCTGGAAAAGTCTCACAAAGGATTAAGAAGAGATTCCGAACACTTTCCCCCGTTTCCTTAATGCTATATTTAAGCCGAAAGTTTAGAAGTATGTCTGCAGGATCTTAATTGTTAAAAATGGAAGTTTCAGTCGTCTTTTATTAAGTTCAAGTCGCTGGATTCCCCGGCGTTCCAGGATGAATTCCGCTGTAGCCCGAGTTTTTTGTACGAATTCATTTTTAACTGTTTATATGGACTTGAAATTACTCAGTACTTTTCAAGTACGTTAGTAGAATAAGCTGTATTGTTCATACAAGTTATTTTTTTATATACAGGATGAGTCTCCGATTATCTCCGAAAATACACTACCTATGAAAAAAATGTTTGGGACAAAAGTTGTTCCGGACAGAGGGGGGTCACCTTCTTGTATTACTTGACCTCAATGTCGACCTTCAAGGTCATTTGAAGGTCATGATGATTTTTTAATAAGAGTCCAGATTTTGAGAGCAGAACATTTTAGGCGCAGATACGTCCTCACCCTAGGTCAACGTAACCTCTACTACAGATC
The DNA here is from genome assembly GCA_029963805.1 of Aromia moschata. NCBI lineage: Eukaryota > Metazoa > Arthropoda > Insecta > Coleoptera > Cerambycidae > Aromia > Aromia moschata. Next base: position 344,400 of record JAPWTK010000044.1, read on the forward strand.
ATTTGAAGGTCAAATTTGCGGTTAAGGTCAGTAGTACAGGAAGGTTACCACCCCCTCTGTCCTAAACAACTTTTGTCCCAAACATTTTTTCACAGGTAGTGTATTTTCGGAGGCAGTCGCACTCATTGATTAAAATGACTCACCTTGTTTATAAACGATATTAAAACAATATGACTATCTTTAGACAATTTAAGATAAAATACCATTAACAGTCATTGTTCTCTTATAAAAGTAGGTTTTATTAATATTTGTTTCACACCTTATCTCGCTTTGTTTCGGATATACGAAGAAACGTATGAAGTACAATTTTATATGTTTATTTTTTTTAATATGTTGTACATATGCTACCAAAAAAATTACCAAATGACCAGTTTTCAAGATGGCATAAACATGTACGACTGTAAATGTTGTAAAAAAAACGTCATCAAAACTGGCCGAGACGAATAATACGTTTTTCTATTCTATTTTAAATTTATAACCTTATTTAATTTCCAAGGCTGTTACATTATGTGACAGCCATTATTTATTTTACAATTGTGGCAGCCACTTGTCAAAAGTTTGACAACAACAAAGTTTCGCTTTCAGCTTCGACATAACCACTATTTCCATCTCTCTCGAACATAGCCAGATTTGATGCCGTTTTTTTGGATGGTTCTTTACTTTTACATATTCAAACAGCATAATTTTAAGATTTGTTTGAATGGATATGTAAAATTTTTTTTGCTGTTTGTGGATAAATTTAGTATTTACATACTAGATTTTTCTTTTTTGGATTTGGTTAGTTATAAAACAAAACAGTTACAAGTCATACAAGTGTACCTTCCTATAGAAATGTACAAAACATTCTGAATAATAGGTATATAGAGTTATCCCCATCCCATAATCAAAAGTCAACTTGAATGAAGCAAAGAGGCCTCTTCTTTAAACTCCTCTTTAGGCCAACTTCTGACATATAAAATATCATTGATATAACTTCCGCTTCCGCCGGAAATGCTATAAACGATTTTCAGATGGGACATTATAAATTATGGGTAAGTGTATTTGTATGGGATATTTTTATAAACTAGTAAAAAAAATTAAAAGGATATTAAAAACATTTCACATTTTTTAGTGATTTTCAACAAGGGAGAACTGGGAGAAAAATGGTCGTACAGAAAATACAAAAAAAGAAAATTATAACCTCAAGTGTCTAGTTTTCAGATCTCCGTACGATAATTTGCCGCGGAGTTATCGTCGATCAAAACAAAAAAGTCCTTTTCAACTTTGACAATCAATTACACGAGAACTAATGATCGTACAGAAAATGGAGGTAGGGTTTTGGAAACTACAAAACATTCTCTATAACACAACAGGCGACACAATCGGGGATAATTAATAAAAAAAAATTTTGAAGCGATTATGTTGGCTGAAAAAAGTTAAAAAATCCAAAAACTTTGGATATAGTGGATGAACGAAGGATATCGTCGGTAATTTTTTTAACCTCAAAGTGTCCCCAAAAAACCCTCAAAGTTGCAAAGCGCAGCGATTTTTTTTTCTTAGTGCCCCGAAAGTTTAAATTTATCGTTTCGGCCAAAAATCACCGTAACAAGCCATTTTTCGATTTTTTTACAACGAGTAATATTTTTTGAGCAAAAAAATATGAATTGTCGCCAAAAAAATCATATTGAAGTTGAAAAAATGCATAAAAATCGAAAAACCGCTTGTTACGGTGATTTTTGGCCGAAATTATAAATTTTAACCTTCAGGACACTAAGAACAAAAAAATCGCTGCGCTTTGCTACTTTGAGGGTTTTTTGGGGACACCTTGAGGTTAAAAAATTACCGACGATATCCTTCGTTCATCCACTATATCCAAAGTTATACCAAATTTTCCAAATATCCTTAAATTCGCAGTTTTTTAACTTTTGTTTCAGCCAACATTATCGCTTCAAAAAAAAATCGCCCCCGACTGTGTCTTATAGAGAATGTTTTGCAGTTTCCAAAACCCTACCTCCATTTTCTGTACGATCATTAGTTCCCGAGTAATTGTCAAAGTTGAAGAGGACTTTTTTGCTTTCACCGACGATAACTCTGTGGCAAATCATCGTAAGGATCTCGTTAAGAAGTCAAATTAAAGCTGATTAAATTGTCTAAAAGACCTTGAGGGTCGCATGATGAAAAACATTTTTGAAGTCCATAGACCATTTTAAAGACGAGCAAAAATTAGGTAAATTTTGTTGGTTTTCGGATGATTACGTGAGAACCGCTCCAGCAAAAAAAAATTAAAGTCCAGATCAGAAAACTAGACACTTGAGGCTACAATTCCCTTTTTTTTTATTATTTTCTGTACGACCATTTTTCTTCGAGTTATCCGTTGTTGAAAATCACCCAAAAATTTGGAATTTTTTTAATATCCTTTAATTTTTGTTACTAGTTTATATAATCTTGGGACCTTATAAATTCTGAGCAATAATATACATACATATGTATGTGTTATAATAAACATATAGTTGCAAAGACTTCAGATAAATCGCACCAAAGGGTAAGATACGCATTGAGAATTCTAGTCGGGCCATCTCAGTGATATCTCTACAGTAACTGAAAATATAATGCATTGATTTTTCCCTTATTAGATACATATATCCCGATCCCGTGCGTGCGTGCATTATCCGATTTTTTTCGCTTCTAAATCAACGAGGGCGCAATAGAATACGCGTCCAAATGAAATTTTTAAATTTTCATCAGCCCGCTCTTCACCAATTCGGCTATTTGCGAACACAGGTAGGCACAACAAAATTTCACCCTCCAGGGGGACGGAAAGGTAAATCGGATACAGCGTGTCTCCCGAATATGCTACCGAGGGAGGGGACCTTTTCTACCCTCAATCTCACCAATCTAATTTAATTGGGTTTTCGGTATATCGGGTTATTTTCCCGCGATTGGGCTGCCTCAGCAAAATCGAAAAAATGTATACGGCGCATCGTCACATTCAGTGTGTTTCGGTAAGATAATTACACCATTTTTTTTGACATACCTGTACCTAACTTTGGAGCGTTGTGTTGATTAAGGTGATATTTTTAGTGAGTTTGACTTTGGTATTAGAAAGACTCATACAAGACCCATAATTTTTCAGATGAATTTTCTTTCTCAGTCAACTTACTTTTTCAACAATTTTTTTCGTACTACGTTGAAAACTTGTTACAGGTCCTACAGGGTGTTTTTGATATATGGTCAATTTCAACGTTAAAATTCGCCACCATTTTGAATACAACAGCCGGTATATGTTTACATCAAGCAAAAGTCGCATTCTTCCTCTTGCCAAAAATGTATAGTTTGTTACACTGTACTTTCAAGTTGGGTTAGTAATTTAATTTGTAAGAATATTGTGTTTGGACGTTCCAGAAAACTGTGGTTCCATTTTGATTGTAAATATCTCTTACAGCGTGAACTTACAAGAATGTGGTTTTCGCCAGTTGATTTAGGTATTATTTCAAAAAGTTTTTTACGTGTTATGTTAAATATTTTTTTACATACTATAGCGGAAGATTTAAAGTTCATTAATGAATGTACAGTTGGCTAGAAAATCTGTATTATGCTTAACACGTCTAAATGAATTTTTGTACTTCCTAAAAAATATATATGGCGGAAAAATAGTAAATTTTTGAATAATTCATAATTCGATAAAGGGATAAAATATTAGTTGAAAAGTTGAAATTTTTACAAGTTATTAATCAGTGCCTTAGTAAAAGATGCTTTTTTCAAGATTTAATTTTTTTCATAACATCATATTTATTAATAATAATTTAAAGGATTTCAACATTTATCAGTAGTTACCTATCAGTTTTATACCAGTCGTGAAATCTTATTTTTGTCTTTAGTCCTCAAACGGTAATTTTGTATAAGATCAGTAACTTCATAAAAACAAATAATTAGTTATTCACCCTCTCATTAAGATAAGTTCACACTTCAATCTACCATCCCACGACACTAACATTTTTAATTTTTAAATTTCAATCGCAATAGAAGTAGTTGAAGTACTGAAAGAACTACTTGTATTATGACCTTTATGAAATTTAAAATGAAAACGGTGTTTTTTAATGATTTTTTGGGGTGCTTTCAAACCTTTAACACCAATCGCCTCTGACTTGGAGTTATCTAAAGACCGCCTATATTTCTTTTCTCAAAACCAAAAACGAAATATTTAAATATGAAATATTGTCCCGAAATAACGCCGACAATTATGGCTCATTGTTTGCGAACAATGCAATCCGCGCTGTTCATTCACTTCGTTTAACCTTCGTATTTCTTCAAAGGGTTTCTTTCCGGCGATATTTATGGCGCGCCGAGCAGCACGAGAAAAATTGAGTACAAACGAAATCCATAAACTACATGCACCTCGTGACGTGTAAAGGAGTCCGCGTTTACGTAACACGTATCGTGCCCAACAGAATTTAATTTTCGACCTCACACATGCGAGCAAATCCTTTCATTATACAGAGCAAGAACTGAGCGGCGGCGCGGCGGCTGAAAACGCGGGAATTTATTTTCCGGGTGCCGCAGACACCAAAAAATATTAATACAAAAGATAAATGACGATACACTTCCCCCGAAGCTAAGCAAAAAGGAAGTCTTGTGTATCTCCATTTCGGGCTTAAGCCCGAACATTTTAACGCCAGTAAATCCGGGATTTCTATTACGTTTTCGCCATTTTAATCAACATAAATTCTAGTTTAGCCGTGACGCGCAAAAAGTATCATAACTTTGCCGAAACTGAGAACTATCAGTAGCAGAGCGTAGATGACAGCCGTGGTTTATGGCTTCCATATCCATATGGTGCGATTTGGTAAGCAATACTGACAAGAAATTTCTACGATTTTTATGAATAAGGCAACATTGAACTAAACTGCTCGTCACAATTAGCGTAACACTTTTTAGATTAGCACAATTCGCGTTCTATTCGAGTTAGTGACTTGCGATTTTTTAATTTTCGGTAGCCTCTACGATTGGTTTTAATGGCTCCAAGTCGCTAAGTTGTGACTTAAACGGTTTGCCGTTCACGCCCCAAAAACCAACCCCACGTTGAAATATGAATTCGCATAATTTTGACGGCAATTCAGAGATTTACGGGATGAACTAAGAAGGACGCTGTCATGTAAAAACTCCATCCTAGCACACATTAAGACCTCAATAGGTTCTGTGCATTTGGTCGCTGACACCACTCTTCAACTCATTTCCAGACCCCGTAAGCCACCCCTTTGCATTTACGCTGGGTTTTGTTTGGTTTGACCTTAAATTTAAGTTAGACCACGTAATGCAAGTGACAAGTAATAGTAACCAAGATACAGGGTGTCGAAAAGTTGTTAGTCCTATCTATTTAGCGCAATTATTAAAGAAAAAATGCAACTCACCAAGCAGGATAGTAACAAAAAAGTCAATTTTCTAGGGTAAGTAAGTATACAGAATGAGCAAGATTTTTTTCAAATTAAATCAACTCGAAAACGATTACTCTTACGGACTAGGTATACCGTTTATATGTAAAAAGGTAGGAGAATCGATTTCTCTAATAGTTAAATCGATATACTTACTAAGATGTTTGCGACAGATATCAAAAATCAAACCTATGAACGAATTTAAAATTATCACCTGAAAAAAAAATGAATCTAATTTCGTGCTATTATCTCAATTTATTCGACAATTATGGAGAATAATTAAAAACTAAATTATATGTTTGTCACTCTGTATCTTGGTTATCATCAAGAATTGGAAGTTTAGCAAAATGTACATAGACCCGCCCTGTATATAGATCAGATTCCACCACTACTAGTTTTATATTAATCTGGATAGAGTTGTGATAAAACATTATTGTGTCTGATTCGATTGGACTTTATTTTTATACTGATTTACTACTAATTGTAAAATAAGTTTTTTTTTATATAGGTATATATTACAAATTACTTTTGTGAATGTATTTATTATAGATTGTTATTTTTATAGTTGTTTCTAGTTATATCTCTGATGCGTTCATCTTAAACCTTATCCTAAAGAAAACAAAACAAAATAAGATAAATAAAACTCTTTCTAAACTCTTTCGATACTTTCTACTTTATAATTTCTAGAGGTCCAAATTTGCTTATCAAATGAAATATTTCGTTATAATTGTATTTAACTTTCAGTACTTAAACAAAATTTTGAAACAAAATCCTTATACTTTAATTTACCGATCTAGCGATCGCCGTATTTTATATATTAAGTACTTAGGTATGTGAATTGAAAACACTTAAAATTACGAAATGAAAGCACGTTTTGACCTTAAAGTAGATCGGTGATATTTACTCAACTAAGTTGGTGTCACTGCGTAGCCTGTCTCAGCTGTTCGAAGCATAGAAATAAAACTTTTTAGTTTCTATGGCTGGAAGTTATCGGTCATACAAAATGTATGAGACATGGACTCCTAGATTTAATTTAGGAAAATGCTTACCTTTTTTCCATTTACGCTGTTATGATGAGCGGGAAATGAAGATTCCTCGATTCCCGGGAAATCTGGAAGTTGGATCCTTTGATTTGTTACTTGGCAAATAAAATCACTTTCTGGTAAGTTTTTCACTGAAATATTATCTTTACAGTTTCACTTTTATTTATTTTAGTTCGCGCACTTTCATCTCTTGTTTGTTTTATTTCAAACGCACTTTCACCTTTTATTTGTTTCATTTTAAACTGCTTTTTCATTTTAGTAATTTGTAACTTTTACATACCGTTTGTTTGACACTTGTTTGAAATTTCGAATTCAATTGTTTTATTTCCACGGCTTGCTTAGCCTTTTGTTTTTTTGAACTGACTGGGTAGATGTTCACTATGCGAGTGCAAATATCGTACTGACCTGTTTTTGTTTTTTTGTTCTTATTTATAGGATTTCTTGCAACAATGCTTTCGTTTCCATGACAACGAATTATTTTCATTGTTGTAATTTAATGTACCCAATAAATTTTATATGTTTCCCTTTTTTTGTTATGACTTTCATGGGATTGAATTTATCTTTTTATTACATACATTTTGATATACTTTTTCTTAGGATTGTGATTTTACACATTCCTAACCTAACTTTTGTCAGGTTTTTTCATATACTTTCATACACCTAAAATAAAGAATGTATATCTAGTATAGTAGTTACACAATGAGCGGTAGGAAACAAGCAATGTTTGAGATGGAAATATATTGTACGCATAAGTCTAACACACATACCTTCATGAGCGATAGACTTATGCGAAGATTATCTGTTTCATATTATGGTGGTTTCAGCTCGTGGACAGAACAGTCAATATATTATTTATATAATAATATTGTTTATATACATATTTCTCGCACCTCTTTCGAATTTTTTTATATATTTTGCATTTCTGAGCACCTTAAATCTAGGATTTTTAAAAGTCTTAACCTACTACAATCTGTTTACACGAATTTTACATTTTAGGTTCTCGCAGGAGCAAGTCTTTTTGGATATTTTCCCAAATTACGGCAAATACCCTATTTGAGTAACAATCAATACCTGGAATGTGTCCTTTGATTTGCAAGACCTCTGCCATGTTGGAAGTTTTTTTATCTAAGACTGAATTTCAACGTCTTGCATTTCAATGATTGGATTGATGAAAATTTCCATTTTGGAAGTGTGCGTTGTGTTTTGTGTTGTGGTGTTTTGTAAGTAATTTTGGCACGTTTATTTTTCTTTTTAATACAAATTGAATTGAAATTTTACTTGTTGAGATATTTACCTTTTTGTCGATCATTTGTAAATTTTGGAAAGAATTTTACTTTTGTGGGTAAAATTACATAACGGTACATACACGAATGTATGTAGTTGCAGTTGAATGGCACCGAACTAGACATTTTCGATTAATATCTTCACCTTTAGTTTGCACCTCTTTCACTTTGAATTACATATAAAACTGTAATTCATGACTTTGTTACAAAACAATGATAATTCAATATGTACAATATTGAAACTTGTCTAAATCCATAATAAATCACTCAATGCAGTTTTAATGACTTTAAAACTCTCATGGTCGGTACTGATTGAGATATAATTGCGAGATAGAATTACTTTCATAACTCTATCCCGATGTTAGACTAAATTAGAATTTAATTACCGGTTAGACTTGGGATTACAATAATAATAGGATTTAGCTTGCACAGAATTATGTCCTAACATCTCTATAAGTAAAAAGTACTTTATATACAGCGTGTCTTCCAACTGTTGTTGAGATGCAAAAATATCAGAATAGGATTAATTTCATCATAATTTAAGTTTTATACTGCTGATCTTTGACAAAGTTACACTATTTTAGCGTGACATCAGTGTGATTGAATCATTTATCGTCGAAAGGGTCCAAGCAACAGTTTGTTAACCTCAAAAAACTGCAAAACAGTCTTATAATTATTGTAGATTTTTTTGCTAAGAGAGTAAAGACCATTGCAAATCATTTTTTGTATGGGGTTTAAACATTTATTTTTAAATGTCGCTTAGCCCCTTTCAACTTATTTTACCTTTTACCTAAAACATAAATCAAAAGTAATACAAAAACATATGTATGTAGATATGTATTTTAAGAAAGATTAGAAAATGAAAAACAACAAAACCGTTTATTAATAATATTATAGTAGAATGGAATATGGTCTCGAATGTAATGAGCCATTAAAAAAAATGGCATCAAATCTGGGTATGAACGAGAGAGAAGAAAATAGCGGTTATGTCGAAGCTCGAAGCGAAACTTTGTTGTCGTTAAACTTTTGACAAGTGGCTGTTAAAACTGTAAAATAAATAATGGCTGTCAACTCTGTCTGTCAACAGTGTCAACTAATGCTTGGTCGACTTTGATGACGTTTTTTTTTAATGGTCGTTACTTTAGAGTAAGCTTTATGTCATTGTGATTTATTTTTGTTCCTACTGGGTTGAATTGTGATTGGAGTCATTCTTGTATATGCTCTTTATGGACATATGAAAATCAATGTGAGAGTAGAGGTTTGTACTTTTGTAAAACTTGTTTAACTCTAGTACTATCGTAGGCTGAACTACGATAGTACTTCAGTACTATCGTAGGCTGAATAATTTTAGTGTATAATGCTGAGTCGGTCCAACTGTCGATAGGATAGTTGTTTGATGAGTATATTACTGGGTATAAGTAGATTTAAAATTAGAAAGTCGTCAGAATAAATATATGAATTACACGACTATGAAATACATGAATGTAAATGGGATTTGGATTACTAAATGGGTAATTGCAACTTGATTAAAATTATAGAACAATACGACTTACAAGTAATGGAGTCACATGTTCATTCGTAGTGGCTAAATGACAATTTTCCAAAGCCAAAATACAAATACTATATAATTACCTATGTACATATATGAAAAGTATGATTGTTGAAGGGTCTGTTGATAATTAATCCTTAATGTGAGGTAATTGCGAAAGAAATTATTTTGTGGTGGTTTTTTTTTAATTTGTAGAGAAACGGTATATGTTGGTAGGTACTTTTTTTACATATATGTAGGTGACCTAGGTAATCAGTTTTTGAAATCTAATAATCAAAGTTAACAGACAGACCAGAGATATGCAGCATTTTATTGCAGCTCAGAAAATTTTAGCAATAGAAATTTTTGCATTCCGTTACGTTATGTGCATCCAATTTTAGTTCAAGGTGAATGATAGATACATGAGTATAAGATAGATAGATAGATAATTAGTTTAAGAAGTAAGTAAGAAAGAAGGCAAGAATCCACATGTAATAAAATTTTGAAGATATTATACCAATACCAGTGTCGGTTGGTGGAATTTGAGATATTTGTATTTTCATAACAAAGCATGGGACCCACATCATATTTTATTGATGATTAATTGATTACGAGACCTAAGTAGAAGGCTATAATAGCAAAAAACTTCAAATGAAAAAAATATATTCAAAAAACGTCTGCCTTACCAGAAGATCTTGGAAACGACTTGTAAAATAGTTGCGATTTTTTTTTCAGAGTTACCAAGTGAATATAGAAACTTGTTTTCTTGTTTTTTGCAAAATTTTAATTTTGCTTAAAGATACTGCTATTTTAAAATTTCAAATACAAAATGCTGGGTTAAAATAAAATTCCAAATTACGGTAACTTTTATAGATCTTGAAATTTCGAAAAAATGACAAGTAATAAATACACAGATATACATACAAGTACATAGTTCATGATAAACATATTAAAAGTGAGTGATGTAGACAATGATAAGCATACTTTTGAAGTTGTTGCAGTTTAGGGATTCTATGTTAGAGGGTTAAATTAAGAGAATTTTTTTGAGATTTCTTAAGTCTAAAACAACGAGTTCTAATAAGATTATTGGACGATGGCATAGACATTATATGTCTCAGCATTTTTATAACTTTGAAAAAATATTACAAGTAACACAGAGCAACAGGTACAAAAAACGGGCATCACACAGCTCGTTGTTTACAGTGAACAGCTAGTAAATTATATAACAATTATTATTGCCACTGTGTAGGAAAATAATCTGTCACTGTTGTATTACAGTGGAATTTGGACCAATCTAAACACGATCATTTTCGCATTATTTCTACCTTTGTCTGTAAAATGAGCCCGCCTGCAGACTCAAAGGAATCTAATTCTCTCGAAGAAAGCAATTTATTTTCATCATTTTAAAACAATTCAATTATATTACTCGAAGTTCAGGTGCGTGCTCCTTCGAAGTTAAGCTAAAAAATGTATTATTTGCTTTTGTCTGGCCTTTCAATAATGATGTATTTGTAATAGACGGCTGCCTTTATCAAAGGAAAGTGTAAACTGAACGCTTTGTTGTGAATATCGAAGTTAAATTCACAACTCCGGCTAACGATTATTAAAATTTGTATATTTCAAATCATTGCAACGAAAATACAATACCGGGTGAGCTAAAAGTATATGGGTTCCGATTTGAAAAAATGAAGTTACACCATGAAAACCCCACAAAAATCCCATAAAACCCCATAAAAGTTATTCCATGGAATAGAACGATTTAAACCTAAAAACTTTTATTTGAAACATTTTCTTCAAAAATGCACTCCTGAAAAAGATATTTTGCCGTTGCCGGACTTTTGGCCCACCCGGTATATGTATATTATTTTTGGGTAGTGGGGGGAAATGGGGTGGTATCAAAAGTTGATCTAAGATTGCTTGAAAATTACGCATAAACGTAACCTATGTAGAAGTGATAGAGGCTCGAATTTTGCGATAACGTTGTATATATATGTATATACCTCATTTAGTCTAGTTTCTTAGTATATAGTTGATGACTGCTTAGACATGTTTCTAGTTTTAGTTTCTTAGCAGTCTTAATAGTAAAATAAAATAAATCTTAAGTCTTAATAATAAAAGTTAAATCATTCTATGACAATTTTAAAATGTAATTAGCGAAAACTATATTAATAATGATCATAAACACCAATGTATCGGTGGTAGGTAATATTATTATTAGTAATATACCTAAATACTTAATAGCCTAGGATCTTAGTCTTTTTTGTCTAATTTCAGAGACTACAGATCCAACATGGATATAAATGACTTGATTAATGATTACCTAGTTTAAAGCAGTATGACACACTCAAGGCTGATAAACCCAATTTAGGTCAAATTATAAATTGAGCTCATTGGCTGATTCTTTCACCCCATCTGATGGTAACAATTTTTGCAGTTCCTCCTACTTTACTGACCGTGGCCGTTTCTCAGGAATCTAAACAAATACACATTATTTTAGTAACATTTCATGTTAAATATTGATAAAATACAATCTTAATCCCATTATTATTTAAAGGTCACTAAATTTTTGATTATTCATATGAACTACTACTTGCCACTGTTTAGTTATACTCTTAGTTGTTATTAGTAAGTATGCTGTTAAAGTGTTTATTATTAATATGGCTGTTATGTCTCTAATTTATGACTTTTTGTTAAACTGACTTTGCTTAATGCAGTTTCTAGCTCTAGTTTTCGTCTCTAGTGTGCGAGTTTGCCTAGTCTAGTTAAAGTGACTTTGTTTAGTCTGGTTTCTATTTCTGGTGTCTTAGTATCTAGTTTATAACCTTGCTTAGTCTAGTTAAAGTGACTTTAGTTCTAGTTTCTTAGTCTTCAGTGTATGACTTCACGTAGTCTAGTTAAGCTGGCTTTGCTTAGTTTAATTTCACCTCGATTTTGTTTTCGTTTAAATTCGCTAATTGAACTCTATAAAAGCTACAGGGGAGGGGGTTACTTTATGACTATACTGTAGACTATGTTTTCAAAAGAGATAAGGGATTAATGTAAACATGTAGATCATACAATACAGTGTTATGTAGGTATTACGTATTGCATACAATCATGCTTACAACGCATGAACTATGTAATTTGTTTAGGAGGTCACCGTCCTAATGGACAACCCGCCACTGGCTCCGGGTAAATAATATCACTTCTGGTGTCAATGTAGATATACGTTATATACGCTTTTAGTTGAAGCAAACATGCCACTAAACGTGAAATCTAAATTGTCTGGCGGTAATATTTCCAAGCAAATACGAGCCATTTTCCGAGGACATGTAACCGAAGTAAATGAGCGTTACGATTCTAGTGGCTGCATTAAATTTCGAGTGTGTCGTACGCGAAGTGTTTACAAGCTAAAGCTGTATTTTACAATGCAATCTTTTACGTTGCTCAGCCGAACGGAGCAGCCGTTTATTGTTGGAGTTCTGTATGGCGAGAACATTTTCACGGAATATTGTAGGAAGTATGGCATTATAATTGCGGGAATTTTAAGGAATGTTGCGACGTGATCTTTTAAATAATCCCTACCTCTTTATTATATCGATTTAGCAATGAAAAGTCCGACAACTCGCAACTTCTTTTATTAATTTCGAAAGTACATATTGCAGTTTCATTATTTTTATTAAAATATTCGAATTTTTTCTTGCTTGACGGACCTGTGACAGTTTATAAAGTAATAATAAAATAACCGAAGGTTGTAAAACTATTCCTTTCATAAATAAATTTGAATTATTTGAGTTATGGAACGTGCATTTTTTATGGATTTCCACGCATTTGTTTCGCACATTCTAAACTTCATTTACAGCAGTGACGTCCGGGGCTGCCCTTCTTGTGTACCTAAATGGGTCTCGTCGTGTTTGGGTAGATTCAACAGGTCAGCAAAGCACTAGATGGCGTTGTAGGAGCACCCAGTAAGTTCATTGCTAAAAAAAAAAAAAAAACCCCCCCCCCCCCCCACCAAAAACCCCATAACCTGTTTAATATTTCGTAACGTTACTGATATCCTAGAACCGTTCCTGGTAAAGTAGACATGTATTATTATAACCTCCGAGCTCTACTGATGAGACTTCTCATTCTACCTTCTTTACAAAAAAAAAACAATCACACGAACTTTACAAGACATAATTGAACAGAACTTCCGTTTCAGTTTGGTTCGTATTGGGGATTCTCGTATGCGACGTACAACGCGTGCAGGACGAATAACATCGCTCCGAAATTGCCCATAAACGCCGTGTTGACGGCAAACTTGCAACTTCATCGGTACGGACACAGCATTGTCGCATTATGCAGTACACGATCCAGTGGCGATTTCGTTTCCCGGAAGGAACGGCGACTATAATAGTCGACCGAGAACCAACACCTACGCTCGTGCTCCACGGGCGCTTCCGATGGCCTTTTGGGCTGTGCGAATCGCCGTCCGCGAACACCTGACCGCCGCCATACAGGGCCGGCGTGCGAGCGAATGTAGCCACGCTATTAATGCCACTGAAAAATCCATGGCAGGTAAAAGTATTATTGTTTTAATCGCTTCAGTTATGATCCAATATGGCGATCTTGCCCCCCCCCCGGGTCGTCGAGGTGAGCTAGGGCAACTTCAGTGCGCTTAAAGTAGCTTTGCCTCTGACTACAGGATGCGCAGTAGAGAGAACTTGAAATTGCGTGGAGCAAACTAGAATTAGCACTATTAGCAGATTTGAATGGTCATATGCGCTTTATGTAACTAAATAATTTATAAGCTAGTGTAATAAGTAGAAGGTATTTTTTAATGTATATTTTGCTTGTTTGAAATGCTTCTGTTGCAGAGTGTATATATCGCTGGTAACTATGCGGAACATTTTTCGGGTATGGTCGTTCTACCTCGCACCACATTCTTTGTGAGCAATACGCGGGCAAAGCTATTCTCAGTGTACTGTATTCCCACGCAACTTATTAAGCCAAAGTTTTACAAATATTCGTATCGATCCAAAAGGAAATTCTGATACTTTTTCTAATAATATTTTACATTATATTCATAAATAAAGCCAGTTTTCCCATTATTTAAGTTTTAATCTCAACATTAACATCATATACTGAGATAACTAGGTTTCTCCGTTTTTTTTTTTTCTTTTTTTTCTAAATAACCGTAATCTCTTGCTGAAATTAGTATGCACAAAAAAAAATATAAAACAAATCCATATGGTGCGTACTTTTTGTGGAATAGACATTGGACGTTTTGATTAAAATTTTTAAACTTCGTGCTTTATGTATTCTGAGGTACGGTCCTGTTTCCTACAGGCTTGGAAATCGTACGTGAAAATATGGCTCTTCTGAGGCATATTACAATAGAATTTAATTAATTCTGCATTGTGCGAGCCGTCAATAGTTTATTTGTAGCGGGAGTGAGGACACGTTTCACCTGTTTTGGTGAAACGTGCTCCCTTGTAGCCGTCCTTTTAACATCATTAGGAAGTATAATCGCTACAAATTGCATGATTAATTCAGTGTGCAAAGAGAATTTCAAATAGGACATCTGCTTAAAGTACTTGTAATACATTTTAATATTGTACTTGACTATGCCGAGTTTGTTAATAGCCATAAGTGAATATCAGACTAATTTCTTGTTCCAAAATTTACGTCATGAATACTGAATTTACTGCGGTTTTTGTAGAACAAACAAGAAACATTTTAGTCATTAAATACCATCAACTTAAATGTCTTAAATACTTAAATATCAGCAGTAGTTCTAAATACTTGCTTTGTTTATTGATTGAAACAAATGCGGTCATTGTTATTCAGTAAAATGTCATGAAAAATGCTGTGAAGAATTATACACATTACTTTGGAGGAGAGCCACTAGGTTCGAGGCAGTAATTGAAAATAATTCCCTTTTGGTGCATCCTTGCCAAGATCAAAACCTATGCATGTAGACGCAATGAAATGTTCACTGTAGTCAACAGAATGTGACTTGAAATTTCAAAACTCAATCTTACTTTTACATTGTCTTAGATTATGGCAAAAAGTATAAAGATTTCCATGGTGTAAGAAAAATAGTGGTTACCATTTAAGTAAATAGGTTTACGTATTGAATACCGAATTGGAAAATTCGGGAACAAATGTTCAATGTTGGCCATATTTCCATTGCCAAGGCCTACTTGGACAATTTGTGTTATAAGAACATATTTAGTAACTAATTTTGGTGTTTAGGAAGAAATTAAATAATTTCGCCGTCACTAATCGAAATATCAGTAATTTAAATGTGTCGTAAATAAATTTTATACAGAATCCAATTCTGTAAGACAATACAGATTATTCTATTTAAAATTTCACAGTTGAAGGCTCTTGCGATGAAACCGGACGTGAAAGGAAACATGTAACATATGAAACAAGGGCGTAGCCGGGGGGGGGGGGCGATGGGGGCGATCGCCCTCAAAATTATGGTAGTGATATGGCATGAACACCTGGTGTTCATGTTGCCATTACATACTTAAAATGCATATGAAAACGCTTTAAAATACTCAGACCTATTTAAAAAAAAATGTTAATAAAATTATTATGTCAAGAACGTATTGAATCTCTCTTCCCAGGGAAATAAAATAAAAATGCCCGGGAGCTCTCCTGTCCCTCACATAGCTAATGCGCAGCACAGATAAAGAACGGCCATAATAATAACAATAAAATTCTACTACGGAATCCGAAAAAAAAGAACTCATATTAATGTGGCGAACGTGGCCGAGGCGCAATTTAAATATCTTCCGTGAAAAGCAGGCACTAAACAGTAGCGGCACGAACAATTTTATATACATACGTGGTCACTTGTAGGTGCCGTATGGAAAATTAAACGGGGGTAATTAAGAGGCGATAGACGCACGAAATGTGGCCATAAACGCTTTTATGGCTTGTTCGACTTTTTAGAAAATGTAAAATCAAGTAAATCGGTTCTTACAACTTTGTACTATCTAGGACTGGGTTACATTTTAAAGTAATGTAATCAGGAAAAATCAGTTCATTTACATGGATTATTTATTAATTCAGTCACTGTGACATACACAGTTATTTTGTAAATATATTTACCCAATCTACCTTAATTAATGCAGATTTTGCATTTAAACGTTGTAGGATATGTACTTATATTTTACTTAAAGTTTTTATTTTTTAAATTCCCGCCAATCCTAGTTTTTGGTAATCCGAACTGGCTCTTGCAATCAATAGTTTGGATTACCGAGATTGCACTGAATTCGAGTAGCACAGTTATCGTGCGAAAACCTAGATAACATGACAATTAAGTTATCTAAAATATGGCTACAAATGTAAAGACTGTTTTACACATACCAATTTATTGTGCAATAAATTGATATGTGTAAAACAGTCGTAAGTCTTGAAAAGCCGGATACAATCTCTAAAAATGTGATCTCTGCAGGGTTGCTTACAATTTAATTATCACAATATTTGAGCTGGACAAGATCCCTGAGTGCATAAGAAAATATAGTACACCACAACTCGATATTATTTTATTCCATATCTCACCGTTTTTTGGTTTAACTGATGTCACGTGCGGCCTCAGCTTTACAGTTAACACTTCACCGGTTATTTTTTTCTTGAAAACTTTGGGGTCGAATTAGATTTGCGAGATTACGAAAGTTACAAGTACACGTATACGTATATCGACATGGAAAAACATGCTTACTGCCAGATTACAATCAACGTAGTATTATTAAAATAGCACGCATATATGTATATTCCACGATTTCGTGACCAAATAACGATTTCAGAGCTCTTGCGTGCTGACGTACAGCTAGTTAGAAGTAATAAAGTAAGAATTTTCTTGTTATAATTGTTTTGCTCCAGGATAACAAGAGGTACATATATACAGAGTGAGTTTTTAGTACGTATTTGGTCTATACAGTTTGTGTAAAGCCGACATCGGCCAGTTGTGAAAGAGGACAAATGCTACACTTCTCGATCTAACAACAAGCACAGGTGGTGAGAGGGCCGGTCTTATTCCCTCACTACTTCTTATCTGTCGTCTCACTTCTGTTTGTCCTTATTCATAACTGGCCGATGTCGGCTTTACACTCACGGTATATTACAATCGTTGCTTCATTATAAACAGTAAAATGTAATGTCTGAGGGTGTTTGGACCCTTTCTTCCCACTTTTTTTTTAAATATTGATTAATGTAGAGAGTGTTCATATATTTATGTTCTGTGTGGACTAACTTCCTTATTTGAAGTATTCTTATCCTACATATATACTTTTTATAAATTTGGAAAGATATGTATTCTGAATGTCACAATCTACATAAAAATTATTAACAAATAAGTCTCGTCCCAAAAAATTCCCAAGTTTGGTAGTCAAAATATTGTTTCTTAAAAAAAGTTAAATACGAAAATCGAAAATAGAATTATAATTTTGATGCTCTGTATTTTAGTTAAATCGCAATATTTTACCCAAAAAATCTGCAAATTAGTTATGTACCATAAGCAATGGGACGCACTGTATATAATTACCTATTAGGCGTGTTCTTTTTGACAGTTATTTTTTAATTAATTTTTTTAAAAATAACATTAACAAATGGCTTTGGCTTTCTACCTTGTCATTAACAAGGGTTTTTTCTACCTTGAAAAAAAAAACACATTTTTTTTACTTATTTGAAAGTACATACTATCAAAAACAAGTAGTAAATAGTTTTTAGAGATATATTTAAGTTTAAAATTGATTATCTGTGGGGAATTTGGCGACCTTCTTCTCTGTTAATTTTTTGGTTAGTTGGATTAGGTCCAGGAATAAATAACAAACTACTCGATTTTTGCCAACGTTTCGGAGCTTTATTTCTCCTTCATCAGGGCTCAATCAATGTTGTTATTGCTGTCATGTAAGTTGGTAGGTAAATTACGAACATTGGCGGTACTATCTACAATACATATGTAACAAATGTACAAAGATAAAAACAAAAACTATTTTCAGGACAACACACAAAATATATACACACAAGAAATTCCTATAGTAATTTTTAAAGTGTGTTGTCCTTTTTTCATTGTCAAGGTAGGTAGTATTAGTATTCTCCATTGTACTGATTTCTTCATATATTTTTTGGTCGGATAAAAACTATCAGCAACGGATTGCAGATGAACTTCCGATAATTCTAAAATTTCGTTCTCCGCGAACAGATCCAGAAAGAAGGAAAAAGTCTCGCCTGCTTTTACATGCCGCGCGGTATTTCAAACTCTTGTTTGTCTTCTCCGCCGGGGCACTCTTAGATTCCCGCGGAGTTGCGAGTGCACTTTACAGCAAATCATCGAAAAATGCTGACTTTACGTTTCTAACCGAGTTACAGTTGAAATAGGTTAGGACCTAACACATTTACAAATGGCGAGACATTTGGCAGAGTTAGTGGTCCATGCGACAGAAAGGAATTGAAATAACTTTGTCGTAATGCACAACTCATCTTTATCCGTTCTTAGGCGGGTATATTGACTCGAGCACAGTGCCAGAACGGCATTTGTGTTTATTATTATGTTTATATGACGTTGCCAAACAAATAATATACGTTTTATTTAACGGATAACGAATAGTTTTATACATTCGATAAAAGATGATAGAAGAAAAAAAAATAGTTACGTTGAATTTTATGTGACTATTCGACAAGAACATATTTAACATAATTTTTTGTAGTATACAGAAAAAACTGAAATTATTTGCACAAAACCTACTCATTTAAATTGTAATAACACGATGTCCAATCACACCCATCTTGACTCCTCAGTAGACTGTATCAAAAAAATCGACTATTTTTTTTTCAAAAATTAGTCTGAAAATATTGTCCAGGATATTGTCGAAAAAATGAGCCTGTGAAAATATCAGCTCTTAATTTTAATATCAAAAGGTGACTCATCGCGATTTTCCATTTCCCATTTAATTAACATGGGAAACATTTTTTTTTTTCAAGCTTTGGAATTTTGTAACTCTTCAACCGATTATCAGACTGGATAAGACGAATACATCTTCTTATAATTTTTTGATAAATCTAGTCTTTCAAAAGTTATTTCAGGTTAAAGTTGGACCAGAATTTTTGAGGTATTTTCACTTTTTTGGTGAATCTATCAAACTAATTGCAAAATTTTTGCCTTAAATTATATTTTTCAGAGCCTTTTTGAAATTCAGAGAGTATCCTCAGTCCATTTGATCGGTAGTTTTGTCCAAAAATCCTTGATTTGAAAGACTAGATTTATCAAAAAAATTATAAGAGACGTTTTTGTAGTGCGTTCAATTCCCTACAAGAATATGTCTTGGTCTTATCAGTCTGATAATCGGTTGAAGAGTTACAAAATTCCAAAGCTTGCAAAAAAATGTTTCCCATGTTAATTAAATGGGAAATGGAAAATCGCGATACTCACCTCATAATATTAAAATTAAGAGCTTATTTTCACAGGCTCATTTTTTCGACATCCTGAACAATATTTTCAGAGTAATTTTTGAAAAAAAAAATAGTCGATTTTTTTTATCCAGTCTACTCCTCAGGTACCCCCATAAAAAAGTTTCAGGGAGTTAGATCTGCTGGTCGGACTCTCCATTCAATGGTTTTTCATCCGCTTGTCCACCTTTTGGAACAATATCCAGATACATTCTGACATTTTTTGCAAAATCTGGGCCTGAACCGTCCTGCTGAAACCACGTCATATTATTTGGCAGATCTCACTTCCTTAAAAATGGGGATACTTGGGGACTACAAATACGTGATAGTGAACATCTATACTCCTTTGAAGATCTATTCATTATTCACACATCAGGTCAATACAAGGTGTCAACGAAAGCATTACACATGTTAAAGTCATAATTTTTGGTATTTGTTTGTATTTTTTTTTAAGTTCGAAAAGTCGTGTTTTGGTATGTAACGAGGTGATTAAAATTCAGGCAACAGTTTTCGAAAAACGCGCATATGCAATTCGTTTATCGACTTTTTCTTGTTCTATCCCTGCATTTCCTTTATGTTTTTTATGCAGGTTATCGGACTTTTGGCCATCCCTGTATATTAAATTGTATTATGTATTATTAAATGTGTTAGATTTATGATTTTTCTTGTAAAACATTACACAGTGCACGCACATTGTAGAAAAACTAAAATATTTGTCGTTATGCCGTTATCATGGCACTGAAAAGAAAATTTATCGATGGTAACTGGATGGATAGAATCAGTCAGTACGTAGGTCTTGCTCTAGTTGTATTAGTAAAAAGCTCGGCAAACCTAAAGAACAATATTTGAATTTAATTACCGTTTTTACTTTACCACTATTCCCATCCATTTTTGACAATACTGCGTAAACAATCTCAAAACCGCCAAAGAAATATGAGCATACTTTTGTACTTTCCGGTAAGTGCAATGTCTCTTCCTAATGATAAATTTCTACCAATATCGCTAAAAGACTAGCTATTATAGGGGGTTATTTACTAAGAATCCCAATAAATTTCACACAATGGTTTTCACGTCTCGAATGTCGACAAAAGTGGTGAACTAGTTTTAAAAGTTTAGAACTTACTGTAATGCCGTTTATTGATGTGCGAACAACAGAGAATAAGGCAATAAAACAAAGTATGTATCAGAGATACGAATACGAGCAATACAAAAGTTGCGGTACAGATTGCAACTTGAATTACGCTAGGGTCCAATAATTTCAAGTTATAGGAGAAAGAATAAAGCACAAATAAACAAAGGAGCGAATAAACAGAGTGGACCAAATAAACAAAGAATGGAAGACGGATTAACAGGAGTAAGTACAATTATTATTATTTAAAATGTTAAAAAAATGTTTGTGAGGTGATAATTTAATAGTAAGTGGCTTTAGCGGTCTAAAGAAGTAAAATAACGAATTAAGGTAAATAAATGCAGGTGGAGGATATATCTGACAGAAAATTACGAATCATACAAAAAAAATATACGAAAAGAAATAGTAAAATTAGCAAAGAAAAACAAATATATAGAATTCGGACAAAAGATGGAGAAGGATAGCAAAACCAATAAAATACTGTTTTACAGAACGTTAAAATCAATTACAAATAGAAAAACTGAGGATATAACACAAATCGAAGATTTTATATATATTGACAGAAGAGGAAGACAATGAAAAGATGGAAAAAGTATTTCAAGGAGTTATTAGACACCTACGAGTCGATATATAAGAGAATATATCGATATATAAGAGACCCCTAAACAAGGTGACATAGAGAATAAAATAAAATAAAAAGTTAAAAGATTTGCACAAGGGCGTAGCCAGGGGGGGGCGATGGGGGCGATTGCCCTCCCCCCCCCCAAAGGGTCAAGTAAAAACCAAAATACTCGGGGGAATGCGGTTGCCGTTGCCTGTAGTGACCTTTTTTTTTTTTAGCTTATTTGTTTAGCTTTAGCAAGATACTATTACGAGAGCACCAGGAGAGGATAAATTAACAGTAGAAATGTTCAGAAACCTACCAGAAAAAAGATGGAAGTGCATTTAAGTCTGTATAGCAGAGTACCAAAGATTGGAAAGCAGAAAAAGCATTTCACAACATATCGAAGGTTATTAACAGTAGAAACACGATTAGCTTAGTATGCACATACTTTATAGTATAATAAAAATGGCGTGTAAACATTTTGTGACATGATAGCGAAAGTTTTTTGTTTAATTTAGCGAAAACGAGGTGGTTATAAATGCAATATTCCAAACGTAATATTTTATGGGGAGCTTGTTCACCTTCTAATAACGGACGAGAAGGATCAAACATCGGCTTGGCGTCGTGATCCTGCTAGACGTCGACTCCGTAACCAATAAAAACCGCCACGAATAATGGCGGAGGCATGACGTGGCCATTCGTTGCATCTGCTGCGAACCACCGCGTATATACGTATTTATAACGGCACACTCAGCAAGCAGTCACAGTATCATTTCCAACACAAAGTTGACTTAACTGTTCTTAGGAAAGTTCGCATGGTCCTTGTTGAGATCGCGTTGGCAATCAATACTTTGGATATAGGGACTACTATTAATGATACTACTAAAGTAGAGTACGCCGGAAATAAAGGGTGATCCAATTAGCGCTTTAGGATTTGAACATGAAATAAAACTTAAAAATTGGTCGGCAAGTAAAATGTTCTTTTTTTATTCAAAAGTGCATCTAATTACAATTATGTTTTGAAAATAATATCGTTCAAATGTGCACCACGACTTTGTTGACAATAACGCATTCGATCAGTCCAATTTATCATTACGTTTTCACAAGTTCCGATTAGTGTTTTAAGTGAAACGTAGGCCATGTCAAGTCAATTGTCGAAACTATTGTTGTTTGACAGTTCAGTAAGCTTATTAAAGCAACATGGAATATTTAACGCCACAAGAACGTTGTGAAATTATTAAAATTTATTATCAAAGACAAAACTCTGTAAAGGAAACTTGGCGCAGATTCCAGTCCACGTTATGGTCCACATCATCGACCAAGTGTACAAACAATTCGCAATGTTGTAAAGAAATTTGAAAATGAGTTTACGTTGGTGGATAATCCAAGGAAGAATCGTGTCAGAAATGTGAGAAATGCAGCCAGTGTTGAGGCTGTAAGACAAAATGTGCGAAATAATCCAAATTTGTCTGTTAGACGTCGTTCCCGGCAATTGGGCCTTACTTATGGATCAACCTGGAGGATTTTACGGAAGGATTTATGTTTGTATTCATACAAAATTCAACTGGTTCAAGAATTAAAGCCCAATGATCATCGTTGTCGTCGTGATTTTGCTGCTTGGGCGCTTGAACATCTGACTGAAGATCCATTTTTCCATCTTACTGTAATCTTTAGCGATGAGGCGCATTTTTGGTTAGACGGCTATGTCAATAAGCAAAACTGCAGAATTTGGAGCGAAGAGCAACCTAATGCATATGTAACAACTCCGTTGCATCCAGCAAAAGTTACAGTATGGTGTGCCATTCATGTCCGTGGTGTTATTGGACCTTATTTCTTCGAGAATGCGCAAGGACAACGTGTCACCGTAAACGGAGTTCGTTATCGACAAATGTTGAACGATTATTTCTTTCCCCTTGTTGTTCAAAGCCAACTCGAGGAATTCTGGTTCCAACAGGATGGCGCTACTTGCCATACCTCCAACGAAACCATCGCGCTATTGCAAGAGCAGTTTGGTGATAAGGTTAGTTCAAGAAATGGTCATGTGAATTATCCAGCAAGATCTTGTGATTTGACTGCGTGTGACTTCTTTCTATGGGGCTATGTGAAGTCGAAGGTCTACGCCAACAATCCAAGAACTGTTGAGGATTTAAAAACTAACATCAGAAATGTTATTCGTGAGATACCGGCCCAAATGTGTGAAAACGTAATGATAAATTGGACTGATCGAATGCGTTATTGTCAACAAAGTCGTGGTGCACATTTGAACGATATTATTTTCCAAACATAATTGTAATTAGATGCTCTTTCGAATAAAAAAAGAACATTTTACTTGCCGACCAATTTTTAAGTTTTATTTCATGTTCAAATCCTAAAGCGTTAATTGGATCACCCTTTATGTAATGGACCATTTGGTAATTGTTCACTTTCGTTATAAGAAAAAATCTACTTTACGGTTTATTTTGGTCTGGATTTTCTGCAAATACTATTTACCATGTAAACTAAGTGGTCGAAAGGATTTTTTTCCGATTCAGTAGCTGAAAGCAAGGACATAGTTGGCTGCCCACTCCAAATGCTTGAGCGTGCGTGCAAGATGGATGCTAGATGGAAGATCTTTATGGTGTTCATTATATTGTATTATATTGCATCATGGTTCACTGTAGTGCACACATGGTACGTGTGCGATATGGTGAACCTCTTTCTGTGATGATAAGCGTTTATATATTTTTGAAATTTGAATACGAACTTTGGATGGCTGGAATTGGTCACTCATATCAGTCAGCGAACTCTTCACATTATTTTTTTTAAATATCTTGTACTGTCAAAGCGTCGACATGTAGGTACTTTTAAACGTTTTGTAAATGTTGTTTTGTACGTTTTTGTATGTCAGTTGATTCTGTGAAATATATTTTTGTGTTACTGCTTTTTTAGGGAAAAAAGTGTAATTTTATCGAGACAGTTTTTCGGGAGACACATAGGTATAACTTATAGAAAGAATGAATGGAAAATCAGCAAAATGCTTTTTTAAATTTGGATCCCTTTAAAATAAAATAGAATAACACCTTGGTAGAACAATTTTCATCGAATTTAGTACATATTCAAAAACATCTGTTTACTTTTCACAGAACAGTTTTGACATTATAACTGGTTTTATATTTTCAGACTTTTCACCAAATAGCATTAAATATTTTGTAGCAGAAATTCGAAAATTTATATTGTCCAAAATTGTCCTACAGATTTTCCTTGCAAATGATTTTTAAAAAATGCATATTTTTTCCCGAAAATAAGGCAGTATCAATAACATTATTACTTCACGAACTATATTGAAATGCAAAAATGTGCAAAAAACCGCCGTGTTGTAAAAAAAAGGAATTTTAGCATTAAAATTCAAATTTGACATCCTGTAAGAGAAAACAAACAACATTTTCGAGGAAAGTACGTAAAAAATATTCCCAATTGGTGCAGACTCTTTGGTATCTTCTGTATGAATATATTCTTGATTCTTAAAGAACTATGATTCTGTGGTAAATTACGAGTGCAGAAAGAATAAGTAGTAAAGCTCGCAAAATTTAAAAATTCGCATGGCGAAGTGCATCGCGGGCGTCTGTGCAAATCATACCTCGAGCTAATTCACTTTAGAGATGTAATACTTTATTACATCCGGAATAAAAATTTAATATTGCGGTCGTTCACCACCGAAGAACAGACGAGCTCGGTGAGCCGCCACAGTGTGTTCCCCGGTGGTTTTATTGACTGCGTCGTAATACATGATTACATGATTACGGCACAGTTAAAAAGTTGGAGTAAAACGCCGTTTCGCCGCGCAAACCTACTTTACGGCGCCCATCTAAGTAGGTATCTAATTAAAAGTTGTTTTATTTACAATGTAGAGTCGGTTTAGTTTACGAGGTCGGAGAGACGAGGCGAACGCGTCCAAGATATATGGGGGTGCGCTGCAATAATAAAACAGATTTAATGAGTGGCAGACGCGCTAAGCGCCTACAAAGTTGTCAAAATAAATACCCCTTTGAAATATTCCTAAATTTAATTTGCTGCCGGCAACGAGATAATTACATAGATACATCTTGTTTATTTGTTTTCACGTGACTATTGAGGATCTACCATAAAAACGAAATGCACTTGAATGTTTATTTCAAATTTTTATGGGTTTTAATGTGGGTGAATTACACAGCCACACACAAAAAAAGTTTCTGACCTGGGGGTCTCACTATGTGTACAATATGTTTGTGAGGTCACTGAATCCGAATTCGGGGTCAGTTTCATCCCAGCACGTCTGGGTTCGGCCATAACCTCAAAAAACACCCTCAAATTTGCTATATCCGTTAAAACCACAAATACTATGGCTCCGAAACCTCATAATCCTATAATACAATAACCCAATGGATATACGGGACTTGGATTACGGCATGTATATGTACATATACAGTCGGAGTTCTGGCATTCCCAGATTCATTAATTTATTTACAGATTGAGAACTGTAAAATCAGTTTCATTGTGATTTGATTGCGTTACATGATTCGTGTTATAAGGTTATGTAATTATGTGGCTGTGTGGTTATGTGGCTGTGGGGTTATTGCGTTATTGTATTATAGTATCATGAGGATTAAGAGCCATATGGTTTGTGGTTTTACGGATATGGTGAATTTCAGAGGTGTTTTTTGAGGTTATGGCCGAACTCTAACGTGCTGGGATAAAACTGACCGACCCCGGATGCAGATTCAGCGACCCCAAAAACATACAGTACACATAGTGAGACCCCCACGTCAGAAACTTTTTTTTACCGGGTTTTAGGGTTTTATGGTTATGTGATTATAGGGTTATATGGAGTTATATGTGGGTATGGGGTTATGGAGTTAATAGGTTGTGGGGTCAGTTGGTTATTGTAGTATAGGGTTTGTGGTTTTAACTCATATAGCAAATTTGAGGGTGTTTTTTGAGGTTATGGCCGAACCCCGACGTGCTGGGATGAAACTGACCCCGGATTCGGATTCAGTGACCCCAAAAACATATAGTACACATAGTGAGACCTCCAGGTCAGAAACTTTTTTTGTGTGTGGCTGTGTTATTTAACATGACGTGAAGAAAAACCCATAGTAGTGAGAACACATCAGAATCATCGCTTAGAATACTGTACCAACATCATTGGGATCATTGTAACGCGATTGGGAAGTTTTATCATCAACTCACTTTAGATGAACCTTAGGGTCCTTTGATTTATTAAGGTAGGTACATTACCCAAAATATATTTTCCTCTATACTCATTTTTATTATCAAAAAACCATATTGCCGTTTGAAAAAATCAATTTGGCATTGGATTAGCCTTAAATCTGACTTCGAGGTCCAGTTGAACGACATTGTCGTCTTTCTTAGAATGCTACAAATATTGTAAGAAACTTTTTCTTTAAAAAAATGCCCGTCTGAGATATTAGCGCGGAAATCTTAAAATGGGAGACCCTCCTTTGGTATCTTTTAAAATTAAAGTGTACCAATTTTCGTTGATAAGTTTTTTTTTTGGTGCCTAATTTAAAAAGAAATACATTATTCCAGTAGAAGTTCTTTTTCCAGATTTTATATAGTACAGTACATAGGGGGAAATTAGGTCAATGTTAATAATTACTAATGCAACTCCATCGAAATTATAATAATTGATTTTTTTATGAAACAAAGTAGCGTCTTCCATAAGCAGAGCACAATTTCATCCTCCTGTAAGTCCTGCAGAAATGCAGTTTTTTTTTATCAAGTAATAAATCCTTATTGAACTTACCTATTTATTTTTAGCAATGTCTGATATCAGATGATCAACTGGAAATATAATTTAATAACTCTTGCTACCTAGAAAGAAATGCTACCTAGATTAATCTCAATCCGATTTAAACTAACCAAAAAATTCTCTGGTATGTTCTAGTATGCTTCTATATATATTTTATAAATTATCGTGGAATGAGTTTACTTCTTCTTTTTTTGTTTTATATTCCGACGTTTCAAATTAAATCCACGTACAATGAATGCATTACTTGTTGTGCTGGCTGTACGCCAGGCTACGGCGAAATTCGGATTTATAAATGAACTTTCCTTGTCGTCAAACAAAACTATAAGACACACGTTTTAAGCTGAGAGCCTGATGACGTCAATCTCTCTAATTTAAGATCTAAATTGAGATTAAGATTGAGATGTTTATTGTTTATGGTATGTCTTTTTATTTTAAATAAATGAAGGTTTAATGCAATGAACGAGCCGTTTAAATATACATTTGTTTTATGTCGCCTATTTCGTTCACTTCTGACTTTTATCACGTCCAATTTCAATCTTGTAATGAATTTATGCAGTTTTAGAATTTATCATCTCCAATATTTGTGTCTAGTTGCCTTAAATATGAATACATTATTTCTGAATCTCAGAAACAGAAGATTCGAAGAACGGGCAGTTTGCGAATTACAAATTACAGGGCATTTTTCTTTGAATGTTTACATTTTTGCGATTTGCGTATGGAGAATTTGCCTGACTGACAATTTGGTCGCTAACCGTGTAACTATTACCTAACTGTTCGTAAAACAAAAACTATATATAAATAAAATATAAGTCTACCCGTCGCAAGTAGTGAGGAACTCAAAAAAGAACATATCAAAACATGAAGTGACTAAGGCTTTAAATATTTCACTTTTGCAGTCGGAGGAATGGTAATGCTAATAACACGTATTCCTAGATGATCGTCTTTACAAAACTGAACAAGGTACCCAAGCCTATTTTTAACTTTCCATAAAACTGAAACTTATTTTCCGCAGGCTATTATTACGAACGTTGCAAAACTGCACGCATATTTTAGTCAGACCGTGTAATCTTCCAAACAACGTGCCGTCTTCGTCACATCATTCGTAACTTCATCTACAAACTCGAAAAACAAGGATCTTACACGTCGATCGACTAGCGGAACGAAAGAAGGCTTTTCTTGGGTGAAGAGGACGAAATGAGATGAAGCGGTGTCGGGGTATACAGATGAAGTCATTATTTCGCGATGACTCGCCGGAAAGCAGAAAAAAATCGTAGGAAATAACCGTGATTCGTGGGAAACCATAATCATCTATCCATTGATTCTGTTTCAATTTGCAGTCGATTTGCAGACAGGATGTTTGTAATGGGAATCGAAATATAGTGGGTAAGCGTCACGCAAATTATTCCCTGTCAGTTACAGCGGTTTAGAAAGTGTTGTTTGAACAGGGTTGATAAGGATCTCAGAGGTACTTTTCGATTTTTTTTCCGGTAATTTACACATACGACTTCTAGCAATACCTATGATGATATGAGTTTATTATCAGAGCATTAACTTTTACTTTTAGAAAGAATTGTGAGAAAACTTTTAACTGAACTGTCTTTGTCCAAGAATGTTTTATATTTTTACTTCCTGGGTCAATTGTGAGGAAAACAGGTGCTGCAGCTCTTTCCGTTTTACCTTATTAATTGAAATAATTGTATTCTGCAAAATAAAATATTTCGTTGCTGTGAACGTAGGCCCTGCAATAACTGTTACAATTTCTCAAATATAACTAAAGAAAAGGACTTTCTAAAATCAAACTAATTATTCGAAAACTATTTTAAAATGTCCAGGGACATCCCAAAATGGAGAGGTCGGGGCAAATTTTAACATAACTTTTTTATTTATACTTACTTTTTTTTCACATTTGCGCCAAAAAAACAATGAGTTTTGTTCGATAAAAAAAGTATCTATACTCTTGAGTTTTACTGTATGTCCTTTTAAGTAAAACATTGGTAAATGCGCAGTTGTTATTTGGATCTGTTTAAAAAATATATATTAATTAATACTCCACATATTACCCTAGAGAGAATCATTTGATGGCATGGCGATGAAAAGGAAAATATACAGAAGGAAAATATGCAAAAGTCTGGTATAATATTAATCAGGTATTAATATCTAATAATTTTTAATCATTCGTTTTATAGAAAGTTCTATAAAGTAAAAGTTGTTTGACCATTTTTTTTTGTATTAGCGTAGTTGTATTTTTTTGTATTATGTAGCACTTATATTTGATTCTATTGTTCCTGTAGAAAATCAGTATTAGAACAATTTTGCTACCTTGACATTTTAGTGAGATTTTACAGTTATATGCAGAAAACTGTGCTAATTCCAGGAAAGCAAAATTTTCAAAGTTCAAGGTCATCCGATTATAGGTACCAGAAAATCAACTTTTACACGAAACAATTTTGTATAAAAAAAAATGATAATAGTAAATATATTATTTAACTTTTGCACAACCTTGTAAGTAACTGTTTACGGCATTTAAATAATTAGATTCATTTGATACTTTATTACGAAAAGAGGACCATGATGAATGATACTGACGGTATGGAGAAAGAGGAAAATATTCAACAAATCAATACGATTTTCAGGCGACCGATCTCTATGCCTTACATATTTATGGAAAATATCCGGATTTACAATCTTTAAGAGAGCGTATACATAAATAATAAAGTCGTTCAACGCCGCGATTGAAAATTTTATAGCGTTCCGCATTTTCTAGTTTACGTAAAATGATAAAATGGCGGCCCTTTAACGCGACATAAACATCAAATCTGCATGAAGCCCGTATCCCATAAAATCCTAATGTACATCCGAAGGAGAACGTATATGGGCCTCTTAGAAACCCACATCTAGATGTTGGATTGTTGTGTCTTTTTGATATTGACAACATATGTCGTTTCCCCTAGCGGGTGGGGCGGGGGGCGTGAGAAGAGTCGCATTTGTAAAGCACGCGATATATAAAACCCACAAACTGCACAACAAACTTCGTGTTTATACTGAGGGAGAAAACTGCCCGCAACTTTGCCCAACTTTTCTCTTACCGAGATTACTTTTTATCTTGATTACTACGCGGAGGTTCCCGGTATTATTAAATCAGCGAAGAATAACGATAAATTAGAGAAAATTGTGGACGTGCAGTGAGGAAACTATACTTACATTTTCAAAAAAAGGATTGTGCGCTGTTAGTAAACGTATTTTAATTCGCCAAGGAAACCGTTAGGTGAAAATAGCACTCGCAAAATGGATTTAAAGTATGATTGCTTTATTTAAAGTATGACACACTGCAAATTAAATAACGTAGGTAATATAAAAAATAAACGTCTTCAAAGTAAGTCGTGGAATCGATTTCCCATGTTTTGAATGATCGCTCTCAGAACTGTTATGTTTGGAAGCTTTTATTATTAAAAAAAGAATTACCGTCGTCGTCATTGCATAATACACAATTTAAAAAAAAGCACATAGAGATATTAAACCTGCCAGTAAAAGAGGCTTTTTTCAAAGAAGTTTTCATTACTAATAAATTACCTATAAGCCACTCTGAAAATTGGATTTGAGCATTCGCTGCGGCTGATCGTTTGGTAACAATTCTTGGACTGAGCTTAGACAATAAACGGGCATATACGCCGAATAGGGGTTTGTTGGTGTTCTTTAATAATTTACTTCGTTTCTTCATCTTTTTGTGTAATGCGTACTTTAGGCGCCCCACAGCCTTCGTTTCTATTGACACCTGTTTCTCTACATCAAGCTACAAATATAGCCATAACTTGGCGAAACTGGAATTTTCAGATTTTCAGTTTCCATCTCAGGTAATTTTCGAAGAACTTGTTACATTACTGTTACATACTGAGTATTTTCCTATAGTTAACAAAATGTCATATGACATTGCCAATATTTTTCAAAAAAATTACAAATATAAACGACATTTAGAGTTTTATTCAGCTTATAATCGTAGTTTATTTTGAAACTGCCTCTAGCGTAATAAAGTTACATCTAATTCCCACATATTGCACGAGGACGCAAAATTTACTTTTTTTTATCTACAAAATCTCCTTAAGAGTTATCGACGGTCTTACCGTGCAGCATGACGTTACTTAAATAATCCACTACATATTTCTGTCCCGAGAAGACTGTGTGTGCGGTTATCGTGAACATCTTAGACGAATATTCAAAACGTGCCTGATAAAATCCGAGATAAAACTGACATGATTCTAGTAGGTCACATTAAACTACGCTTGTATATAGAGCACGGTTGAAGTTTTAAGTCTAAAATATAATACACATGTGCCACGGGATATAAGATATTTTCATTACGGTATTTTATATACTTACTTTAGTTTTATGGAGCAGATATACCACATTGAACATCTGCTTCGAAGCGTTTTAGTTTTCGGCATCGT
The DNA here is from genome assembly GCA_029963805.1 of Aromia moschata. Lineage (NCBI taxonomy): Eukaryota > Metazoa > Arthropoda > Insecta > Coleoptera > Cerambycidae > Aromia > Aromia moschata. The sequence continues at coordinate 376,050 of JAPWTK010000044.1, forward strand.
AAAAGTTTGGGATAAGATCTTAACGGAACGGATCTGTTTTAAAATCTTACCTACAAAACTATTACCTGTTATTATGTAAATGATTCGAGTTTTAATAATATAAAGATAATTTTAATGAAATACAGGTACAGTGAGGTCTTGAAGTTTGGAATTAACTCGATATGTCTTTTTCTATTCTAGTTTTAGCGTTCAAATTAGCCACATTCCCTAATCAAAACTTAAATCAAACAAAAATTTTACAGAGTTAGAATCAACATCTAGAAAATATTCATTTTTTTGAAACCAAAGGTGGCATGAAATCGCTCCATGGAGTCAGGATTAGCAATGAATTCGGAAACCATGTTGTGATTTGCTCGCAGGATTTGGTACTAGCATATCGAAATTCATAAAGAGGCGTATTAGCATCGATAATAATTGTTTTTGTTCACATTTTCCGCTATTTTTCGTTATATTCGGGTCATTTTTTGAAGCATGTTTCAACGACCAAACAGCTAATGGGGCATATTCAAAAGATATGAAGAAAACTCTCCTTGAACGTACCTCAAAAATGTCACCATATGGTAGACATTGAACGCAATATTAAGACAATATTAATTTCTTTCCGTTTCCCATACGTCAAAAGAAAATAATGCAGCGTATTATAGAAAGTGTGTTATAGGGAGTCAAGGATCAATCAGGGTAAAACCTCGAAAACTACAGAATATATCTAGTAGGGAACTGAACATCCGCTGAACTATAAATGGCCGTAATTATATCAGTTATTGCCATCGGCACATGATCGATTTTCCCTCTTTGCCCTATTCCCCAGTTAACAAGCATTTGCTCGTCCGGCGTCTCTGTGCGAGATATCGCACAAATTTGGTTAATTACATCAGCTGTATGTATAGTCGATGGAGATATGTCGTTAGTAAACAGGCCGCCTTCGTCATCAGCGTTTGTGTACAAGAAACGTTTGCCTCGTTTTAATATCGGTCGGCTATAATATTGCAACGCTCACGTGAATTACCCTATACATTATAGAAACTGGCGAATCAAATGGATCGCGAGCAGAAGTCCTTGTTTGTCTTACGAATACACGTATTCGTTGCAGATGGTGAACAACTACCAAACTCTCGAAGAGAGTACTTATTGCTACTTCAAAACCATCTGTTCTTCATTCATTTTACTCAATTATGTTTTACGCTTTAGATAGAAAAGTCACAATATAATATAAAATGTGTTTCGCAATGACTGGCCTATAAACATTTTTTTTACTCATGAATTTAAAGTATATTTAATAAACAGTGTCTAAAACCTAAAATGCAGTGGCGGAGGATGGAATTTGACATGTTCGTATTTCCGTAAGGAGACATGGGACCCACTCCATATTTTAGGGGGTGGTTACTAGACCCAAGTAGAAGGCTGTTGTGGCAAAACATCTTCAGCGAATTTTTTTTCTCAAAAAATGGCTGCCTCCGGGCAGATCTTGGAAACGTATTGCAAAATATTGGTAAAATATTTTTTTTCATAATCATCGATTTTTGCAAAATTCTTATTTTCCTTAAAAATACAACTATTGTAAAATCTCATAAAAAAATGAGTGATGAAATAAAAATTCAAATTTCCATCATTTACAGATCTCAAAATTTCGAGAAAATCACAAGTAAAAAAATTGTATTCACTCGGTGATTATAAAAAAAAAAATCGCAAATCTGCCCCAAGATCTGCCCGGAGGCAGCCATTTTTGGAAAAATAATTTCGCAATTTTTCCCTGAAGATTTTTTTGCCATTATAACCTTCTACTTAAGTCTAGTAACCACCCCTAAATTATGGTGTGGGTCCCATGCCTCCTTAAAAAAATACGAGCATGTCAAATTCCACACTCAGCTGCTAAAATGGTTTTCCAGATACCACAGAATTATTGGTAGAATCTGAAGATCTAATTAATTCTGTACATTCTTGTCACATATTAAAGAAAAGAAGTGTAGAAGAATTACATAATAGATTTTTGCAATGTTTTGATAATAAAACAGTTTAGTCACCTCCTGATGATGCTCACATGGCACATTAAGTGTAAATATATTGTTTCGGTGTAAAGTGAAAACTGTGTAAGTGTTAATTTAAAAAATTGCTGCAAAATGTTGCTGAAGTAAAAATTTAATATCATGCATGTTCTATCAAGATTTCTACGATACTTTCAAATTTCAAGTTGATAGATTTAAAGCATTTGTGACTTATCATGTATACAATAAGAGTTAAAAAATAATCAAACAGATACAACGAAATTTCTCGAGATCTCAGAAAATTCAATACCATTTTTTGAAAATCTTTTTACCGGTTATACAGGCTGTCCGGTGGTCTTAACTTATTGGTTTTAAAAATATAATTTTCGAATTTCTCGAAATATGAATGGTTTTTTGAGATAATTGAACTTTTATAATACTACGATAGTTTACACAATAAAACATAACGGTCAAGTTGTTCAGATAAAAGTTCTATCTTAAATATCATTTCCGAATCCGAAAATGATATTTTTGAGTCCAATATTTGACGTTTGAGAAAAATAACTATTTATTTGTTTGATTTAGTCGATTTCTGGCATCTCCGATGCTTTTAAACTCCTTATATAATTGTTTCGTGAGTTTTTATAATGACACTTGTACAGAAAATTCCCAAAAATTATTAAAACCTATTTAGAAATATGTATAATAGAAATTCTTGTCAGAAATGTAAAGTTCAAGGTACCTCTTCGGTGTCTGATTTCTCTCTAGGAGAGCACTGCACGAAAAAATTAATTGCATTGAGAACTAGTGTTATCTTTATTTCCCTTGTGTGCTCCTATAATATTGCCGCATACTTACCGTGCACCCTGTGCACTACGTGGTTGTGGAAAGAACAAGCAAATGAAGTTGTGGTTTACGTATGTTTATTTAAGTGAACTATAACAATTATTCTAATTGCGGTATAACAATAACGTCAATTATTCTCTCAAGCGCACCACAATGCCTACCGTCTGACTGGAAGTTTACCCAAAAGTAATTATACAAATTGTTCGAGGATTTAGGTTAACATAATAGAACTAATCTCCCTAATTCGTTTACGCTTCATACTTATAATGACGGAACTCCGGATGGGGTTGAAAGTGAGCAGTTCCGCATAAAATCCGGCAAAAGTGGATAAAGGACGGCTAATTGTTAATTCTCAATGATCACGACAGCCCCGCGGACCTGACATAACGTGCATAATTTCGTCAGGGCTGACGAGGGTCGAACGAATTCTACTTTACGAGGGTAAATAATCATTCTTCAGGGACGCGAGGGAAAAAATTGAATACCTAAATTTAACACCGTGAGTTTATCGTAATAAATTTAATATTTGCCTCGTATTGTGGGTTATATTAGAGGCAAGTAAGCCTTTTTGGGAAATACCTCACCAAAAATTTTGTACACAATTAGACGATATATAAAGAAAGTCCTCAAAGTATGACGTGGAATCGATCCCGCGCATGTCTTGAATTATTATACTTAGAACTGTCAAATTCTGAAGTTTTTTTATTATTAAAAAAAAATACATTACTCTCATTGTTATTTCATAATGCATCATTGATTATATGTGGAAATTCTGTTGGAAAATCCTGAAAAGCGTCCCGTGTTGAATAAACCCACTGGCCATCAATCCTTCTTCCATTTCTACAGTAACTTTCGTTCATAAAAGCTTTTTGTTCCGCCGTGAGTACCATTTCAAATGATTTACATTATTTGAAAGGTCTCTTCATGTTGTTTTCAGCGGTGTTTTATTTTTTAAAATCGGTTCAGTAGATCCTGAATAAATGTGTTTTAAAATTATTTTCCGAATAACTTAACGCATTTTCTATTTATGTATTCATTTTAATATTGATGCCATTTAAGAATGTTTTAAGAGTTACTACAACGCCTATGGACCTTACGGGAATAAGGTGAAATTGTAAAAAAATATGTCTCCTTAGCAACCAAAACCAACCTGTTTTTGGAGTTTCTATGACAAATCACTGGTTTGCACCCTGTATAGTCTAGCGAATAACATTATTTTTTTTTTCTCTTGTGCCAGTCTAACGGCAAATCTCAATTACTATGCAATAATTATAATAATTAAAAATAACTAGACACTATGGACAGCTGTTTACCACATCTCTCATGATCCCTGGCATGCTTTATGTCAATCATATTGTTTACGCAAATCTTGTCACGCGTATCACGAAAGGGTCAAAGGAATCGTCCGACTTTATGTTTCCAGTGTCATTCCGGGCAATTATTTCTGTCACAACGGCCGGGCCTGTGATCATCCGAGTGTTTACATTTTCAATTTCATGGTTGTAAGTTTCAATTCGGTCCCGAATTGAAACCGAAAAAATTGTTTTAATAATGATAATGGGTCTGTTTGCGAGCGTATCACGTATACGCGACTAGAAATCTTATTAGCAGCTGTGTCCCTCGCATCCATTCCGCAGTCATCAGAGTGTGCTGGATAGGAAGGAAAATGGGAAATGACCAAATAACCGGGATATGGGCATTAAACCTAACACGCCGTGCGATGACAGTCCCACCGAGCGGTTACGGGGGAAATTAAATAAAACCCCGTTCTGATAACGCGGAAACTTTAACCGATTTCGTTTAGTAGAGACGACCAGTTTTACTTGTATCATTTATAATACGCATAAAAAGATAAGCAGTTACAGGGTCACTTAGGTAACTGGTAAAGGTTTTTTGCAAGTTCAGACCAGCATCCAAAGTTAAATATTTATTACAATAATGATATAATGTTTGTTGAGTTTTTACATTCCTTCAGAATAATCGAATAAAATTATTGTTTTTGTTTATTTTCAAAGGATTATTAAAAAAATATATATGTTTTCATTTACCTTAGATAACTGTGGTTAGTAAAAACTCATACTGTTTTTAATCAGATGCTATTAAAATAAATTTGGTATTGAAAACATTACTTAGATTCATTTTCATTCAGAACTATACGCCATAAAGAAATATAGAATATTTGCAGTTACCCCTTAGGTATACTCAGCAGTAGTCTATTTGTTACGCACTTTTGAGTTATACAATGTCCTTCATAAATGCACCATATGGGAATATCATATTGGAAAATATTTATTAACTGCTTTTTTTGACAGTTTTTGCACAATAAGTTTGCAATTCAACCCTTTGCAAAAGAAACGCGATTTTGTCCAAACTTTACAGAGCTGTCAAAAAACCTTGAGTATAAAGCAACTTTTAGAAAAATGAAAATACGTCCATTAGGAGAGCCTAGAGAATATTTTTAGAAGAGAAACATTTTTTTTGCTTGTACAATTTAAATAGTTCTGCGAAATTTTCGATCAAATGGGGTTTAAAAATATTTTTTTTTTAAACAAAATTTAAAAAACATTTTCTCGTCAACTTGTAATTGTGACTGCTAACATCAACTGACGCAATTTTTATAAGTGGGTATTCATAAACATGATATAAATTGTATGCATAGGAAAAACTTATTAAAAACTAGGAAATCACTAAGAGATAACCTTAAATTTTGTATATTCTCTGAAATAACTAGAATGGTAATGATTTAACAAAATTTTGCCTGGAAAAATAATAAAAACACCTGCCAAATTAGTGTTTTTTTTTATTCAAATTAATGTTGTTTGTGTTTATTAAAGTTTCAGTTCAGAAAATCGGTAAATGTTCCTCGGTGACCAATACCATTCTCAATAAAAAGAAGAATTTTTATTTATGTTTGCAATATGGAACGATTACAGTTTTAAAGAGGGTATATTTCATAACCATATTTTGACGTAAGAAATTTAACAAAAAAAAAAAAAAAAGAAAAAATACAACCGGTGAAATAATAACTTACATTTTGCCATATCATGCTGGATTGCAAAAATCGTGATCTTGTAACAACTCGATCTTCTATACGGAATCACTCCGTAAATCTTAATTCGATTTTAGAGAGACCCTTTCAGCGAAGCCGACCCTGTGTCCCTTCGCTCGGGTCCCGTCCGGCTTATCGGCGTATTTTTACAAATAACGGTTCCCGATGAAAAATTTAAGGTAATCTCGACAACAGCATTATCCCTTGAGTGGGTCTACCTATCCGGACTTATCCAGGCGGGGAACGGGGCAGCGGGTCTTACTCCTGGCTAAGGACTTTTCCGGCCGAGTCCGGCGGACGAAAGTCGGCCAAGCGTCACGAGGAAACGTGTTCGGGGAGGAGAATGAATCACATCCCTCGTAAAACTCGCTCGCGGCCATCCCGAAAGGAAAACAGTATAGAGCAGCGGCGCAAATTATTTAAGGGGCTCTCGTCTACCAAAATAATTTCAAACAACGTCGATTTTTTTACTTACACTGTTCTAATGTTCATAATATAGAAAATGTGCCCTCAAATGGATTTTTTTTTTGAAAAAAAATCCTGTGACCAAAAAAAACCAATGAAAAATTTAAAAAAAAATATGTACTCTCAAAGTGTGAATAAATATATCTGCAAAATTTCAAAACGATGTCTTGATTCTTTCTCTAATTTTTGTTTCATTGTCAAGACAGGAAGACCCCTGTAATGAAAACTGTAAAAATATTGTCAAAGCTTACTCGCTTCTTTTAATCCTATTTTTTCACGAAATTTGGAACAGAACCGAATTTTTTTCTCAATAGATAAATGATGTAAATCGCTTATGGCCACTTGAAAATCTAAGTGATTATAAAGAGGTTTTCAAATCTAAATGATTTTGGCGTCAGTCAGTGAAAAAGTTGTTGCTGTCATGTATTCAGTATTTAGGACACCGAATAACAAACAGCTTTTTGCATTGGTAATATAATAAGTGACGAATCGAATTGTCTAAACCACACTTCTCTAACGTATTGTGGTTTAGACGCCAATCAGAAACATTTAGAGAGCACTGTCATCGCAATATTTTTCTAAAAAAAAGTTGAATATCTGTAAAACGGTGGGTTTTTGGTTCCATGTATGGTAAATTGTCGACCTAAAAATGTAGTGAGGTATCCAAAAACGACAAGATGCAGGGTGTTTATTGAAAAGAATGAAGTTATGTAGCGGTCACATGAAATAGAGCCTGCTGTATGATCAGAAATATTTTACAAATAAGCTCCACATCATTTTGCGCATCTTCCATTTGAAACATTTTTTTTCTTAAATTTATAATTGCAGTGATGAAATAAACCGTCTTAGGTGAAACACCCCGTGTGTACAATTCATATACTTTCAGGACATACAACCTAAACACCCTGTCTCGCACAAGGCCATCGCTGACCATACGTTCCGGCAAATAACTCACGCCTGTCCGTCCTGTTTTAGGACGGAACCCTCTAAAACAACCCCAAATAGGAAGGCTATTACGTGACCCCCTGCGAACACCCTCCCCTCGCCTGTCCGAGTGCACGCAGATTAATCAGGCAATATGGTCGGGGTGGACGTAAAATTAATACCTTTATGAAATTAGGAGTTCGGGAATGGAATAGAGTGTATTGTTGTTAATGACGTCGTCGCACACTGTTTTCCAGAAAGAAATTGCTAGTTAGATTTATCGGTGTCCGGGGGGAGAATTCAGCCCCTCGTAACAGCATAATAGCTAATTTTCGCGCATATATAGTTCCGCTTTGGTCTCCAATCTACTTTTCGTATTGAAGTACATTAATGTATTTATACAAGGCTAACAAAAAAAAAAATGAGTTGGCACAATATAGACAAATTACAAAATATAATACAATACAGGGTGTTTCCTAATTAATCCTAAAAACAGAAGGTTGCTTTCTCAAGCGGTTTCATGGAGAAAAGGTCATAGAAAGTTTTTTTCTACCTCAGTGGCTTAGTGCTTGAGATACAGAGCGTTAAAGATTTTTTTAGGAGCAGATTTTTTTCATCACTGAATGTTTTGTTTGTTTTGGATGTTATTTATTTGTTATTAAAATAGTTATTAGCTATTTCACAGCTAATTTTGGTACTGAGTTCACTCCTGCAATCAGGTTTGATGTTCGTCAACGAATTGTGTTGGAAGGAGCAACTTATTTTGGAATTATGATTAGACCTTCTACCTTCTAGACCTACGAATACTCTTCATGAAATGTGAGGCTGTTGCACATCTTCAGTAGTTCACGCAGAGAAAATTTCTCCAGGAGAGCGGCTCTCCGGCGTCTCATTCCTTACATAATTCTCTCCTAAGCTCAAGAAATTATTTAACACAACATGGGACCGACCAATTCTATGGGCAATTTCGCTGTTAGAAACACCCTTAACTTTTATAAGTTTTGACTTCATCTTTCTCTTCCTCATATGAAGAGACTATTTTCCCATATTCTAAAAACCACATAACTAATCAAAAGTGTAACCCAAAAAATTTAAAATAAAACTTCATCCACGTCTAAAAAATGATATCTTCGGTGTGAAATTATCTTATTACAAAGGTGTAGAACACCACAATATTGGAAAAAATTCACTGCTCATTTCAAAACCGACAAATGTATCTAAAAGTCCTTTCTAATACCAAAAATTCCACCTCAACTTTTAAGGAACTCTCCCTAAAAAGTTATGATCAAAAGACTGGGTGGAATTATCTTATTGAAACACACTGTATAATTGTAAAAAGTGGTGCTTAGAGTTTATTTACTTCCTCAATTTTATTACACTACAATATTTCACGAGGACAATAACACATCTTCGAGAATCTGTCACAATATATCTAATTATGAAGATGAGCGAGCTAGTGATAAATGAAGACGAAGCGCCTGCAGGGAAATCTGTTTACCGAATTTTAATATTGGATGAGAGTTTCCCCGAGATAAACTTGCGAGCAAATAAAAGACGCCCCGTCATTTGTAGTGAAAAGTTTTTTTTGTTCGACTATGAACCGCCTTCCGAATAAAAACTATAGCGGAAACCGTAATCTGGCTCTAACGTCTCGGGAGCGATACAATGCGAAATACGTCTCTGCGGGGAAAGTTAGCTCTCATAAAAACGATGAAGATGGCGAAAGAAATAAGGAACTACTCTTAAAGGAAAGTTATAAAATACGCGATAAACTTTTGAATGCAAATAACGCTTTGGCCGTAATAAGGAGTCGCTTGTAAATCTCGAGAAAACTACTTTCGCGAGTCGAGGTGCGACTAATGCAGAAAGCATTAGTAACATTTTGCGATTTTAAGGGAAGTTTGGATTAATGCGAAAAACAATATTCCATTTCTGGGCGCAGGGGGAAGAATTCCCCTTCTCGTATCTCCTTAAGTTATTGGCGTAAATCGAAACTTTAAAAGTTACGTGGAACGGTTTCTACCCTAAAGATTTCTCTCTGAAGAGAAGTTTAAAAAATACATATTCGTACAAGTATACCTACCTTAAAATTAGGTATAACAATTCATTTGACATTGACGGCTGGTGAACATTGAAATTCTCGTATTTTCGTAAGGAAGTATGGGAGGTACATGAGATTTTAGGGAGTTATAACTAGACTCAAACAGAAGGTAAGCAGCATAGCAAAAAAACTGGCGAAACAACCCTGGTAACACCCTTTGGCCGGCGAAAGTTATGAGGAAACAAACGGGCCATCCCGATTTTCCGTTCGGCTTTCCGGTGACAATGCGCGTTATTAGATTGCGGCAAAGTTTTGCGAAATATGGAAATGCTGGAAACGGTCGACCGCCGGGGACGCGACCGACGTCCGCAGGCCTGACCGTTGCGCTTTTGGCCGAATAAACGCGCAAACCATAATATAATGCCAGTTTTCCGCACAATAAAACTCCATACAAACTACGCCATTCAATGCTTATGAGGTTATGGAAATTCGCCTTTTATTTTTATACGGGACCCTCTATGAGCACGAAAATGAAGGTACGGGTTTTTCCTTTTTCATTTCGGCCCCCCCGCATCCTCGCAGTGCAGATGATGCCCTCCCGTGCTGGCGTACCGAATGCTAAGGGGCGGAGGGTCCTAAAAACTCCTAACTATATGAATAAAGTATTGTATTTCGAAGGTAGGTCCCTTCCTCATTTGCTTATCCCGCAGAATTTTTTCTATTTTATTATATTATAAATAAGCGACCTCACTCAAGTAAAATTCTAAATATATTCTGGTTATTTGTGGATCGATCGAAAACTCTCTACATCTACATAAAAATTAATTATCAAGAAAGTGTAATGTAAGTTTTAATAAAACCTAATCATTCAAATATATCTCATTACATTCAAATATGTATATAGTTCACTGAACAGTTTTAAACACTGAAGACATCATCAGTCTCTTGATGATGTCACCATGTCATCAACAACTTATTTTAATCACCTCCTGATGATGTCGACATGATAAGTGAAATCAAGTGTTTCGGCGCTAAATGAAGCTAAATGGAAAAACCATTTACTATTGTTTTTTGAAATTTAGTAAAAAAAACACAAGCATATTTGTATTTCTGCTGTGAATAAGTACACAGAATTTGTAAACATATACATATTTTGCAGATTTCAAATAATGCAAAAACATAATCAAATCAAAACTGGTAATAGGTATTGAATTACAGATGGACCAGTAATAACCTTATTTTTATTTTTGTCTATAATCGGTTGGAAAGCATGGTGCTGAAGGAACATAAGTATTAAAAAGCGAGAAAAAAAATATAGGCGCATGAAATAAATTCAAAAAGTTTCGCCCAACGTGGGGCTCGAACCCACGACCCTGAGATTAAGAGTCTCATGCTCTACCGACTGAGCTAGCCGGGCTGTCGAATAATATAGTTTTTATTTCACTCACAAATTAAATTATACGTAGATACGGAAATAGAAAGCGTATAATGCGAATTACCCAAAGAAATTACAACACTTCGATTTCAAAACACGGTATTTGAAAAAAATATAATATTCGTGTATTTTAAAATATTATATTATTCATACATGCACAATAAGAACATATCTACATATTTTTTAAAAAATGCGGACACTGTCAAAACAATTTTTAAAAATTATTAACGCTGAATATAAAATAACCGTATTTTAAATTTCAATTATTTTTAATTTTCCATAACGGAAAATTGTTGTTGTTTTGAAAATTACTGAATGTATCATTTTTATGTATAGGTTTTATATTATCTTTTTAAGAATGGAAATTCATCATATACGGCAATACCCGGAAATCACCAAGTCATCAGACAACGGCCGTGAAAGAGTTTTATATCGTGTACACATTTTTTTGCGGTGTTTATCTATCTTTCTTGCTATGTATATTACTTGTTTTTATTTGCATATAAAAAATAGGTAGCTAAGATTCCTATGCTGTTAAAAACATATTGTGAGAAAATACAAAAAATATATATGCTATTAAAGGGGCTAGAATGTTTCACGGATTATAAAAAAAAATACATATAATTTTTCGGAAAATTAACATGAAAAGAGACAAATCAACGACAACAAAGCGCTCTAAAAAAATATTGGAGGCGCCGGGCATCGATCCCGGTACCTCTCGCATGCTAAGCGAGCGCTCTACCATCTGAGCTACGCCCCCCTGTGTTACAAATTCCTTTTCACACGTTTTTCCTGATCAGTACAGAAATTGAATATAATAGAAATAGTTACGTATATTTAAATATAAATTTAATTTTAACATTATTCAAACCAGTTATTTAACCTTTACACCTTTTTAAAATTTCGTTAGATAGTATAAAAATCAATTTTTAGTTTTTTTTTGTTTGGTTGGTTGGATTAGGTCCAGGAGTAAATAACAACTATTCGATTTTTGCCAACGTTTCGGAGCTTTATTTCTCCTTCATCAGGGCTCACTACAATTTTATACAGAAGTAGATATAAGATATAGATTTTGAAAAATTACATATTACTACAGAAAAGCAATTGTAACTTTTACTTACATCAATGTTGTTATTGTTGTCATGTAAGGTGGTACGTTACAAACATTGGCGGCACTGTCTATATACAATATATACATATATAGTAAATGTATAAAGATAAAGACAAAACACTATTAACAGGACAATACACTTTAAAAATTACTATAGTAATGAAGGTTTTTCCCCACAGATATAAAAATCAATTTTCTAGGGGTAGGTACCTATTAAAGAACGACCTCAATAATTCGAAAACTGCCAAAGATATACGTATGGCATATGTTTGGACACAGAAAAAAAATATTTTTACAAAAAATCATAAATAACGTTCTTTTTAAAAATATTGTTTTGTATCCTATGCTTTCTCACGTTGTGTTGTTGATTGCACATTAAAGAAAGTTCAGTCACAGTCTTATTTCAAACATATTTTTATTGCAAGTACAATTAATGACTGTGACTATGAAAAACATTTTTTCTATGTATATCCTCGTGTATAGGATGTACAAGTTAGCTAGATGTCGGTTTTCCATAAACAATTTCGTGAAGTACCCATCATCTCGCCAGTCTAACTAAATCTGGCGGATAGCGCTGTGGCCACAAAAAATCCGGCACTGCGGAATCCCCTCAAATATTTAGTCGTATACTCTTATTTATTATCTGTCAACTACAGCCTCCCTTATCTAGTCCGAACTCGCGTGATGATTTTTATTTCTCTCGTTCTTCGCTCCCTGCATGCCTATGTCTCTAAGCAGAGGTACACCACCAATAAGGGAGATAAGGAGGGAACGCCACACTCGAAGAATGAATTTTTGTTTGGAAAATGTAAATCCTACCGATACCGATGTCTGCGACTGTTCCGTGGCGCTGTTTAAGAGCTATTAATTTCGAATATTCGAGATAAGGAGACGGGTGGAGGGTTCACGATGTATGAATGTTTTTTTCCTTCGTTGTGACTTTCGCTGACTATTTGGGATACCTTTGTTATCGCAATAAGGGAGGGAAAATCTGTAGACGACATTTATTTGATAAGGAATACTTAAAGATGATGTACGTTTCTGTTATTTATTAAAATATGTATATTGTTTAATAAATATACATGGTTTACCTTTATATATGTACAAAACTGTATAATCCTCATTTTTCTTGGTGTTTGATTAAACTGTTTTTTTTTTGTTTTAGAGGGCATCCAATACAGCTTCTTTTATATAGAGACATCCAAAAAAAAAAAACGTCATCAACTGGCTATGAACGAGAGAGATGGAAATAGCGGTCATGTCTAAGCTTTTCGGTTATGTCAAACTTTTGACAAGTGACTGTCACAAGTTGTAAAATAAACAATGGCTGTCATATGATGTGACAGTCTTGACAAGTAAATAAGGTTATAAACTCGATTAAGAATAGAAATACGTCTTTTTTTTTTCTCGGCCAACTTTGATAACGTTTTTTATTGGATGTCCATAGCTTTTAAGGTAGAAGCGTAGCATGGTCTGCTACGATTCTTTTATACCTCTGAAATTCAAAACGGTCGTCGTCTCATGATGTTTTGTATTAAATTAATAATAATAAAAAAAATTAAAAACAAGCTTTTATTTAAATGCTCTAAAAAGAAGAAAATAAACTTTAAATTGAATCAAACCCATCAATTTATTACATTACACAATTTATATGATATAAAAGCTTGTCACGAGATTTACTTGTAGATGTACATATTTATCTATTTTATAAAATACATACTTTTTTTCTTAGATTTCCTTATGTCAAGATCAAGTTACATAATTATTATATTCTTGTTTATCTACACACGTAAATCTCGTGACAAGCTTTTATATCATATAAATTGTGTAATGTAATAAATTGATGGGTTCCCATTAATTGATAATAAAAATTGAATGATTTACACTCAAAAAAGGCCAATATTTGGCCTTTCAAAAAATACATTGAAATAAAACTAATGATATGAAAAACATACCTTGGCTAAAATAATATAATAAACGTGTGAAACATTTCTTGGGCCACATAAGTAAAATGCAGTATTAATCGAAAATTAAAATTAATTAGATTTAGATAGCATTCAACTAACTGTCTTGCTATAATTCCAAGGCGCACTTGACTTGTCTAGCGGCTTTCAAATTCGATACTTTGTGATCGGTACACTTACATTTTTTGGGGTGCTCCTGCTTATAATAATTATTTTCTTACACATTTGTAGATCCATATTTTCTCTTATTCACAATTATCATACAGTTATTTTTACGGAAGCATTTTTACCTACAATGAAAACTCCAGTAGCCTGGATCTGGTCCGTTCTGGAATTATCATCGGCCAGAGTAAGCGATTACGGTAAAGTTGACGGTGACGTCTGATGGGGACGGTTTATTTGCCGTAGATATATGGGTTTTCGGTTCATGACCGATTGCAGACGGGGCAGACTGTGTACACACACGCGACATTCGATATGTCACTAAAACATCTTTGTTTGATCTTCGCGAGACGAACGAGGGCGACCGATCCTCCGTCTAAGAAAAGACAAACATTTATGTCTGCATTAAAAACTTGAAAGTAAGTCTCCTTTCAAGTACCGCCGTATTATATAGTACATTAATTACGGAATCAAACAAACTCCAAAGAAGAAGGTAAACATTTGTTAATAAATCATTTTTTATTCTAGAATAATACGTTTTGATTATGTTTTTATATTTTATGTTCCCTCCATTGTGAATGTTATGTGTTTTTAGGGGATGTACATACATATGTACATATGTGCATAAGTTCGTCATTAAGAATAAGTAATGTCAGAAATTAGAATATTATTAATAGTCCAGTTACTCGGGCGGAAAATAGTGCATTACCTCCGAAATCTGTCGGACTGCATGGATTTTGCTGAAATTTTGGATTTAAGCTTGTCTTACCCTCCTTTTCAAAAGATATATATGGGCGAGGTGTGCTTTTTGATTTTAAGGGGTTAAAACTACCCCCTAGTAAAAAACAGAAAAATACATTTTTAAGCATTTCTCGCATTAAAATTTGGTTAAACTGTATAAAATAAATATACTAGAAGATGTTTTGTTCTTTACTTCAGTAAGAACAAAGTAAGTTCAACCCCTAGAAACCACCCATTATGATGAAATTAACGTTAAAAATACAATAGCTGCTGGGTGTGCGAGTATGTTTGTGTATAGACTATTCATCTACAACACTAATATATGTACTTTAGAAATCTAAGAGCTCCAAAATATTAATATTTCTCACGCTCCGAAATTATCTCACAAAGATTTCATTGGGTTTTCTTCAATAAGTCGGTTAATTTTCGAGATTTGCTATATGTATTATATGCCATTTTAAAAGTAATTTCAAGGGCTACAAGGCTAGGCTCATTAAAAAGTCCACGTACCTTTTAATTTTAAAAGGTAAAGGGTTGAAGAGCTCGGGACAGGTGGTGTTCACACCATGACATTAACTTTAATCGGTAATATCTCCGTCAATTCAAACAAACGAAAACGTTTTTTGTATTCTATAATTTTTTGCGTACATATCATAGTTTTTAAGTTATTTTGAAAAAAAAAAAGGAAATTTTTTTAGAAATTTGCAAAATACGCGTTACAAATGTTACTTTTTTTCAAAAATTATGGAATTTAAACCGGTCAAACTTCTGGATCTAATAAATAATACTAAAATAAAATGTCATGTGGAAGGAAAACGGTACATTTTGATTCTGGTGGATATTAGGTTAATTATACTGCGCTTTTTTTCTTAAAAAATTAACGTTGAAAACATTGATTCAAGTGTTACGCAAAAAAAGGGGTCCTTTCACCGATCGTATCTCGCTTTTTATTGCACCTGGAATAATTTAAAAAAATGAATCTCTGTTTTTTATAAGCTTCATTTTTTGTTCTGTATATTTTTTTGATTAGAGGCGTCATTTTTGAGTTATTCGTGAAAAATCGTTAAAAAACGTGGCTTTTCGATGAAAATTCAAGGTTTTCAACCACTAATAACTCAAAAAGTATTGACTTTCAGAAAAAAACTTTATAGAACAAAAGTTGCTTAGAATTTGATACTCTATCGATTCCCGGGGTTATTTTGGGTAAAACGAATTTCAACCACCGAGAAGGGGTGGGAACCACCCCTGGGGCAAAAAGCACACATCGGCATTATATAACTTTTGTTATTTAAGCACTTTCCTATTCGGAGGTGAATATCCCGAGTAACTGGACTATAATGAATAATTTGTACATCAGACATATCCCAAGAATAAGAATTGGTTTGTAAAGAATTCGAAGAACAAAAGTTTCAAATACAAGTTTTCGTAATATTTTTATATTTCGTTGTCATGTTATACAATATTCCAGAGTCATTACACTGGTAATAAATTTATTAAACATAATATTTGACGTATTCCAAAAATTGTTAATGTAACATTCGAACAACCCTCTTTATTTTTACATCTCTACATTTATGAATAATATATTGAACTGGCATGAACTTATTAAATGCAAAACCTTAAATGCTTAGAAAAAAATTTGCTTGAATATATGTTTTTTGTGAAAGTTAGAATGTTGATTTACCCGATACAAAAAAAAAAAACAAACACTGAAATACATACCGGGCGTTTGAGCGAAAAAAAATTCAGAAACTGAATAATAATAAAATGTACTCGTAAAGCACGATGAAAATTGATCGATAATAATAAAGAGATACTCGTAAAATACGATGAAAATTGATTTTAAAGAAATCATTATTTATAAACCGAGTATACCCGCATGATTATATTTGACAAACCTATAACGTAATTTTATTAAATCGTGAAAATGTACCAATGTTTCAACAAACAGAGTGATACATTTTTAATCATCGATTAAACGTCCACATAATGTTTAAAAATTAACAATAACCACAATATTTACAGTCATCAACCCAACTCAGCAATGGCGTGGTTTACAATCGTGTTAAATTATGTGAAATATTAAAATTAACAGTAGCGCTAATTATTATAAAATACAACTATATAGTTAATTATTGGGATGAGGTCAAATTTTTCAAAAAACTAATTTTCAGTTAGTCGCCGGTTCTCCCAAATTTTTTTTTCTCCCCCCGCCCCCCCAAAAATAAAAACCCCCCCAGTGGTTAATAACCACCCCAAACCCCCCCCCCCTAAAAAAAAGGAGGGGGATGCTTTTTTCCCTCCTTTTTTTTCCCCCCCTTAAAACACCCTCAACCAAAAAAAAATTTTTTGGTCCCCCCTTCTAAAAAAAAAAGCAAAAAGAACACCCCCCCCCCCCCCCCCCCCCCCAAACAAAAAACCTTTTTTTTTTTTCCCCCCCCCATTACCCAACCCCCAAAACCAAAAACAAAAAAAAAATTTTTAAATTTAATTTTTAAAAATAAAAAAAGGAGAAACACCCCCCCCCCCCCCCCACATAACCAACCCCCCCCCCACCTTTTTTTATTAAATAATCCCCCCACCCCCCCAACCACACCACCCCCCCCCCCCCCCCCCCCACCCCCCCCAAAAAAAAAAAAAAATAAAAATAAAAAATTAAAAAAATAAAAATTTTAAATATTTTTTTTTTTTTTTTTTTTTTTTTTCAATTTTTTTTTTTTTTTTTTTTTTTTTTTTTTTTTTTTTTTTTTTTTTTTTTTTTTTTTTTTGTTTTTTTTTTTTTTTTTTTTTTTTTTGTTTTGTTTTTTTTTTTTTTTTCCCCCCCGGGGGGGGGGGCCCCCCCGGGCGGCCGGCCGGGCGCCCCGCTCCTCCCCCCCTGGGTCTTTTTTTCTTCTCCCCTCTTTTTTTTTTTTCCCCCCCCCCCCCCCCCCCCCACTCCCCTCCCAATATAAACAATCACCCCCCCCCCCCCCCCCCCCCCTTTCCTCCCCGTGCTTTTTTTTTTTTTTTTCTTCTCCCTGTGCTTTTTTTTGTTTCGGGGGGGGCGGGGGGTTTTGTGGGACTCTTCCCCCCCCCCCCCCCCCCTCCCGGGGTTTCTTTTTTTTCCCCCCCCCCCCTCCCCCCCCCACCCACCCCCCCCCCCCCCCCCCCCCCCCCCAAACACCCCCCCCCCACCATTATAAAATACATTTTCGTAACCGTGCAAAATTTGAATAATCACTGAGGGTGATCTAATAATTATAAAACAAATTGAAATACATATTGTGTACAGTATCGCAGAATAAATAGATAGAAGCTTAAAGATTTATTTATCGGTGTTATGAATCGTTATCTGTTTAACAAACAGAGTATTGCTTTAAAGGGACTCTCTTTAATGGCGGAAACCAAAAGTCAACTCTTCACCATATCGCATTATAAAGCATTTTGACCCAGATTACTATTAAAACTTCTAAGTGGAAAGCTTGCGATAATAAATTTTAAATCCATCGAAAAATTATCATCTCCTATTCGAACGACTAACAAATATTTTCCGTCACCGCAGTCAAATCGTATCGTCACCGCACATCAGCTACCCCTCGGAAGCCTTTTAATTTCTAATAAAACAAATTAGTGAGGCCGTCCTCGAAGTCTGTGTGTAAAGTTGACAGACGACGTTCGAGTTATAAAAGCTTTCCATCAAAGTCCAACCCTTAAAATCCAGTCGGCCGTTATCGGGCGGCGTATCTCGTGAAGGGCCTTCAATAAACGATTTATGGCCGCGCCCAGTGGGCCTTGAGATACCCGCGAAGGACTCGTTATTGCACAGAATGCACTACCGGTTGCATCGCGGTCGGTCCGTAGGAACGGGGAAGGTTCACGTTAAAAGGAAGGATTAAACGTCGGACAGGCCGTCGATCATGGTATAGAGTGTATCCCCTCCCGGGAGACCAATGAGTTATTCAGATATATTGCGGTTTGAATAGGATTTTTATCGGAATTTTACCTACCAGCAGTGGTGGTTGATTGAAAGGTTTGCCGGTTGAACTTCCAGAAAATCGTAAAAAAACGCCATTTTTATTTTTTTTAAATCAATATCAATAAAAGTAATTCATGTGTAGAACGCCGAGTTCAAAGCAATTATATGTGTCGTGAGTGACTAACTAATAAACGGGTGTACATGCGTATTTAGCACCGTGTACGTATAGCCCAGTTGATGCGTAGCCTCAGAAAGGTGCAGCCTGCATTAATTAGGGCAAATAATATTTTTCTCTAGGACCGTTTGGTATAAGGTGAGAAGTGTGAAACTAAGTTTTCGACCTGAGGGGAAAACTTCATCGACCTTGTTTCCTTTTTTTTTTTTTTTAATTTTTCTTTTTCTTTTTAAGCCAGTTGTTTTGTTGTATTTTTAAGTTTTAGGTATTTCAATGATAGAATGACGAATGAAGAATTTCATAAATACAATTAATAACTTTCAATAAAATTAGTTTACACAGTACATTTTGCAGACGGAAACAATGTTGATAACTGCATATCAACGTAATATTGTTCACAATGATGAAAACTATTTCGTTAGGCAATACTGGGTGGTTCTCGAGAATGCCAATTTAAATAGCTTCTGCACTATTAAAAATACAAGTATCGGAATGCCTTTAGAACATTTAACATCTCGAGAACAAAATACCGGGGAGAAATACCAGATGCAGCTCGGAATACTTTCCGGTGCTGAACGTACGCGTTTTATATATTTTAAAGTACTTATTAAAGTAATACCTATCTAACATAACGCCGCCATGAAATGTATTGACATTCCTAGTGCTGTTTCTCCAAGAACTAATAACAGGCAACGTTAGAGTACAGCAACTAAGGAATATTTCCACATCAGTTATACTTACAACTATGTAATACTTGTAGTCTTTATTACTCTTTATGTACTTTTTTATAACAGTTCAAAAATAAACTTGCATCTAATATAAGCATCTGTTTTATTTATTGAGAAGAAAGGAACCATGAACATATATAGGTACCTAGAGAATGGTGGACAAAAGTAATACTTGTATTCTCTTGGATGTCTTGTTAACTAAATATTTGGATACTTGTACTAAACTTGTACTTCTGTATTAAAGAGAAAAGGTTAGTTTGAAAGAGACCAAGAAAACGCTACCACGTAGTTAAAATGTGTCTATTATGAGCCATTATCATAAAAGAACTATATATACTACTATATAATCATTAAAGAACTATCCCCCTTTGATTTTTATTAAGTTAGGAAAAAATAATAGCTTGAATATAAAGTAATAAACCAAACCAAAACATGTAACGGAAAAATATGTTTTCTAATGCATATTTCATATACACATTTAAAAAATAGAAAATAAGTGAGAAGTTATAACCTAAAAATCAAAGGCGTCATTTAGATTTAGATTAAGTTGTTAAAAAAAAGACGTTTTCCACGAAACACCGAACTACTTACTACACTTTTCTCGACGCGCGTTTCGACAACTCAGTTGGCATCTTCAGGAGAAGATTAAAATCTTGAGAAGATTAAAACTTTTAAATTTTGTCTACTCTTATCTATAAACGCTATTTCAAAGAATAATATGAATACACGTATTATATCTATAATTGAACTTTTTGGATTGGAAAACTTTTTTATTATTAAATATGTAGCTACTTTTCGATAGTATAGCTATAAATAACTAGATAACTGTTCTTCTGTTAATTGTCACATAGTTTTTTCCAACAGTATGTCTGAAATTCCTCCATGCCACCACTTAATTATCGGACATGTAGAATAAAACGTTAAATAAAACGTTTCGACTTTACCAAATAATTAGTCGATAAAATAGCCAGCAACGGGCACTTTAGTGGCCATAAACGTTTTATAAGCAATATACGTGGTATAAAGTCATTACGGGAATTCTTTGTGGGGACTTTAACAACTTAATGAAACAATTTTATGTCCGGAAGGAATGATTCGGCTGCGTTAAGTACCCGGCGAATTTTGCCGACAAAGATAAAAGTTAATACCATGAAACGTAGACATGTATATGTAGCTGCATATTACAATCATACATGTATATCTACATTAAGGTTCAATTCGGAAAGCTAAGGAATTGACAGTACTTGAAAACAAATAAAAACAATTTGGGTACTTTCCTTAGGATTTTTTTTTCTGGAAACGCTGACGCAAGATTTTAAATTTTATAAAAAGTACGGAATATCAATTTCTTTATACTAAAAGCGATAAGCGTGTTCGTAAAAAGAAAATCCCTTGTCTATATTTGGTAAAGGACTGACTTTGATGACTGCTAACGCCCTATTATATCCGCAAACTGTTATTCGAGCATCAGCTCAGACGTAAATAACTTCGTTCTAATGCCTGATATATGTGCAGACTCTAAATTGAATGTCGATGTATTTAATAGCCGCCTGACGAATACTAAAGTGACCAGCAGCAAATCGACGAACGTGCAGGACATGAGATTGGAGAAAATGATCCCATCTAGTTGATGGATGGCGGACTCCACTAACATGTCATCGATCTTAGCTGTCGATAGTTTCCCAGGAAAATCGCTACCCCTTTAGTCCCCCCTTAATTGACTTTAATTTGTTTGTATTTATCAATCAATTATCGCGGAGTTTTTGCTCCGTCCCGTAATTTTTCTTTCCACATATAAACGTCCGCAATCCGATGGTTCATGAGTCAGGCGTCGTGTGCGCGCGGCATATATGTGCACGTTCCTGGATGCAATAACACAAAATCAATAGCAATAAACCAGGAACAGGTCCAGGAGCAGGAACAGGTACGGGAGCAGGAATATATACGTTGCGCCTGGACCTGTTCCCGTACTGTTCCTGTTCCTATTCCGTATCCGTTTCAGTTCAGTCCTGTACGTGTTCCTGTTCCCCTACCTGTTCTAGTTCCCGTACTGTTTCTGCCCCTCGACCTATTTCCGTGCCAGTTCATGTTCCTGTTCCTGTTTCATTCCCTACGTCTGGATCTGTTCCCGTTCCTGTAGCTGTCAGAGGAACGATCCAAGGGAAAAACAGGAACGGGATCGAATAGGAAACATGGATACACACTGAATTAATTTCCTTCCATTGCTGTTGGAATGTTTCCAGAAATGCATAAATTTTGCAGAAAGGCCTACATTTTCTTTTGCGGTCTTTTTAAATTCTTGAAAAAAATCTTTTTGATTCGCTGTGTGGATGAGAAGGTATTTTCGAGATTACCGTTTATAGAAGTTCCCCTTTCTATTGTTCCCAAAATAAACATCCTCCATTCGCCGTCTGCCAGCTGAAAACAATCGTCGAAACTCCCTAAAGCTTATTACGAATATTTCCATAATTCTCATCTGTAAAAGTATTTTGGGCCTTAAAGAATATTTTTTTAACGCGAAGATTTCCAAGTATGCATAAAAGTTGGGTAAACATTCTCTCTTGGCCGTTTTAGCAGCACGTTGAATAACTCAATTTAAGCGAGTTGCTCAAAGAAGATGGAATAAATCTCTCCTTTAAAAGCTAAAATGTAATTTTTATACATTCGATGAGCCGGCGCAAAGGCAGTTTAACATGATAAAAGGCACAGTTTAGTTCGGAAACTGAATTACTGGAAGGCTTGCCCGTTAGATAAGTTTAATTAAATTCTCGGCTGGAATTCGGGAAAGAACTCCTCGCGCCGAGCGAATTGTTTTAAATTATGAGGATAAACAGTTAAACAAAAGTAGCTTCGCTTCGGGCCGTTTTATATCTAGTACTATAAGAACGTAGGTGCGACTTTTTATACCGAGTACATCAAATTGTGTCAGCTGTCATAAGCTATCAAAGTACATACACCACTCCACAATATTGTAAAGCTCATTTATCACTGTTTTGCCAATACAGCTTGCTCGTGTTTTTTTCCTTTTTGCTCGATTTCTTGCTTTTGTAGAAAGTAAGTAGTTTCTATGCGAAATTTACGTACGGTTTGGGAATCTTTGGAAAAAATAAATTCGTGTCAGAGAGTGTTATAATAATCGTACTGGATCAATTTTTTCCATTAAATGTAAGTGGAACGCTTAAATTATTATTTTATGTCCAAATGGCCTCGAAATGTTCACAAAAGTTATAAAATAAATCCAAGGAAACAGTTTTTCATAGCGTTGCATTGTTTTTTGTTCTTCAGTAAATTTTTGACATTTACTTTTGCGATTGCTTGAGGGTCTATTATTTGCGGTCACGTAACATCAGGTCCTTAGTCCTTACTATGAAAATACAATAAAATTATTAACCAAGCCCTTATCGACCCAAGTAGTCGTCGGGTGTGGGCGTAATATAATATCATCGTTCTAAATTGATATGGAAATGTTGCCAATTTTAGGAGAGCCGTAATACGGCAAATGTTACCTTATTAAGTTGCTTAATTGGTCTATTTGGAGATATTATGCAATTAGGACGGAATAGGTACCCAATTTACCCAAGGGACTATTATAGTTTAGGAGCTTATTCGCAATGCATGTACTCATGGGTGATTTTCCGCTACCTTAATCAAGAAACACAATTGTGTTTATAACTACATATAAACTGAAATAACTGACGTCAGAGTAGAGGGAAAAACGCTTTAAAATGCTTTTTCAACTACTTTGTGTACAACATATGTAATTTGAGAACGCGATATCTACTCCACCACATTTGGAACACTTATCTACCATGTCGAGGTCTCGATTTGTTTTTGAGCTTAATTGGTTAAGGGTTTGGGAGTTAAATAGCGGTAATATACTTTTTCTTTGACTAATGGTAATTTTCAAATGGCGCAAGATTCGTTGATTCGGAAGAAAACAGTTGCAATTCAAAAAATGTCTTTTTATAGGAAAAGCAATTTAACATTTTTTAGTAGATGACTGCTTATTATTTAGTTATAAATCAACTCAAATTCATAATTTATATTTATTATCAACACTAAAACATGGTTGATCACAGGTGTATTTTGTTAAGTTGACTGATTTCCAGAAAAAAAAGACTACATGCAACTCTTTTGAACTAAAAGTTAAATCTTGTTTGAGAAAGAAAAAAATATTAACTTCTTACTGTAGAACTAGATTATACCTTTTAGGCTACTCAATGTTTAGTTTTGTCATTTTAATAAAATAGATTTTACAAAAAAAAAAGGACAAACTGCACAGGGATGGAAAAAAGCAAACTGACCACTTTTAACCCCTTACCCTATTTTAGCTAAATAGGGTAGGAGGTTGAGGGGGATGTAAAAGTAATTATGAACGTTGTGAAATTTACAAGCTTTGCGCGTGTGTTACTCGAAAAAACTCTTTTTTTCGTCCTTATCTTGCTGAAATTAGTTTATAATTAGTCTTATTTGTTTTTCCGCTTGAGGAACCGTAGATCGCAATTTTCGAAACTCGATCCGTAGCCGAGGCGACACGTAACAAAAAACCGTAATGCAATAACCATAACCATACGATAATTCTTAATTAATGTTGGCACAGCTGTATCCTGCCTGTAACGCGTTGGTAACGACGCGAGAGATACCGTTTGATTATTATTTATCGCCCCGATGCATGCCTGAGGTGTTCATAATGTGCAGAACATTAGTAGAGGCCGAAGTTAATCTGCCTACAAGCGGTCCTGCGTCAACAAACAATTTAATATATTTATAGGGGGATGACTGAAGATGCCTGTTAAGTTTAGCAGGAGCTGCAGCGCGGGATAGACTTCGCATACCTGAGGCGCTGGATGCTGGTAGCAGACAGGATGTTTTTCTAACCCTTTCCCCTTACGTTAAGCGTCTCGTCACTGGAAGTTTTACAAATTAGTTGTGTAGTTGCGAAGGATGTTTTGCATCCAACAAAATCAAACAAACATAACAGCTTTGATATGATAATGTTAAGCTCTAAAATGAGTGAGAAAAAACACGGTGGGAGCGTTCTTTGCACGTTCTTGTTTATGATTCGGTTTTTTTCTGTTTCCACTAGTTTCTTATGGGGAAAATAACAAAATATGCCTTATATTTAAGCTTTATTTTATAGGATTTGAAATTAGTTAAGTACTAGTACGTGATATGCCGAATATTATATATAAAAAAAAATACTAAATTACTTTAACGATAATAAATATCCCTTAAAGTACACACTTATTTTCAGATTCATAAAGTACACACTTGCTAGGCCTGTACCCCAGTGAAAAAAATATTTATAAAAAGCAGACTATTTAATATTTTGACTTGATTTTTGGTTTGTAGCTTCTTGAAAGTATATTTCATAAAATAAAATAGATAATAAAGCTAAATATTAAAATTAAGTATGGTTAAAAAATGAAAATATCAAAAAAGAGCGGAAAAATGGGTATTTTCATTAAAAAATTCATAACTTTTTAATTTGTCGATATTAAGGTCTAAAAATTTAGGTGAGTCTTCTAATGATGTGCTACTATATGAAAAAATACTTTATTGGACTTTTAAAAAAAGGTATTTATTCTGGGAAATGAAGGGTCACATTTTTGGGAAAAAATGTATTTCCTGTTATTGCCAAAAAGTATCAGAAAAATTAATAAAATAAATATATCATACCCTATAACTGTCGCCAGATGTCGCACTAGACCAGTTTCCTTTACTTTTAGATACCCAAAATTTGAAGAATTACGTCGTTATACAGCTGTACCCCAGTGGGTACTTTAAAGGATATTATATATACAGGGTATCTAAGAACATAAGATACACTCTATAACTTTTGAACGCAAACATATATGCGTTTCAAGTCTTCATTGTTGCAAATGCCTCGAAATGTTGAGTCTTTTAGCATTTTCATATTTTTCCATGGCCCACTAGATCTGAGAAATAAATGAAAACTTTTTAAATGGAACGCCTTGTATATTTTTGTATAATTTTGATTCACTTTATTTTCTTTTATGTCAACTAAGATGCTATTTTCCTAATTATCCCCAATTCATTAATGAAAGTGTCAAGTCAAAACCCTTTCTGTACACAGTACGGTTTTCAGAAATTGCACAGTAGTTTTATGTCCAATTATATACATATGTAGATATAAATATCCAGTTGCAATAAACGTAGCGTGTTGATATTAAACGGGTGTATTCTAGCTGGAATACATACCTATTTAAATGTAAATTTCAGATAACCCTTATTTATATCTATCCCTTTAGAAAAATACCCCAAGGACATATGCACCATATCGTATTATTCGTTTATTTACTGGTTTATCTTAGGAGTCCCGACTGGCTTACACATTACTTCTTTTCCCTCTTTAAAGTTTATTTTTGCGTGATAGAGCTGTTTTGTTTGTTTACAGTAGCTGTTGCTAGAACATTATGTTCGATTCACTGGTTACAGAACAGTAAGTGGTTTAGTGAACCTTTTTAAAAGATAACCAAAATTCATATACTCGTAAATACCAAATCAAATCTCTTATCGCTAAATACACTATTTCCGTTTGGAATCTTTTATCAGGATTGATTACAATATTTATTATTTTTTACGAGTAGAATTATATTTATTAATTAAATGGATTTTTATAAATATTTAACTGTCGGTTTTGTTTAAAAAGAAACTCTATAATTGGTTACACCTTTTTCAGAATATATGTATTGTAAATCAAACATTTTAGGACACGAATTCTACTTAAAATTGGTCCAATAATTATACAAAACATTAAGTAGGTAACGTCCTCTATACGAAAACGAACTGGCCCAACTAATGATTTTCTAAGGACATTAGAATATTTTTTTTCGTACATTTAAATAAATTGTAATTTCTGCGTCCACTTTTAATAGTCAAGCAGTTGAAATGGTTGAAATGAACCACAATAATTAGCTGTGGCTGACCCGTTATAAAAATGAAATGACCTATAAATAAATAAAATCATAAACTTTTGAAAGTTTAATATTATGCTCTTAGGTACTGTTATTTACAGGTTTATCTTAGTCGTTTCAACTCCCGAATACAACGCACTCCCTTTTCTCTCTTTTAAGGTTATTTATAGGCATCGTCGACATTTCGCTTAAACAAAATAATGCTAATTTACCATTTCCACATAGTACCCGTTATTTATCTAAAAAGATTACGGGACCGGCAACGATTTACGGCCCATTTCGGTAGCTAACCTCCGTTGAACGAAAACAGTTCCACCATTTGAGGGGAGACTCATAAAAAGCGATAATCTTAATCGTCCAACAGATGTGGAACCGAAATGCGCGTCGTTCGGCCCACCCCTGTGTTTAGTCTGGTTTGCGCTGGGCGTACGGAATTTTTCACGGCGAGTAAAGCACACGGTGGTGGTTGGACTTTATTTATAACCACAGACGGTATGTTGTCACTTCCGTGGGTATCCCAGGAAATTTTAAAATACTCTGACCTGCAGGTCGGCAGATCGAGTTACCCTGGAAATGGGAAGTCGGAACGTGTGACGTATTATTTCGTGCTAATTAGCTTTTTGTTTGGATAATAAATTAAGACGGGATAGTGTGGGTAAAATAGTGTCAAAACATACAAAATAGTGTGGGGTTTAGAGATATACCGAAATGGGGGCGTTGTAGAATCCACTGGTTAAGCAATACTTATTGTATTAGATCTTTTGTGAACCCGTACAAATGAATTCTATATTGTAACGTTTTATTTATTTCGGGTTCGTGAGGTGTGAAAAATTAAACTCGCACTTTTAAACTTACACTATTTATTTAAAACATACAATTACGGACTAAACACTATTTAACTACACTAATTTATTTTTATACAATTTATATTAGAGCGTTGTACGGAAACCGCGCCGCGTTTAGATGATTCAAATAATAAAATTTAAATGATTCAAATGATTCAAATTGTCCCGCGTCGAAATACCCCGTTATATATCCATGCGGATTCTACCAGTAGCTTCCCGGCGCTTCGATTCCCGAACAATCGGGCAAAGCAGCCGTGATCTTTCGACACGGGTGCTGCCCGCGTACGTCATCGACGTGCGGTGGGCTGGATTCATCGAAGCAGGCAGGGGCGGACTGGCCCAGCGTTCGTAACAATATTTATAAATGTCAGTGTTAACAATATTTACGTTTACAATGTTTTTTCTCTCTCTGCACCACATATAGGTAAGCTATTTTCTACACCCTGGCGGTGAGTATAATGCTCTACAAATGATTAAATGTGACACATTAAGTGTTAGCGACTAATCCAGCTGTCATCAATATTTCTTCTGATATGCTATACCACTCAATGCGGTTCTGTGATTGGTCTGCAATAAATTACAACAATAACAAAGTGAAGATATCCGTTTTCAGTTCATTATTGAAGGCTAAATGGTTTCCAATATGACCTAAATTTAATGATTAACTTAATGTTATGTTATATAAACCAAATGGGATTTTAAATGTTCTTAGTTTGTGACTGTTAGACTGTACAGGACAAATTTTTAATTTTCACTGCAGTAAATATACTAAAAGACTCAGTTAATCAGTGCATATTATAGGAGTGTGATGAACAGTTTCCTAACCTTGTAACCACTTAACAGCTTGTAAATCAAAGGCGTGCTTGTGTTGACAAGTTTCGTGAAACTGGATCAGTAAGTCGTAAAAAAGGGGTTACAGATGTTCAGCGTCGAATGGAAAACAAACTGTCACAAAAAGTTCAGTTACCTCCGTAGAAACATGTCACTATAGTAAAAAAAAGATTTGTAGTTATATCCATATAAAATTCAAATAGTCCGCGAACTCAGCCACACAGATTTTGGAAGAAAAACAAAGTATTGCCAATGGTTTTTGGAACATTTGAACAACGATCACATTCTCGATAAGTATTTTTTTTTTGACGAGGCTGGTTTCATCTTTCGGAATATTTAAATAAACAAAACATGAAAATATTGTCCGTAGAAAATCCGAATTTGTGATGAAAAAAATGATGTTTAGTGTCGTGAAGGCGATTCTTCGGACTAATATTTAAAAAAAACCGTAACTGCTTAAAGAGAACCCTTTATTAATGCGTTACATGACGATGAACTTACGGAAAGGCATTTTCAGCAAGATAATCCTACAGCAAATATCGCTCTTCAAACAATTGGTGAATTTTCCTGCAAGGTCTCCAAATCTTACAATTATGGACTATTTCATTTATCCACACCTCGAGGACACTGAATTTTGCGAGGGTATTATGCTAACCTAACCCCCTAACAAATGGAAAACGCATTTGACAACATCCAGCGCCGCGTTCTTCGTGCATTCAAATTGAAGAACAATTTGGTACATTTCCTCCAAGAATAAATGTATTTTTTGTTTATTTGTGCCTTTTCTTTTTCAACATTTTTATGCCACGGTCAGATTAAACAGATGTAGTTTGAGCGGCTTGATCCTGTACGATAATTGAGGTACTTAAGTGTAAGTGGATCGGCAAACCTTCCCGATCCGGCCCCACGGAGCAAACAGCGGCCCCGCGCGGCGCAAACCGGACTCACAGCATGTCGGGCATTAGGGACAATTACGGGGACATCGCGGCTCGTTAGCCGGTATGCGAAACGCATCCTGGAATGCCGACGCTGCCCGTCAAACATATGCCACTACGGATGCACTGCCGGTGCTCCGCGCCAGAAGTACCCCGATGATATACGCACGCCATAAACTAAACGCTAACGCCGAGATAATAAGCCGATATGCTAGGTGGATTTATGGGTCGGGTTCTAAATTTAGCGCGATGGCCGTAAACAGGTCGATTTCCTTGCGGTTTAGGGCATTCGAGGAATTTCTGCGGTTTTCGAGCAGAGATCCGATGTGGCAATCAGGCATTGGAAAATCCACTCAGGTGTTCGAATAAATATAGGTGTTCGATATTCTCTGAACGTATCTTGTAAATTGCATTATATGCAGGTAGGTGCCACTTAAGTATCTCTCTTTGTGGTAAAAATTTGTTTACTGAAGTAGCTTACGCTAACTATATTCTAAAAGACAATGCCATATAGGCAGTGAGAATACGCGTTTTTATGCTTAGAAATAAAAAGGAAACACATGTGTACTTCACGGTAACATAAAAATATTTGTAAAATAATTGTTTTGTTTGTTTGTTTTAGGTATAGTATAAGGTGTGCCATGGTTTTAGGGCTGTCTCCTTAACTGATTCTGATCCCCCCCCCCCTCTCACCCCCGCCGCTTTTACAGTTTATGCAATGTTAAAATAAGTGTATGGGAATGAATGTTTATCCCGCACACAAGTTTTTGAATGGTTTAAACGGTTTAAAGAGGGATGTGAACCAACCGAAGACGATCAGCGCCCCGGACGGCCCGCAACGTCGAAAACGGACGAAAACGTTGAAAAAATTGGTAAATTAATCCGCGAAGATCGTCGTATAAGCATCCGAGGACTTGCTGAAATAACAGGAATCGACAAAGAATGTGATGGCCAGATTTTACATGAATCGTTCAACATGCGCAAAGTCTGTGCAAAAATGGTGTCAAAACTCCTCATTCCCGAGCAAAAGGAATCAAGAATAAACATTTGCGCTGACATTGACAACATTGACACTGATCCAGGCTTGTTAGACACGGTGACACTGAAGGGGACAAGATTCGAAAGTGTGGAAGCGGTTAAAGCAAAAGCGCCGGAGTTTCTGAACCGGCTGACAGAAGCGGACTTCCAGCATTACTATCAACAATGGAAAAGTCGTATGGAGCGGTGTAGAGATCGCCAAGGGGAGTACATTGAAAGTTTCTACTGTAATTGGTAACGAATAAAAGGTGTTATGACAGTAGTTCGGTTATTTAATAGCCACACCTCGTATTGTTCAAATTGAGAATGTACCTATTTACCTACTTGTATTTTGAAATATAGGTGTACAACTACGAGAACTGTAGTTTATGCTGGTATATACCTTTAACTTGCTTCTAGTCTTAATGTGGTGTGCGATGTAATAGAAGTAGAAGCTATAAACTTAATCCTGCACCGCGCTGGCTTCACTATAATGCAAGTATAAAAGTATGAGCACGAATTTATTCCTATTCATATTGTCAAGTTCTAGATGCAGTAAATTGAGCGCAACGTGGGATTCCCCGTTCCACTCCATTCAGTTTCTTTTTGCTACATGCTTTAAAGCATCCAAATCTGATGTTCCATAGTCATATTTAAAGATATATTAACATTGTTCTATATTCTAAGGACAATGCCAGAAAACGAAATATAAAATTAGTAGTATTACTTAATATTTCTCTACATTTAACTACTTGTCTACATACTCGTATGTATATTGTCGTATCTTGTCTCCGAATTTAGTTACGCTCATTTTATTACTTTAGATAACAATACGTAAACCTCCTTATACAACCCAGAATAAATAAGTAAAAAAAACGTAATAACAAAGATTATACCTTGTGTTAACAGAAACACAAGCGTGCTCTGGTATGCAAATACATTTCCAAATGGACGTATTAAAGTGAGTCGTATAATTTTTTACAATTGCGTGTACTTAAATTATAAAATGCAAATAAGAACTCGATAGCAAGAACAACTCAAAAAACGACCGGAATCGTTTCAGGCCGAATCACGTAACCGGCGGAGTAATTGGAGAAAACACAGCGTGCGTGTGCAAGATTTCGTATCGTGTTATGTTCTACTTCTGGTTTTTCTGCTTTGTACGAAATAATAAGGATAAAGAGAGAGAGAGAGAGAGAGAGAAAAACAAGAACTCAGGTAGCATTCTCGGCAAACTATAATTTCATCAATCAAAGAAAATATAAATAGTACGGTTGTATATAGAGGCAAGTGCGGTTCTATATAGTACAAGGAAAAGATAATGCTGGATGGTATATTTAACAGTCATTGTTTACTTACTTTTTGTCGAGTTCGATCTCCGAGTTTTTTTAAACCGCCGATAATGCTAAAACTAATCAACCACTGTGTTAAATGAAACGCCTGTTGGCATGTTGATCTTATTTTATGGATTATATGATGGTGAAAACAAACTTTCGAAACATTTAAAGCAATATTTCGGGTACTTTACGAACTATTAAAGAAAAAAAAAGATAAATCGCAATTTACCTTAATTGAGAATTTATTTGAAGTCTATATATTAATATAATTAAAAAATAAATGCGGGTCCGGGTCTTATATATGCCTAAATAATCAGTGTAATCCGTATTAAGTCAAGTATTTCGTTTAAAAATTATAATTTACTTCATATCTCTCTAGAAAGTAGAAAGTTACGTCTACGCCTTATCTACTGTACTAAAACCATTACACTGAGTACTTGCTTGTGTAGCAAAGATGCACCCCCTTGCGAAATAGCAAAGATATGTCGGGCCATTCACAGTTTATTTACTGACTCCTCGGTGCTCGGGGGACATGCAATTGTAAAGGAGTTTACTTAATGCTTGCATTGAAATTAAATTTTCAGAGTATAATAGCCCATATACATCTGAATGGAGAAAATGTCTCTTTGCCCGACGCGTTCTTTTATTTGCCGATTCGGCCTGGCCCCAGCTCACCCCGGATCTCAACTGCACGTTGACAAACTCACAAAACGCTTTATGTAAATATTTAATACAATTTCGAGTTATTTGCTGTCTAATTTATTATTCATAGGGCGTTTTTTTCTGGGGGGCAATTAAAGGTCGAGTGTAGGTACGAAGGGCCGAAAGGAAATTGGACAGAGGAAGAGAAATCTCATTACAATAAATAAGTTATGGTGCTGGTAAACAACGGTATAATTGCTGTATTCAAATTATACAATATGTTTTTAATTAATTAATGATTTTTAGTATCATAGTATAAATAATTAAAACCTTTCAAATAAAGTGCAACATGCCGATTTGTTTCTGTGACGCCCTCTATGAATTGTTGAGTCAGTTACCTACATAAAAAAAATTACTACAGATTCAGCTACACCTTATTCGAATTCGCATTCAATTCGTTCAAATGTTAAGGGAAGGGGGCGTTGGTTTAACTTATGGACAGACTGTATAGAGTATGCATATGTACAGTGTGTTCGAGTTATAAGTCTTGACTCATAAATTAACCATTTCCTGAGATATCTAAAATTTTCTAAAACCATGTAAAATTGAATGTTTTGGACATTATGAGACACGATACAGAATTGTTGTGATTGAACAAAAAGTAACTACGAAAAATTAAAACAATAAATTGTCCAAAAACAATTTTAATTTTTTATTCACGTTGTCAGGATTATGACAAAATAAATATTCTCACAGTAAATGTAAAATATATTTTATATTATTAATAAATAAAAAATTAAAAAAAAAATAGATTTAAAAAAAAATATAAAAATGTGTCATAAAAATATTAAAAAAAGTATAAAATAAAAAAAATTATAAAAAAAAAATATTTTTTTTTATAAAAGTAAATTTTATATATTTTATTATTTTATTATAAATAATTTTTAATAAAATATTAATTTTTTTGATTATCTAACAGGTACAGGTACAGGCTTATTACATTTTGTAATAAACTTTGAAAGACAGAATAAAATTAAGACGTTCCGTTAAGACGCTTTCCCGATAATACGCTCTCTTTCGTCGGTCCCTTGAATTTTCCTATGCTAATACAGTAAAATAGTACTTGGTAAGACGCTCTGTTTTGTTGGATAAGACGCTCTTTTTTCGCCACAGATAGATGGTGAATACGGTGTTAGACAGTCAAAACTTCGACCTGATAGGGAAAAAAGTTCAAAGGTTGATCAATATAGCCTAAAAGGTGAAACGTTCACCGATAAATGTTGTTTTCGCGTTGGGTATTTGTTTACATTTGTTTCAGAAGACGGCATTCGGATTTTCAGACGAGACAGATACCACTGACAGCACACCAACAGAAACTGAGGAAATTCTCAAAAATTTCCCCGATTATGCGACAGTGGATGACGCCCTTGTAACTAGCAACACTCGCACTATTGATGACATGATCGCCGATGCCACCACCGACCCTGTGGGGAGTGAGAGAGAAGAAAGTGACTGAAGAAGAGGACGATCATTACCCAACACCTACAGTTTCTGCTGGCTTGCAAAACGTGGGCGAGCTCAGAAAAGTTATTTCCACCCTGGAAAATGCACATGAACATGCTAATTTACATTAACAGAATTGATAACTTCCTCTCCACACACGCTACCAAAAACCTCAAACGAAGTACCCTTGACAGGTTTCTCTCTGGTGAGTGAGTAAGCAGTGTATATACCTACATATTATTCATGTGAGTATTTATCACATTCCTGTATGAGTATTATGCATTTTAATAAATTTTACGTTCAAATTTTGCAATCATTTTCTTTTTTCGAGCATTTTGAGATTTTTTTTTTTCGTAAGACGTTTCCCGGATAAGACGCTCTTTTGCGCCAGTCCCTTGAAGAGCGTCTTAACGAAGTTTTACTGTATTCTCTTTAATCATTTGAAAATGCCATGATCCGCCACTGGCGTACTCGAACTTACCGAAAAATGTTCCAGTCATTGTGTACACTAAGTTTGGTAAAAAATCCGTCGATACTATAAATCCAGGCTTCGCCGAACGGCATGCTACGATAAATAACATGCATGTAAAGGAAGCGGAGCACGTGGCACGGAATTAGAATGTATCTTTAACATGTATACGAGTCCCATCTCGAATGGATGTTCACGTTCCCGGATTTTCCGAGAACTTCATTTGATCGTTCGACTTTATAAAATTTTCCGTTTGAGCTGGGGCCCTGAATAATTTAGAAGCAAAATAACTCATTCTAAACGCAAACCCAACTAAATCGGGAAACGACGAAACAAATCATAACAGAATAAGGCTACGCCCCAGCTGGCGGGACGTTTCCCTGAACCGTAACTTTATACACTTCACACTTCACATGCAAATCTTATAGCTGTCTCGTGAAAACTTTATAAACTTGTTCTTTGTTTAGCTGGCTGTATGAGATTTTCATACGTTCTGGTTCTGCTAATATTTGAAATTTATAACTCAACTTTGGACGAGTCTATGGAGAACAGAAATACCGACGCGACGTCTAGCTATTTCAGCAGTTGTTACAAACGTTAAGAGTATAATTCTGGTCTAGATTGCATAACTTGGAATTTAAATCAAAACGAATAATCCTAAATTCAGGCTTTTTAAAAAATAAAAAATATAAATGTGACGGGATTGTTATTGTGCGTCCTAGTTGCAATTAGGTCGATTACGGTTTACATCTAGGATGCTGCCAAGATGCTGGAGGCATGCATTTTGAACATCTGCTGCATTAATAATGATTTGTTTTTTATTTTAATGTAAGGAATTTCCTACGCTGGAGAGACCTTTTTTTTCTTGTTAATTTCCGCAATATAATTTAAAACCATAGCAGTTTTGAATAGAGAATGAAAAGACCTTTCAAATGAAGTATCACAAGCCCCTACTTCCAGTTTGAAAATTTAGGGGTTGTAGCTGTCACCTGAAGGGGGTTGAATATAGGGATGAATAGGAATTTTTACGTCGCAAGATGTCATTTTAGAATTAGAAATTGACATATCTCAGGATTTTCTAATAAAATGCATAATAATGGAGCTATTGAATTTATTCCATTTCGCTGTTCTACACTGTATATTGAGATCAAATATTATATTCAAATAATATTCGTTCACAGCCAGACTTGATGACGTTCTTTTGGATGGCTTGTTAGTAGTTAGCCACAAATTATATGTATGTATAATGTATACCGTAGGTTCACATCAACAGTACCCAAAAATCAATCTCATAGGTAAATGCTTGCATTAGTAGGTACAAAGGCGATCAAGTTATTATTTTAATTTTACCCTAGCGAGCTCGGTTGCGCAGAAACGGTAATTGTTCCTTTCCGAGCGGCAAGTGCATTAAGGCTTTTGTTACAAAACAATAACGGAAATGAGCTTTTGTTCGCGCAACACGTATAGAAGATATGCGTTATGATTAAGACAATTCAAGACAAAGTCTAATTATAATTGTGACTGTTTCATTAACGTATTTGCTTCATTAGAGTGTTTCTTAGCGCCGTAAAGTTATAATAGCTGCAACGGTGCACGTCTCTCCGAGTTTAATTCAGATTAAATGCCTATGTTTCAGGTATTAGAATGGAATATTTATGCAAATTCGCTTCGCGCTGGAGCGATTTAGAGTCGGAGAGGATTCGGTGGAGTTTCGGTAGAATTTTGCCACTTGACACTCTTCGCGTAATTCGAGGAGGATCTCGGAATCAATTGCATGAGTGTTTACGTGGAACAACGGAGATTGTTTTGCAGTAGACGTGAATAATACCGGCACTCACAGAAAAAAGGGCAGATTACAGTAGAATACACCACCATATCGTAAAAGTCTAAAAGCATGTCTTGGAATTGATCCAGCAGATCTTGAATTATTACTCTTAGGCTGTCAATTTCAGAAATTTTTTTAGAACTGGTAGAAAGACAGATGAGCAGTGGGTTTATTCAACATGGGACATCGTTCAGGATTTTCAAATTGAATTTCCACATTTAGTCCATGGATTTCGACAAGTTTCACCTAAGTTTTAACCTAGGCTTTATTTAGAGAAACAGGAAGTGTGAATAGAAAGGGAGACAGTGGGAGATCTAAACACCCACAAACCCCTATTCGGCGTATAAGCCAGCAAGTAAAATTAAACCTGCAATTAAATCGTGAAACGTGACCTGCATATGCACTCTTATCGTCTAAGCTCGTATATCGATGCATCGACTTAACCGATGTATTTTTGACGCTTCGGTATAATCGATGTATCGATGTGTTTTATTGGATATATCCAATGAGTAAACGTAATTTAACTTTGTTATTTGTTTTGTTTGTTTTTCTTTAATTTTTTTTTTCTCTAGGACTGGGTTGGGCACACTACCTGACAGATTGATTATGAGACAACTGACATATCTTTTATTTAAATGATAACAAAGTATTCATATATTATTAGTATTGCCTGTTTTATTTATTAAATACAATCGATATTATCGACAAACTTTCCATTTATTTAACCCCGTAGAAAGACAATGAAAATCTATTGGAAATATGGAAGGATTATAAACTGCATTTTCCTAAACTGTATAAAATAATATTTAAACATTTAATAATGATTGGTACGCCTATTCCATCAGAGAGA
The DNA here is from genome assembly GCA_029963805.1 of Aromia moschata. NCBI lineage: Eukaryota > Metazoa > Arthropoda > Insecta > Coleoptera > Cerambycidae > Aromia > Aromia moschata. The sequence continues at coordinate 412,820 of JAPWTK010000044.1, forward strand.
TTATTTTCACAGGTTCCCTCACCTCTCACAATCGGGGTGCTTTATTCCGGGAATCGAGGACTCACAAAAAAAGCACCCCGATTGGGAAAGGCGAGGGGACTCACAAAAATAAAGTACCCCGATTGTGGGAGGTGAGGGGACTCACCCAAAGAAAGCACCCAGCTTGAAATCAGTTTTTGTCGACATTGAGTTTTAGTGCATTAAAATACCTGGGGATATGTATTAATTTTGAATGTTTGTAAGAAATGAATTTTTGACCCTTTGGGAGGTGTAATAAGGTACTGGGGTGGGTTTGGGGGCGGTTATGGGGTTGAGATAAGTTTTTATCGATATTAAAAGTTTTAATGCACCGAAGTACCTAGGAATATGTAGGTATTGATATTGAATTTTTATAAGAAATGAAATATCAAACCCCTATGGGGTAAATGGGGGGTGCTGGAGGAAAAGTGGACAACTAAAACTCATTTTGATTGTGATTTTTTTATTATTTATAAGATATTCTTTTTGCACACCTAAGTACGTAATACAAGTAAGGTCTTTTTTTGTGGGCTTTTTAACTAATTTGTAAAGTATGATTTTGTCAAAATCTAAGGGTGATGGGTGAATTCTGACCTCAGATTCAAAACATACCGTATGGCACCTCAACTTTAAACTACAAGATTGTTTTGTGGGCCTGTGTAATAAAGGTTTTGGAATTAACTCATCTTTCATTTCTCTTGCTTTCATTTTCAGACAAGTTTTTTGTTATTTCCATACATTTTATAACTATGATCATATTAAACTCTGAAAACAATCGATATATTGAAAATATCGATGTATTTTTCGATATATCATCTTAACATCGATGTCACCGTGTTTTTTAATGTCCATCCCTAGCAGCGAATGCAATTTTCGTTGTTTATGGGTAAATTAATTTGCATAATACTGAAAAGTCTTCACGAAGCGTGATTTCCCTTTGTGGTTATGTTAATCCTCAACAAATGAGAATGTGGAGCACTGATAAAAAATTCAGGACTTGACAGTTCTAAAAGTAAAAATTCAAGACATTTTTTTTATCCCTACAATATGTCGTTTTTTTTAGCAGACAACCTCAAAACCAATAATAACATAACAAAACCAATATAAAAGCCATAATCCATAACATAAATACCAGCTAATTACAAGTAGATACTACTATATATTTCCTGTCTCTTGCGCAACTTCAGCTGCTCGGGTGAGCGTTCGGCGACTGCCGATAATTTACGGTTATCGTGGAAGTTTTTGCGGAAACGTCATCAGAGGGTGGCCTCTCTGATATATTATTTCGCACTCTAAAGCGGCCGCATTACTACGACAACGTAAGCACATTACCGCCGTTTTGCCGGAGTATGTCAACACGAGTGACCCTCCGCGATGGATCCGAGCAGTGGCGTACTCAGAGCGGCGATCAGAGGGAGCATGGCATGGCCGCGTGGGAATGTCTATAAGAATAATAAAGGTTACTTACAGACAGAGGCGTGTTCTCCATAAATGCTAGGGAAACGCAGATTCATTTGCTCCTAAGTAAAGAAAAAAACCTTTTATTTATTAACTAATATAAACTACACATTATTACTTTCTTTTTTAAAATGAATTATTGTTTATTAAAGTTATAACAAATTATCATTCTACGTTAAGTTAGCAATCAACCTCCTGTAAAATGCAACATCGTTAATATCGCCAACCGTGCCTTGAACGTTTACAAACACAATATTTTTCTATTAGGATCCATGTTTATGTTGGGTGGTGCCTATCTTTGTATAAGCTGTTACTAGCTCAGCGTACATGTGCTTTAACTGAGTCATGGATTTGTCGACTACTCTTTCGACACTGATAAATGAGAGTGTGTTTGTGATAGATTTCAAAAGGATTATCGTCTTTTACTTTCGGAAAGAAGTTATAGGTCTATAGATACGGTGTGTTTCGTGCATATGAGGCGAATTCCTCTTCAATTTAAATAAGGTTTTTGATGACCACTTCTTTCCCGTCTATAAAATTATCCTCTTGTGAAAATGCATTTTCGGTTTGAAAGCTTCAAACTTATTTTCGGCCAAAATCCTTTGAATGAGTATCTTGCTAATATCAATTTGTGCAGATATCTTTCTTAGTGATAGTTTTGGATTTTCTTCGACTGAATTTAAAACTAGAATTGTGGCTGTGTCAACGTCATCATGGATCTTTTTTTATTTTTTTTCCGGATTTTACATTACCAATTTTCATCAAATTCAATCAATCAAAATCAAATTTTCGTATTAACTTTTTCAAACTTTGACGGCTAATTTCGACTTCTGGATATTTTTCATGAAACAATTCGATTGCATGACGATAAGAAATATTATCGATACCATAACATTTAATAACATAAATTTTAAGTTGTAAAGTAAGCATTATTTGGAATTAAAAATCAATAATTGAATTTCAAGCGCTTTGTCATACACAATGCGAAACAATAACAATTGCCTTATTGCCGGCTTACTGGAATTTCAAATATTCTATTTAGGGACTTTGAGAAGAAATAGTGTAAAGACAACCTATTAACTACAGTGTTGATTGACTAAATGATTATCTGGACGTGCTGTTTCTTCAAAAGAAATGTTTAAATAATATTTGTGGGGTTTATGATTTCTTATTATGTCTGCGCCTTTAGTAAACATAATTTTTTTAAAGGAAAATGGCTATACTTCAAACGTATAACAATGATAAAAATTGCGGAATCTTTTCAAAATACTTAATATTGACTAGTAGGCCATGCTTTCATATTTGAGTATTAAATTTAATTGCAATTTTTCAATTTATTTAAATTTAATTGCAATTTTTTCAAATAATTTTTTCTTAATAACTTTTTTACATAGCGTTAATATTTAAGGTACTTTACTCTTCATTATTATTTAATTTTTGTTATTTTTGAACACCCTGTATGTTAAATTGAACAAACAACAAACTTTCTGGACGTTTCAAGACAAGCAAACCTTTTTATGAAGAATGACTTATATCCATTTCACCTATATGTAACTCAATCCGGGGACACCCTGTACGGGGACACACTCATATATTTTTACTAGAATACCTACTCAAAAAATTGAATATATATTGCATTTTGTGTCTCCTTTAACTAAGGACATGCTTATTGTGCTAGCGAATCGGTTAGGTAATGATAGTAAGTATTATATGTTAGTGCCTAATTATAATTTCTTTTCAGTGATTCGGGGGGTTGCTCATAGCCCCGAACTCTTCCTCCCGACCTCGCTACGCCTCTGTCTCCGAACTCCTCGTCCCACGTAAGGATTGATCCGAGTCGTGTCCGACCCCTAAAATGATAGGCCTGCATTTAATTACGCATCTGGCCCGGCAGTAAACGGACCATGTCTGTAAACATACGAGCAAGCCGAGAACTCCAAATTACCCATACTTAATTCTAGAGGTAGGGTTACTGCATTGTCGCCGAATTCCTTTCAGGGGTCAAGCCGAGCTTAAAAGCCACTCAAGTACGCCAAAACTCGAGGGTCTCCCTTCGACTGGTAGAGTCATGCTACCTCGTCGGAATAAATGTATTTTGACTAGATACAAGATATGGAAATTTTTCGGGATATTCGAACAAATAAAATAATACTTTATGCTTCAAAAGGACAAACATAATCTGGAAATCGTTTTGGATGATGTTCTGAAATCCATCTGAAGATCCTGATGGTAGTAACAGCGCGAATAGAAGTGGTGGATAATGTGGATTTTGAAATTCTCGTATTTTCGTAAAGAAGCATGGAGTCCACATAAGATTTTAGGAGGTTATTGTTAACCTAAATATAAGAATATTGAAAATGGCATTGCCAGAAAGTTAATTCAAACACATTTGCCTGAACAGAAAATCAACCGACAAAACAAGTCACGGAACTTCTTAAAGAAAGTTCTGGTAATTGTCGTCACCCAACTTTTACTGTTTACCCCTAATACAGATTACAAAATGGTAATAAAAGTAGTTTCAAAAAAAGATATTGGTATTTCAACCACAGCAACTCACCAATTTCGAGGTAATTTCCCTATGTGTTGAGGTCGATGTAAATTGTCTTTTTTTTATGAAAACTGTGTGAGGATTTTAAAAATAAAACAACCTTTTCAAAACAACAGCTGTGGCAGAGCACAGTAAAAATAAGCAGGTAACTGTGCTCACGCATATGAGAAGGAAATAGAGCTTGGATACCATTATGATGTGACCGATCTCATTCGTTGGTCAGTACGTTTTATTACTCGTTTTGGATTACGCACTTTTTCCGTATTTGTGTATTTGTACTACCGAGCTGGCTTTGTTACTCTAGATTTTATTTACGCTAGCGATAGTCTACAAAAAAATAAATAAAAGTGTACGTAAAACAAAATTTAAAACGTAACGTTCGCGTAACAAGAAGGGGCTTCCCATTATGAAATGTGCGGCCAGTTGTTACTTTTATGCATAACTAACCACGAATGAATGTTCCGCCCTAAGACGCAGCTACCCGACCCGGTGACAAACCCTCCCCCTGTCCAGCGAAGCGTCTAGTCTATGCGGGCACCGTTACAACTATCGGAATTCGTTCCACAGTTTAGGGGTAAATATGTGTGGACACTCATATCGACCGCTGTGCGCTATCAAGATGATATTCCATTGTCGTTGGGAAAATTAAACTTTCTATTATGTTTTCGTGATGATAATATTTAAATTAATAGAATACTTAGAAGAATAAATGAATGTAACAAAGTGGGGTAAAGTACCCCACTTAAACATTAAATTAGTGAGCTTGAATGAAGTTTCTTTTATTCGCTGCGTGTGTATCAATCGTTACGAGTAAAAGCTTTGAAGTTACTACCGTACGTTCAACATAATTCACCTCAAAGTAGGCTTTGCCAATTCAATCGTATATATTTGATAGGTTCACGTCTAAAAGTGTTGTTCTGCAATCTGACGTTTGACAGTTTTCAGACTGTCAAGGTTAAAGTTCTAAGCAAAACTTCTTAAAACGGTATTTACGCAACAACAAAAAATGGTAGAGTGAAAACCTACTCGTAGAATCCTACTTCAGAATCGGACGGAAAGTTGAAGGGCAGTAAACATATCCTCTTGAGGAGTGTTACTTGGAGTTTCATTATGTGGTTGTGAATATCGACTACAACACTGAGTATTCTCTCACCATATGACATTCAAATGTTGGAGGAACAGAAAGTGTGGAACGAAAAACAAAAAGTAGTGGTCGTATTACAGTATCTACAACCCGGTTTGAGCCATAGAACAGCCACTACTTTTTTTAGGACGGCCAGCTGAAAGAAAAAGTGCGTCAATTAATGGAACATGCTCATAAATCTTCTGTACGTATTCTATCGCAGCATAAACAACCGGTGAGCTTGTTGGTACCCCCCATGGTTAAAAAAAAACTTGTTCCCCTACCGTTTACCTTCATATCATGGACTTCTGTCAGTGGTTTTTAAATAATCTTAGTTGCAGCAATGTGGACAAAATTTTCTTCTTCAACGAAGCATGGTTTCATTTCAGTAGTTATGTGAATTTCGCCACTGTCCTGTGGACAGAATTTATTCAGAATAAGTGTGGACTGTGGCTTTGATGGTTGTCAGAAGGTTCTGAACACTCGGTCGTTTTGAAGGACATAGTAGTGGATGCAACAAACTATATATAGTAACGACTGGATAAAATACAATACGAAACAATATACATATTTCGTACCTTGATGATACGAAATATGTTCATAATATCCCATTTTTTAGTTTAACACCAAAATAGCAGTGACAAAATAACAATTAAGTTATCAAATGGTTTTTATCGTAATCCTAATCTTTTTAAAAACCAACAAAAAAGACGGTTTGAAGAAATAATCATGATCAAAACATGGTTTTACCGTGATCATATGTTATGCAATATAAGCATTATTACATAACTTCACTACATTGTGCAATCTGCTTAATTTATCTTAATATGACACAATATAAAATATAAATCATATCACCACACAAACGACCTTTCATTGTTCTGCACATTGAGCAGCTGCCGTTGAAAACCTATGTCCTAAATACTGGCTGTTAGTTAGATTTCTTACCTTTTGTAAACGTCTATGGATGTGGTAGACATATAATGGCCTACTTGTCACTTTGGTAACCGAGAGAAATTGAATGTCGGGATCTATAGAAATACACTAGCGTTGACAACTTAATTTACAGTTCGAAATACAGAAGAACGTAGGTGACCCAATTTAAGCCGCTAACGTGACTGGACCAATTCCGGACAAAAACTGAAGTCAAATTAAAATGTCCATTAGTTTATGACGTTTACATAACGAGAAATTTGGAGTTTTTAATTGTTTTTTTTTGTTTATTGTAGATGGTAAAAAAATATTAACAATTCTGTAAAAAGAAAACGTGTATCAACTCCTTTCATCTCCCAACCCCCTAACCAATTAAGCTCAAAATTGAATCAGCTCCACATCTCGTCAACATAACATTTTTAAATAATAATTAATTTAATTTATGTATATTCAAGTTGATATCTCTAAGCATTTTCGAGATATCGTTACACAAACAAGATTAACATACCGACATATTTTTTTTTTAATCTTGTAACCCTGTGTATGATCTGTGCTATGAATCAAATTATTATTATTATTATTATTATACTGGCAATGATACGATTGTATAGTAGGACTCAATCGATCTGTCAAAATACCAATCAACTGGGGATTTCGACATAGTTTTCACTTTAGCTCTCTCTTAAAATTTACAATATTTATCACGAAGCAAGATAATACATAATTTTTATGCATCGCCATCCGTTAAACTTGTGAAATATGAAGGGTTCAAAATAGGATTAGACAAGATTTTGATGTGACAGCTCCTGTCAAAATTTAGAAATTTTCACTGTATCACCATTTTTACCGCAGCAGCTAATAAAAAACATTTGTTTTACGCCTATTTAAGGTCCCTTAACCATTAATTCCCCTTTTGTGGGCCCGTTTTAAAAACATTTTTCTTAATCGCTCACCCTATCGCTTGTCTCAGGTGGCCCGGCGAGATTCTCCGGGTCAGTGGAGGAATCCTCCGGAGCCGACTTAGCTTCAGTTTGAAATACATTCCGGGGTCGGCATTTTTCCCGGGGGTGCACCCCACGCGTGACATCGCTTTAGCCACGGTGACTGACCTCGGAATAGAGAATCTACGATCGCAAGGCATACCGGAAACCGTCTGTGGCTTCCTCGCTGTGCACTAACTTAAAATACTGCCTTACTTATGTGTTACACAAAAACCTATCTGTTCCGTTTTCATTCACTTTTTTTATTATTATTATTATTAGTAATTTATAGGGTTCGGAAAGCGTGCTACAACGCAGAGTCGGACTCGTAATCCGTCATATCTTTGACGGAAGATCATATGACAGACCAAAAAACACAGGAGTAAAAATGTGTTAATTTATTTTATTTTTTATTTATTTAAATACAGCTGCCCAGACAGAATTACCAATTAATGGCAGGAAAAACAGCTGACATAAAAGAAACCTAAGTAAATACACTTGAAGTGTACATAAAAAAGAAAAAAAAAAAAAATAAAATAATAATATTAATCAAATAAAAATAGAAACTTTTACACTGCTGGCAGGAAATAAATTGCAGGTTTAATTAACTTAACTAAGTAACCAAAATAATTAATTTCTTAATACCTATGTATAATATGAGTATAATATAACCGGTATGATAACTAATTACCTAAATACATCTTTTAAGTTCATTTATATTACAATTGAAAATATCTAAGTCTGTCTGATACAAATTATATTTCTCACACATATTATAAATTGGTGAATATTTTAACAAATTTGTACGAGGTGTGGGTAAATAAAACAAAGAAGTGAACCGTTTGAACAGATTGTACTTAAAATATATGGAGTTTAGTAAATCAGGTGAGTCTACTCCATTGGTGATAAGCTTGTGTAAGAATAATACTGCAAAGTAAACTCGACGCAATGCTAAATCATTCAGTTTAAATCTAGACAGTAACTCAGACTGAGGTATGCCAATATGTGGATAGATCCCATCTGATCTAAAAGAAAGGTATTTAACATATTTTCTCTGAACTTTCTCCAGGTTAGATATATGTATTACATAATGCGGATTCCAGACAACCGAAGCGTATTCTAGCTTTGACCTGACAAACCACTAAACAGTAAGGTAAGGGTTGAAATATCTTTAAAGTGTTTGGAATGTCTAATAATGAAACCTAAGTTTTTATTGGAATTTGCTATAATATTATTTATATGAGGAATAAACGTTAATAATGTACATACCTCTCGCTTGTGTCAGTCAGAAACATCGACTGTCTTCATTGCTTGAGCGTACGTTGCCACGACCAGGAGTCTTTCTGCTCGTTAAATGTGAGCGATTTGGCCTGTACATATGGTTATAGAAGGAAAATGATCGTTCCACATCTACTGCAGTTAGAGATGCAAATTCAAAATAGTTCACATGGACAGAGGACGACTCACCACCCACATTATTTTCACGAATTTCGCACAGTTGTTTGTTGCCAGTAACATCAGTACATTATTATTTTTTACATCTACAGAGGACAATTTACGTGTTACTATCTATAATTTCAGCCGTTGTTTGTAAAACCCATTTACTATCTATATCAATATCGGGGGCGAAATATCTAAAATTCGTACGAATACCAGAAATTTACTTAATTTAATACACGCCTCTACAGTGCAGACGTTGTTAAGATACATGTATTTAAGTAAAAAAAATACGGGGTGTTCATAAAAAATATATATGTTTTTCATAAAAAAAAAAACATGTAAAACCTGTTCTTAACGAATTTTTCAGTTCGTTGAAAATTAAGAGAAATAAAAGGGGTGAGAATTTTAGGTGACTAACCCTGTACAGACGTGTGCAAAATTTTACCTAGTCCTTTAAGAATTTTGATAAAAATATTCCCACATATGAACAATTAGATTAAGATTGTATTTTATAAGGGGCATAACTACAGGCATGGACAAATGTATAGCCATAAACCACGGTTTTGTTGCTCTGTTTATCTTTTCCGCACTAACAGATTACCAAAAGTAGAGGCCAAAAAGAGTAAGCTCCAGAGCCCTAAAATTTTGCTCTAAATCTGACTAAAATTCCTTAATAATAGTTTTCGACATTTCCAGCAGACCCCAGATTTTTCTACGAATAGTACCTATGAGATGTCATCAAAATCAAAGTAGGATATATTTCTAAAATTTTGCACACAGACAATACAATTTAGTTCAGAGCAACTTTCTTTCATACAATTTTCCCATATCTTGCACAAAAAGGCACGTTCCTACTACGAAAATTACCTAGTTTTCAGCTTCGAAAAGGCAAATATGACAAAAACAACATTTTACTCAAGCTGATACCGAAAAAAGACTAAATCACGACATTTTTCGTCCCTTATATCCATCTTTAATTCTAGGGACGCCCTGTATAAATAATATCGATTATCCGATATCCGAATGAAGAATCCACTAATGAATTTAGCCTCGGAAAATGGGAAAACACTGAATGTCAGGCATTATGATTAGATACCGGTTTTTGTGTTTTTCAATGCTCCTCTCTTTGTAACCGGGGTTTCCTGTAGCGCCGTAACGAAACTCCCCGGCATCGTGGTCGGCGGAGGAATCCTCCGGAGCCGACTCCGGTTAAGTTTGACGTACGTTCCGGGGGCGCGCGTTTTTCCCGCGGTCGTCGCGGCGCCCCACGCGCGGTGACATCGCGTTAGCCACGGCGACCGATCTCCTACGGCGGATCTTCGCGGCCGGAAGGCACCGCGTTCCGGGCCGTGGGGGCGACCTGCTGGGCTGGGAACCGTTCGCGGCTTTGTAGCCGGGGCCCGGCCATCTCTCAGGCCCGCTCGATACGCCGCCGCCGACACGACGGAATCCATTCGAGAGATCAAACGGCCACCGTGCTCGACTTCATCGGGCGCCGCGGCTATTTTTTATGTGCCGCCGTTCAATGCGACTTCGGTTCCGAATTTATTGCGGTTTGGGTTTTCTTAAAGGCCGCTTTTGGCATTTATGAGACGTCACTTTACTTCCGCGTCCATGTAATCGAGTGGAAATACAGTATAAGCTCAGTATACAGTATTCGACACCATAAAAATTCATGTATCAATAACAATTATCTTTCTATGTAATATTTTCTATTTCTTGGCGCACTCAAGGAAACTATTAAGCGGTAAATTAAGTTGTAAGTGATTCCTAATAACTAATAACAATCAACTGTCTTGACACAATTCCATCGCACACTCGACTCCTCTACGGACATTCGTATTTTCAGATCGCATAAAAAGAAACACCTTGTGTATTTTTAAATTTCGCATAGGGGAGACCGGGGTTACTGTGGACACGGGGCAAGAGTGGACACTTCATTTTTTTCGTGTCAAAGAACATTTGAATTAAGCGCCATTATAGAATTAACTCTGTGCTACTAAGATCTTATATCCTGTCAAATTTGTTAGCCCTGCTAGGATTCGTATTATTGCAGTTAGTGCTTGAATGAATCATGACAGATAGTGGTTTATTTTTGCAAGTGTCTTTATTGTTGTTTATATAAAGGTGAGTAGAATTTTTTTCGTCCTTTATTGTTGTGCTCCGAATAGTTGTCATATGTGCTTATATTTGATTGCTAGTTATTTTATTATTTAAGTCCTTTTAAAAAAATATTGAGATTTAGGTTAAAGATATACACCTGGGGCTAGAGTGGACAATTCCTCCGGGGCAAATGTGGACATTGTCCACACTAACCCCAGGTTATACTTATAAGTATGACTAATGAGAAAAGGTTCACTGCACTGTTTTTTTTTTGTAGATGGTTCGAAGCTATATTTGCAAAACAGATCGAGCTTTGATTGATGAAGGAGAAATTGCATCTGCGGTTAAAGAAGTAATAAAAGGAGGTAGTTTTAGAAAAACTGCAGAAAAATATGGACTTAAAAAGTCAATGCTGCATAAAAGAGTTAAAATGGCTAAGAAGAACATGGCACCACTTCCCCAAATATCCGGCTCAGAAAATTCTGGCCTGTCCGGAGATGATGAAACTTTTGTGACTGTTGTCAACGCTGGCGTAAACAAATACCAAAACAGATTAGTGTTCAATGATGAAGAAGAAAAACTGTTAGTTAACTATTTTATAAAATCATTTAATTTGCATTACGGATTGACATACAAGCAAAGTCGTGAGCTGGCTTTCCAATATGCCAAGGCTCTAAAAAAATCAAACTATCCTCCGGTTTGGAACACTAATGGATGGCAGGTGAAGACTGGATACTTGGCTTTATGAAGTGATTTTCAGAATTATCTTATCGAAGGCCAGAGAATACAAGCTTGGCGCGAGATGCTCCATTTAATGCTGTAAATGTGTCTCACTTTTTCGATAATTACATTCAAATTCTTAACAAGTATAATTTTACTCCAGACAGAATTATTAATATTGATGGAAACAGGGATTCCGACAGTCATGCAGCATCCTAGAGTCATTGCCCCTAAGAGTAAAAAGCAAATTGGTGCTGTTGCGTCCCAAGAAAGAGGAGAAAATGTAACCATGTGTGGTATTATATCTGCCTCTGGAGTGGCGATCCCACCTGTCTTTATTTTCCCCCGAGTTAATATAAAAGAGAGATTTTTAGATGGGTCACCCCTTGCAGTCTTGGATTAGCTCATAAATCGGGTTATATGACCAGTGAGTTATTTTTAAACGTATTGGAACATATAAAAAAACACACCACTTGCTCGATTAATCGTCGATTATTAATATTGATGGACAACCATTCCAGCCATGTGAGTCTTGAGGCCATCAATTTTGCAAGGGATGCTGGTATTAGCGTGTTGTCATTCCCTCCCCACTGTTCACATCGTCTGCAACCACTTGATGTGGCAGTATTTGGTCCATTCAAGGGCTGTATGAAAGTGGCTATGAGTGATTGGATGCAATCACGCCCTGGGAGAGCAATCACTATTGCGGATATATTGCGGAAAAAAATCTACCATTTACACCAGCACCCCTTTCAAGAATGAGCTTGAAGCTCAAAATAGCCAGAAAAACGTGAAAACCACAAAAAGAACATTGTTTTCTAAAAAATCTAAGAGGGCGACGCGTGAAGAATCAGACGATAGTAATTTAGACACAAGCATGCATTTGGAATCAGAAGATGAGGGCTGCTGTGAAGATGATGATGATGAAGATAACTTTACCACCATTAAACAAATAACTGATAATGAGGAAGTTGCTATTGGTTCATTCGTACTAGTTCAGTTTGCCACCAAAAAACATTTAAATACTAGGTAGGCCAGGTGGAAGAACCGAGTTTAACATTCATTTTCTACGAAGAAATGGAAGGTTTCAATTTCCCAATGTCCCAGATATTTCTGCAATAGATCGCAATGATATTATATCCATATTACCAACTCCAGTGTCTTCTGGCACTCAAAGACAGGGTAGACTTTACCAGTTTAATGTTACCTTTCAGGATTACAATGTATATTAGTCAATAAAATTTCAAATAATTTAAATATCTTCATGTCCACTTTAACCCCGACCTCTGTCCACTCTTGCCCAAGTTAGGGTTAGTGTGGACAAAAAACCGAATCTGGCAAATTGCCCATAAACTTAAAGCATATCGTTTCTAAGTAAGCTAGCTCTTACAAATAAGTTGCTTAATAGTACTATTATCGCTACATCTAACATTTGTTCAGTTTAAATAAAAATTTTGGATACTACTACATTTTGAAATACAAGTGTCCACACTAACCCCGGTCTCCCCTATGGAGGTTTTAGTCCTGATTAACGGTATGGATTAATGGTTAAAAATAAATCGTAGCAGGCCATGGGGTTCAATCTTATAAGTGAAACCCTTTAAAACAAAGCAACGTTTAATCGATTATCTTGACTAATGAGGATTTATGGATTTGTACATAAATAAAACACCCTGTATGTAGCTACATATGTCTTGTTTGATCGATCAGCTTGAGTACTCTCTGTCTATAGATTTCTTTTAAGGCTCGATGTCTCTAATCTACATTATATTCATGTCAATTCGCTTGCAGCAGTTAATGAACCTTTTTCAAGATTTCCTCTACACTAATCCTGACAAAAACCTACAGTAGTAATCTCACGAACTTACAACGGGACGAGCAAAATGCAACGCTAAAGCGGGGCCCGTCGTCGTCGGCGAGACGTCGCATCGGCCCATTATATTCTCAAATCTAATTTCAATGCCAGACCCGGATAAGTCCCTGCAACTGCGTATACCCGGGCATTGTCGCGCTGAATAGACGACGAATAAATGCAAACGTCTCGTAATCTCCGCGCCAGCGTCACGCAAGGAACCGATCTTTGTGTCGCGCAAGTAGTTAACAAAGGCGGTAAACATGTCGCTTTCGGTTTGCGGAGAAAAAGTAGCGGCCAGCGAGAGGCTGATGTCGCTAAATTAAACAATCATAAACGGCGACCCGTCGAGCAGTCACGTGGAAGTGATATGGGACGGGACCGGGATCCTCGTCCTCAACAACCGATGCGATGGGAGACATTGGTACGGCTTTTAACCTTTTGTTAAAATACAGAGCCGTACCTATACCATGTGTGACATGAATTTTACACCCTAGATGTGTAGAGATGTTCACTTTGGAGGGTCTTATATAAGACGCTCTCCATAGGCTATACAATCATTCTTAAATTGTAACGAAACTTACTAGTCTTTGCTTTTTGGAGGTCGCTGATCGCGAAAAAAAAGGCTTTGGGGTTGACACCCCCTAAAAAAAGTACCCCCGATTCTGATATCAATGTAAGATTGAGTTTTGAGTAAAAATATAATAATAATTTCATTTTATATTTCATGTGTCTTTGCACTATGAACGGTGGCAGATACCCCTGACGGAATATCTCGTGGACGTTTCTGATAGTAAACGAATAAAAACCAATTCTTGTTGCTATTTCCAGGGGTGTTTCTGAGTTAGACGATATTTGAAAATATTTTTACAATGCGTAATAAATTACTCGTTTAGAACCAACTTGAGATACTAAAAACTAAAAAAAAAAACAAAAATACTAAAAACTAAATAAATAGTAAAAAACGAAAAAAAAAAAATGAAGCCAAAAAGTTTCTCTACGTCTTCGTCGTTGGCTTCGGGTAATACTGAAGGAGAGAAAATCAATCAGTCACACACTGAACCGCAAAATGATTCCAAAATCACCATAAAAACCAATCCGATTTTGAATCGACGGAGGGAAAATGTGTTTACGCTTCGGATTGGCTAGGACAGCCCTATGTTTTTTCCAACCTATTCTTGTAAATTATTTATTTCAGGAATATTTTTTTTTTAGTTCAATTGAATTATTGGCTGACCCTTGAATGGCCAATAAATATTTTATAGTGAACGTCGATTAAAATTTGATAAAACAATTTTGTTACCCAGTGAGAGAAAGAAGGAGCAATATGTACTCTCCCCTGAAAAGGGTAGAGTATTATATACTTTATTGTTGTAAACAAAATTCATCTTTCCTGATTTTGGAGAATTTTCTACTCTCAAAAACTTATTACAAAGTAATATTGTAGATATTTACGGCAGAGTTCGAAAAAAATGATAACAGGGGTAGTTTCTAATCAGAAAGGGGTGGTTTTTGAAGGGTAACGCAATATGGTCAACGCAAAAATTACTATCGTATACATTGAAGTTTGTACTGCATGGGGGTTGAATGTACAAAGTATGACTAAATCACTAGGATTTTTAAGGCAAAAAAAGTGCCAAAAACCTCGGCGCTCCAAAGGTTAAGCGACTATTCTAATATGTCGGGTCGGAAAAATCGATTTTTATTTGCATTTTTCGATAGTTTTTGGTCATATAATTAATATCTCACAGTATAATAAAATAATGCTTCACCTCTTGCGTTAGGCGTTTGGCATCTAAACACATATTTTGCGGCAAGAAAACTGCGTCTGTATTCAACAAAAGCTACAAACCAATTTTGAAGATTTTCGAGACAATGGGATGATTACTTGGATCAGCACAGAGAAGGAAGTATGTATTGAATTATGTATGGTCCTGACATTGCTTATTAGCCGGAAGAGTATTTTTGTTTTATGAGTTTCCATTTGATAAATCTTTGAACGCATTTATTTTACCTGTCGCAGGTGATTACTCAAAAACGACTGAACATATCGACTTCAAAATTTAACACTATATTCAGCACACTCATGGCTCTGTCCTGTACCTCAATCATGTTAAAATTTTGATTCTAACACATAATTTTACCTCATTTATAGCGCAAATAACGTGTCTCTTTTTTCACTTTTACAAGAAACACCGCCATATTATCAATTTACAATGAAATATAAAAATTGAGGTACGGGCGATAACGACGACGACACGTGTTAAGGATTTCTTTTTATTTTCTGTTTCAGATATTCCAGGAAGGCCGAAATCACCTGCGTCAGCAGATAAAATATTTTTTTCATTGATGTCACGCTACTTTTACGAACAAATAAATAAGTATTTCTCAATAATACTCTCCTGAATCATACCTTTCGAGAAAAAAAGTTTGCCCAATTATAAAATATAATATGCAATGATTAAAAAAAAATGAATGAAGAAAAATGTGCTAATGTGTCTCTTTTTTAGGCGTTCATATTGGAATACTCCCGTTACACAAATCGAAGCGAACTGTCCCCAATCCTTCTCATTGAAATAATGAGGGTACGCAATTGCCAACAAATGCGAATCGCCCCACCACATAATCACTTATCTATCCGCTGAGTGAGACGTGCCTAATGGTCTAGCAATTACATTTGTCTTACTCTATCCTTCAGTTAGGTCTTACTTTCTTCCCGTTTTGTTGCCTAGCTACTAATTATATAACCCACACTGTATACAATGTGCAAGTAAAATTTGAGTAATGACACACCCATGAACGCCGACAGATGTATTTCTTGAGGGCTGAACTCAATGCTCAAGACGGGACAATCTACCCTAAGACATATATCTAAATAAAATCGGTACTTACTCATATTTACTCAATGAATTAAGTCTCAGGTGTATGCATCTGATCAAATGCGCACCTGCGTTTTTGTTTTTTTGTAGCCATGACGCGATGTCGACATCCTACTGCTTTTTATTCTTTAGTTTAGTCGTGACCTTTAGCAAGGGTTGTTACTGATGTGCGTTGAATTGTTTTGTGTGCGGTAAAATAACACTGACCAAAATCGGATAATTTGCATTTATTCTTGAATCAAGTTTACAAGTTTAAAGGGCAAAGGGCCATAAGTAAGGGAAACTTTTTAACATTGTGACACCGATTTTCAAAATGGTATTTTTCTTCGATTCGACATTTAAATTTTTTATAAAAAATTGTACGCGTCGATTTCCATAATATTCTAGGGCTAGTGGCAGGTCATCATGGGTCATCGAAGAAAAATACCATTTTGAAAATCGAAGTCACAATGTTCAAAATTTTCCCTTATGGCCCTTTGCTCACATTTTCATGCTGCCACTGACAAGGCCTTAGTGTTGGATAGCGTTGTACTTTATGAATGGTGAAAAGTAACTTAAAAAGACAGACGGATATACGTTCAAGAATTAAAGAAAGCAGATCACTTTTTATATGTATACGTGTATTATATTTATGTGATTTACATAAATGGTTATCATCCAATTGACCACAACTTACTGATAAATTCCATAGTAGTGTACTTCTAGTCGCAATCTACAATAGTAATAACAACCGAATTTCTGCCACAGCGGGTACAATGCTACCCCCTGTATATCTGGAATCCCACAGGTTGTCAAGGTCTTATCTTACCGCCCACGTAAACTCAACCCCCATATTTTCGGCTATGCAAAGGATATTTAGATTTTGCAAAGAAACAAACGTGTGAGAAAAAAAACGTAACCGAGCCTAGGTACGGCCCTGTCACACAACAAATAGTGCCCTAGTAGGTTGAGAACTTCCTTGTATAATACTTTTTAAATTCGATTGCCAATAAGCATTGAGGCGTTCATCTTAAGCTGCGGTCGTATGGGATTACAGGTATAAAAAATATTCATATGTTTAACCACCAAAACACCTGGATATTTTTTTGTTGGGGGGCTTGAAGAAAACACTGGCACATAATACGAAAATAGTTCAGTTAATCTAAGATTATTAATTGTTTTACTAACTACGAAGATCAGGGCTAATAGACCAGTTTTTCAATATTTGAGTTTTGAGTAAATAGCTGCGAGAAGCAAATGCAAAAATTATATTTTTTCGATGAGGCGTATAAAATTATGAAGATTGATTTATTAAAAAATGCTTTTGAAATGTAGAAGTTATATACAAGATGGAAAATATCATGTACATAAACAAGTAGCCATTTTAGTGAAAAAAAAAAAAGAAACATATATATACTATCCAGCTACATTATAAACTGGCTTAGCAACTACTTTAACAGTTTTAACATAAATGTTTTATAAGTGTTGAAAATCTGTTCAAAACCGGACGGTTCCAATTTTAAATTTATTTCATACATAGAGTTGCCACCTCAGTGAGACCGCTAACCCGGAGATTCGTGAAAACAATCTGTAAAAAAAATTCGTGATTTATATTAAAATTATTCGAAACATAACAATTGCTTTTGTGGTAAAAATAAACAATACGAATTACCTAGGTCTTTCAATAAATCTTTCCTAATTGCAAAGGCAGGAGCTTAAAATTATATGACAATCATAGTCACTATATTTCATTCGAAAAGTCTGTTTCAAAGCGTTGTGAATATCCCGATATACATATATCTTGTTCACTAGCTCCTCAATCAGATATTTTCTGTTCATCTTCAATATAAACACGCCAAAATTCCCAGCGTATAGAAAGGTTAGGCAAATTAAAAATCTCTAGATTGCACTATGTACCGATACTGCCCTCTAGAGACAGAAACGCGCCAGAATTCAAACAATCTATATTTTAAACGACATACACATGGAACTATTATATATGATACACAATTATATAAATTTATAAATACAAATTGCAATTTAAAAGCGGACGCGGAGAATAACGTAAGAAACCCGGAGCCCGAAGATATTTCGTGGACACCTGGAGTCTCCGGGTCGTTTTCATGGAGGTGGCAATTCTATTCATACAATATTTTGGAACAGAATAGCGTACAAAATGTTAATACAATTGGGTTTTTTTACAACACCTTTACTTTTGGAATACTGACTGCTATTTATTATTAAGGTTGTAACAAATACACTTTGTTGAATTTCAGTCAAAACTGGTTTTAATGAGCGCATCTGGTTTTAAATAGACACTCCTCATGCGTGTTACATGAAACTAATTTTTTTTTTGGACATACAAAAAACATTTTTGAGATTATAGAGTGTCATTTTACAGATTTATTTATCTTCATTATCATAAAATGCATTAAACCACATTTACAACACAGTACTACATAGGACCCTATAGGTATGTTCTCGTGGAAGGTTATCTTATGTAAGTACCTACATGTTTTTTTTTATAACGGTCTGCGTCATTCGAAAGTTTGATCTTTTTCTCTACGTGCAGGTACATGTGTTTTAATATATTAATAATGTGATATTTATTTCTTTTGTTTGTAAAACCACAATAAACGAATAATTGCCTAGGCTCGATTCACTTTAAATGAAGTTTTTATTATTAAAAAAAATTACATTACCTCAGTGTAATTGCATAATACGTGATTGAGTGGCTAGTATGTGTGGAAATTTCATTAGAAAATCCTGAAAGGCGTCCCATGTTGAATAAACCCACTGGCTTCTACCGTTTCTAAAGTAACTTTCAATCATAAATGCTTTTCTTCTGCTGTGATTACCACATTTACTTTTCTTAATAATAAAAACATCAGAACTTGGTAGTTCTAATAGTATGTAACAATTCAAGACATGCGCTATCATGCATCGCTATTAAATCTCACTTGCAAGTCAAAAATTCATGTCAATAGCATTAAATGTTCTCAAAGAAAGCAAAGCAAAGTTCAAGCCAGCAAAATTTGCCATCAACATGCCAAATATACTCACAGGACACTACAACGTACGTAGGTTGAGATGTACGGGAAGTCAGATTCTCATTCAACTAAAAAGATCTCCATGCTAGCAAAAAGCGAAGCAGACATTCTAATGATTTAGTAGCACACGTTCCATCCATTATTTATGTTGAATTTCATGAAAAAGAAAAGAAATAAACCAAAGTTGAAAACCTAAAACTGAAACATATGTAATCAACAAATTGTATTGAGGTAAAACTTTTATAAACCATATATAGTTGTAAAGTATTCAAAGACACTCAGTGTGCAAGTGAACTGTAATTAATGCAAGCTCAAGAAAAATGCATAAAAAAAGGGTTTCGTTATGCTATGAAAATCAAGCTCTTTAAAAAAAAATAGTGATTCAATTTTTACATGCTGCACTTAAGCTTTTAGGAAATGCAACAATTAATCTGCTGAAAAAATGTGCTGCATCAGAAATACTGCAATGAATATCCAAAAAGTCTTGCTTGTCTTGTTTCGATCCTATTTTGGGGTACATTTATTGTTTAAAATCTAGATCTCTAGTAATTAATTTAATTCACCACTCTACAATATAAGTTTTGGAGATTATATAAATAGCAAAAAGTTTTAAAAAGGCCATAATATGCATATTTTTTTTGAAAAAGAGGCCGAATTTCATAGCCTATCGATACCTTTACTTTAGGTTAAGAAAATCATTAAAACAAATCAATTTAAATTTGTCATCAAAATGTGCGGTAGAAGGCAAATTTTGCCACAGACAAATGCCAATAAAGTCAGAAAGATTTAATAATGAAAATGAAAATTAAAAGCTCAATTGAGCGGTTGTCATAGTAACAGTCCATTGTTGAAACAAATCCTATAAATACGTCTCCCAAAACAAAAACATTTCAGTAGCCTGTTTTCTGTCGTCTGAGGTACATTTTTGCTCAAGAGAAAATGTAAAAAGCAATGTAGTCTGTAAAAACAAAAGAATAACTTTAAACGTCAAGTGTAGAGGTTATGTAAGGTCATGGCAACGGCAACCTAAAACAAAATAATAGTTTAACAAAGATGAGGTTTGAAAACTATAATAAATAAAAAGTAAAGTGAATAAGACAATTAAATTTAAATGACACAAACATGGAAAAGTTTTAAAACTGAGTGAAAGTGAAGAATACACTTACATGTTATACCTGTTGACAGCATTCGAATTTTGTGTGACCGTGTATGTGTAGCAATCGAAACATCCAGTTTTCATCGCGACGAAGCTTGAAAATGCCCGAGTTCCTGTACCAGCAAACCAGAGGGAACGATCCACGATTAAAAGGTCAGAAACAAATTTTATTTAAAGAGAAATTCACTGGCAAATCACCGAGGCACATCAGGGACGGGGTGACAGCAGGACGTAGTACCAATCCAACGCCGTGAAATTCACCAGATTTTAGATTAAGGTCCATGTTCATATTATACCTTTAAGTGGTCTCTACAGCTTCCCAATTTTTCTTCCTGCAATTTTTATTGGGCAAGAGATTTCGGTGTTGTTTTACAGTTTGCAATTTTAATTGCTAATTTGAATTGCCATTCACTGTTACCAAAATATAACTGATAAACTCAATTGCTACAAAAAGATTCAACCATTTTAAACACAAAAAAAAATTGCTGCAATTTTTGTTGCTGGCAAAAAAATTGCGAACTGTAAAGCGGCCTTTAAGATCATTTCTACGTGTTCCAATTACCAACGTTGTAGAAAGAATATTAGAATGAGTTAGCGGAAATAAGTACGGTAAGATCAGATCAGTTATCATTACATACAGGGTGTATGTAATAATACATTCGGCTATCAATTTTGACCATTTTTGGGTTACGGCTTTAGGTATACAATTAACGTTTTTTTAGTGCTATAGAGATAGAGGGCCTTTTCGAACTTATTTAAACACCTGATAAGTGAATATCGAGCGTAGTTTTCTACTCATATTTTATTATTGCATGAATAATGTCCATCGATTTGTTTTTTATTGAATAGCCTACTTTGTTTCAAAGTTTTTTTACCTCTTTCAAAATGTTGATTGGTAAGTAGTTTAGCTATTTTTAGACCATTTTTAGCATTTGTTGCAATTTACAATAAAATTCGAGGAAAGTTCTTTAATTTGAAAATGAACTTGTAACTATAAAACATGTTTTTCCCTATTACCTTTACGTATTCCATTTTGCAATCCTCGTAGTTAACATCACCAAACCTTTGAAAAACATAAAAAAATAATTTTCTTGGTGTTCGAATACCAGTTTGAGAGGTGGTCTAAGCACGTAATCGATTGAAAATTATTTTTCTTAGCTAAACTATTTTCTTTGTTTGTCTTCGATCATATTAAGGTATATTTAGTTTAATCGACTCGTTTTGACTTTTGTACTTAGTGGTATCACGTATGCAACTTTATGAAACACCTTGTATATTAAAGAGATCGGTGAAATTAATGTTCTGCGACGTGAAAAACGACATAAATTTATTGTTCTAATTAAATCCAGGTGTCAGCGCAGTACGGTTGGTCCGTCAAAGCTATCGAGAGCGGCCATCGCATCAAAAATCACTAATCTTTTATCTCATTAGGCATTGTGAAAATCAACCGGTGGCGTCCGGGCCATAAAAAACGGGCCTCCCGTGCTCACATGCGTGTATGTAAAAAAAAACAGCTCCGAACCGCGCATATTTTACGTTTGATATATACGATGATCATCTTGACATCGGTCTCTGGATATCAAAAAGCGTCGTCTCCACAAAGACTTTTTGTAAAAGTTCAGTATATTAAAACGTCGCCGTAAACTCGGTACACAAGATAAAAGGGATTTCTTATTTATCATAGAGACGACGGAAAAATTCATGAAATCTCCCCATATTTCAGATATCCGCGAAATACTCCTCGAGTTCGGAATTTATACGGCTCGGGCTCTTCTGTGTGTCGACGTCGGCGCTCCGATGTTAATCTCCGTAACTGTTTACACTTTTTCCGTCGCCATAATGCCACCTTTCATATCGCTGGAATAGTTTGCTGAGCCGTCTGCGCTTTTTGTGCGACGGCATCGCTGCGATGCCGGAGGTGTGCAATGCACCTCACGGGGTCATTTTTCACGCTGGATGTTTCAGGCATTTCACGTTACGCTCGAAGTAAAAGCGCTACTACTGTACTATACTAGATTTACTCGTATTTCGTTTCTCTGGGATTTTGTAGAAGAAAGGACTTACGTTATCAGTGGCGACTGTAGAATTGTATGTAAAAGTCATCGATCAGATTTGTAACAGTGGCGGCTCGTCAGGGGAGGCAGAGGAGGCAGTGCCTCTCCTGTAAAAATTCTAAATAAGTTTTTTTTTATACATATGGGGCATTTCACGCCAAGTGAGGTCAAAAAAAATTCTGCCTAACTGGCCCAAAACGGTCCAAACGGTGAAAAAACGTGGTTTTAGCGTATTTTCTCATCCTGTGAGATAGTAAATGGCGAGTGAGTAATATATTCCAAGGTTTTTGGGGTCGCTGATTACGAATCTAACGTAGAAAATTTCTCGTAGAATAAGATGGTATTTTTTAAATTTCAGAATTTAGCCATTTTTTAAAAGTTGAGTACCATACTAGATCCGCCATTTTGTTTTTTGAAAATCTGACGTTAGATTCGTAATCAGCGACCCTAAAAACCTTGGAATATATTATTCACTTGCAATTTACAATCTCACAGGATGAGGAAATACGCTAAAACCACGTTTTTTTCACCTTTGGGCCGTTTTGGGACGTTTTTTGGGCCAGTTCCTGGTCGACGCTCATTATGAATTAAAAATTAATCGAAAGTGAAGCATGGGACCCACCTCATATTTTACGAGGTGATTACTTGACCTAAGTAGGAGGTTGTGACAGCAAAAAAAAACTTTTACAAAAAAAAAACGGATAATGTTTTCAAAAAACAATTATCTCACCAGATTATCTTGGATACAGCTCGCAAAATATTTGGCAAATATCATTACGTAAATAAAAATTATTTTTGTAATTCTATTTTTTTTTTAAATTCGAGATCTGTAAATGTTATGGTAATTTGAATTGTCATTGCAATGAATATGTTACAGCATTTCGTTATTGAGATTTTACAATAGTTTTACAGTCTAAGCAAAACGAAAATTATGCAAGAAATTATAAGAGCAACAATTTTTTATATTCAAGTGAGGCAGACGTTTTCTGAATTTTTTAGCAAATTTCATTTGAAATGTTTGTTTCGCTACTATACCGTTCTACTTACGTCTACTTACTCTACTTACGTCTAGTAATCATCACATATATGATGAAGGTTTCATGCATCCTTACAAAAATACGAGAACCTCAAATTCCACCAGTCGTCACTGCCTGTCTCAATTGTTTTTCTGAATCAATTAAATCGTCAAAACTTTTAAAACTGTCAAATCCTAATATTTCGATACGTATTAACTAGAAAATTCCCTCATCCGCAAAGAAACATTATGTACATTTCTAGAGAATAAAAACCGCAAATAATACGAAGTGACAAGACGATTTATACATTTCACATTTCCGCTACATAAAATCTCACGTGTGCTGGAAGGTCTCTCGATCGGCTATTTTTTTACTGAGAGAATCTCGAAGTCACACCGCCGTCTTTGCGGCAGTTTTAGACGACCGACTTCTTTTGTCGTCCCAACAAAAGTCCAAACCGAAAGAATACCTTCAACGAGCGGCCGACGCCTTTGATTTCCGATGCCCTTCGGAATGGAAACGTGGAAGTTGTTTTGTAGTATTTGTCAGTTTTGTAAATGATGTTTCTTTATACGGCGTTTCATTTACCGTGGACGCGTCAAATATTTGTGCTAGAGAGGGAACCGTATAGCAAAATATGCTATACCTATTTGGAAAAGAGGAAAGTTTCTTGTAGAAGCAAGTGTTCTAGAAATACTATGGTATTCGGAAATTTTAGTTACACCACATACTAGTTTCCAAATTTTAACCCTTTTCTTCCCCCAGATTATTCTTTTGAAATTTTTGACAATCTTGTTACTTATAAAAAAAGTTATCCATTACTGATGTAGAAGTAAGCCTCTAGCTTCACTTAATTTCACAAAACAAGGTGAATTCTGTCACGAATGATAGTTGTTTATTGATTTTTCGAAAATATATTTGAACATAGGCCATTCTGGAACTTTGCTGTTGTCTACAAATAAAATTTCTTGTATCTTAATAAAATTTGTAAGTAACTCTACATCCTCCTTTGTTTTATTGATTAGACGTATTGGTATTATTGAATTGAAGTCAGTGGTGGCTTGTGGAATTATCGTATTTTTGTAAGGAAGCAGGGGGCCCACACTAGATTTTAGGGGTTATGGCTGGAACCAAATGGAAGGCAAAAAAATGTTTTTCTAAAATCAGTCTCACCCCTAGAAAATCTTGGGTAGGAGCCGCAAAACGTTTGCGAGTTTTTTGCATACTTTCCATGTGGTAGATATAAAAACTTTTTACACTTAGTTTTTGCAACATTTTTACGGCCACTACAAAATCTGAGAAATGAAATTCTGATATACAAATTCAAATTTCCATAACTTTAGCAGATCTCGAAATTTCGAAAAAGACGCAAGAATAAAAAAAAGAATGCTTAAGAAAAATTTTGTATAGGGTATGCCAGATTCTTGAATTTGTTTTGCTTATCGTATATTTCTTTATCAACACTGTATGATCACTTCTATATAGACGGCTATGTAGTAATATACTTAACTTAAATAACAAAATTAGTTGAAACTTGACAAACTTGCCTCTTTGCTCAAGATATAAGGGTTTATTAGCGTTAACGAGAAAATGCATAAAGTCATAAAACTTTGTTAGGAAAATATTTTCGCTGCCGGCGACGGTAATTCGTTACAAGAATGAGAAATGCTGAAAAATGAGAAATACTGAAAGAAATATAAATCCATAATACGAGACAGAGGGTACGTTGGCAACGGTACATAAAATGGATGTTAAGGTGAAACATTTGTGGGAAACTAGAAGCATAAATAAATTTAAAAGTACTTTAATCAGTTTTTTTATAAAAAAAATGGTTACATTCTTGATACCGAAAGTGTATTTTTTTATTAAATATAAGTCCGTTTATGTAAAAAAAATGTAAAAGTAAATATTCGTATGTTGTATAGATTTTGTTGCGTATGTTAATTGTCATTAAAGTAAAAATGCACTTAATTTTGTTAAATCATAATGTATTTTAATAAAATTTAATTTCATTCTTTGATTTTTCACAAAAAAAAATGTAGATAAATCAATTGAAGGTAAATGATTTCCATTTCTGATTTATATGCATATAACGGTTATCCTCAGAAAAAAAATATATACTGTGAATTTTGCTCAAAAGGTAGTAGATACAATTTAAAATGCATTCAGAACAAATGTAGAAACAAAAAATAAAAGACCTGTTTCGACGTTTTTTTTTTCAACAATTAAATCAAAATGAAATTTTATTCGTCTTTTATCTCTCACTGAATTAAAATATGTATACGAGGTGTGGCTATTAAATAACCGAACTGCTGTCATAACATGTTTTATTCGTTACCAATTACAGTAGCAAATTATTCGTTTTCAATGTACTTTTGGCGATCCCTACACCGCTCCATACAACTTTTCCGTTGTTGAAAGCAGTGCTGGAAGTCTGCTTCTGTCAGCTGGTCCAGAACCTCCGTCGCTTTTGCTTTAACCGCTTCCACACTTTCGAATCTTGTCCCCTTCAGTGTCACTGTGTCTAACACATCTGGATCAGTGTCAATGTTTAGAATGTGAGCAAATGTTCATTCTTGATTCCTTTTGCTCGAGCGTAATGAGTTTTTGCACCATTTTAAAGCAAACCTTGCGCGTGTTGAACGATTCATGCAAAATCTGGCGAACACATTTTTTGTCGATTTCTGTTATTTCAGCAAACTCTCGGATGCTTAGATGACGATCCTCGCGGATTAATTTACCAGTTTATTCAATATTTTCGTCCGTTTTTGACGTTGTAGGCCGTAAAAATTCATTTCCGTACACTTCTTTTAACATTGCATAAACTTATGTAAAAGTTTTCCCCAGTTTAACAAGAATCTTGAGATTAACCCGTGCTCCATCTGAACACTTAACATTTTTTTCGACGCGTCACTGGTGCGTAGACTAATTCAAACGACTGATAGTCAAACTGAGCGACCCACTGGCTTTTCCAGCGAGCTCAGGGTGGGGAAAGTATCACCAGACACAGTTCTATTCAAACTTGTCGCGACACGCTCGCAGCGCGCTGGTATCAGCATCAGTTCGGTTATTTAATAGCCACACCTAGTAGAAGACAATATGCACATACTTTTTTAATAAGCGACTTAATACTACGTGTTCTTTGACTCTCAGTTGGTCTAGCTTGGCCAAACAAACTTAAAATATTTTAGAAAACGGTTATTCTCTTAAAATGACGATCACAAACCGAAACACACTGTATTCTGCATACACACATGTACCTATGTATATTTCCATCGCGCCGACAAAGTTGTTTCAGCTTATCTCCTTATCGAAATTTATTTGGTTTTATATTTATTTATCCCATTCTGGGGCTCTTGAAAACGTGACTTCTATAATGATATCTATACCTCCAGGAAACCGAAGGTACACATGGTGGTTGCACCGGAAATGCAGCCACTTGTCAGATATTTGTCACAATGATTGTCGGTCTCCGACTACCTGCCCACCGACCGACCGGTCAGAATAAGACAAACATTGCGGAAACAGACTCGTCGAGATTAATTTAAAATGGCAAACAGTTTCTGGTCCGAGTAAACAAAGTCTTCATCAATCTACTGGGCGGACGGAAAACCACTTCAATTCGATATAACGTAGGATATAAAATATATAACACTCTAAAGTGATCCGTTTGTAGATTAGAGACAATTGAAAATAAAAATAAAAAAAACAACTTTATAATACAAGTGCTATAATTTTTGGAAATGGTTACTGAAAAATCTAAAAGTGGAAAAAATGAAATATAAAAAGTTCTATTAAAAAAAGGTGGCCACCTCATATGTGGCCACCAGGTGGTCATCTAGAAAAAGGTGGTGACCTCAAATAAACAAATTGTAAGGGAGACCTAGTAAGGAAACATTCTTTTGTTCTTATACTTTTCATTCCACATTTTTTTTTAATAGAACACCCTATAGTGTTTTTGCCGCTTTTTCTCCAGTAACAGACAATTCCATAAATGTATGGGCCCAAAGTTTGTTTTTTTGTGAGTTGATCTTCAATTGTCTCCAACTCACAAACGAATCACTGTGGACTATAAGTATTATTAACGTTTGAAATTGGCTGTTACTGGAGAATGCAAAACTAAAAAGAGACTATAAAACTATATAGGATATTCTATTTAAAAAAATGTCATGATGTCACGTCCAAAAAAATGGTGACGTCAATCTTACTTAAAAATTGACGCGTCTAAAGAATTTTCTAAAATATTTTTAGTTTGGAAAATGTAGAATTATCCTCCATCCATTATCTTCTAATTAAATCCATTCTTAAGCCAGTTTTTTTACAATATTCTGTCGAAATAAGCAATTCACTTCGATGTAATTTTATTAATACAAACTAATAAAACTTTCATTATTAAAATATTTTTTATTAATTACGAGTATTCTATATAACATACATAAGTATCACTGTGTGTTTTTCAACCCACGTCTGTACTGTATTAACATTTACATAAATCACTCCTTTGTGTCAGATCGTCTCGATGTTAAATGTACTTAGATTTTGTGACAACAGTATTAATTTTCAATTCAAATCGAAGGTGTTGTAGAATTTATTCTCTACGTATCGTTAACGACTTATAATTAGCTATAATGGGCGTATATGGTGGACTTATCTGCATTTTCAAAGATAAGCCGCTTTAAATGAATGAACGTTCTGCGATTTACATGTAAGGTACACATCACAAGACGTTATATTCCTTTTTCTCAGCCTTATCCTCTGCGTCAAATACCTTCCTAATTCGGTTTAGTAATACGAGAATAAACCGATCATTTTATTATGTGGATCATCCCATATATGGAAAGCTGTCAAAATAATAGGTATACATAGGTACCACCTGTTAAATTGACTACAGGAAAAAAGTTAATCTCTTCGCCATTTCGGTTATTGTAAAAATTCGTATTTCGTTTAAAACGAGAAACATCAATGCAAATGGTAATTATTATTATAACTAGGGCCCGGAAAGTGTGCTACAACGCAGGGTCGGACTCATAATCCGTCCTATCGTTTGTGTCATTCAGAAACTTCGATTGTCTTCACTGCTTGAGCGTTCGTTGCCACAACCAGTAGTCTTTCTGCATTTATTCTCATTAAACGTGAGCGATTTGGCCTGTACATATGGTTGTAGAAGGAAAATGATCGTCCCACATCTACTGAAGTTAAAGTTGCAAATTCAAAATAGTTCACATTGACAGAGGACGACGCACCACGCACATTATTTTCACGAATTTCGCACGGTTGTTTATATCACTATCAGTTGTTTATTTCGCTAACGTCAGTGCATTACTACTATTTCTATACTTTTAGCCGTTGTTTGCAAAACCCGTTTACTAGCTATCAATATCGGGGGCGAAATATCAGAAACACCTAAAATTAGTATGAGAACATTAACGACCTTATTACTGCAAAATTCTGTTGTTTCCTCTTTGATATTTCCCATGACACGTTGATATGTCTTCTGTAAATATGTTTTACACAATGTATGGCTACTAGGCAATAGAAAATCGGATACATATTGTATACAAGTTTTTGGCAAATTCTAAAAATATTTCTTCTTCTTCAACAAATTAAAAACAAAAATAAAATTAACAAAATGGCGTCCAGAAAACAAAAAAATTGGAAAAATTCGAGTTATTTGTTATTATAAAATTGTAGCAATATTTTTTTAAATCTGATTTTAGGTATAATTCATGCGTCATAGTGTTTTACAACTCCTGTATAAATTTCAAGTTGATATATGTCGCTGTTCTCGAGATATCGTGGTAAAATCATCAGAAAATGTAGTTTCGAGAAAATCGCATTCAAAGTTTCGGTACAATATTTGTGTTAGAACAGTCGTACGGAAACAGAAACGTTGCGATTTAATTATTAGGTCGTCTTTAGTGTGTCGTTACAAATTAAAACTTAATTCTACTCTCTATATTGCACAGAGAACCCTAGAAATTAGAATAATGCTCAGACCGTTCGGTCGGGACCGACCGCGCGAATATCTGCGTTCGGCCGGCCGCGCGCCGCACTACGTTTTACGCTCTCTTGACCTCAATTTTGGGAATTTTTCAAAAAAACAAACGGGAAGATATCCCTAAAGGATCACACTATCGGAATAAGCAAAAAACCGAAAATCGATTTTTTCGAAATTTCAACCCTCCTTAGTCCCCTCAAATTTCTATCTTTGATATGAATGAATATATAAACTGGAATGTACATCCCACAAGCAAGAGCATTGTTCGTAATATTCTAAGAACTGAATAATATTTTCAGAACCCCACTTTTTTGCTCATTGTAAAGAAATCTAATTACTAAAATAAACACAAATGTGGTCTACTAAACTGATACCACACAGTACACATTCCAAGTACGTAATATTTACTGGCGTGCGTGAGCTGGTTTACATTTGCAAATGTTATTTGCAGTGGTGCATGAATCACTACTGGCGCATGAAAAGTTAGAACGTTCTAACTTTTTTCGTCCAGGCGTGCACTGACAAAATATGCACGACAGTAAAGGCTTACACTTGGAATTGTATTTTACTGGCACGCCAGCGGCCACTGGCGCCACTAAATCCATGCATGTGTAAACCCTTTATAACTACATATACACAAGTACAGCATACGACATTCACGCCAGTACAATATCTTTTCGCTGGGGTTTGTTTTTTTCGTTTCCAAAGGTTTTATTGTTGTTTTCATACAGGTATAAAGAATTTTTCGCCAAATAGCGCCGTTAAATCGTGGCCGTCTCTTCGCCACGTGATCGCGCATTTGTCAGACACGAGACACATGTGTTTACGGCAAACGGCCATGTCCGCCCCGTTTAATGTTATTAACGACATCTAGTGCCGCGTCTCGATAATTGCTTAATTTATGTGGGTCGCAGATGACTCGGAACGATGCCGTTGAAACAGATACGTCGGTCCGAGAGGAAACGGATTGGAAAATCGTAAATTGCATTCGAATGTCGCGTCTCATCGGTCCGCAAAGGAGCAGGGAAGTAAAAGCGAGGAAGCGAAATCGACGCGATAATTATCGAATTTGCATCTTTCAACGGAGACATCCTGAAGGTGACGTGATGTAAATTAATTACTACAATCAAACAATTATTGAAATGAGTCATCTCCTGATCGGAGATAAAAATGGACGGAGTTCAGGGTAATTTGGCAACTCGCCAGTCAAAAGTATTAAAATTGACACTTTCAGTTTTGTTTATGTATGTAGATTCTTTTTCTGGAGTGGGTACTGGAACCTTCGGCGTAGAAACAAAAAATTGGAGCTTTTCCTCGAAACACCGAACTACTATACTTTTCTCGACGCGCGTTACGCCAACCAAGTTGGCATCTTCAGGAGAAGATTAAAACAAAATTTTAACTTACACCCTTGCACTATATATACTTAATTTGTTGCCACGGTTCACTGAACCGCAACATCTGTCTTTGTTTATCAGAGCAAACTGTGGACTGGTGGGTATCGGACCATTGTCCTTATTCATACTACTATTACACTTAATGATTTCTAAACTTTCAAAAGCATCCAACCGTCTACTGTTTGTTATATTTTTAATTAATTTTAAATAATTTATGTATAAAGCATGTTGGGCAACACAAGATTTTTCCGTTCTGCCATATTTCAATCTAGTCAAAATAGATATTTTTGTTTGCCCAATATACTTTCGATCACAGTTTTTACAACTTATTTCGTATATTCCTGACTTTTCGTTATTGTCGATTTTGTCTTTGGGGTTGCCCAAAAGCGTTTGTAGTTTATTTTTAGAATTGATATTAATATTTTTAAAAACTTTATCTAGTCCGCGGGTGAATTTAGGTTCATGTGGTAACGAAACAAATTTCGAATTGTCAGTATTTCTACGAAAAGTCGTGGAATTGTACAGGGTTCTCTTAAATTTATGCGTCCTTATTAACATATCTACTAAATGGAGAGTAACCGTTATTCTTAGCTATATTCTTATTTATTTTTTCCTCATATTCAAACCTCTCTTTACTGAGGAGGGCACTTAACAAACGGTGAATTAGAAAATTAAAACTTGCCATTTTATATTGAAAAGGGTGGTGTGAATTGTTGGGAATATATCTAAGAGTCGCAGTTTCTTTCCTATATATATCAAATTCTAACTTATTTTCATTATTTCTAACAACTAATACATCTAAAAATGATAGCTGTTCATTGTGTTCCATTTTATATGTAAATTTTATAGTAGGGAAATTGTTATTTAATTTAGCCACAAAATTGTCTAAACTAATTGCTTTTGTATCAAATACCGCGAAGATATTGTCCACGTACCTGAACCAGACTCTAGGGAAATACTCGAATTTATCTTTTGCTTCTGTCTCGAATTTATTCATAAAAATATTTGCAATGAAAGGTGACAAGATTTGACCATTATTTCTGAAAACAATTTAGATTCATAAAAATACTAGTAAGCCGAATGTATTCCTTAACAATTTTATCGTCTAAATCTTTTAATTCGAGTAATTCCTTGAGAGCAAAAACAAAAGCAATAAATTCACTGTTCTTCAACGAGTAAGAATCGGCTGTGGTGGTTCGGGAATACCAGGATATTTACTGTGAAACTCGCGAAGACGTTTAGGGAATTTTAGGATCTTTTTCTGATACAAGATTTAAAGCCTGCAACGTAACCTGCAAAAAACTGCGACCGCGTTCTGAAAGCAAACGGCCTACTAAGAGCATCGTGGAGGCACCATCGGTCATAAACATCACCACCTGACTTTTTTTCACAGTTGACAGTTCGAGTTGTTAGAGGGTCTCCGATACCACCCTCTTAATTGCCATTACACTCTGTTATTCTTTTACTGGCTACCTAGAGTGGACGTGTATATTTTCGAGGATCATGTACACATACCATAAAGTTTAGAATATAATGTTTTTTTTACAGTGTTATCTTCAATACATAACCACAGCCTTGTATTTTTTAATGCACTTTAGTGAGTCACTGCATACAGTTGGTAGACAGTTACCTAACGTTGTCCCACCTAGTAACGCCATCTCAGGAACATATTTGTCCCAGAACCTACGAAATGGTTATTTATCGAGTACATTCAGGGGTACATCACAAGCACAGCATTAAAAGTAAGTCGAACATAAACTGAGTACTCAAGGGCATACCTCATTTTTATTTTTGTTTCACGCTATTTGTGTGACGGCTATATCTAATCGCGTTTGTCCCTACACATTACGGTCGCACCGTCGTAAAATAAATCTTCGAAATCACCGATGAATTTATTCGCTTTGTCAGCAAATTGTAGTTCTTTAGGCGTTTGCACGTGTGACATTTTATTATTAACGTAATTCCGACGCCGATGACATATACGTCTAATGATAATGTTGAAGTGTTTTACACCTTTTTTTGTGTTCGAAACGCTTCATATTTTACTCATTTATTCTGCTCAATAAAAACGGTATTCCTTCATGTACAGAGTGAATTCGTGAGAGTTACCACCCCCTTATTCGTTATATTTAGAGGTAAGAAAAACGTTTTTTTAGAGGAGTAACTTATTTTTTCTAAATATCCTGTCGGAAAATCAATTGACACAAAAATGTAGCAGCTTTTTTATCAATATTATTGTTTTAAAATGGAACCTCTCTCTCGTCTCATTTGGGACGGCCCACTTCCAGCTTAAACAGACCGAAAACCAGAAACGCTCATCAACAAAAGTTGCCCTGGGTTACAACTTAATTACTGCAGGTTATTTGTATATCCGTTTATTAGAGGGCATATTTTGCCAGAGCCGGGACGCAACCGAAACGAAATTGTATCAGGAAGTTTGGCTTCATCATCCGCGCACCGTATTAAAGTGTCTTTCCGGTGTTAAAGGCCCGGATAACAAAGTAAAGCGCTTAAATTAGTGTGATTATAAAGCGGTCTGTTTTGTCAAGTATTAACTTGAAATTTACTGTTCTACGAATCGTATTTATCCGTTAACCCCAATTATAGTGGAGCTGCAGTTTCTCGACTATTCGAATTTATGCGGAGTGTTGTCGAGATCTCAGTTTTCCTATTTTATTATGTAGAGCGTGTAATTCGACGTTCATTGTTAGTCGTTCGGGTTTGCTGAGGCCTCAGCGTTACTCCTACTTTATTCTGGTCTAACAATGGAAATTGTCTTCATAGAGGTCTATTGAGTACGCCATATACAGCGCTTTCTATTTTGAACAGCCCTAGCTTAGTAGGTTTGGAATTCTTTGGTTAATTCTTTAGCTAAGAATAACGACTTTTCGTAGAGATACTGACAACTCGAAATTTGTTTCGTTACCACATGAACCTAAATTCACCCGCGGACTAGATAAAGTTTTTAAAAATATTAATATCAATTCTAAAAATAAACTACAAACGCTTTTGGGCAACCCCAAAGACAAAATCGACAATAACGAAAAGTCAGGAATATACGAAATAGGTTGTAAAGAATGTGATCAAAAGTATATTGGGCAAACAAAAAGGCATATTTTGACTAGATTTAAAGAACACATGGCTCATTTAAAATATGGCAGAACGGAAAAATCTTGTGTTGCCCAACACGCTTTTGACAACAACCATAAGATAGACATAAATAATTTAAAATTAATTAGAAATGTAACAAACAGTGGACAGTTGGATGCTTTTGAAAGTTTAGAAATCATTAAGTGTAATAGCAGTATGAATAAGGACAATGGTCCGATACCCACCAGTCCACAGTTTGCTCTGACAAACAAAGACATATGTTACGGTTCAGTAAACCGCGGCAACAAATTAAGTATAAGTAGTGCAAGTATGTAGGTTAGAATTTAGTTTTAATCGTCTCCTGAAGATGCTAACTCAGTTGACGAAACGCGTGTCGAGAAACGTATAGTAGTTCGGTGTTTCGTGGAAAACGTCCAGTTTTTTGTTTCTACGCCGAAGGTTTCTGTAGCCACTCCAGCACCAACTTGAAAATTAGATATTTAAGTACTAGAACGAGATCTGGAGCTAATTACCTGATGTTAAATATTGTTTGAGAGCTTACGCGGTTGGGGAATATATGAGGGTACACATTGTCTATATGCAACTCGCAAACGATTCAAGACAATGTACTTCATCTTTAATACACATGTCCAACATAATAAAATCTAAATAGATCTAGAGAGCAAATATTCAAACTAGATCAAATAAAATTTTACCTACGCTACTGTGTCGTAGAGAAAATCCCCAAACGTAGACATTAAACATCCAGTGGGAATCGCTTTACCACCAAACAAAAAACATGAATATTTATGGATCAATATAGGCAACTCAAAACTGGAATTAATTATATTTAAAATTAATTACCGTATTTATTATAATAAATACTAACAGCTTAATAAGAGGCTCTCCCAACCCTTTTGATTGTAATGTGTGAATGTCATGTCAAAAAAGAGCTGTGTTACCTTCGTATTGTATTAGTATCACGTTAGAAGAGGGTTTCCTTTTAATAAGCATAAACTCTTGTTATCTTTTATATATCTCAAAAGAAATCATTGTGATGGGAAACCAATTATTTTATTGTAAATCGTGTGGGTCAAAAATACAGAGTGGACGAATCATACTGAAAAGACATAATTTCAGTGAGTGCACGTGAAAAAAAATTAATTTAATACGATTCAAAATAGAATATTCTTTCACATTTGAAGCTATTATAAACTAATCACATTAATAACTACACAATAAAGAACGTTTAGTAAAGGTATAGTTAAATCAAGTGTAACTATCTACTATTATTTACTCGATATTTTTAAACTTTAGCTTCTCGATTAAGGTTGAATTATGTCTACCTTTATTTTTTCCATTATTTTAATGTTAATGTTAGAACACTGCCAAGTACGCCACAAATGTTTTAACTCTGAGATATCGTTTTAGGACACCATATTTAGAATTTGTATGAATGTAGATATGAATTCATTACAGGTTAGAGGTAACAATAAACCTAAGCATTCAGTTCTATACCTATTTCAGAGACATAAGTTATATATCGCTGAATTCAGAAAAATGGGAAGTTCAATTTTCGGAAAAACGTACAGGGTGTCCCATTTAACAAAATCGAGTAAATTGCCATTCGCAGTTGTTTTTTTTTTAATACTCAGTACAAGTAATCCTAAATTTAAAACATACCTATATAAAAATAACTTTATTTTTTTCTGTAAATAATAACATATACAGATAAGTATAGTTCAGTATAATGGTGAATAATTTCAACAATATGAGGGAACGGCAATGGGTAACTCTGTCACCTATCATTGCAAATCTTTTTATGAGTAAATTTGAGACAGAACAAAAGATAAATTCGAGTATTTCCCTAGAGTTTGGTTCAGATATGTGGACGATATCTTCGCGGTATTTGATACAAAAACAATTAGTTTAGATAATTTTGTTGCTAAATTATATAACCGTTTCCTTACCATAAAATTTACATTTGAAACGGAACACAATTAACAGCTACCATTTTTAGATGTATTATTAGTTATTAGAAATAGTAAAAAGTTAGAGTTTGATGTATATAGAAAAGAAACCGCGACTCTTAGATATATTCCCAACGATTCACGCCACCCCTTTCAATATAAAATGGCAAGTTTTAATTTTCTAATTCACCGTTTGGGGGCGTTCAAGTATTACGTAAAGCAATTTTTGAAGATGTTTGACCCTCCCTCCCCCCATGTAACGCGCCGTAACGTTTTTCTGTACCCCCCCCCCTCCCCCTTCCTAAACGTTACGTAACAACCAAGTGACCATTTTTACCTAAAAGTCACAATTATGTTGCGCAAAGTACAGGAAAGTCGCTAAAATACCTTTGTTATTGTTTTAATTACGTTTGCGGTAATAAAACAAGAGATTTCTAACTTGCAATCCATGCGTATGTTGTTTATTTTATTTATTCATATTGTTATTTAATAAACAATCACACATAATGTAATAAACATTTGCTTAAGTTTAAAATATGTTAAAATGGGCTCAAATTTGTCCTATACTACTCTTTTGAGGATTCTTTGAGGGCTCAGTATGAACTCACTTTAACAACACTGACTACAGCAATGTGCTCCTGCGTAAACACTAACGAATACTGACTCGAAAACAAAATAAAAATGACGTACAACATCGAGGGATTCCCGTAAAACTAGACGAAAAGGGTTGCCAACTTGGGAGATTTTAATTCCCTAGTTTGTTAAAAAAAATAATGTTACGTAACGCGTTGTTCGAACCCCCTCCCACCCCTGTAACACTTCGTAACGTTTTACAAGACCCCCCCCCCAAATTGCGTTACGTAATACTTGAACGCCCCTTTGTTAAATTTCCCCCTCAGTAAAGAACGGTTTGAACATAAGAAAATATTAATTAAGAATACAACTAAGATTTTTGTTTCTTCTTTGTTTGAATCTCAAATACCCGTTACTCTTGTTTACTATACGCCGATATCAGACATATCTCGATCTAATATTCTTTTCTTGACAGTTTTTCCTTTAGTAAATCAAAATATGTATATTTCGTTTGTAACCGTAGTCCTAATTTATCACAATATCGATGGTACGATATCGAACGCGGCTTTGATCTTTGACTTTACAAAGATGACAGTTTACATCTATTTAGACTTCGTATCAAAGCGGCGGAACCCCCAGCGGGCTCGTGCAGCTCGCTAGAGAGACAAAACGGTGGAAATTCCGCCAAGTGCCAAGTTACGGGGCCCTTTTAACTTTTAAAATCTATTCAAATCGAGTAGTGAAAGACGCGGATAGGAGCCATTTTGATTTTCTAATTGTTCCCATTGTTCTCCGGACACATTTTTTCGCTCTTTTGTTATTTTTGCAGATGAGAGGAGTTATTGTCTCAACGAACGGAGCTGATGGGCAACATAAAAGCCAAATTAGTTCCGGGAGGATTCCTTTTATTCGGTCGAGTTTCGTTTAATATCTAAATTGTTTATTCAGCGCGTCTTGCCAAAAACATTTTTTTTCTTTTTTGTGAAAACAAGGTAACAAAAATTATTAGTGTCTATTGAAGTGTATTTTCTTGGGGAAAAAGGCAAATTATTAAGTGTTAAAGTCGCTATGGCCTGGACCAAAAGAAAGTTTTTTTCACTGAAAAATAACAAAATGGTGGCCATTTTTCATAACGACCCATTTTGAGGTCGGAGAATCGACTGAAATTCGGAAAATTCGTTACATATCTTTTTGATTTTGGTCGGGGCTATAGCTGTAATTACAATAATGGACTATTTTTTTATGCACACCTCAAAAATACGTTTTTTTGAAGGACACTTTTCACAATTGAGGAACTTTGTGAGGCTACTAAGAATGTTTGTGCTAACTCTATAAACTTATATAGGATGGGCCATCAGATTTTTTTTTAAATTGTTTTAAAACTGCATCGTTGAATATTTTTAAATGATTGTTGCTTTATTCAAGAAAGTATGGCTAAACCGCCGCGGATGGCTTGGCAATAATTCATTCTTTTCACCCAATTTTGCAGTACCTACATTTTCGATTATTTGTGGCTCTATTGCACGAATAACTCGACTGATGTTTTCCTTCAGTGCGTCAATTGTTTGTGGATCTTTGGAGTAACAATGTTAACTATAGTTAATTAGTGGGACGAGGTCAAATATTTCCAAAAAAAACTAATTTTCACTTAGTCGACGTTTCGCAAAATTTATTTGCATCCTCAGGACTCTAAAATATGACAAACACGCAATGTAGATAATAAAACAAACGTAAGATCAAACACAGATTAAAATAAGGAATCACGATTGCATGTTTCATATTTCATACTTACAATTGAATAAGCTTTTTGTTGTCGTTTGTAAAAATAAATATGAATGAAAAATTGATAATTTCTAATTATAAATAATAAAGTAAGTACAACGTACTGTCACACAGACGTGCATCGGCTATCTACCCGTACAATTCTAATTAGCTTAAAAACTCTAATTAGCTTAGAGACCTCGTCCCACTAATTAACTATAGTTACAAGGAAATAGGTCACTAATCCTACATTACGATCAAGTAACAATGTTCCTTAACATGTCCCCATAAAAAATAGTCCAACGGTGTTAAATCGTAGCTGCGCGATGGCCAATTAATGTCTCTAAAACGGCTGATTACCGATTGCCAATTAATGTATCTAACACGGTTACCGAATTTAGTGTGCAAAAGATCGATTGTTTCACGGCTTGTGTGATCCAATTGTGTCCAATCGCGGCCACAAAAAAAACAGTTAACATGTCTCTGTAACGCATTCCATTTACTGTAACACTGTTACCATCTTCATTTTGAATGTACGAACCAATGATGCCACCACTCCAAAACCCACACCAAACAGTCACTCTTGCAGGATACATTGGCTTCTCTATGACTATGTGTGGATTTTCGGAACCTCAAATGTGCTCCAAGACGAAAATGAGCTTCGTCTGAAAAAAATGATTTTTCGATTGAAATCGGCGATATTTTCAAACTCAATTAAAGCCCACACGGAGAAGTGATAATGAAGTGGATGGTCATTTTCCTTTACCTCTTGAGTAAGTTGCAACTTGTAAGCAAATAATCCGAGGTCTATATGCAATATTCTCAGAGAAGTGCGACTGACATTAAGTTGTTGAGCTCTGTGACGAGGTTCTTGTGTTTTCACGCAATTCTTTCAGCTGTGAGCAACGGACGCGCACGTGGATGACTTCTGTTATCGATAAGCATTTTTCAGTTTCACGAACTTTCCTTTTCAGCTTCAGTTTCACGAACTTTCTTACACCAGCCGCTGACGGAGCTTCATTTCGACCAAAAATTGTTCTCAATTTTCTCACTGTTTCTGCAGCACAGCATTCTCTTTGGAAATAATTTTTCAATATTTCCCAACGTTGTTCAAGCGTAAAACGATCCATTTCTTACAGCGGAGGTTAGACACCACATATATGTCAAATGTAAGGCGCGTCAGTGTCGATAATGTAGAAATAACACTCAGTTTAAAAATAAATCAATGGATTGCCCACCCTTTAGCAACTAGAAAACGCATTTGCAACATGAAGTAAATATTTTTTTTGGATTGTGCGTTCCCGTTACACATTTTTAAGTCACGATCAGATTAAACCCTATCGTACCCTGCCGTCAAGTCAAGCCCTGATTGTGAATGTATTCGAAGGCGCTGTACTTTTCGGGCAGCCCCGTACAGCAAGACGTATTATACACCGCTCGCAGCCAGAACAACCGGGCAACATTCCGAACGCACCTTCACTCCTTGTATTCCACTTGTAATCGAACACCAAACCCGTGTAACAACGGCAATAAAACGCGCTCGTCTAGTTGCGGCCCACAAAAAAAAATTAGTTATGTTGATTCTGTTATAATGGTCGAGGTCGGCGGCGGTGACCACCACAATGGCAGCGAGAGAGGACGAGGGCAGACAGACAGACACCCACGACACTCGTACGCATAAGGCGGCGGCCGCCCTCCATATGTATGAGAGCGCGGCGTGATGCCACGGGGAATAATAGACTCCGTGCTTCCCTATCGATTACTCCCCGGCAACACGACACGTCTGGAGCGATTTAAATACCTCCGCTCTTGACTCGCCCTTTCGTGATATTTTTTTTCACGTTGCCCCGTCCCGATGAAACTTTTGTCGGACGGGGACTGTGTACCGGGTGATTCCGCAAAGCTGCGGTTCCTATTTTTTTTGCCACGGCATTTTCCGGCATAAACAA
Source organism: Aromia moschata (assembly GCA_029963805.1). Taxonomy (NCBI): domain Eukaryota; kingdom Metazoa; phylum Arthropoda; class Insecta; order Coleoptera; family Cerambycidae; genus Aromia; species Aromia moschata. The sequence continues at coordinate 452,867 of JAPWTK010000044.1, forward strand.
TTTTCACCGCACCGTTACCTTTACTTAGGCCTTGGGGCCGTTAGGCATAAGAAACGTGTTAATTAACAATGCACTTTTTTTGTTTGAATTCACCCTATTTATGGTTATTCCAAAATTTTCCGCCTAAAAAATTCAAAGTAGTGTATGAGGGGTTGAGGGGTATAGATGCAAAACTCTCATTATCCACCTTTTACAATTTTTCAGGAAGAAGGAATAACTGATTTCTCACTTTTCAAGTGACTTGGATTGGTGAAATTACAGCACTACAATATTTGACTTCAAGAAAGTGAGTTAAAATTTGGATAATGTGAGTTTTGATACAACTTTTTGGTAATGGTCGTTTTGCTCCGAATTATTCTACATAATATTATTTTTTACACCAAAATTCAGGAAGTTAAGCTAAGAAAAGGAATTTGGAAACAAACTTAATGGTATATCAATAAAAATTTTAGGTAATATCGTAGTTCATAATCAAAATAAAAAGCTGAACAAAATACTTAGAATACGGTTTTATTATCATCATTGACTGATGAAGTGAAATATTTTTATAATGAACCTAAAATTGCAAAGTAGGTACAAAAAAATGTTGACAGTAAAAAGTTCTAACATTCTCACATTTTACTTAGGAGAATGTGAGATTTGAAACAATTCACAGTTTCCACAATTTAAAATAAATACGAAAATGTGGGTTTTATACCACTATTAAAATTTAAAATGGTGTAGTTCAACATGATGAACAAGATAGCGCCACTAACTCTATTTCGAAAAATTATGGATAATGTGAGTTTTGCATCTGTACCCCTCATATTATACTTTCTCTGGAAAAAAATGGAAAAATTAAAGTGTTTTAAGGGGGAAAACCCTTGGAAAATGAGTTTTTTTTTTATGAATATTTTAAAGGTGATAAAACAATCACACAATTTTAAAGAACTCAACTTTGAAGAGTAGAAAAGTATTTTATCTTATTTTTTTTTTAAAAAACACAAAACGGCGGCTTTATAGGGTATTCCTGCAGGCGTCTTTGGCGTGACATCGAAAAGTGCTGCATTTGTTATGACAATTTTTCTATCGATCGGAAACCAAAAAAAAAAAATTTTTTTCAGTTATTGACATGTACAGGGGAAGGATAAACCTGTGACATTATAAAAAAGTGTAAAAGTAGGAATGAAGTAGGCTGTTTAATGAAATGTTCAAAATTTCGACTATTTTTTCGACAATTTTTATACCAAAAAAAGTAATGTAATTACGCGACATCTTTAAATTGTTGATATGTAGGTACATCTTTCCGACAATAATATAGATAAGAATCTCTCAACCTTTCAGCCAAATCAATCGATAACTTTTCGAGTTACAGCACAAACAGTTTTTGAAAATACAGTTCCGATATAATCGCGTTTAAAGTTCCAATACATTCAAACTATTAGTGTTAGTGAGTTACCCATCAATCAGCAATTCCAGGTGCATATAATAAACCTTCAGCCTCCCAACGAGCTGATTTTCTTCACAAAAGGTATTATAAAGAAAATGTTACTCCACCCCAAACACTCCGGCTACCTGTCTCGCTAGTTTACGGTATGTGGCATGAGGTAGAGCCTCAGCGCTCTCGAATATGTGCGATAACCATAAATATTTAATATTTGTATTTTTCCTCTCTTCAGTATACTCTCAGTATAATATACTTTCAAAATAAAACAAAAAAACGATTTTTTTGAAAATTGTAATGGGTTTTCCCCCCTTAAATGACTCCTTAAAGTGTTAGATTTATGAGGTGAAAGGTCCGATGAAAGTCACATTGAAAAAGAAGATATCTTATAAAATATATAAATTGAGATAATGGCACGAAATTAGAGATTCGAGTTTTTTTAGATGAGAAAATTTATTCGGAAATTTTAGAGAATTGAATTGAAAACTAAATTGAAATTTAACTTTCAGAAGGCATGTGCAAATAAATGCAGTAACACGAATTTTCAAAAGGCCAAAGTCGATAAATCGTTCTTAAGATTATTTTTGTTCTTTAAGGATGGTGTGATTGTTAATACTTGTTTCAATGTCGACGTTGATTAAAATTTTGCTCCCAGAATATATGTACGTTAATTTTTTAAACTAATTAAACTAATACAATTTTACTTTTTTTAATTTGTTAGTTACCAAAAGTCACGTAACTGTTCAGTTATCATTTTTTAAGCAAAAATTAATAGCAAATTCAAAATTTACCTGCATCAATTTTTTTTCCATATCGTGCGCATTTTATGTGAGACACTGATGTGGCTGCTACTGGCTGGTATTTTGGTGTGTCTATAAAACGATCATAAAACCCGGTGTTTTTCCGTAAGTATCTCTTAAGAAGGTTATTAAACTACAAAATAGTAACCGAATCCGAGATACCGATTTTACAGCCCTCAATAATGGGGCTGTAAAATCAAATATAGCCGGTCCCTAAAAAACTTTATATTACAGGTATATACGCTAAACGGTTTTCGAGAAAGTTCGGCAAATAACTTAACTTTTTAAGCGTTAGGAATAGTTCGGCTCGTGTAGAATTAAAAGTTGCCAGAGGGATTTTATTGACTGTGTCAGAAGTTCCACTAGGGAATTTACTAAGTGACCAAACAAAACTTTTTAAGCGCGGTTAACAATACTCGGTGTTATCTAGTTTCTTCTGGTATATTTTAAAGGTTGTATGAAGTGGCGCTGCGGAAAACGAGTTTGAGGAGTTTAGAGATTTAGGGAGATAAAAAGAAGGAATTTCATGGGGAGATTTCTGTTTGTAAGACGTATCACTTTCAGTGCAAACAAACTCTTCCATATTCCAGTTTCTGAATTTTTTGCAAAACATTAAAAATAGAAATTTTGTTTCTGTAAAAAAAATTAATACTGAAGCGTGTTTGAAGGTAATTTTCTGCAGAATTCCAAAATTTGGAATTCTTAATTTTCTACAAAAGTTCAAAATTGAAATTCCGTAAAACATTGAAATTATGTGTTCTGTAGTTGTAAAAATACTGAATTATAAATTTTTAAGTTTCTCATTTTGGTTTCTGCAAAACTTGGAAATTTCGAATTTTGATTTTCATGTGGCTTGAAATTTGAAATTCTGAATTTTCTTTAAAATCTTAAAAAGTGGAATTTTGTAGGTTCTCTAAAACGTAAAAATGTAGAATGTTCAAGTTTAAAACTTTGAAGTGTCTGTAAAACTAAATGGAATTTTGATTTTTCCACAAAACTTAAATCTGATAATTTGAAGTTTATGCAAAATCTTAAAAATGGAAATTTTATACTTTCATTCAAACTTATAAATTTGGAATTTAAGATTTGGTAATTTTGAAGTTTCTGCAGACCTCCAAAATTTTTAATTTTTATGCATAAAATTTTTGGAGTCGTAAAACTCTGAAAAAGTCGAAAAATTCTGAATTTAAAGTTTCAGAATTTTGAAATACGTAATTTTGAAATGTCTGAAAACTGAAGTTTAAAAAATTGTAGCAATAATAATTAATTTTAATAAGAATAAAATTTGGATTTATTTACATAACTTTCAAACTGGTAATTCTGCAAAAGCTACTTCAATTCAAAGATAATTCTGCTAAAAGAAACTTCAAAATTCAAAACTGTTTTTGAAGTTCTGGAAAATGTGAGATTAGTTTTTTGTCTGTTTACCGTATACTTCCATTACAACTGTTGTTTGATATATATTTTTTTATTTATTACAATCTTATATGATAATAGAGACATTATTATGTATGTGTGTAGCTCTTTTTATGACGATAACCAACTATATCTACCAATAACGACAAAAATCCGTACAAGTAATTTTGGTTTATTACATCGCGTACGTAATAAATGACGGATTTTTATAAAACTTCCCCGACATATATCAATTTTTATTTCGTCATAAATATAACGTTATTACCGGCCTTATTACCGGCGGAATCCGAACATATGCGATCCGAAATCCGAGATAAAAATTTGTAGCGGCCGAAGTGCAAATCCGTAACGCGACTCGTAAAAATGGCGGGCTTCGGGTTTGTGGTCGTCGAAAAGCCGGAGTTATTTCATTGTGACATTGATTATTAACGCCATATCGCCATATCCTGAAGTAAACGGGTGAGGATCACCGTTGCGATATTAGAGCGTCCAATGTTCCTGAAATATCGTTCGACAAACAGTGGTCTCAAACGTCCCAAAAGTTGGACAGAAATCGAAAAACGAAATTTTTTGTGTGTAAGTTTCAATGCGGAGTTTGATAAATGACGTATTTCTACATCAATTGCCAGAAGGGTCGCAATCTGTTAGAATATTTTTCAAGACACATAATTTCACTAGATGTAATCCTATCATAAATCATAAGCAAAAAAAAATGATTACTGTAGTACCAAAATTATCAGAAATTAAACAACCTTCAAAAAGAGGGTGTATCATGATTAGAACTCGTAGGTTAATAATATATTCCAGGATCGGCCTTAACGCAACTGAAATATTTTCAGAACATCGTCATCTCCTGTACACCTATATGACCATAGGACAATCGTAGTTAATTAAATAACACCATTATATTCCAAAATACAACCGTTTGCCGTGTTGTACGCCCCGCTTAACTAACTTACACTTCTTGTTAATTAAATTGCGTCGATCATTCGGTTGCACGAAACGCCAAATAAGGTTGTAAAAATGTCGGGACAGCGTCCGTCGCATGTTACGGTGGAGCGTTGGATAAACAATTTTCCGGAACTGAACATTAGTGGCAGTGAATTTTGTTGTACCGAGGGCGACAGTGTACCTACTGACGTGGCAAATAAAAACAGCTGTTTTGCAGCATGTTGCTATAGACAAACATAAAGCTGGTGTAAGTGGTGGTGTGAGTGCGCGAGACAGATAGAGATCATTTGTCTTGGATTTAGTCAAAATGATGGTAGCGTGTATTCCATTTGCGAAATTAGATCAACCCGAGTTCAGACAGTTTATCTAGAACGCTGCAAGTGGAAAGTATGGCGAAGTTAGTCTGCCTGTAGAAGCAACTCTTAGACGATTATACATAGCATCGCTGTGTGAGGACATAAGAAAATATCGTATCGGAATTGCACAATAAACCTATATGGTTTAAAATTTTCGAAACAACGGATGTTAAAGGACAGGAAGCTTACGTAGTGGTTGGGAGACTGGATGAGGCAAATGGAAGGGCATGTGATAGCTTCAGGGGTGTTGGAAAGCACAAATGCGGAAATAATTAGTGAGCGTGTGACTAGAAGTCTACAGTCACTATGAGGAGAGGAGAACTTTGTAGTAAATAAAGGCCATTTACTGTTCCTACTGTCGGATGCGACGAATGCTACATGAAGGCAGCTAGCCGGCGCTTAAAAAGGACATACCTGTATACTAATTTAATCTAAGTTATTGATAATTTATGTAAACTCAACTGGCAATACAGACATGTTATAGCATCGGTTACCGTGCGTATGAAAGTTCCGTGTCTTGTGATTATGGTTCCTTTGCCGATTAGTTATAGGCTACAACAATCACCGTCACATGTATGAGGTAAGACCTGGAGTGGGTACTGGAACCTTCGGCGTAGAAACAAAAATGGACGTTTTCCACGAAACACCGAACTACTATACTTTTCTCGACGCGTGTTTCGCCAACTACGTTAGCAAATTCAGCAGAAGGTTAAAACTAAATTCTGACCTATACTGAACCGTAATATCTGTCTTTGTTTAACAGAGCAAACAGTGGACTGGTGGGTATCGGACCATTGTCCTTATTCATACTCTTACTGTTATTCTTAATGATTTCTAAACTTTCAAAATCATCCAACTGTCTACTGTTTGTTACATTTCTAATTAATTTTAAATTATTTATGTCTATCCTGTGGTTGTCAAAAGCGTGTTGGACAACACAAGATTTTTCCGTTCTGCCATATTTCAAATGAGCCATGTGTTCTTTAAATCTAGTCAAAATAGATCTTTTTGTTTGTCCAATATACTTTTGATCAAAGTCTTTCCAACTTATTTCATTTATTCTTGACCTTTCGTTATTGTCGATTTTATCTTTGGGGTTGCCCAAAAGCGGCTGTAGTTTATTTTTAGAATTATAAGCCAAATTGATATTAATATTTTTACAAACTTTATCTAGTCCGCTAGTGAATTTTGTTTCATATGGTAACGAAACAAATTTCGAATTGTCAGTATCCCTACGAAAAGTCGTGGAATTGTACAGGGTTCTCATAAAATTAAAACTTGCCATTTTATCTTGTAAAGGGTGGTGTGAATCGTTGGGATTATATCTAAGAGTCGCGGTTTCTTTCCTATACATGTATATATCAAATTCTAACTTATTTTCACTATTAAATTTCTAATAACTAATACATCTAAAAATGGTAGCTGTTCATTGTATTCCATATTTAAATTTTATGGTAGGGAAACAATTATTTAATTTAGCAACAAAATTATCTAAACTACTTAATTGCTTTTGTATAAAAGCAAAATTTTATCAGTTTTCCATTACTACCAAATCCAGACGCGCCAAATGTACATTTAATGGATGATTTACGTCAGTCAGTGTATTAGTACTTAGTTGCGACGAAAAGATAAATTACCGCGCACCTAAAAAGTTAACGATACACCTATAAAAGGTCACGTAATTTGATATTCCAACATACATCAACCTGTCATTTAATAAATCGAATCTATTTTCCCCCCAAAAAGACCTAGAAGCAATCCCACCGGCTTTCAATTACCTACACGGCTATTAGAGCCGTTGGAATTGATGGATACGTGTGGAGTGTCAAGTGCGGTGAGAGAGAGGAGAGAACACATCGAAGTAGGCAGGTACGGCAGGCGGTGGGCGAATCTTCCGAAGAATCTGGACGTGCATACAACGTCGTGAAGGGCATTGCACACACGCACGCAGCGGGCGACGGCTCCGAGTGAAAATATCGCTCGTCCAATTTGGATAACTCTAATTGTTGTATCGATTATTTCCAATGTCCCGCCGAGACTGTTTACATTTGAAGTGTTAAATGGATGAATGTTGCTTGTAATCATGGGACGGACGAGTCGGCAGTTGATTTACGAGTATTATCTGCTGTAGGGGAGAACTGGTTTAAATTCCTACACACACTGAGCTACACATTAAGATTGTACCATATGGAAAAAAAATTACTCATAGGGAAATTTAGTCTTTGCTATTAGTTCTTGTTACCAAAACATGTTGGCAATAACATGCAATTCAGTAATCACGTGACTTTTAGTAACTCGGTTTTGATTTTTTTTCCAAAGAATGATGCTCGCTTTGATAGATGTACCGCGGAATTTACCTTTAAATACCTGTTAACACCTTTCATATTACCTCGAAAAAGGAAAAATGTTACTTTTTATTTCTAACAAGTTTAAACTTTACTACAATCTTAATTATCCCAAATTTGTTTGAACTGCCTCTACCTACCTAAATTCGAGGCTAGAGCAGACATGCATAAAAGCATGTATTCTTATCGAAGCCACACTTCGAATGTATATTTTGTAGTACTTAAATGTTGATGTAAATACTCTTTTTTTCAACACTCAACCAACATCACACTTGTTGCAAACATTTTAATCAGAAGAAAACAAAATCAATTATTTTGCAACAAGTTTAATAATTCTGTGAATTTTTTATTTTCTAAAAAAAAAAATAAAAAGACGTTCAAGTGTTGACTTAAAAAAAAAAACTTTTCAATCTAATCATTCCTATCGGAAAAAACCTTTATTTTCGTATTTACCTTTAATTTTATATAGCTTAGTAGGAGTGGATTTTGAGGCATACATTCATGGCAAAAGTATGGTCTTGTTGTATGGTGGTATGTTTTTATTTCCTAGTAGCATGATTTTTTTTACCATAGCATCATCGGTCACCGCCTGAAGTAATGACATGAAGTTTAGAAAACACCCAGTATGTTTCCGATTATTTTATTTGTCTGAATAATTTTTAGTGAAAAAAATTGTGTTGCATACATGTTTTAATTATTACTAACCTATTTTAACCCGAATTTAACAAAGTACATACATTAGTTACACTGTACCGCTTTAATTATTTACCCCTGTTTACCCTAATTTATGATCAGTTTGTAATTATGGAAAACTTGATTAAATATTCGCTTAATTGCTACGCGTAAAACCGTAGTTCGTTTCACTACATATTTCCATTTATGATAATGTGGACGATAGAGGTTATGAATACATACATGACTATGAGTACATACATGTTCATCACCGTTCTAATGAAATCAGATTATTTAACGCTGCTCTTACAATTAAAGCAAAATACATATGTGGGTACATTTTGCATCCCTAACTATTTTTTCTACACTAAATGTATTTTAGGGAAACAATAAGTGGAAAAAATATTTGGTGAATAAAAATATGAACAATACCTACTGTTGGGTAACATAAACAATAATTTTTTTTTGTTATTTGATATACAACGTTTCATAAGGAAAAACATACAAAAAACATCCCAATCTCGCATCCCAATCATTCAGATAAACATCTGAAGTTGTTATCAATTTAACAAGTAGCATCTAACATTTTTTTTTACACTTTATCTTTATTTTGTAACTGAAGTTTTAATTCTGACTCATCAAATAGTGCTGCCTTGGTCTCTAACTAAACACTTATTTAGCGTTTTATCTTTAGCGCTGCATTGGTTTAAGTAATTGTTAGAATTACCTAAATTGGTTGCAAGCAATTAGAGTTTATCAAGCAAAATTGGATGAAAATGGATCATCATCATCATATTATCAACGTGAAAATTATAGCCGATAAATACATGCAATTTGTGCATTTAACCATTTTAGGTCGTTTTTAATGTTAGGGAATTTCAGTGTGTTCCTTCACATGCATGTGTATTTGTAAAAATAAAAATGTTCATACAGACAGAATAATTTTTAACATATAAATATCGTTCCTGTTTTGACAAACTGGCGTATATCAAATTTGTAAATTTTACAAGAAAGTTGGACAACTGACTAATATTTTTCATAACTATATTGTAAATTTCAAGGCCTTATTTTTTTCGTTGCGAGTTGGATATGTCCAACATACTACATATTTAAAACCAAAGAAAGGCACCGACTCGATTTTAAATCCGGGTTCGCCCTCAAAAAAATGTATTTCTCGGGAAGCTAGAAGGAAATGACGACGCGTGGCTCCTAAAAAGGTTTCTTTTAATCCCGGAAAATCCGCGCGAAAACTTTTTCCATATAAAAGCGAATTTCGTCGCGACAAACAAACTCTATATAAATAAAAGTAATTACGGCCCTCTCGTATTTTCGGTCGGCGTACTCGCGGTTGCAATTTCACGGAAAGCGGCGAATATGATTGATTATAATGCAGAGATTTGGGGGCGGGGTGCGGCTCCCCGGCTTCATCCCCGACATAGGCGGCTCTGGGGTGACATTACAGGGTAAGATTGGGATTAAACGTATGGGAAATAGTCAGATAGCCAAATAGTCGCCTTGTCAAATAATATATTACTCAATAAGTTCGTAGGATGATGTATACATCATCCTACGTCATCATTACACGAATTCCACTTCGAATTGCTTTCACATCCACCGTATTCTCCAGATTTAGCCCCCATCGACTATTACTTGTTCGCAAATCTCAAAAAAAAATGCTCACCAGAAAGAGATATGGCTCTAATGAGTAGGTGATCGCCGAAACTGAAGCTTATTTTGAAGGGTTGGACAAATCGTTCTATAAGAAAGGCAGATAAATGTAATTTGCGTGTATAAAACAAATATTTTTTCCAAATAACATTTAAAAAAAAATAAATACATAATAATTAAAAAGAAAGCTAAGTAGGCAGTAGCAAAATTGGCGAGCAAATGTGGTAGCGATTGAGAAATGAGTACAAAACCACTTCGTATTTGGTCTTATTTGCAATTTCTTCAGAGGCATACCGTATAATTGGTCCTTCATACCGCTTTTTACTGTTTTTTTTTCGACTATGGTTGCTCACTCAGGCGGAACTGAATATATGCCACATTGTTTTTAACCCTCTGCGCCCTTCCTAAAGTTTCGCGGAGAGGGTAGTTCTCCTCTACGGACGCCTCTGACTATCAGCCACGGCCCTCTCTCTTTTGCCCGTGTTTCTGCGGCTCCTATATTAATGCATCAAACTTCTGATCCCTATTTTATGTCTCGGCGGAAACTTGATGCGTTTTTTATGTCGGCATTAATAAATAATGACCTCGGGGTGTGATTGGTTTCGGGATTTATTTGCTTAAAAATATAATGCGCGTGGGCCTAGGGGATTTTTTTTATTCCGCACGGCACGGCAAGTGTTGCTGAAAATAAAAAAAATGTTGGCGAGTATACTGTCAGCTTTGATGGAGGTAAATATAAAATTGGAAAACTTGGTGGAGCAAACTTAATATTTTACTTCCTCGGTTTATTAGTACACTACGGCGTAGAGGATTATATGGCCCTAAAATAATGGGTCATCGTGAAGATTTTTTTTTAAATCACTTTCTTAAGTCACTTTGCCTGCCACAAATTGGTTAAGCAGCGTTAGTCTCTCGATTAGGTATTGTTTGAGCTGGAAATATGGTTATATTGGTAAAGTTTTAGTGGGTTTCGTTGCCTTTTCGATTTTGTTTTTAAATTCGCTTTATCTGTAATCGACTTCAATATCATTCTTTTCTTAACTGTCACAAATTATCTGATTAAAAATATATGAGACATTTTCTAAAACGCGCCTTAGTTATTTTGGAATTATCTCGAAAACAATTGCAGATAAATTTAATTTGAACAAAAAATGTCAGAGGTCTTACATAGATATAGGATTCTATCTCTACTCATAAAATCTACCAAAAATTTTCCACATTTCTATCACCAACAATAGCTGAGATACCAATGCCTGCATAACCAATTTGGAACAAAATGTTCGAGCATAGTGTTCATACCAATCGTATTATAATCAAATTACACTTTGAAAACACGAGAAGATTTAAAGTAATTTAAATTTTAAATACGTGGTAATAATAATTTCATAAGTTTTCAAAAGATAAAGAGTCAAAAATAGCTTTTATATGGGACACCTTGAATAAATATGATTTATAAAAAAATGCGCTGATATATTTTTTGAGTTAGTGTTACATACCATGAAGGTACAAAATAATGCATGTACAAGTATATCAATTTGATCAAATTATCAATTATTTGTGGATGATGTTAGTGGAACCAACATAGAATCCTTTAATTATCATAATTTGACTGGATAATCCCACGAGACCCAACAGCATAAGGACATCCGGTAGATAACGGAGCTAATCCTCCAGCATGGTTACTATCGTATTCCCACGATTCCATAAATAATTTGGAGAGAGACACGATCTCGTTATCTGTTTATAGAGCAAATAAGTGCGGGGGTGCAATGCGTTGTTGAAGTACGAAGGGTTAATTCAAGAGACACTAATAAGCCAGAAGTTATAGGATGACGAGTTATTATAAGGGATGGCGGTCGGGAAATCACCGACGAGGGAGATGAAAATATCTCTTTTGATGGCGGATTATCAAGGCTCTCGTGATTGGAATTACGGCCCAGAATGGAGTTCTATGACTAATTGTATGGATTTCGTACAATTAGGGCAACGGATGCTATCGCGGATGATAGATTGATTTTGTAAATGATAAATTTCATCTGAGAATAGTGGATTACGGGGGTAATTTATAACAATGCCTCACAAGAAATCCCGACCGATAAATTGCGGGGTCGAGTTGGGTAAGTGCAATAAAGGGGTAAAGGTAATGGTGGTAATTTATTTTCCGCTCTTCGACAATCTTAATCTTTCATTTCTGAAATAGTGAAAGTAATTCTTTGACTTTGCGTTCATCACTAATGATCAATTGACAAAAGTTAATATCAAAAGGAAGTTATCAAGCTCTCGAAATAATGGTGACGTTCTATTAGGTTTCATAATTCAGTCTTTTTCATTTTATTTTTCATTGCTCCAAATGCGATTTTCAATATCTAATTTAATTAGAGCTTTCAGGAAACAAAAAAAAATATAATTTTCACTCTTTAGTATTTTTGAGATTTCTAAAACAATTTATTATTTTCAGACGATTATTGCCAATTTAGATATTCAAAGTTCAAGTTGAGATAACCAAACAAAAATGTATCTGAAACAATGGAAAATAAAATGAAAACCATTAAATTTAAACATATGCAATATAACAGAAAGTTACTGCTATTGTGAGAGCTGAATGCATGCAATATAGGAATAGGATGTTCCTATTAAAACGAATTGTTTTTATACATTTTTTATATATATTTTTTGTGAACACCCTGTATAAAAAAAATCAGGAACGGTCTGCAAGTTTCACGTCAAATAAAGCATATATGTATTACGAATTTACAGAACCACGTTGCAAAATAAACGATCAATGGTCATTGGCAATTTTCTTATCGGGCATGGCAAGTTCTTGTCAACTGTCATTTTGGATCGAAAATAGTAAATATTTCGAGAACTACTTGACTGAATGAATATAAATGTAGATATTAAATAGAAAATATTTTTAGAATATCCAACAGAATCTAAAAATGCAATTATATACGGCGTGTTTATTTTTAAATGAGCAAGTTGACAATGTATTACATATTAGTTTATTGATTTTAATCTACTACCGATATAAGTGGTTCCGGTATAATTACCAAAATATTTTAATTAAAGTGTGTAAAGTGGGGAATAAACTGTATAACCCGAAAACTACAAGATTCCATATGATCATGTCAGATCCTAGAACAGGTCAATTTGTTTCTTTTATTTCACATTTTTAGTTGTGCCTAGAACCTGTTCGATTAATCGATTAATCCAATGCGCAAGGGATACATCGTTTAAATATACCAGCACATTTGTAAATTGACACTACAAAATTCCGTCTATAAAAAATATTTTATAAAAAAGATATTTTGAAAGAAAAAAAAATCGTGAATACTCAATTCTGTTCTACACTTTTGTATCACACATGTTTATCATGTTTCATTAAATTCATGTGATCCAAAAGTTTGTTACTAAGTGGAATATGGCGTCAGGTTTTTTGTAACTTGTAGTTTACAAACGCACTTGTAGAGATACTTATTGATAACTATCAGAAATTACCGGTTAAATACGACTAACATTTTGTTATCGGCGATAAATATTCGATGATCTATGATGAGGATTACTAGTGCGGCTCCTAAGCCTCGTATGCAACGCCATAATATAGTAATGCCCAGCTGAATAATTCTCGTATATCTTTGACGTGGGGATTATGTAACGGAAATAATCCTATTAATTATTGATATCAGAAACATGTGCCCGAGATTAGCATGAATCATAAGTTAGTGGTTGGCGAGGTATAAAAGGATGTACAAGATTACCTAAATTGACTTTCATTTTAATATCGAAGCTCGTCCATTGTGAAGGATTTACTTGTTCCCACACTCGGGAAATACATGTGTGTGCCGCTAGGAATAAATTCAAAGGGAAAATGGTTGGATTAAATGACACATTAGAAGAAGACACATTTTACTTATTATACGTTTATTTTACGTATGTACACTATATGTGGGCCATTTCACGCCAACTAAGTGAGGTCAAAAAAAATTTCTGTTTGAAACATATCACAATCGATAGCACTTGCTAAAAAAACTAACCCCTAAAATTTTAGATTTTTCGAGCCACAAGGAGAGGGATGACGAGGGTGAGAAAATACAAATTTTCGTTTCGACTCTACAATTTCAATCTTTCTCGGTAAGAAAACGGAAAAAATTAAAAAGAAGGTTGCAATGGTTTTCGATGTGTTTTTTTTTTTGCGTAGAATACGATAAAAATATTTTTAAAATTATTGGGGGTAGTTTTCACCCTTATTTTGAGGATTGAAAGTTTAAAATCGAAATTTCTAAAAGTATTACACGATTTTTTTTTCAATTTTTTTTTTAAATTCTTTCTTTTTTTTGTACTTTCGATTAATTTTTAATTCACAATGGGCGTCGACCAGGAACCGGCCCAAAAAATGGCCCAAAGGTCAAAAAACGTGGTTTTAGCGTATTTTCTCATCATATGAGATAGTAAATGGCAAGTGAATAATATATTCCAAGGTTTTTGGGGTCGCTGATTACGAATCTAACGTAGAAAATTTCCCGTAGAATACGATGGTATTTTTTAAATTTCAAAATTTAGCCATTTTTTAAAAGTTGACTACCATACTGGATCCGCCATTTTGTTTTTTGAAAATCTGACGTTAGATTCGTAATCAGAGACCCTGAAAACCTTGAAATATATTATTCACTTGCCATTTACTATCTCCTAGGATGAGAAAATACGCTAAAACGTGTCATACTTTTCGAAATTTCGATTTTAAACTTTCAATCTTCAAAATAAGGGTGAAAACTACCCCCAATAATTTTGAAAATATTTTTATCGTATTCTACGCAAAAAAAACACATCGAAAACAATTGCAACCTTCTTTTTTAATGTTTTTCATTTTCTTACCGAGAAAGATTAGTCAAACCGAAAATTTGTATTTTCTCACCCTGACCATCCCTCTCCGTGTGGCTCAAAATATCTAAAATTTCAGGGAAGTTAGTTTTTTTAGCAAGTACTATCGATTGTGATATGTTTCAAACAGAATTTTTTTTGACCTCACTTAGTTGGCGTGAAATGCCCCATATATACGAGTAGTGTGCCCCAAAAAGTTGGGAGCAGGCCCGCAGAATCGAAAATATTAGTATTTTTAAAAAAAGTAGAGGAATGTCGACGTCGTTTTGACAGACCGATGGCGGTTTATGGTGCGAATGTTTTTTGTAGGAAACTTTTTTTGAAAATACTAATAGTGTCGATTCTGCGGAACTGTTTCCAACTTTTTGGGACACACTATATATTTATATATATTTGATCAGCAGTTTTCAGTGAGTCTATAATAATGTCTGAAAAAATACATAACCTTAGGGGGAGTCACAAACACCCCTGTTAGGTTATGTAAAATTGCGTTGAATATGTAATTACTAGGGTCCGGAAAGTGTGCTACAACTTAGGGTCGGCACTATACAACTCTATGATAATTAAAGTATAAATCATATTTTTTAACCGCTTCGTCTTTTAAATTATGTACGCGTGTATATCTTGCCGGTGCATTACTGGTACTGTTAGAAAAAAGGAATTTCAGTTCAATTGGTGCATAATGTTTTGCGCATGTAGCCTTTCGTGGAACGTGGCCGACAATATTCACTTTTTAGACGTTTTTTTGACAAATTTGTATCAGATCTTCCATTGCCGTGGTCACACAATGCGTAAAACATATTTACAGAAGACATATCAACGTGTCATCAAAAATATCAAAGAAGACGTACGTAATAAATTTATGTGGCTGATAGTGGACGAAACAACTGATTTTCGCGGTAATAAGGTCGTTAATGTTCTGATACGAATTTTAGGTGTTTCAGATATTTCGCCCCCGATATTGATAGCTAGTAAACGGGTTTTGCAAACAACGGCTAAAAGTATAGAAATAGCACTAACACATGTACTGTCCTCCGTAGATGTAAAAAAATAATAATGTACTGATGTTAATGACAACAAACAACTGTTAGTGATACAAACAACTGTGCGAAATTCGTGAAGATAATGTGCTTGGTGTGTCGTCGAACTATTTTCAATCTGCACCTTTAACTTAGATAGATAACTTAGGTAGATGTGGAACGACCATTATCCTTCTATAACCATATGTATACCCCAAATCGCTCACGTTTAACGAGTAGAAATGCAAAAAGTGAAATGCAGTCGGTGTTTCTGAATGACACAAGCGAGAGGTATGTACATTATTAACACATGTTTACTCCTGTCTTATTTGTCTCTCATATGTCCTTCCGTGAAATACAAGACGGATTACGAATCCGACCATGCGTTGTAGCACACTTTCCGGACACTAGTAATTACCTCGACCTAATACCTCAAGATAAAAAAGTCTTCAAAATAAGCCATGAAAATAATTTTTCAAATACCGATCTCATGCTCATCACACTTTTAGTCACACATTAAAAACTCTATTCTCAAAACCCTTTGCGAAAATTTGGAAGACAGAAGGGCTAGAATTAGAAATACATTTCAAGAGATATGTTTGTACGTATATTTTGATAAAAATAATATACTCGTATAAAAAAACACATATCGGGCAAATTAGTATATTGGATGATGTGCAGGTTGCAGATAGATGGTTTATGAACCACCCTGTATTTCAGTATTACAAGCTGAAATACCTCAATCGAACTACCCCGTACAATAAAGAATTTTAATCCCGTTCACTTGAGACTTTCGAGAACTTTTCCCTCGCCGGTTATTAGTATGAAAGTAGTAATTACTACCGTTCCCGTTTTACCTTGTTTAAAAACAAGTTAGAAAACTCCTCGGCAAGTGTATTCATAGTCGATATTAAAAGAGGGAGGGTCGTAATTAAACGACAACAACTGGCACGCTCGAAGAAAAACTCCATTAAAATACTATGGCTCCCCGCAGGGATGCCCACATTCTTCGAGGTACTCGGCCCGATGAAACTCATAATTCAAATAGGTAGCGTAATATTTTCAATGTCCAATATTCTAATATGTACGGCTGCAGCGGTTCCCCCGGGAAGGCCGGGAAATATCGTCCCCTCACTTTGTAACCGAACTAAATAAATCTCTTGTAAGATACTTCAAACAAAACGTTACTATCCCTCCCTTGATACATGTCCGTAGCGCCTCGCGAGAGGAGCAACACCATGCTCTCGATTTTACTACCACATCCTCGTAGTGGAGTGGAAGACAATAATTATACGGGTACTGGCGGTATGGATGATTATTTTTTTATTTTTAAATGACCAAATAGGCCTAGTGTTCTGGAACGTCAATATTTTAAGTTGTAACGAAAAAAAGTTCTGTGTGTCTGTTAACTTTTGTTGTGTACACAACAACTCAAGAACAGTTTGAGATATTCACTTTTAGAAGTCACTCTCTTTTTAATAATAAGAAAAATGTTAGTATACTCTGTCACCAGGCAGATCAATTTTGTAACACTCCATATATCAGAACTTCCGCATGAGGATCACAGAAGGGAACTTGTAACGAAATGCAATAGTATGTAAAGTATTACTGCAATAAATTCAAGAAATTGGTCCATCCTTTTCTATAGGCTTCAGAATTTAAGATGCCAGCGCCAGTGCGGAAAAATTACGAACTAATGGTTGGGCCATTTGTCGTTTGTTTTTACATTACTTTTAAAGTGTTTTCAGTATTCAAGTTGCCGCTTTAATTTATTATTTATGTGTAGTATTTCATTATTTACTGCATAAAAACACCTTTTGTGATCAAGGTTTACTGTTTACAAGTTGTTGGCATAATTGTAATGGTTTTCTTTTGATTTTTAGATTCATAGAAGATACCTGTGGAAGATACATTTTTAGGTTGGATCAGTTTATTTTGAAAAATTTTAATAAATAGTTCAAGGTATACATGTGTTTTTTACAAAACTGTTTAATATTTTAATTGAAAATATTTTTAAGTAGAATGACAGACATTAGATTCAGTATCTTGAAATACTATATGGAATATTTAGATGGCACTATAATTTCAAAGTGTGTATAAGAGGATGAAAAGGCATCAAGGAAACTTGATGCCTTCTTTTGTTCAGAAAATATATGAAAAGTGAATTGGGGGATCCCTCTTAATCCAGGACGAGCAGCTAGGTACACAACAATAGTGATTCACTCTAATTATAATACTCACAAAATAACGCTAATATTATAATTTAATAAATACAACACTAATATAAATGGGAAATGTTCAAAATACAATGGCACTCAAACGGACGTTTGAATAAACGATGGCCCAGTCATTAGTTTGTTGAGCGACCACTAGGGAGCGTAACGCTTATGTTGTTTTACCTATATTCATCGTGTCGCGAAACAGCAAATCTTTCCTTTATATTTTCTCACGTCTTATACATAGTTTTGTTTATTTTCAATTTGCATGTATTTATCAGTAAGTTTTTTTTTGTTTACATATTCCCTTCGTATATATTCCTCTTCATCTATTTTTTTTTTATTTTATGAATAACTTTACAATTTTAGTGCTACAAAAAACTAACTCTCAGCAAAATCTCACCAAAATGCGCATTAAATTTCATATTGAATACTTAAAAATGTATATTAAATTTAAATATATTGCATTGTATATTGTGTAGGTAGTTGCAGATTACCATGTCTACCAACTTTAACAATGTTGAATAACAATGTTCTGTAGCATATCTGGGAGCACTTTTAAAAATAAGATAACATTTTTTTTTATATAACAAGCCCCGTCAGACTTTTAATTTCCCCCGTCAATTAAGATCATCCAGCATGCGCAAAAAATCATGTCACATGGCGATTCAAAGAGATTCCGAAGCGTAAAAAGTCTTCCGTCTTTAATTACTGGATTTATTAATACACTTATAATAAGTGTTGATATGGCTGTTTCCTACGGAACATGTGTTTGTATTAAATACTTATATTAATGACGGCAATAAATTTAAACAGCTAGCTCCTTCAGTTCTATAATTACCAGAAAAACTGTGTTGGTACATGTGTAGACACGCCATAATTTATCTATGATTTGTGTGTGATGAGCTTACGCGCAGCTGCCCCAATAAGAACACTGGCAAAAAGCGCTGTGTCGTCCCGAATTTATTTTTAATTTTGTCACATAGAATTCCGTGTGACATCTAATTGGATGCTTGAATGTAGTTCAGTTATAGAGGATAAGAGAACACCTACAGGAAATGGCCAAAAATAAAATGTATTTATACGTTAGATTAGAGATAATAGTGGGTCGGTTGGACTACAGACGATCAATAAAAAATTGGGAGATTACAATTTTGAAAATAGACTAGAAGTCGGTACGTTCGATTTGCAGTACAGTGCACATCTTTATAGGTCCGTCCTGACAAATACAGAATAAGATAAAGAGGAGATTCACATTTTCTCTCGACCTTCAAAATTTTCACAGGCCCAATTGCCTTAACACCTACCAATGGAATACAAAGTCTGTTTTCCTGAACTGTTAAACGTCGGTTCAAACATGTAAAGATATACCTATATGACGCCCTTCTAGTGTGTGTCAATTTTACAACAATTGTCGTAATTTCTATACACTGAATTATAGATGTATTTCTATTATTTAGCTTTTCATTAGAGCTGCTCATTAAAATCTTTTTATTCGTTTGCAATATTGGATGTAATACGCTATTCGTTCGTAGCCATGTGTGAATATGGAACATAAAATCTGCTAGGTAATTGGCTTATTAATATTTAATGCCATGTGTATTCATAATTGATTTTGCAACAGTACCCTCATATAGATACAGTAAATGGCAACATTGTAAGGTTATTCACTGAAAGTGTAATAATGATCGATTCATATATGCATATACCTTTTTAGCCCAGTGAATACAACTGAAAATTTTATTACATATTAAATTTTTAACAATATGGTATTGCATTTCATAGCATTTAGCTTTCTTGTTAATTATATTCAGTTTAATTATTTTTTTTAACATTTGGACGTATCTATCAAACAGTAACAAAGTTTATCGAAAGCCTTATTTTCTAAAAGAAAGTAATAAAACTAAAAACAAATTAAACTAACCTTTTTTAAAGAAAATTTCTGAAAACAAAAATATTTTTTTTATATTCGTAGGACTATTCATATTCACATTTTTTTGCCACACCATATATCTACCTACATTTTAACATTTCGAAAAAAAAAAAAACAATATTTTATCTGCCACTTAGGATTGCCAGGTAGGATTCTATATGCATTCAGTAATTAACAAGGGCAACGGGGTATAACACCTCACACCCTTTAATTAAGGGAAGCTACGCAACAAGGCTCTGTAATGGGAGAAGTTTAATTGTTGCACCGAATCTAATCTCACCTCTGTCAAATATTTTATTTTACTATTGACCGCGCGTAGAATCCCCTTTCCATCGGTAAGCACCCCAGTAACCTTAAGGGATTAAACTTGGACTAGTCACCAAGAAAAGTTAATCATAGTTAACTGGCATGGAAGGGGTTGCCATGTTGAATTGTTGAACGTTGAAGCTAAATGTGAAATAAATAATGGCTATTTATGATGTGTGTAAATGTTAAAAGTGACGTTTAATTTTGTGTACGAGCAAGTGTACTAGTTTAGTATTTTTTTTGAAGATTAATTATTTAAAAGTTAAAATTTTGACGCTCGTTTTCTTTTCCTTTTTTTTTTTAAAAAAAATTCTTTTAAAAAAATTCCTTATAAACTCCATGTATTTAGGAACTCAAGGCAACCATTAAAGGGCAATTGTACAAAAACAAAGGCACTTGTCCAAATAAATTTGGAAACTAGCTATAAATTAATGCAAAATCCAAATTATATTACCATACTTCAGAAGAGTGTGAGATTTTAAAAGAATTTTTTTCTTCAGTTCCCATTTTGTATATATTTTTCTTATTTTGGCTTTGAAAATGTTTTAATGGTTTAATTGATACACAAACAATTGTAATGTTCAAACAAATAAGAATTGCGTAACATAACATATTACAATAGCGATGATAAGAAGGTAATTTAAGTACTTTGTGTTAATGGACATAACATTAGTAAATAGAATTTTAAATAATACTGATAAAACTTGTGAAAGGACATTGTTTCAAAACATAGAGTCTACAATAGGTATTAACCCGTCTCTTCTCTTATTAGGTAAATCGTGACTTGACATTTCCAATATCAAGCAAAGTAGGGTTCTTTTGAATAACAAAGGGCTGTGTCTGCGTGGAGGCTGTCGAATCTAACTGGTGTAAAAAATGCCCCCTTCTGATGTAATACCCGCGATAAAAAGCCTTGCATCCTCTTGGGAAATTGTCACTTTACAAGTATTTAGGAAGAGAAAGGCCGTGATAATCTTTTCTAATGCGTAGAATAATTATGCTTTTGTAGGGTGAACACGATTTCTATTTCAAAGACGCGTTTGCAAGATAACATAAGAGACGGAGGGTATAGTTTGACAGATCGTCTTTGTAACGTGTCATTGTTGGCTTACAGAATATTGGTATTTATGTCTGTGGATGTCGGAATAGATTTAAATCATATTTACTCTTTCATATCTACTCGTGACCAAAAAACGTTTCTTATTTTCTCAGAACAGGTTGCGAACAAGATGTGTAAAACTTCTACTAAAATTTTTGATAATTAAGTAATACTCTTAACCGTTTTTAGTTATAAAAATATATGAAACTAGCAAAAATGAAACGCTCGCATTAATCCACAAATCTCTTAATTACACAGTCAATTAAGCATTAGAAACAGGTGTGCTTACGACTATACGAACTTTAAAGGCCGCTAAAAATTCCATCTGCATAGTTTTATTTAACCTACTAGAAACTTTAAACAGAAGTTAATTGCATTCCACTCTCTAATGAAGTTCGGTGTCGAGCTAAAAGTTTTACTTTGTTTATACAGAGTGAATCATTTAAGTTTATAATGCTAAATATGCCACAGGTGAAGCGTTTTACAAAAAAAATATTTCAGATAAAAGTTGGTTCAAGAGTCATATGCTAGTGACTAGACTGAAATAAAAGAACATTTCAAGGTCAACTTTTTTTTTAAATATAAACCTGAAATTTTTGTTTTAAGTTCGTATTTCTCATAGGAAAAGAAGTAAAATCTATGTAGGTAAACCATTTTTCAGTTGAATGCATAATTTTAAAGATATTTAACAAAAACTGTAACAAATTGCTATTTTGATAATGTTATAAATTGCTACGTGTGTAGTAGGTACGTATTTTGCACCGTGTACGTATTTCTTTTAGAGTTCGTGTAGTGTATTTACATGTTATTTGCTTTTTGTGGGGATATCGCAGTCGTTATCATTTATGAATAGACTGAAAAATATGACTGAAAATTACGAGAATTTTACAATAGACGAATCACATATTTTATGTATTCCTTGCAATCGTCTATACATATTTCGTAAACGCCAAGAGTGTAAAAGACATACGAGGTGTGTAAATTAAGTAATGACACTGGCAACGATCTAGCTACACTGTGGAGACAGGACTTGGAAGGTTAACATGTAATGCAGCTTCACTATAAGTTTGAACGTATTAGAGTCATTTGTTTGTTCTTTGTAACTGTTTTCGTAACCCGTTTTTTTTTTCTAGTGCGTTTTAAAAATGAGTGACATTAATTTTGAGCAACGGTGTGCTATCAGGTTTTTGGACAGACTTAAACACAGCGCAACAAGTACTTTTGCAAAACTTCAACACGCCTACGGGGACAGTGTTTTTTCAAGAGCCCAGTTTTTCGGTGATTTAAGGCATTTTCAGAAGGAAGAGAGTCGATTGAGGATGAACCACGCAGCGGAAACCCTTCGTCTTCAAGAACCGATGAAAATATCGATAGAATACGGGATGTTGTACGTTCAGATCGTCGGTTAACGACAAGAATGATCGGGGAAGAGGTAAATTTGAATCACACCACTGTTTATAAGATTTTGACTAACGAATTGTGGATGAGAAAAGTCTGCGCGAAAATGGTTCCAAAAAAAACCTTTCGCAGGAACAAACGAACATGAGGAGAGAACTTTTGTGTCTTGACTCTTTAGAATCGATTGAAAATTATGTGTTCTTCTACAGCCATTATGTTCAAGCTAATATATTAAAACATGTTCAACAGATCCGCCAATAATTCGCTAAGCGCAAATCGGATCCAGAAGTTAAATACGCCAAATAGCCAAGGTAGGTGTAACTAGCTTAGGGAGCCATTAATTATTGCACGTCGAACAACAATAGTAAAACTGCGACAATTACGCGAACTAATGAACGAGTACTGGCGAATGCACGTTCGAATCGGGCCGGGTATCGAATAACAATTCAGCACTACACATCATCAATTAGAGGACGAAGCAAAACGCTTATTAACTCCACTGTTAATACAATGTTACTGGCGCAGCGCACAGCGGCGGCGTCGGATAACTCCATTTTATGCCGGTAACAATATTACAATGGATGGTAACTAGTGACGGTTGATGGCTCTGCGAGAATTTGCGATTAATTTGGGTTAATGCAGCTTCTGCTGAACGAGTGGAGCGCCTGTTGGGGTAGCGGCGTTGTTTTCTAGAAAAATGTGGGCAGACACTCGAACGAACGCAGTGTCACACACGCTAACTTGTACAGAGTGTCCCAATTTATCGTCTCATGTCAATTTGAATTTGACCTCGGGCGTTGTTCAAAAGATAACTGACTGGGAAAACCTGCTATGAACATCGTTTTATTGTAACCGCCAGATGACACTCTATAAAGAGTAGAACAGCCAAATGGAATAAATTTAGTAGCTCCATTATTATCCATTTTTTTAGAAAATTCTGAGACACGTCAATTTGTAATTCTAAAATGACATCTTGCGACGTAAAAATGTCATCCCTAAATTCAACCCCCTTCAGGTGACAACTACAACGCCTAAATTTTCAAATTGGAAGTAGGGGCTTGTGATACTTCATTTGAAAGGTCTTTTCATTCTATATTCAAAACTGCTATGGTTTTAAATTTTATTGCAGAAATTAACAAGAAAATAAAGATAACTTTTTCCAGCGTAGGAAATTCGTTACATTAAAATAAAACTTTTATAAGCAACACTATTTGTCAATGTTAGGTTCTGAAATGTTAATAATAACATAAAATAAATGTTTGTAATTGCCGACATTCCTTACTATAAGAAAAAAACTTACTAATAAACACGTACAATTTTTTGCTTGACAATCGAACGACAAAAGCGAGCAAGCAGCAAAAAAAACCTGAAATTGAAGAAGTTGGCCATTATCAGCTTTAGTGAAATTACCTAGAAACGTGCTTGTCATTGTAACAGTAGTTAACAGTTATTTATTTATTTAGTGCTGCTCCAAAATAATGTTGTACCGACGATGGCAAATTTGTATCCAGCTGAAGGAAACCCACAACTTTGAGGTAATGCAATATGGTTCCAGCAGGATGGTGCACCAGCACATTACGAAGTCAATGTCCGCCAATATCTCCACACAATCTTTCCAAATCGCTTACGCCGTTAGATTTCTTCCTATGGGGATAAGTAAAAAGTATGGTCTACAAAACCAAACCCGACAATTTAGCTGACTTAAGACAGAAGAAGAATAACACTTGCAATTAGGTCGATTACCCCGCAGATGTTAACTAACGTTAGAAGACATTTCTATTTACGTCTAGGATGCTGCCAAGATGCTGGAGACATGCATTTTGAACATCTACTGCATTAATAATGATTTGTTTTTTATTAGAATGTAACAAATTTCCTACGCTGAAGATTTTTTTCTTGTTAATATCTGCAATAAAATTTAAAACCATATCAGTTTTGAATAGTGAATGAAAAGACCTTTCAAATGAAGTATCACAAGCCCCTACGTCCCAGTTGAAAATTTAGGGGTTGTAGCTGTCACCTGAAGAGGGTTGAATTTAGGGATGACATTTTTACGTCGCAAGATGTCATTTTAGAATTACAAATTGACGTGTCTCAGAATTTTCTAAAAAAATGGATAATAATGGAGCTATCAGATGCCAAAATTTTCGGCGGCGCGACGAAAGCCGAGCGTGAATGGGCAGCGGGGGAGCGAGGGGAAGCAGCGGCAGCGGCCAGCAAATTTCGCGCGATGTTCAGAGGCGTTTTACACCAATTGCATGGCATTTAAATGAAACAAAGTAAATGGACGAATTGTAGTTTACACTCTGTAGTTTCTGAATCCGTCGAGAAAATGTTATTTAAGCTATCGCTCGACGTGTTATGGAATATCCAAAATACGATGTAAAAAACTTTGTTCGACTATTGTGCGAAAACTATTCATCCGACATAATCCAGTTTTTGCACACTCATTCTTCGTGATATTACCTACATTTTCCCACAAGATTTACTTTTTTTAATGCAAAAATACTCGAATTACGAATTTATTAAGAAAAGGTTATTTTTCGCGGTTTTTCCGAGTTTTCTCAGCGAAAAATGCACCGATTGATTTGATTTTTTTTTCATTTTAAAGGTTTTTGAATTCTCTACAACTTTGCTGTTGGATGCGATGTGATGGCTTCAATAGATTTTCTTCTATTATCAAAAAAACTGAAAAAACTCAATTTCTTTTCACTAATTTGTTAAAAAAAAAAGTGCAACTATTTTCTAGTCGAAATCATATACGTTTTCATCTAAGGACTGAACTTAGTATTCTAACTTAGTATAGGTAATGAACATAGAAAAAGTATCCCGTAGTCGGATTTCAGGTATCAATCGTGTCATAAACTGACCCCTTTTTGAGCTCTATTGACTGGCGTATATGTGTAGACCCAGTTGAATAAAATCCAAACGTATGCGACCATCCGAGGCTGTACCCAACGCATTATTTATATTAAATGATTCGAAGAGCGATAAAACAAAAATATACTTATCTATAAAGCTCCCTTATCGCATCGAACATTGGCAGAATACGAGCGATTTGTTTTCTTTAATGGATTTTTTCTGTCGTGAACGCTGGGCGTATGATAATCTATACCATAAAAAAGCCCCGGGATTCGCGTATTGTCAGCACGAATGGCAATAGCGCGGTCCCCTTAATTTATGTCGAGAAAAAAATAATATATGAAGACGTCGGAGATAAAACGTGCAAACGTGCAATTGTTCTAATTCCCCAATATTTCAATTTTAAAGTTTGAAACCTACGATTATTTCCTAGTTTACTATAATTTTTTTGTATAGGTTTTGAATATCAACAACGAAAACAGATCTAATTAGCACAAAAACAGGGAAATACTTGACTAAGTTCTTATACACGCAATATATTAATGTGTAACAAATACTCGTAATATAGGGTCCGGAAAGTGTGCTACAAAGCCTTTCTTCTCGTTAAACGTGAGCGATTTGGCCTGTGCATATGGTTGTAGAAGGAACATGATCGTTCCACATCTACTCAAGTTACTACATTATTATTTTTTACATGTACAGAGGACAATGCACGTGTTACTATTATTTCTATACTTTAAGCCGTTGTTTGCAAAACCCGTTTACTAGCTATCGAAATTGGGGGCAAAATATCTGAAACATCTAAATTCGCATGGGAACATTAAAGACCTTATTACCACAAACAATTGTTGATTCATCTATTGTCAGCCACATACATTTATTGCGTATGTCTTCTTTGATATTTCCCATGACACGTTGATATGTCTTCTGTAGATATTTTTTACGCACTGTATGTATATTAGACAATGGCAAATAGGATACATATTTGGCAAAGAGAAAAGTTTAAAGTGAATATTGTCGACCACGTTCCACGAAAGGTTACATGCGCATCGTTAAGTTCTTGATCCAAATGAATTTTATAGGGGCGGTATTTTTCGTTTTTTAGAAGATGCAATATGGACGTTTTACTAACATAATTATCGGCGGCAACTTGTCTTCTAGGTTTATGTGGATTATCTTGAATATCTACCAATATATCCAATTTCTGTTCATCGTCTAAAATACGTTTCCTACCAGATTTAGGAATATCTGTGACATTTCCAAATGCACGAAATTTGTTTTCTATTCTACTAACCGTAGACTGGGAAATGCGGCGGTCAGGATACTTAGTGTTGAATATTTCGCATACCTGCTTCTGCGTTCTTGTTTCATCACCACATCCTAATAATATCAAAATTTCAATTATTTGGGTATCTGAAAGACTCATTGTTAAAATAATGATCAAATTGACGATCAGCGATAAATAACATAATGGAATAATAAGTTTTCGCAGATGTAACAAATAAAGAAATTTAAATGTATATTTTTTTCTGATATGTACAAAGAAACCCTTTTTACTTATTTCTTTTTGTTGGGTATTTTGCGCAGCGTATCAGGGAAACCGATACATTTAAGTTGAATGTTGACACAAAATTCATATAATCCCATAAAGAATAATCCATACCACAGTAGGTAACATGATAAATAAAAGCTAAAAAAAGCTTTTTTACTGAAAATGGACCTTGCAGTTTTTTCCCCTAAGGTCTTCATATGGTCTCGGATTCTTTTGTGTTCTCCTAAGTATTCACGGGGTAATATTAAACCGTTTACATGCGACGGTTCAAGGAGTGCGGGACTCCCCAGGGCAATTATAACTACTCCGTTTGTTTTTCCTGCTCTCCAAAGATTGGCTTTGTACGGTTACATGCACGGGAGACAAGTTTGAGAAGCGGAAGTATTACAGTCAAGCAAATATTTACAGCAATGTCTAGTTAAACTAAAACATCTGTCTGTTATGCAAATATGTAGGGTGTTTCATAATTATATTTTAGGGATGTACCTATTCTTTATCGCAAAATGAACAAAAAAGTTCATATAAAAATTTAATATTTTAATTCAATTTTTTTTATTCAATAATATTTTTAATTCAATTTTGTATTTACTTACTATTTTTGACAAAGCGATTAACTAAGTGTTTTGTACAATAATTAATTTATATTGACATAGGTTATCAGGCCTTGCTAGTTGCCGTCTATAGTTGAATATAAAACCAAACATCTTTATCCGAGGTCTTTTACATTTAAAATTTTGTAAAAGTGTCGAAACAAATTGAAAATGGATATCATAACATAGTATAAAACAAAGTCGCTTCCCGCTGTCTGTCCCTACCTATGTATGCTTAGATCTTTAAAACTACGCAACGGATTTTGATGCGGTTTCTTTTTAATAGATAGAGTGATTCAAGAGGAAGGTTTATATGTATAATACATGCATACTATAGTAGAGAAACACTGATAATTTTAGAGGTTTCTAATGTGATGTCGTAAATAAACACATTTTTTTGCGCTTACATTGCAAACGCTGGCTGAACTCTACGAGATAGATCAAAATAATGTACTGCAGTATTGTACACCTTAAAAAGGTCTACAAAAAAGTCTGCGATGGTATATGTCTATCTCTTAGGGATAACCCACAATAACCATTTTTTATATTTCCGTGCGAAGCCGGGGCGTGTCGCTAGTATAATATATGTATCAGATTTCTCAGGAGATGCCAGACTGTAGACCTTTACAGACATTGAAATAAGAAACACAACTTGTGAATTAAAAAAAAAATAATTAACAAATGAATAAAACTTTATTTATCACTTATGCGTTGTTATGGAGTTAATAATGGCATTTTAATATGTCAACATTTGATAAAAGTTATTTATTACCAGTATATCGAAAGACTCACATTTAATCACATAGCCGTGGATAACAAATGCATAGGTATTATTATTTATTTGCGTGACAACTGTCATTAAAATGCGCTGATAATACTAAACAGGTACTTACCCTTGGCCCCTTCTTTTAACCAACAAGGCTTTCAGGAGTCTCTTACTCGCACGTTTTATAAAATTATTTACAAGAGCTTGTAGAAGATATTCCGATTGCCAGCAGGCAGAATATGTGGTGTGTTTATGTCGATGTCCCTGTGCATTTTTCTCATATTGTCACTGACTAAACTCACCATACGGTAACCAATGGGTTGCTTGAAACGGATCTGTTAAATGGCCACCACGATATCCGGATCCAACGCCATTATAGTATTTCATTTTGGGCTGGTTGAAGTCTATGATTTATTCTACATATATTGGCAGGCAAGAAGAGCTAAGGAATTGTGGAAGCTGCAGCATCGATCAAGAATCGTCCTGAAGCTATAAGACTGGCAAAGAAGCATGGATTCGTCACCATTTTGCACAGTTAATTTGAATACTTTATTGTTAAATACATGTCTTCATATTTCTATATATTGGTAACAAATAACATAATCTATATCTGTATCTATAATGTACATCTGTATATGATGTAGTGGTATAGAAATTTTACATTACTCTGCGTACGAAACACAGAATACAATGTTGATTCCAAAAAAAAGCAGAAAAATACACTGTCCTATTTGAAAAAATAGGTTGGTCGGTGTAGCAACACAACAATAGAAGAAATGAAAAAATTCATGTCGCTAGAATGTGCAAAGCAAAAGAATCGAGCAAAAAGATATGTACAGACATTAATTTAGACTTTGCCGGATTCTGTATATAACTCACATACCTAATATCTTATTTTGTAAGCACAAAACAGTTTTATGTCTTCCAGTGGAATGCGTATTAACATGTTATTGCTTTATTATCTTTGTACATACGTGAATGTGTAATTGCAGGAAACAAACTAACTTCGCATGCGTTTATTGCCGACCTTTCATTATTAGTATTTTACCTCTGCAATATGTGCGGCTGAAACAAATTATTCTGATGGCATACGACTTTACGACTTTTTTGGACAGATCATTCTAAATATGGTAGGTTTCAATCTATATTGTGACTGCATACATACGTATGTAGCTACATTAAGAACTAATTATATTCTTAAAATTAGCTCTAATTGCGCTATTGTAACACCTACAATGCTTAATAAACTTTTTACAATATATGCATACCTTGCAATTTGATTTATAACTTAATTTGGCATTTATTTTCAGAGTGGATTGTATTGAACTCATTAAATATGAAACAAACGAACTGACAACACTGTCAAGGTTGCGACGGCAACCCCTAAATTTTTGTAAAATATTGTAAAAATAAATGTAATTAAAGCGATTGTTCTAAACCCGATCAACATTTTTTTTAACAAAAATGGTTTTTAAAAAAGTTATTAACGAAAATCGAAAATACAATATAGCTTTGACACCCTCTATATAATAATTTAATATTAACTTTTGGACTAAGATCAGTCTGGTTAAAATCTCAATATTATTACACAAAAAATCTGCAGTTTGGATGTGGTACCGTTAATTATGGAACACTCTGCATAAGTTTATCTCTACCGAATAACATTTTCTACAATTTAATTAAGGAATCGGAGCAGATGTGCCCTTCTTATTTACGTTTTGTTCTCCGAGGGTGTTATTTGCGTACCGACTTTAAATAACGTTACAGTTTGCAAGAACTCAGCGAGCAAAATTCAGCGGACGAGTATTTGTTGGAGGCAAATATCTCGAAGAAACATTTAGACATTAACATAGCGAACAAGAGACGTTTTGCTTACACGTCGGGGAGTTTAAGCGTTTGTTGACAAAATTTGCGCGAACAAATTACATTGTAAAAAGTAAATTTTGGAGTGTAATTTGAATAATGAAAATATTGGAGGCGAGTTGGCCAAGTTGGAATAAATACATGAAACAAAGCGCTCCCATCACATACATATATTATACAATATGTAAATTTTGTATTTGTTATTGTGTTATTTTTTTTATTTTCCTCGGTTACTCTCTGAACCAATCGTGGCAACCTGTTCGGCTTCTGAAAATAAACTTTAGACTTTAAATAATCCCACAGGAAATAATTCAATGGTCGGGGAAACGAGCAGGCTATTCAATTTCTTCCAATTGAATATCAATATCTCATTTCGAGGTGTCTTCCTCCGACTTCGGTTAAATTCGGTAGGGTGAAGGAGGACCTAAAAATGTAGGACACATAGTTAAAGTTCACCCCCAAAAGTCATTATTTCAGAATATCTCGAAAACCAGTGGAGAGAAGAAAACTGTATGTAGTGTGGCTCTCTGCTTAATGGGGGTTGAAGGTAAACTAAAAATTACCACTCTTTCACCCCCGCGAAAATATACACGGATGGGTTTAATTCAAATTACACACAACGCAAGCAAACAAAAATAAAACCGACGTGTTTTTGCTCTTGGGTGTTAGGTGTGCAGATGTGATAATAATAGGTGTGCAAGTACAAACTCGGCTTTCTTTGGTCAAATTCAATTTTATTGGAAAGATAAGTGTTACAAAATTAGTAATTGAAATATTTGCCATTACTATCTATGGTCTTTTTTTATTTATAGGGTAGATGATGAATGCTTTTGCGATAAAAACTTGGTCATTTCGAGGCAAAATAGTCATCGAGTCATTTTTGCACATCTTCAACTTTTGTGAACCGCTGGTCTTTTCAATATTTACGACGACATTGATCTGAATAAATGGTAATCAGAAGGAGCCAAGTCTGAAGAATACGCCGCATGCTGGACAACTTCCCAGCCTAAGAAGAAGATGACTTCCTCGGTTGCTTTTGCTTTATGTGGACAAGCGTTGTCATGCAGCAATATCACTTTTCACCTTCCTTGACTCGTAAATGTTCTTTTTTCCTCCAGAGCATCACTTAATTTGATCAATTTGTCAGGTAACATTCAGCTGTAACAGTCTGACCAGGTTCTAGAAGCTCGTAGTAAATGACACCTTTCCAATCCCACCAGATACACAGTAACACTTTCTTGGCATGAATATTCCGTTTTGCAACTGATGTTGATGGCTGACCTGGATAAACTCATACTTTTCAGCATTTAGGATTGTACAAAATCCCATTCTCATCACAAGTAGTGATGTTGTGCAAAAAAGTTCGTTGTTTTGTACCCAGAAAGCAAATTCATGCAGAAACCCACTCTCCTTCCTTCTGTATATTTCCCATTGCATGCAATAGAAGTGATATTGCTTGGCGAGTAACTCCTAACTGTTCTGCAAGCTCATCTTGAGTTTGACATGGATTGTCATCGAGTATAACTTCAAGTTCTTCGTCTTCATTTTTTTTTTACTATACCTGGATGTACATAGATCGTCCTCAAGGTTAAAATTTCCTGCACGAAATCTTGCAAGGCACTTTTTACTGTTGAATGACACATAATGTTCACCCAAAGTCGAATTAATCAATTTCACAGCTTGAGCAATATTTTTTCATTTGAAAACAGAATAGAACGGAATGACGTAAATGTTGCTTATCGACATACATCTCTTATAAAATTGATACACACGGAATGACAGCTTGACAGGAATGACTAAGCTGCGTGTATCCAAAATGGCGAGCGAATTGGATGCGTTCAAGTATGTTTTTTAATGCAATCAACTTCAGAGCCGAGTTTCTACTTGCACACCTATTATATACAGCATATAGCGATCGCCAGCCACCATTTTTTTTGTCGATATAAAGGAGTTTCCACAAATTCGTGATTTTCTGCGGACCACGTCTTAGTGTTTTGTTTATTAAAATATCCCGTCTCCATGAACGAAACAAATTGCCCTTCGCTGTGCCCAAGGGAATCACTTTTGTCAATGTGCGTATTGTTAGACGCCCGCCGCGAGATGGCCCTATTGGAATTTTCATTACGCGGGGAAAATTGAATTTTACTCAACCTGAAACTCTTTATGGGACCCATTTAACTTTTTCCCCAACATCGGCTTATTAAAAAAGTGTAATAAGAGTCCCACGGATTAACTCCGCTTCCCGGACTTCGCGCATAAAAAATTGAATATACATGGAATCAACGCAAATCGAATTTGGAAAGTTGGCCGCTTTGCTATGCGGAGCGGGCGACTCGTAACGCGTTTATCCGGGGGCGGCCCCCCCTCAGCTCAGGGTTATCTGCTCCGGCGCGCTCCTATAAAGTATTCGGGTTTAATATACAATAGTGGAAGTCTGGATATCATATCCCCCGTTCTTGTATTTAGAGGGTTTTCAAGTTCCAAATATTAAACTCGGCTTTTAAATAGGTAGCTGGAGTAAACCTTGTGAACGAAGCAAAGGTTTCAACCGGTTCACTGGTACAGTTTTTGTCACTGTTCATGCCAAAACTGGTACTGGTACGAATCATTAACGAAAGCATACAATATTTAGCATACGAGGTGTGCCTATTAAATTAAGGGAGAATCTAGAGTTCCGATCGTTCGGAATTCTTGATATTTTATGAAGGTTTCCGATCGCTCGGATTAAAAAACATTTATGACTGGGCAATGGAACATTCTATCCTAAAATACGTTTTCATTTGTTATGTATTGTTTATAATCTCACTATTACAAATTGGACAGGCATACATATGTTTTAAATAGTTTTCTTTCTTTAAGTAAATACTCAAATTTTGGAAAAACATCAATTGAAAAATCTGCTTTAATTTCACAAATATTAATTGCGTTTTCGAAAATGATAATTAATATTGTCAAGTAATATATTTTAAGCAAATACCTACATACCTAATCTTTGGTAATCAGCTGATTATTATATAATACTTCAGTAAGTTCATCTTTTTGTAAAAAACATAATATTAGTTTTTGTCTTTGGTACTATATTTTATTATCAAATGTTTAAGGTTTAGCTATTTCTTAAATTTACTATTTCTGGAAAAACGGCAAAAAAAGAGGGGAAAAAACGGGCACCTCAAGTTGGGACCGAACGTGAAACCTTCAGATCGCCAGCTCGATGCTGTCCGTCTGCACTAGCTTCACTTCCAACTAAAACTTGCTCGAAACAGTATGAGCATTTGTTTACGTAGCCAAACAAAAATTTATGCCGTCACGCATACCTAATATATGCTCGGAAACCTTGATAAAACATGAGTTCCGAACGATCGGAACTCTAGATACTCTCGGCTATTAAATAACCGGCGCTGTCATAACACTTTTTATTCGTTAGGTACTAATTACAATAGCAATGTTTTCGCCTTCAATATACTGCCCTTGGCGATCTCTACACCGCTCCATTCGACTTTTTCATTGTTGAAAGCAGTCCTGGAAGTTCGCTTCTGTCAACTGGTTCAGAACCTCCGTCGCTTTTGCTTCAACTGCTTCCACACTTTCGAATCTTGTTCCCTTCAGTGTCACCGTGTTTAACAAGCCTGGATCGGTGTCAATGTTGTTTAGAATGTCAGCGCAAATGTTCATTCTTGATTCCTTTTGCTCGGGAGTGAGGAGTTTTGGCACCATTGTTGCATAAACTGCGCACGTTGGACGATTCATGCAAAATCTGGCGAACACATTGTTTGTCGATTCCTGTTATTCCAGCAAGCCCTCGGATGCTTAGACGACGATCCTCGCGGATTAATTTAACGATTTTTCAATGTTTTTGTCCGTTTTTGACGTTGAGGGCCGTCCAGGGCGCGGATCGTCTTCGGTCGTTTCCCGTCCCTCTTTAAACCGTTTAAACCATTCAAAGACTTGTGCGCGGGAAAAACATTAATTCCCGTACACTTCTTTTAACATTGCATTAGCTTCTATAAAAGTTTTTCCCAGCTTAACAAAACCCAACACTTTTTCGACGCGTCACTGGTGCGTAGACTAATTCAAACGACTGCTACAGTCAAACTGAGTGACCCACTGGCTTGCCCAGCGAGCTCAGGGTGGGGAAAGTATCACCAGACACAGTTCTATTCAAACTTGTCGCGACACGCTCGCAGCGCGCTGGTAGCAGCATCAGTTCGGTTATTTAATAGCCACACCTCGTACAGTTTTTTTGGTCACTGAATCGATTCGGACAGTTTTTTGGATCTATCATCACTGATGGGTGAAAATAGGGGTTGGGGGTGAATTTTTGAGTTTTTTTCAATTCTTTGCCGAACAATTCCACATTTTATATACAAGGATTTTTTGTGTGTAATTTGATATCAAGTTATTTTTTTTATTTACTACCCCCGAAGGATGGAAAATTGAGTGGGGCTTATGTGAAACTTTCAATTTTCAATGTTCAAATGAATATTGTATATAATACTCAAGAAGTTTTTCACTTTCGTCTGACGTATTGGATCCGCCACTGAATTTTGAAAATCTGATTTTAGATTTGTAATCAGCGACGTTAAAAACTTCTATATACCTACCTATTGCTTTTTATCAAGGTTCGCACAATTTTGTAGTTTTCACCCCCATATTTGGATCCGCTATTTCGGATTTTCAAAATCTGGTTTCAGATTTGCAGATATGTTATCAGTGATCTCATAAACCCCTACATACCGATAACTTTTCAGATTCGCACATTTTTTTAATTTCGTCTGCTATTTTGAATTTGCATAATTTAATCCCAGATTAGTAATAAGTGATTTAAAAAATCTTCCACATGCAGTTTTTCTAAAATTTCGAAAATATTTGAATTTTT
The DNA here is from genome assembly GCA_029963805.1 of Aromia moschata. Taxonomy (NCBI): domain Eukaryota; kingdom Metazoa; phylum Arthropoda; class Insecta; order Coleoptera; family Cerambycidae; genus Aromia; species Aromia moschata. The sequence goes on from JAPWTK010000044.1 coordinate 487,856, forward strand.
GGACCGCCATTTTGTATCGGCCATCTTGAAACTTAAAAATCTGATTCCAGATTCAGCAATTCTAAAAACTGTGATCAGCAACCTCAAAAAAACCTTTATCAAAACAATTTCCGGCCCAGATTAAAAAATTAATAATAAATGCTCCGCAGTGGTTAAAGACGCCATATTTAGTCCACCACCATTCAAATCCCTAGAAAATTACTTTCTTAATTCTGGCCAATTCTGGCTACAATGCCAGAATTGGCCAGAACTTTTTTTACAGATATAGATAAAGGTTTATCTTTTTTTGACGATTTATTTTTGCGTGTGTACAAAACTAAATTTAATGCTTCTATGATAAATATGTGTATATGCCCAGGTAGTTCTACGCTGATACGCTTTCTTGTCACATAATTAGGAGCAGTATAACTGTCAGTTTTATTGTCAGCAAGGTGAAGACTTATTACTTTTACTATTTATGACTAATTAGCCATAATGAGGGATACCCTAGAAAATATCGGTACCTAATTACGATAAACTCGTTCATAAATACCTCCTACTTTGCTCAATGTTATAGTTGCCCGCAATTACACAGGCAGATAATATCATTTACAATATAGAATGGCTTTAACAGTGCTATGGCTCTTCATTTATTTATTAATAAACAGGTATACTTGTACGAGATTTGTGAACATATCTTTTTACATTTGTTTATTTCAGGTTTTCAGAATGTTCGACAATAAACGACTCTCCATTTCCGAAAGGCTTTATGTTTGGTGCGGCAACGGGGGCTTATCAGATAGAAGGTAATATTTAAAGAACTTTTTAAGTATCGAATATTTTTTCGAGGTGACTAATTTTGTGATATTATTATTACTGTATTGTCAATTGATTGTACTATTTTTTGCACGATTTTCGACGTCATTTAACACAACACTTCGACTCGAAGGAAAACTTCTAAAGTTTTGCTACATTTTAACACTATTTAGGTAAATATAAATACATACAAGAACTATTTTTTTGGTACAAATGTATGGTACATTGATCATAGATGTAACAGTATAAAATCGTCAGCTATTCTGATAGGTTTTAATAGTTTTGATTATTTTATTTTGTAATCATTCTATCGTCAATAAGTTATTATTGATCGTTTGATCAATTAATGAAGTTAATATTAATTCATCGTTTACATGAATAGATCGCGAGTTGTTACTTTGATATTAATTTAAAATATCCAATAAATTGATTTGAAAAAAACAAATGTTTTCTTCGTTTTTATTCAGTTTTGTTGCCTGTTTATTAAAATTATGTCATGTATCAGCTTTCACAGCTTGTAACTTCAGCTTTGTTTTGAAGCGGTTGTGTTGTTTTATCTTAACAATCTTGCTTGTATGACAATCTCAATAAAAAAACTTGAAACCAATAATATCCCTCCGCGCAATGTATGTGTATCAACTTTTCAGCGATATACCGAGCCACAGACAGCATTCCTTTACCGAAACTTATCTCGTTTTCGCCTTCATTAATTCCACCTTGCCGCAAACCGCCTGTAGACGGGCTCCAGTTTCTAATAATTGAAAATTTATAGGTGCGTGGAATGTAGACGGTAGAGGAGTGAGCATTTGGGACACAATGTGTCATAATCATCCGGAAGCAATTGCCGACAGATCCACTGGGGATGTGGCGTGCGAGTCGTACTACAATTACCAGGCAGACATAAATATTTTGAAAAATTTAGGTGTCGACCATTACCGGTTTTCTATATCATGGACAAGACTGTATCCTTCAGGTACGTTTTCATCAGTTGTAAGTTAAAAGTTGACAAATTTTATTTAAAGTTTATTTTGATTGATTTTACAAACCATCCTAGAAATACATCAAATTAATTAACTGTAAAGTAATGTATGTAGTAAAGAAGGTCATTCGAATTATACGATTGATATATTTTATGAAACTTGTACGGTACGAATTATGAAATTAGTAGCCAGCCACGAAAGAGGGAAGGAAATAAGACCTAACAGAAGGAGGATAGAATAAGACAGATGTAACTGACACACTTATCAGGCATGTCCCATTCAGCGGACAGGTCAGTGATCACATGGTGTGGAGATTTGCATTTGTTGGCGATTTTGTACCCTTCCTAGCGACATTTCTTTCTGATTTGTGTAACGTCATGGGTTGGGCTCATTTCATATTTGCATAATAGAATTTAGTTTACAAACAGTATAAAGTGTTCCTCGTGTCAATTATATTAATACATATGTAATGTATGTAAACAGCATAATTTCGTACACAATTTACGCAGGAAGTATGAAAGAATTTTGCCATAATTTTGGTCACAGTTTTTCTTCATAGTGAAGTTCAAACAAAAACCGCCACTTCTTGAAAATGTGCTTTATTTGTGCTTTATAAGGTATTGAAACAATATTACATACAGACGTATGTGAGACATTGCTGAATCTAAATCTTTATTCATTGTTTTTTAATTTCCTAATGTCGAACCCCAAGTTTTCTACACTCAAGGGCCAATTAGATAAATCCACCAGACAAAATTTTAAAATGATTTATATTGTTATATGTATATAAAAAAAATTAAAATCTATCAACTCCTTTCAAGATAAAAGGAACGTTCCATTTCAAATGGCACACACTCAGTGGCGGCTCGTGACTTTTTTTTGGGGAGGCAAACATGTTTTGTAAAAATTTTTGTGTCCTAAATTTTTGTGATAGTAAAAATTGTTAGTAATATGCCGCATAGTTAGGAGATGGACCTCTACTTGGTCAATACAATATATTAAGTACATTTATCTAACATTATGTACCTAATATATTTTATTGCTTCAGCAAAGCCATCGGAAAGGTGTAGAGTTTCCGTCAAATTATTTTACAATTAAAGGATGGAGTACATATTATGTTTTTACCGGGATCATTGACGCAAAATAATTTTGAAAAATTATTAGTACCTTCGGGGTTTTTGGGGTCGCTGATCACGATCCTGATGTCAGAATTTCAAAATTCAGGATGGTAGATATGACATGGCGACCATTTGGAAGCAAATTTTGAAATACTGAATTTTGAAATTCTGACATCTGGATCGTGATGAGCGACCCCGAAAACCCCTAGCTTACAAAGTTTGAGGCAAAATAATCGGAAAATTTGAAATTTGATTCGGGATGGTGGCCATATTGGATCCGCTATCTCGAATTTTGAAATTCTGACATCAGGATCGTGATCAGCGACCCCAAAAACCCCGAAGGTACTAATAATTTTTCAAAATTATTCTTTTGCGTCAATGATCCCGCAACTGGTAAAAACGAGAAATATCCCCCTTTGAATTTTGCCATATCTGGTTATTCTGACCTCAAAAATGAGAAAATTAAATTGTTCTCATTGCGTTTCCTTCAAGTACACGTCTCGGGTGCACGTTTCTATTTGTTTTTGAGTGGTATAAAGGACGATAACATAGCTGAAATTGCGATTTAAAAAAATAATCTTGAAAAAAATCGCGTTTTTTAATAGTTTTTGTTAAAAATTGAAGGTTACATATTTTTTTTGCAAATTTTAACGATTCCATTCGAAAGAACGACCTCGAAAACATAGGAATACATGGTTTTAGTTATTTTTTCTTTATTTTTTCTATCAGTAATATGAGCCTCTAAGTTCATGTCTCTTGACAGTGTACTTGGGGGTTAAAGTGTTAATCTGAAATTAATTTTGGAATATTTCTCTCAAAACACAGTTTATAAAGTGGAACGTTCCCACCGTTCCATATCGTTTTTTGGCACACGTGGTCCATTACATTACAGGTTTTATAAACAAAACAAACCCAGCGGGAGTGAACTATTACAAGAACCTGATAAGGCTGCTGAGGGAAAACAACATAGAACCAGTGGTGACCATCCACCATTGGGACCTACCGCAGACGCTCCAGGACGCCGGCGGCTGGACCAACGAATTCATCGTGGATATATTCGCGGATTACGCCCGCACCTGCTTCGAGCTGTTCGGAGACGAGGTCAAATATTGGATCACCGTCAACGAGCCGTTCGAGTACTGCCACAACGGACACGGTACCGGAATTTTTGCTCCCGGTCTCGAGTTGAGCGGCACCGGCGAGTATTGGTGCGCCCACAACATAATCAAGGGGCACGCCAAGGTCTGGCATCTTTACGATGAACATTTCAGAGCGACTCAAAAAGGTACGACATTTGACAGGTTGTTTAATTAGTAATTAATAGTTAAGTAACCCTAAAACCGCTGTCCTCTATTTCAAAGGACCTTTTATGAGGTAAAAAAACTGGACGTTTTCCACGAAACACCGAACTACTATACTTTTCTCGACGCGCGTTTCGCCAACTGAGATAGCATCTTCAGGAGAAGATTAAAACTCAGTTTTAAGATTGAGAATATTAAAATTGGGGTTTAATCTTCTCCTGAAGATGCTTAGTTGGCGAAACGCGCGTCGAGAAAAGTAGAGTAGTTCGGTGTTTCGTGGACAACGTCCAGTTTTATGTTTCTACGCCGGATGTACACCAGTACTCCAGAAACTTTTATGAGGTGTCAAAAGACGGTATTTAAAAAGCGTCTTGAAGCTCCAAAACTCTAGTTTTCGGATCTGTAGCCCAACATTTTTTAGAAGCCACGGTTTTAACGCAACCCGAAGAAATAGCGCGTTTTATTTTTTCTCGCTCCACGGGTTCGGAAACTTTTTTTTTTCGGTTAAACGACCATATGGACCAGATAGCCTGTTTATTTGGCTTCAATTTTCTATTTTTAATCGTTTGCTACGTCCATTTGTCGTGGAGATATCCGAAACTGAACGAAAAGGAACCCTTTTGTCTTCAACCATCGATATCTCAGCAACCCATGACCGTACAGAAAATTGAAGGACAGTTTTGGAAATTGAAATAAATTTCCTATAAAATCCTGTCAAGGCATAAAAAAAAATTCCACCTTCAATATCGACTTGAAAAAAGTTGAAAAGTCTCGACATTGACTTTTTCCCTTGTTTTGATAAATCGATTGCATCTTAGCAAATATTGATGGGGAGGCTAGGACTTTTAGGAATTTTTACACCTCAATGTACCCCCAAGAGCCCTGTAAATCTACAGATCGGTCCATAGACCGGTTTTTCCGGGCCGATCATTCAGTTTAGAAAAAATTAAATGAGCATGATTTTTATTCTTAAACATTGTGTAATCTTCATAAAAATGGAAAAATCAATATTTTTCCACTTTTTTCTCAATTCTGCATCGGTCACTTGGTAAATTAAAGAAAATGAAAATTATCAGAGGTCCAAAAACTTTTTTTTGCTCCTTTAATTTTTGTGAGCAGTTTATGTAAGTACTTTTAACCTACCAGTTCACTTGATCAAAAATGTGCAGAGGTATTTAAATTGTTTATAAGCCAGAACAATGTTTATAAATATAAAAGATTCCCAATCTTCTCAACTCCCAACTTGATTCTCAATCATTCAACCCAGTTCTCATAATCAATTGATTAAAAAAAGTATTCAAAAAAGGTTCGAAAACTTGAAAAAATAAGCTTACTCAAGCCTTTCTTGACAGTTCTATAAAGTTTTCAAAATTCGCGCATTTTTGTGGAAAAACTATAAGAACGGTTTGGATGAAATTTGGTGTTTTATCATATAAAAAAGTTTTCTAAGGCATGATCTGAAGGTCGTATGTATAATCTACTATTTAGTGTGTATTTTTGTTCGAAAAAAATTCAGAAAAGACTTGTTTTCAGTCATTGCTATTTTACAACAATACTAGTGCATTTTTTAATTTCTTACCTCTCACGCCCTACCTAAAATTTAATAACAAAACTTTTTTCTTTCTTCTTTTCTCTAAAATGTACAGTTGTCGGGTTATCTAGAAGAAAAGAGAGGGCAAATGGATGTTTCAGAGTTTTTTTATATGTTGTTTAATAACGAATATTCTACAATTTTTCTACTACCTAAACAAACTACCACAAAAAAGACCAATCCAAACAGATACCGTCTGGTCTAGCACCGATTATCGACTTTTTACCTGTTTCATTTTTTACATTTTCAGTGTTCTCGGGGGGTTAAAGGGGGTTGTAGAGAAAAACTGACACGTCAACAAATTTTTATTATGACACTCGGTTTTAGCACGTCAAAATACCTAGGAATAGTGGAGTTTGCACTCTAGGACGTATATGTAGATAATTTTTTGTAGACCTGGATTATTTTCATTGCTTTTTTTTGGTTGATCGATTTTTAACCCCTCGCTGTTTTTTACTTAAATAATTACGAGCTAACAAAAATAATGTACGAGCAATGACGAGCAAAAATAATTATGAAATCCAATGAAATATCGAGACACTGATCGAGAACTGTGTTGAAAATTATTTTTCTTTAGGTAAAATTTCTCTAACTGTGGATTCGTTCTGGTTTGAGCCAGCCTCTGACAGTCCTAAGGATAAAGCTGCAGCAGAGAGACAACTACAGTTTATGGTAATTGAATTTTATATAATTAATTCATGACATTAGGGACTGCATTATTCGCTAATGTATTTGTTTACTAATTATTATAATTCAGCATTATGCTGAATTACGATTGTAACCTGAAGCAAATATCCCTTAATTTATTTATAGTACTACTAAGTACAAAAAGTACCCGGAAATTGTAAAAAAATAATATAAATTGTTATTTATTCATCAAAATTTATTTTGTCCCCTTCAAAGTAGACTCCAGTGTGCAATACAGCTATGCCAACGTTTAACCCAATCCTCATACACTTCAGCTCCCTCAGCGAATTTTGTTTGAGGTCCTCTATCGTTTCAAAGCGGCGACCCCGTAGTGGCAATTTTAGTTTTGGAAATAAAAAAAATCACACAGAGCCATATCCGGTGAATACGGCGGTTGGTCGATCTTTTATTGACTTGAGATTTATTGAGTTTTTGGCCTTCATATTCGGTCACTATCGTAGCTCGGTGAGATGGCGCGTTGTCATCGTGCAAAATCCAAGAATATTCCTTCCACAATTCCGGCCGTTTTCGACGAATACTTTCGCGCAAACGCCTCAAAATGCCTCAAAAAACCGTCAGCATCTTCACTCTCGACCGACTTTGGCGCGGTTTTTTCGGTTTCGGCTCATCATCATAGCGCCATTCCGATGATTGACGACTTGTTTGAATGTCGTACTCGTAGACCCATGTTTCGTCTTCAGTTATTATGCGTTTCATGAAGTTTGGTTCACTATCGGCTCTGGAAACTATGTCAAGAGCAACCTGCTTCCGATGCTGCTTTTGAAGAATACTCAGCTCTTTCGGAACCAGTCTCGCAGCGACGCGTTTCATGCCCAAAATATCACTCAAAATACCATGAGCTGACGTTGTCGATATGTCACACTCTTGAGCCAACTCTCTAACACTCACGTGGCGATTTTCACTAGCACTAATGTTTTGATTTTGTTGGTTATCGGCTGTGGTAGAGGTAAATCTTCGACGATTTCACGGCCCGCTTTGAACTCCTTATACCATATGTGTTTTGGACATACACGAAGCACAAAAGGCCTTATTTAACATTTTCAATGAATCGGCGCACGAAATTTCGTTTGGGGCAAAAAAATTTAAAAACGCGTTGTTCCGCTATTTTTTCTAGTGTACAATTCGCCGAGTACACTTGAGGTCGTCTATTACTAACAGCTGCTGTAAACACACTGAGTGACAGATCGCGCTCTAAACACGCTTGATAATTATGAAAAGGGCTGCTAACCTAAAGAAAAAAAAACATTTTTCCGATTCCCTTTAACTAACTAACTTTCTTGCTAAACATTTATCTGACGTTGGTTTTTGGGACACCCCGTATAATACAGACAGGTACGACCATAAAGTACATTTTTTTAGGCTGGCTGGTTTTTAAATCCTATTTTCAATGGAGACTATCCGAAAATAATGAGAGAGCGCATTGCCGAAAGAAGTAAACTCGAAGGTTTTCGCAGATCTCGCCTTCCTCGATTCACTAAGGAGGAGATACAGTACATCAAAGGAACGCATGACTTTCTAGGGTACAACTATTACACTTCGTTTCTAGCAAAAAACATACCGGAACCGGAAATCGGTCAAATGTCCCTGGAAAACGACGCAAGAGTCAAGCTTTATCAACCGAGTAACTGGGAGAGTAGTTCTGGTCCTCAATTTAAGGTAAATATGTTATACTACACCTTGTTAACCGGTGAAAAAAAGTGCCAATTCTAGTACTGTACGAGGGTCGTTCAATAAGTTCTTAGAATATCCAAGAGATGGCGCTCATAGCATCGTAAATGGTTTGTTTTTAGTAAACATTATTACTCACTAGACAACTGTCAAAGTCTCAATTGTATTAATTTCTTATGATTTAATCTTTAATTTCATAATTTTGTTTGTTTAAAATGGTTCAACCTTTTTGTAGCAAACGAGTTTATCAGTTATAATGTGGTAACACTGGCGGACAACTGAAATTAGCAACGAACTGTAAAATAACACCGAAATCTCTTGCGCAATAAAAATTGCTGCAAGAAAGACTGCAAACTGTAAAGCGACATTCAGTGACTCAAAAAAAACCCTGGATACCAAACATTTTATGATTCGAAGGTGTCAGTTTTGGCACGAAGAGTGACAAAAACTCTACCAGTCAACCAATTAAGGATTTAAATGACAGACAACTAAGATTGTCGTCAATCCGCAAATATTTCATTACGCATTGCATCTACAATCGCATTCTTCATTCTAGATAACTCCATGGGGCCTCAGAAAAATACTGAAATGGCTTAAAGACAATTATAACAACCCGAAAATCTTTATTACCGAAAATGGAGTTCCCTTAAATGAAGCGCTAGACGACAGCCGCAGGATAGGCTTTATCCAGGTGGGTACCTAGCAGCAGACACGGCTTAATTTGTTATTTCCAATTAAGCCGCCAGTAGGCGGGCGCGGTCTTACAGACCGCAGTCACATATATTGTTGAATACTTCAGTTGAAATATCGTGTCATTCTCAGTTTAGCCGAGTATTGCAACTTCACTGACGTCTAATGAATATAATAACTATATTGCTGTTTTTGATAAGTTGCAGGCATTTGCGGTCTATGAGAGTTTCACTTTTTTTGTTACTGTGATTTTTGATGTAAATTGTTTTTTGCTTGGAAATAAGGTAATGTACGGTTTCATATTGTGTTCGTTATACACTGGGTGCAGAAATTATTTTGGTTTAGGGGATAGTCGTAAGTTTATTGTCATTCTTTTTTTTTAAATTCCCTCTTCAATTTTGAGAGGCATTTTGAGGGTGCATCTAAAGTGCATTGAACATGCTCACATCAATATTGTGGAAATACATAAAAATGTAATAATGATTTGAAAAATGACTAAGTAATCATTAAGTAGGAAAAGAAGTGGAAAAAAAGTATGTAATGAGACTACTACAAACTACAAACTACAAACTCACGGCCAAGGACGATGCTTACGAGCAATAACAACGCTTTTATTTTAACGCTATTAATTGTTATTTTGCAGAGCCACCTCAGTAACGTTAGAGACGCAATGGAAAAAGATGGTGTCCGCGTGATAGCTTATACAGTATGGAGTCTGATGGACGACTTCGAATGGAACAGCGGTTACACGTATGTACTAAACAGTTGTATTACGTCTTTGGAACTTCTTGGGAATAACTTCGATTCTCAAAAGTTGAAAACTATACATAAAAATATACAGGGCGTTCAATTTGAAAAAAATTAAGTTGCACCATACACAAAAAAATGAAATGGGTCAGTACAGCTCTTTAAACAGAATATGTTTTTATTTAAGATTGTTTTTGTTTAACCGCTTCCGAAATAATGTTCGTCTAAATAGAGTTGGGATATCCAGTATATATTGTAACATTTTATCCAACTCGGGTTTGTTTAATGTGTAAAATTAGACGCGCACTTTTAAAACACACTTTATTTAACGCAAACACAATAACTAAATAAACTACACTCTAACACGAATACTAACTTATATAATACAATAATTTATATCAGAATTTATTCAGGCACAAGTTTTACAAAACCCGAAACGCACGTATTTATTTTAAAGACTGACCCTTCCGCCGTTGCCGCGGTTTATATGTATATTTCCCACCGGTCAATCGAGAAGTCGCTAGCTGGCCTAGGGATTTTCGGATTTCCCTACGCGAAAGCACCAGGCGTTACCAATATACATCCTATATTTCTTATGCGATTGAAAAAAATTGACCGATAATATGATTTCAGACTAAGGTTCGGACTCTACTATACGAATTTTTCTTCACCCAATAAGGAAAGGGTTCCTAAAAAAATCTGTCGATTATTATAAGAACGTCATCAAGACTCATTCCATTCGAGACACAAACAGCGATAGCAGCGAAGAATTTGATGAAGACACAGGTAGTGGATCCAAAGACAGCTCTGGATCAGGATAACGCATAATAATAATGAGCACTAAGACAGAGCACTCAGAATATTATAACAATAATGAGCACTGGGAAATAAATAAGGGGATTACTGACTATAGTGATGAAAGGGCCAATCAATTTTATGATTTATACTGCTATGTTTTAAAATTTTATTTTATTTATTGTTAGTATGTCTAATATTAAAAATATATGCATATAGGGTGTCTAGGTTTCTTTATGTACGAACCCATAAAATCCTCATTTTTCAAAATAAACGATTTTTTTTATTTAAAGGGCATCGAAAAGTCTTCTTCTGGCCCTACCGTCGTTTTCAAGAATCATCCTCATGGCCTGCTTCGATTTTTTTATACCCTCGAAGTTCAATATAGCTACTTGGCGATTATTTATTTGAAATCAGAATCCATAGCATTAATCAGGACGATAAAATTCCCATCAAGTTTGAACAAGGGATATACAGTGTTTCTTTTCATACGAGCTCAAGGTTGAGCAAAATATCGAATTTGAATGCCGCTGGACGAGTCAGGTGTGCCATGGAATTATTCAAACACAGTTGAATGTTATTTGGAATCTCGTACTTGGCTTTGGCCTGTCCGTAGTAGACAAAAACATATTTTTGGTGTACTAATATGTAGGTGTTTATTAATAATAACATGTAGCTATAAAAAACTGCAGTAAACAAAAAATTGGAAAACTAAACAAAAAATAACAAAAAAATATAACTCAACTTGAGAATCACTCTGTATATTTCCGTATTTTCGAATTCGTCTTTAGAATTTCTGAACAAATTTTGTGAACTGCATATATCCTCTACCTACTTCTAACCATTGGTGAAGTATTTTTTGTACAGTCTGTGAGGAAATTATTAGCATCAATTTATCCATCATCAACTCTGTAACACAAAAAAAAGATATATATATATATATATATATTTACAAGTAACAAAAACTAAAGGATATTAACAAAATTCCAAATTTTTGGGTGATTTTCAACAAGGGATAACTCGAAGAAAAATTGTCGTACAGAAAATAAAAAAAAAAAGGAAATTGTAGCCTCAAGTGCCTAGTTTTCAGATCTGGACTTAAAAAAATTTTAGCGGGAGCGGTTCTCACGTAATCATCCGAAAACCAACAAAAAAAAATCCAAATTTTTGCTCGTCTTTAAAATGGTTTGTGGACTTCAAAAACTTTTTTCATCGTGCGACCATAAAGCTCTTTTAGACAATTTATCAGCTTTAATTTGACCTCTTAACGAGCTCCGTACGATGATTTTCCGCGGAGTTATCGTCGATCAAAGCAAAAAAGTCCTTTTCAACTTTGACAATCAATTACTCGGGAACTAATGATCGTACAGAAAATGGAGGTAGGGTTTTGGAAACTACAAAACATTCTCTATAAGACACAATCGGGGGTGATTAATAAAAAAAAAATTTTTGAAGCGATTATGTTGGCTGAAAAAAAGTTAAAAATCCAAAAACTTTGGATATAGTGGATGAACGAAGGATATCGTCGGTAATTTTTTAACCTCAAAGTGTCCCCAAAAAACCCTCAAAGTAGCAAAGCGCTGCGCTTTTTTTTTCTTAGTGCCTCGAAGGTTTAAATTTATCGTTTCGGCCAAAAATCACCGTAACAAGCAATTTTTCGATTTTTATGCATTTTTTCAACATCAATATGATTTTTTTTGGCGACAATTCATATTTTTTTGCTCTAAAACATTAGGTACTCGTTGGAAAAAATCGAGAAAAAAACTTTTTTTTTGAAAATTTGTTTTTTTCAAAAATTGAGTTTAGCAAAAATTATCGAAGAACAAAAATGTCTTAGAATTAGTCAAATAATACCCTCGGTTCTTTTTAGAGATGATTTTTGGTTTTTTTAAAAATGGCGAAAAATTGCTTTTCATTTCAAAAATAAAAAATCACGAGATGATTTTTTTTTTTTTTTTTTAAATGGCGAAAAATTGCAATTTTGCATCATTGCAAAAATCATCAAAAAAGTCTGAAAAAAATTGAGGGTATTCTTTGACTAATTCTAAGACATTTTTGTTCTTAGATAATTTTTGCTAAGCTCAATAGATTCCAAAAAATTCCGATTTCGACGGTTATCTGACATTCGACTGCTCGCAATTCGCTTGGAGTTGATTTTAGGACCTTGGTGCCATGAAAACTTTTGTGCAGGGGGATTTAAAGTACAACATATTTCAACCCCAGAAAAATTGGCCGGGAACCAAAATCCATATGATTGGTGCGGAGTCCTTTAAATCTTCGGGGCACTAAGAAAAAAAATCGCAGCGCATTGCAACTTTGGTGGTTTTTTGGGGACACTTTGAGGTTAAAAAATTACCGACGATATCCTTCGTTCATCCACTATATCCAAAGTTATACCAAATTTCCAAATATCCTTAAATTCGCAAATTTTTAACTTTTTTTCAGCCAACATTATCGCTTCAAAAATTTTTTTATCAATAGCCCCCCGATTGTGTCTTAGAGAATGTTTTGCAGTTTCCAAAACCCTACCTCCATTTTCTGTACGATCATTAGTTCCCGAGTAATTGATTGTCAAAGTTGAAATGGACTTTTTTTGCTTTGATCGACGATAACTCCGCGGCAAATCATCGGACGGAGCTCGTTAAGAGGTCAAGTTAAAGCTGATAAATTGTCTAATTGAGCTTTATGGTCGCATGATGAAAAAAAAATTTAGTTAAAATAAAAAAAAGTCCACAGACCATTTTAAAGACGAGCAAAAATTTGGAAAACATTTTTTGTTGGTTTTCCGATGATTACGTGAGAACCGCTCCCGCTAAAAAATGTTTAAGTTCAGATCTGAAAACTAGACACTTGAGGCTACAATTTCCTTTTTTTTTTTATTTTTCTGTACGACAATTTTTTCTCCGAGTTATCCCTTGTTGAAAATCGCCCAAAAATTTGGTTTTTTTTTAATATCCTTTAATTATAGTTACTAGTGTATATACTACACGAACTCTAAAAGAAATACGTACCCTAATTATCACGAGAGTATCTCTTTTCAAATAATTATTCTTAGAAATCAAAGGAGACACTAACCTACAGAACTGAGTATTTGACGGTGACGGAGAGACCAGCGTCACCTTCATCCCTCCGTGCCTCTTCCCCTACGTCCGGGCACTGAAAGAACCCGCGACCCTCCGAAATCGCATTAGCCTAATCAGCGTAACCGACTAGATCGGCGCAATGTTTGGGCCTTTAAAGAAACCCAAAGCATGGCTAATGATCAGCTGTCCTCCCGTTTTCACACGAATGCAACAATGGCACACACACACACAGACAGACACACTGAAATAACAAACGGCGACAAAGGGAAGCGCGTCAAATTGGATTCCGAGAAATAACGAATCCGGAGACAAAGTATTTTATAATGTACGATCGGCCGTGCTCCGACACGAAATTTTTTGGATTCCCAGTTTCGGGCAGATGTGTTTTGTCCAATAAAAATAAGTTTAATCGTTTGTAGAAATGTCTCCGGCGAGTATACACGAACATTTTTTGATCTTAGATTATTCTGGAGAATGAAGTCGGAATCAAGTCGCATGTATAATCGTCGAATAAATAAAAGACATTCCGAGATGTGTATGTAGAGGGTGATCATTCCTGTCCCAGTTATTTTTACGTTACGAAAAAAAAAAAAACGTTATACCTAGAGTTACAAAAAAAATTGAGGGGTAACTTATTTTTTCCTCGAATTTTATAAAATTTCATAACATTGTCCTGAAATTTTCCAAAATTCAAGTTTAACTTAGGCAAATAAAATCTGTAGGATACTTTTGGACTATTTTTAAATCCCCGTCTATTTGTTGTAAAAAATTGAACTGAAACGCTGAAAACATAAAAATTCAAAAACTGTCCCGTGAAAAAGTAAACAAGACTTCGTCGTATTTGTGCTAAGTTCTATTCTAAAACTGTTTTTTTAGAAGAGTTAAACGTTTTGAACACTACTACGTACAAAAAGTGCCCGGAAATTGTAAAAAAGCACTCCATCGAGTGCAATGCAGCTATGCCAACGTTTAACCCAGACCTCCATACACCGCTCATAGGCCGCCGAAGTTTCTTCAGCGAATTTTGTTTGATGGCCTCTATGGTTTCAAAGCGGCGACCCCGTAGTGGCAATTTTAGTTTTGGAAATGAAAGAAAAATCACACGGAGCCTTATCCGGTGCATACGATGGTTGATCGATCGTATTTATTGAGTTTTTGGCCTTATATTCGGTCACAATCGTAGCTCGGTGAGATGGCGCGTTGTCGTCGTGCAAAATCCAAGAATTTTCCTTCCACAATTCTGGCCGTTTCCGACGGATACTTTCGCGCAAACGCCTCAAAATGCCGAGATAATACTCCTTATTAATCGTCTGCCCTTCCGGAATAAATTCGGAATGAACCACGCCTCGATAATAATAAAAAAAAAAAAACCGTCAGCATCACCTTCACTTTCGACCGATTTTGGCTCATCATCACAGGGCCATTCCCATGATTGACGACTTGTTTACATGTCGTACTCATAGACTTCCAGTTATGATGCGTTTCATGAAGTTTTTTTGGAGAACATTCAGCTCTTTCGGAATCAGCCTCGCAGCGACGCGTTTCGTGCCCAAAATATCACTCAAAATACCATGTGCTGACATTATCGATATGTCACACTCTTGAGCCAACTCTCTAACACTCACGTGGCGATTTTCAAGCACGAATATTTTGATTTTGTCGATGTTATCGGCTGTCCTAGAGGTCGATGGCCGACCGGAACGAGGCAAATCTTCGACGATTTCACGGCCCGCTTTGAACTCCTTATACCACTCGTAAGCCTGCCTTTTGGACATACACGAACCACCAAAGGCCTTATTTAACATTATCAATGAATCGGCACACGAAATTTTGTTTGCGGCACAAAATTTTAAACAAACGCGTTGTTCCACTAATTTTTCCAGTGTACAATTCGCCGAGCACACTTGAGGTCGTCTATTACTACCAGCTGCTGTAAACACAGCTCTAAACAGGCTCGGTAATTGAGGAAGGGGCTACCAACCTGAACAAAAAAAAACATTTTACAGATTCCTTTCAAGCGGTTCATTTAAATCATTTCCAGGTACTTTTTGTACGTAAGTATATAACAGTAATTTTTTAAAAAATCTTCCTTAAAACTCATTGCTAGCACAAAAAATTAATCATTTCTATGCAACTAGTCCTACAACAAACGCTCCTCAACATAACACATGGCGATAAGAATGTTTCAGTTAAGTAACTATTCCTTGATATAATTAATAAGCGGCCAAGAGAGGCCTTTAATAAAGGCCTCAGATGAATGAATATCCAGGGAATCAATATTCTCTATAAACAAATCGCACTAAGAATAGAACAATAGTGTAAACCAGAAGTAAGAGGAAACTGCATTCTGCTTTATAAGACCCTTTAATTTAATGGATCCAAGGAAGAGAGGTTACTGAAGCGAGAAAGTCCAAACTACACAGAGGAATGAAATACTAGTCGTTCGTCTACAATTAGTTAGAGAGCCCGATGAAACTGTACAAGAGGAGTAAAAGATTAAAAAGTAGAATCAAGTACTGCGATTTCTTTTTTTAGAAAAACGAAAACTATCAGTAAAAATAAGTTTTTTTGATAAGTTAGAACGTATTACGCATACTATGTCACTATTTAATAAGTAACATTAAATGAACGAAATCAAATTTGATCAAATTTTATAGGGAACAAAATCCCATTTTACGATACCAGCTGCAACAGATATCGTAAAATGGGTCTACTCTGTGACAGTTTTTAAATAATTCGACCTAATTCGAACTGCTTTGATACGAAAAACCAATATACTATAATGAGTCTAGATTCTAATCCACAGGCCGTAACTACTCACTGCGAGAAAATAATTCAATTATTCAAAGTAAGGCCTCAGCGTTGTAAATTCTACAAAATGGTGTGGTCAGTTTTTCAGTTGGTCATCACCTTCACGTCATTTGAAGGTCAACGTTGTTTTCTTAAATGAAAATATATATTTTATTGCAACATCATGTTTATCGAAATAATTCAAATATGTACTTTAAGCCTGGAACATTTGTTATTTTTTGTAATTTTCGAAATAATCAGCGTAAAACCACAAAGAAAACTTGCCTTTCTTAATAGCAGAAGTCTTTGGAAAATAAAAAGTCAGGGTGACCATTCAAAAAAAAAACGACCGATGACTTTGCTAGAGAGCTAGAAAACAAAAGGCGATCTGGAAATGCCAAATGACCGATGAAGTTACAGTTTGGAAATAAAGAACAATGTCACTGTGCAGTCTACTATTGATAACTTCAATATATGTATTCAATACGCTTCACCTATCAATGATCTCGTTAAAAAATGGCATACTCTATGTTTGAACAAAAAGACGGCAGATAATTAAAAACAAATATTAATTTGAAATTAATTTTCACCCCTAATTTTCGTACGAGTAGGGCTTCGAACATCCACCAATTGAATCGGTGGGTTCAAGAACAGTACAAGTTCAAAAACATGAGTTTTGAGAAAACTGAAAAAAAAAAACATAATAACAACACAAATATTGAAGTTACGAAGTTGGTCAACACAGGAAACTTGTAGTACTTCCTTAGACAAATTATGTTCAAAAATAAAAAACCCAAAAATGTATCATTCCTCCGACCTACAGCAGAAAGAAGATTGTGGACATGTTCCACTCTTGGACTCAATTATTTTTTAAAGCAGCGTAAAAACGCTTATTTTTTGGACTTACACTGTTCTTGGACTCACCGCTTCTACTGAAACATCAAACATTTACATAGATCAAATCGACTTTAATTGTGATAACTATGTGGTATCGCGGGCGGCGAGAAGAATGTAAAAAGACAAACATGCGTTGAGTACATGTAATCGAATACAACGCGGGAATATAAATATGCATAAAGGCGGTCCCATTGTCTTACCAAAGCTAAAACCATAAATTTCTACCTCACGAACGCTATAAAATAAATACTCCGTTCGCTATCTGAACACGGGCACCATGTTGATAGCGGTGTAATTATGGCACTTAATAAAAAGATACCGGACGGCCTTCTCTGATACACACTATTATTTACGGACGTACTAAATATTCATCGCGTCCGGCTTAAAAGATTACCTCGGACTGGGGCCACATCGGCGAGGCAAGGCGAGTCTTTTTGGCTTGAAAAACATAGAAGAAAACATCAGTGGTTTCGGAACACTATTAAAATTGGGAAGTAAAGGGTTTTCCAATAAGGGTGGGTCGATGTTGAAATGGAATAAAACAAGCTGTGTGTGAGGTATTAGTAAAATTCTTTTTTTTATTTGAAACACACGTGTTTGTCATTATGTATGGAATATGACATCGTTAAAATGTCCGCCGCGGCTTCTCACGGCCGAATTTGAGCGATGGCTTGGGTAATGTACACTTTGAGGACATCAGTCGATTGCGGCTTATTGGCGTACACTTACGACTTCAGAAAACCCCACAAGAAAAAGTCTAGCGGGGGGTTAATTCGCACGATCTTGGTGGTCAATTCACGTCACCTCCACCAGAGATAACCATACCCTCAAATCGTTCATGCAGAATGTCCATCGTGGCGTTCGCTGTGTGGCACGTAGCGCCGTCCTGCTGAAACCACATGTCGTCCACGTCCATATCGTTCAATTTGGGCCAAAAGAATTTGGTTATCATTGATCTGTACCGGTCGCCGTTGACAGTTTTCGAAAAACTACGGACCAATGACGCCGCCGGCCCAAAATTCGCACCAAACAGTAACTTTCTGTGGATGCAGTGCCACCGGGTGAACCTCGTATGGGTTGGCGTCGTCCCATATATGGCAATATTGCTGTTAATATAGCCATTCATCCAAAAATGTGCCTCGTCACTAAATATGATTTTTCGACCAGAATTGGGGAAAAAATCCTCTTCCAAACGCTCCGAAGCCCAGTCAGCAAACAACTGGCGTTGTTTATGGTCATAACTTTGACCTCCTGGGTCAGTTGGATCTTGTACGGGTGCAGGCCCAAGTCCCGACGCAAAATTCGCCACGTTGAAGTCTGCGAAAAACCGAGTTCTTGTGCACAGCGAGGAATTGACTGCCTCGGGTTCTCCTGCATACTTACACGGACAGCGGCGATGTTTCGGCCGATCTGGTGTTCCTTTGACGTACTTGTGTTTGTAGATTGTTTACCGAACTGGTCGGCTCGAATTTGGCCATCAAACGTTAGAGAGTCGGCATCATGAAGGGCCATCGCGTCTGTCGTAAAATGGACTCAACGCGCGCAACGTTTTTACAAACGAACACTCATTTTGATAATCAAGTTTTATCATTTTGACGTGCTGCTCAATCGTGTAACTTGCCATGGTGATTTGGCAGCAGTGACTGAATAATAAACAACATATTTGACAGCATATTGGAAAACCCTTTAGTTCACATTGAATGTTCGCACATTGAAAATTTTAAGTTAAGAAGGAAATATTTCGATATTAACAAAAAAAATATATCAGTCTCAAATTTCTTCGTGATCAAAAAAATCTTTAACATATCAAAGCTTATTTTTTCCGAGAAGCCTGAATCCAAGGTTAAAACCGGACAAATACGAAAAAAAAACAAATTCGCATTGCATATTTTCGATTTTTCGAATATATCCCAACATTCGATTGTTTTTCTGAAAAAGGTCATTTGTAGTGAAGATCAAGTAACAAAACTTTCATTACTTGACTTCTTGTCCCTTATTTAGAAACATTAGCTGTAGAATGATAAATCAAATACACTGCATTTAACCGATTAAACCTTATATTGCTGAATCCTTCTTAATAATAACAAAAAAATAAGAAAAAAAACACATTAATGTTTTTATTTAAAATAAATAGGAAAGGTCCATATATAAAAACAAGTGATCAATTCATTTACCTACTGTAATAAAATATGCAAAAATACGTCTCATTGTAATACACAGCACGTTTTCTAGACTTTTTAGTAATCCCGTACAAATATACACTTAATATATTTATAATGTATTTTTAAAACATTTAAAATTACAGGTCCCGATCTCGCAGACAGATGTCAATAATTTAACATTTAATATTGTAACATCCTAACATTTTCAACTAGCTACGAAAAAAAGTCTATGGATAAAACTTTTTTTATTTGATCATAAATGTATTTAGAACTAATCAATCCAAACGATTTTTTCTTCTCCAGAAAGAATCAAGTAAAAGAAAAACGGTAGATGTTGTCCAGAGTTCTCCTGCGAGTACTATTTGGGATCATCAATTTGTGTTAGCTGTTGAATTTAACCAAACAACAGAATACGCACAGTCAGTTGACAATAATGGCGACGATCCATCATTCCGTACGCAGGAGCTGCTCCAAATAACAAAGTGTGCCACGGTTAATTTAACACCTTTTTAAATGCATTTCCTTCAAAAATCAACAATGGCCTGTCGTAGTCAACCATGATGAATAAATATGGTAATCAGAGGTATTTTTTATTTGGTACAGAATGAAGCATACACGGAACTATACAGAGTGATTTAATTTGCTATGCGAGATTCAGTATATTTATTATTAAAGCAAATTGCAACAAAGAGTGATTGTAAAAGAGTTGTTTTTTTCGTCAATTTAATTTAGAACTCCAAATTAAAAGACCTTTCCGAGGACTACGATTTTGAAAAAAAAACGTTGTAACGTTTGGCGTTAAGCATTTACTGTGCACTTTTGTTTTTTTTTTCTATGCCAAATTCGAGTTTCAGATGGTGGGAACATAATATTTTTTTAGAGATTAGAATTTCCTTTAACCAGTTAAAAAAAGTGGTTTTAATTATAAAACAATCACCCTGTACTTGGTACTTCGTTTCCCAAACACACCCCCTGACATGCAATTATGAAAAAAATTGGTTGCCTGAATTCATTACATGTATAAAAATTAACAATTTTCTTATTCCTTCTTATAATGAAAATTTTCTCATCAAATGAAAAAAATTGGAAGGTTGACCCACTCTATTCTTAATTACAAAAATGTATTTTGCCTCCAGAACCCGACATAGGAATATCAAAGGTGCAAAATATAATTTCCCAGAAATAATTATCGAGTAAATATGGAAATGTCTGACTAATCTAATTAAAAAGTTGCAAATCATGTCTTTTGTAGACGGCCGCTTCTTTTCGGAAACGGTATCAGGCGGCGCTGAGTTTGACTTGGCCGACAGCAATCCCTAACATTAAGTTATTATCCCTTCACCTGCCTCTTAAATTGGTAAAAACCCGATATTATGTATCATTTACCGAGAACTGACGACTCTGTTGTCAAAGATTCGTCCGGATGGCAACTAACTACTAATTTTCAGTTGCGCACCACTAATTGTAGCTACAACTTTTGCGCAGCTAGAAAAATACGTCAGTATACGTTATACCGTAAGGTCTCCAAGATGACGAACATATCGTAAGATAAAAAAGTCCTCAAATCATGCCGTGGAATCGATCCAACGTGTTTTGAATTATTACTCTCAGAACTGTCAAAGTAAAAAAAGTCTTTATTATTAAAAAAAACTACAGTACTGTGTGGCTATTAAATAACCGAACTGACGCTGCTAAATTTGAACAAAACTGTGTCTGGTGATACTTTCCCCATCCTGAGCTCGCTGGACAAGTCAGTGGATCAAATGGTCAAAATGTTAAGTGCTCAGATGAAGCAACGGGTTAATCTCAAGTTTCTTGTTAAACTGGGGAAAACTTTTTTACAGAAAGTTATGCAATGTTAAAATAAGTATACAGGAATGTTTATCCCGCACACAAGTTTTTGAATGGTTTAAACGGTTTAAAGAGGGACGTGAAACGACCGAAGACGATCCACGCCCCGGACGACCCTCAACGTCAAAACATTGAAAAAAATCGGTAATTAATCCGCGAAGATTGTCGTCTAAGCATCCGAGGGCTTACTGAAATAACAGGAATCGACAAAGAATGTGTTCGCCAGATTTTGCATGAATCGTTCAACATGCGGAAGAATAGTGCCAAAACTCCTTACTCCCGAGCAAAAAGAATCAAGAATGAACATTTGCGCTGACATTTTAAACAACATTGACACTGATCCAGGCTTGTTAGATACGGTGATACTTGTGATGAAAGTGTGGAAGCGGTTAAAGCAAAAATGACGGAGGTTCTGAACCAGTTGATATAAGCAGACTTCCAGCACTTCCAGACGAAAAAGTTGCTACTGTAATTGGTAACGAATAAAAAGTGTTATGACAGCAGTTCGATTAGTTAATAACCACACCTCGTATATCCAATAAAAAAGACGTATACAGTAAAGAACCTACAATTTATTAATTTTAACTAAATGAATGGCGTGTCTATCTTCTACTTACAAACATGTTCTGAGTGAACACCTGGGGGGAGTTGTTAATCTCCTGAAATTTATTTGTAATTCTGGCACTTAGGTAGAACTTGACAGACAGTAGAACAGACAGACAACGTAACGTCACTTTTAGATCGAATCTCTAACATCTTCATAAAATTTAGAAATTGGAGTCAGATTAAATAGTGTAATATAATAATTATTATATAAATACGTATCTCACTGTTTCATGCAACGACAACACTGGCGAATCCAGCGGGGGGCCATGGGGGCCATGTCCCCCCCTCCCCTTGGCACCCTTAGAAATTCCAAAAAGTATTCTTGTGATAGTCGGTATTTTTGTATAAACGGATTTTTCATTGAAATTCTGAAGTGCCAGAAAAAACGCGTGAACTTGAAAATTTTCAAAATTTTCGTCTGCGGCGCCAATATGGGTTCTCGCGGGTCATATGTTGCTTTATCCCTAAAATGCCCCCCCTCCCCCTGAGAAGCCTTCTGGATCCGCCTATGAACGACAACAAATTGTACGAGTACATATCGCTAATATATCGCACTAGCTTTGGCACCTACAAACTTATACATATTCCAATTAAAACAAGAGTCCATCGTTTCAAACTGAGATTAAGCCGAAACGTAATGAATACCAAAAGCCTGACATGTCTGATAGATATTAAGGGAATGTTTCGGGAGCTTTGAATGCCGAGATCGCCCAGAAATACAATTATACCACGCTGTGCAGAGCAATGTGCTTATATGTTATGCATAGATATGACGGTAGAGCAGGATTTGAGCGATGTTAATGTATTCGAGGTAACCGTATATGTATATAGCACTTCGTCCAATCTGATATTTCCAAATTACTTTGCAAGATCGTGAATTAGGTTTCATTTTCAGTGAATGAATAACATACGAGTATGTAAATCATTTCTGGTTTGCTATCGTGCAATATTCAGTTCATAACATAAAATATGTACATATTCAAAGAGGGTAAGTATCAAGAATGTTACATTAATTGGTATAAATTAGTTTTTTGAAATTAAAATAGATAATAAAACAATTAATTATTTTCATAAATATGTCGTGTATTGTATGATCAGAAAAAACTGTTCTCAAAGTATGCAGTGGAATCGATACTGTATGTCTTGAACTCCTGAAGCTATCAAGTCCTGAAGTCACTTCAGAAATAGTAGAAGGGTTGATGACCGGTGTGTTTATTATAAGCACAAGACGCATTTCAGGATTTTCAAACAGAATGTCCTTACATAGCCATGGATTTTGACCAGTTTCGTCAAGTTTGGTGGCGTTATCTTATGTTGGTCCTCAACAAATGAGATTGTGGAGTTCTGAAAATCCAGATGTGTTTATAGAAATTGACGTGTGGGCGGCCATATTGAAAATAAGGTTAATTGAACCGATTTCGTGTTTGAAGAGACATAATTCGACGCGATACCGTAATAAAATTTTAGAGAATTTTATAAATGCATTCAAGTTCAAGAGATGCGACAAGGCTACTTTCAGTAGGACAGCGCTCCAATTCCCGTAATTCTTAATAATTCACGATATTTCTTGGAAGAATTTTTCGAAGATCGATCGCATATAAAACTGGATGTTCTAGCTTCAGTAATTTCTGTGTTTTAGCATTGTTTAGGTGTAAACTTTTCACCAACCTTCAATATATCAAAGTAAATTACTCAAAACTTAAAACGTCAATAGAAAACTTGTAAACAGTTTCAAAATGTGACTGATAAATAACTCCCTTTTATCGTGTAACGATCCGTATCTCTGCGATCTGCCCCATCGCGAACGTTGCCCAATTAAACGTTGACAAAAATAAAGGAAGAACCAGCTGCATACCGGTACGACTGGCGAGGCGATTAAACAAAGCTCTAAAACATACCGATCATTATATCGCTTTGTTAACAATCTGTTCGGAGATAAGATGCCGGCGCGGAGAAAAATTCAAGAGTCGGAATTCAGCGTCGTCCGTAAAGTTTCACCTGTGGCTATGAGAAATTCGAGACGGGTCGGTCAGGTGGATCCGAAGAAATTCCAATAGAAATATGTTTCGCTAATCAGCTCGGATAATATTAGACGTAGGTAGCATAGTTTCCCAAGCTCACGTTGAAATGCTGCATTCTAAACATTACAATACATCTAGCGGTAGATACTTTTAACTCCATAGAAGCTGAAGTGCTGCAGAACCGACACTTTTTTTGAGAAAACAGCCGTGTTTCATTCATGTTATCATGTATAACACATTATTTTTACATTATTTAATAATGATTCTGTATGTTCTATATGTTCACCAGTCCAGTTCTATATGTCGATGGCATTAAACATCACTAAAGGCATACGGCGCCACAACACATAGGCAACTCGAGCAGCATGTGATGAGGGTTGCCTCAATTTGATTTGACAGCAGTGACCCTGTGACAGTTGGAGCTGTTGTACAACCTCCACTATACGCAATACGTTGAGTAGTGTGATATACTTTCATAATAAAAACGTACGAAGAGAAAGTGGTTATCTTAGACCGTGAAAACTTCTAGTGTACTAAAAATACGATAAAGTCATTGGTCATATACGAGGTTTGTAAATGAGACTGATTTTTTTATTTTATTTTTATCCGAATAGAATTACAATCCAGTATTGTCTCCTTCAAAATAACTTCCTTGGGAAGCCACACAGCGCTGGGGACGGTTCTTCCATTCCTCAAAGCAGTGCTGGAACTCATATACTTGAATAGCCTTCAGCTGGTCGGTTACAGCCGTTTGAATGTTTTCTATGGTCCCAAAATGACTTCCCTTGAGGTGATTTTTCAATCTCGGGAAGAGAAAAAGTCACCAGGACTCAAGTCAGGCGAATATGGAGGCTGAGGAGCCCCATGAATGTTTTTACTGGCTACAAACTCGTTTACTCAAATGACTGTGTAACAAGGCGCATTGTCGTGATGCAACATCCAGTTGTTCTTGATGTTTGGTCTCACACGCATGACCCTTTTTCGGAGTTGTTCAAGAACCTCTCTATAAAAGTGTTGATTTACTGTTTGGCCTGGAGGCACAAACTCTTTGTGGACAATTCCCTGGCCATCAAAAAAAGCCATCATCTTCAAGGTTCATCTTCAATCGACTCTCTTCCTTCTGAGAATGCCTTAAACCATCGAAAAGCCTGGGATCTTGAAAAAACACTGTCTCCGTAGGCGTGTTGAAGTTTTGCAAATGTATCCGTTGTGCTGTGTCCAAGTCTGATAGCACACCTTTGCTTAAAATTAATGTCGACTTATTTTGAAAACGCACTAGAAAAAAAACGGTTTACGAAAACAGTCACAAAGAACAAACAAATGACTCTAACAAGTTCAAACTTGTACTGAAGGTGGATTACATGTTAACCTACCGCCCTTCCAAGTCCCGTCTCCGCAGTCTTGCTAGATCAGGCGCTACGTTGCCAGTCTCATTACTTAATTTACACACCTCGTATTTAAGTGTCAT
Source organism: Aromia moschata (assembly GCA_029963805.1). Taxonomy (NCBI): domain Eukaryota; kingdom Metazoa; phylum Arthropoda; class Insecta; order Coleoptera; family Cerambycidae; genus Aromia; species Aromia moschata. The sequence continues at coordinate 513,127 of JAPWTK010000044.1, forward strand.
TGGAGACATATTTGGATTCCCAAGCTTTAAAATACATAAATATTTTGTACATATACCTACAAATATTTTTGCGTTTATAAAATATTTAAAACGATAATGTTAAAGATAAGTGTCTCTTTATATATTCTTTATGAATTTCGATTAGTTTTATTCTCATCCTGTATGCAGAAAAACGTGGAACATCCACCGATTCCTACGCATTCTTGAAGTGGCATTGACAAAGCGATGTTATAGATTCCGAGACCCTTCGACGTGACTGATCACCGCGAACAGTTTACCTGCTTTGACATTTCAGTAGCCATGAAAAACTATAATGCTGTTACCATATTCAATCAGTTTATAGGATCGATCAATAATGGTTCTTTGAAACGAAAAACGTTATTTATTTAAGAGATGTGTCAACAGATAACTAAAAGGCAATCAATTGAGACTTGTTAAATATGTCGCTGCTGTTAGACAGAATGCTTTTTCCTTTCTATATAATACAGGACTGATTCATTCTCGTAATTATTAGCCTTCCGCACGTTTGCCATATTTTATTAAGAGATTATGTCACACTATTTAACGTATTGCATATAGCGGAGGTTGTACAACAGCACCACCTATCACGGGACTACTGAAATAAATACGAATTGAGGCGATCCCCTTCGCATGCTACGCGAGTTGCCTATGTATTGCGTTGCCGTATGCCAAATTTAAAAATAATTATTTTATATCTTATTTGTCCAACCTTTTTTTATAATGATGGAAGCCAAATATACTGGCTTTATATTAAAAACTCTTTTAACCCTTTCGCTCAGCAGGTACCTACCACACGTGGTAATACCTAAAACTGATTTTTGAGTGTTTTGAGACTATAAGTATTTAATCGCCACATATTTTTTGTGTAATAATTAGAAGGTTCTGGATATGGAAGTTGTTACAGTTGCAATACGACATACAGGTATTGTATTTAATAACTCGTTAGCCAATACATATTTCTCACAGTAAAAAATCATATACATAAAATAAGGTCCATTTCAGGTTTCTTAGTAAGTAAATTTTAAGGTAGTTTGAATTAGTCGAAATTCGGTACAATTTTTATGTAATCAACTAATATCTCGAAAAGTACATTACGCACCTTTTTGTTATTTTAGCGTGTTATAGTGAATAGTACAAGGAATCATATGTGAAAAAAATGGTTCAATTCGGTTCACCGTTTTCTTTTTTCTGTAAACGGTCAAAATGAGGGCTCACTATATTTGAAACGCATAGTAGTGCCGTGTATAATTTCAGCTTTTTTCGCTTAGCTCGCAATCTAAAATTGCAAACGCGTAAATCCAAGCGAAACCTCGTTAGACCCAAAAGTAAACGAACGGTGGCGTTAACGTCTTAAATGTAGAAATCCCGCCCGTTTTGGGCATACTCGAAAATATCCTCAAGGAAGAATTTGTTCTTGTTAACAAGCGGCGGGAGAAGAGAAAAAACAATTACGAGGCCCTAATTAAATACGCAGAGATAAAAGTTTCAGCACAGAACGGCATTAAGATGTGAAAAGTTTTGTCTCCTCTCCAGTTTAGGCTGTTCAGATGAAATAATTTCGGCGAATATCCACGTTTTCCCTTTTATCGTCGCGATAGGCACGGATACGACGGCTTTTATTAGTATTTTTTTGCCCTTTATGAAAATACGAGGGCAATGCTCTTACCTGATGTCTCAAATGTTTTCATATGGTTTTACGGTTTATGGTTTCTATCCGAATGAAGGAAATCAGTGAAAGGGGTTTAAGAATTATAATAAAGGAGCACCAGCGAAATACAAGGTTGGGACACATCGACAAATCAGCTGCGACCACAAAATAAACTTCGATGAGGTAAAGATAGTTACTAAGATAGAAGAGTGAGTAAGTCCATTAGCAAAACAAGCTTATCTGTTTAGAAATGCTCTGCATATTTCGAGGTTCTATGAAATGATATGTACTTCGGAAACGATTCCGAGCCGGACCTGCCTATAAAAATGGTAGGTGTTCCGACTCCTATAGTGGGTCAAACATATTGTTGGTATTATTCACGTTACCGCGAAGCCGTGTACAGGAATGATCCGGCCGAAAAGAACTCGAAAACAAGATATTTGCCAACTTTACACCTGTTTTTATATGCAAAAAAAATTGTTTTGAAATTCCTATGCACAAAAATCATCCTGTCTCTACTTATTACATCTAACACAAATTGTGTGTACATAATACATATTATACACTAATGGAAAAAATTACAAAAAGGGTAAAAAAAAATTCCGAATTTTTAGTGATTTTTCAGAATGCTGTATCTCAGTGAAAAATGGTCTTATCGAGGTCTAAAAAAAGCATTTTGAAGCTTCAAGTTTCTAGTTTTGAGATATTTCGGCAAAAAAGTTTTTAGAGCTACATGTTTCGCGCAATTTTAGGAAGTATTGTGGGAAAAGAATTTTGCAAATTTTTTTGTTTTTTTTTTCAAGTCCACGAGCTTGAAAAAATTGTTCTAACTTAGCCATGATATGGACTGGATAACTTGTTTATTCAGCTTCAATTTGCTTTTTTTATAAATCTCGATACGACCATTTGTTGCTGAGATATCGAACTTTAAATCAAAAAGGACCCTTTTTGTCTTTGAACGACGATATCTCTGCAACCAACGGTAGCACAGAAAATCTAAGGGCAGTTCTGAAAACTGGAATAAACACCCTACAAGGTTCTGCTGCGATTTTTGAGGAGAAACATTTTTTTGTCCTTGACATGGATTTGAAAAAACAGGAAAAAACGGGTAATTGATGGTTTTTCAGAACATCAACGGCTGAAATTCAAATCTTAATGAAAATACTAATGTTGCGTGAGCCTTTTTATAGTTGAATATACCCCCAAAAACCATGCAAAGTTACATTGCGATCTAAAAAACCGTTTTTTTGTTGCAAACGGTCACTTTTGAAAAAATTGAAGGGTCAAGTTTTTTGAGCTTAAACATGTCCTAATCATTGCTAAAGTGAAAAAAAAATTTTTTCGAGCTTTCTCACAATTTTTTCCGCAAATATCGTTGAAATTTAAAAAAAAAAATGTTTTTCCAAAATTGACCGTTGGTTACTGAGATATCGTCGATCAAAGACAAAAGGGTCCTTTCTGATTTAAAGTTTCAGCAACAAATGGTCGTATGGATATTAAAAAAAAAAAGCAAATTGAAGCTGAATAGACGAGCTATTCGGTCCATACCATGGCTAAGTTAGAAAAACTTTTTCAAGCTCGTGGACTTGAAAAAAAAAGCAAAAAAATTCGCAAAATTTTCTTCTCACACTACTTCCTAAAATTGCGCGAAACATGTAGCTCTAAAAATTGTTTTGCCGAAATATGTCAAAACTAGAAACTTGAGGCTCAAAATCCTTTTTTTAAGACCTCGATAAGACCATTTTTCACTGAGATACAGCATTCTGAAAAATCACTAAAAATCGGAAAATTTTGTTGACCCTTTAATTTTTTCCATTGGTGTATATATAATGGACATTATTTATAGAAAAAATTACTTTAAATCCTATCTACAAAATAAAAAAAACATCAAAGTGAGTAGCACTGTGTCAGCTGTCAAAAACACATTTTAAATTAATACGTTTAGAAAAAATTCAGTATCAGCCAGGTAGGGGGTCTACGAAAAACGTCTAGTGGCTACGGGGCAAACAAGTTTGGGAACATCTGCTTTAGATCAACCCTGTTTTTCCAATTTTTCTCTTATTCAGTTCATTATCGAGACATTGCGTGACCAAAAACATGTGGGACACACGGTATGTGGCGCCAAGTCACAAAGAGCGAGCGAAATCGACTTTTCTGATGTTTTGCGTCAGCCTCCGTCGCGTGATATAATTCACGTGCTCTCCCTTACTTATTATAATCTCCCGGAGCACCCGCCTCGTTACCTGAACGGCATCGCATCAAAACTGATTTACCGACTTCCAGGTCGCATAAACCTGGAGCACTGACCATCGCTGATGAAGTCATTAAGATCTCGCCGCGGGCCAGCGAAGAACGACAGGTGCCCGGTCCGCCCGCCCGGCGCGGCGTGGCGGGACGAGAGAACGTAGTGTTTGTTGCGTGCGGTTTCGACCTGTGCGAATTTTCACCCTGACCCCCCCTGCTGCTAAAACCAACACAAAACACACGTTCGCTCATTTCCGAGACGTCCCGATCGCTTATTTCTCGCGTCTCTCGTCCCCGCGCGAATACAACCGCCCAGTAGCGTAACCAGACTTGCATTTTGGGAGGGGGCACGCTCTACAAAAATTACACAGATGCCCATGTTGACCTAAAAAATTCGAAGCGCATTCGACCTGCAATAACAACAAATATTTTTGGACAGCTCTATTACGTGACGTAGCAACTGAGGGGGGAGGCAAGAGCCCCCAATCCCCCCCTAGTTACGCCTCTGCAATCTGTTATCAGCAGCGACTTCTACTACTTTTTCACTCAAAAATATCTCACACCCTTTTTTATTATACGTCAAGGTGTTGCTTAGCAACCGACACTGACTTTGACTCTTCAAACGACACCCTGTATATTTTTTAAGGTAGGTTTCCTTTCGAATTCATTGATATATATGTATAACGCTTGACAATTTTTATACAGAATCCCAGTCCCACATTTTTATCCACAAAATATATTGGTAAGAGAAAAAAATACATACATAAGTCAACGAATTCGACAGGATAAGCCTAATCGTGCTTTCAAAGTTTATAATGTCACATTTTTTTAAGCTAATGGTGTTTTATTGTGGCTGTTTTGGACATTCTGAAGTATTTGACATCACAGACACAGCTCTGCTGAATTTAGATTAACTTAGTCATGATTTTTTCAATGATTCTCTCTGTTTTTTTTTTTCAATTTTTCTACCATCGAGTTACTCAGATGTGGATATCCAAAAACATCAGGGACAGGGATGATACACTGAGAAAAATAATGTTAATATAAATAAAAGCTGTTTATTATTTAGCAGTAACTGATTTATCGAAAAATCCAAATAACTTTGTAAAATGATCAGTTCCTATGTTTTCTGGAAGTTTATTATTAGGTCTCAAAAGCAAATGAAAACTTTTAGAAATCAAATACAGAAATTATGGCAACATTAACTTGGAGTGGGTACTGGAACCTTAGCGTAGTTTGCCCCTCGGTAAAGAGAGGTTTGAACATGAGAAAAATCTAATTAAGGATACAGCTAAGAATAATGGTTACTCGGTCCATTTCATGGGACTAAATAAAGTTTTTAAAAACATTAATTTCAATATGGTCTATAATTCTAAAAATAAACTACAGACGCTTTTGGGCAACCCCAAAATAAAATCGACAATAACGAAAAGTCAGGGAATATACGAAATCAATTGTAAAGATTGTGATCAAAAGTGTATTGGAGAAATAAAAAAATCTATTTTGACTAGATTTAAAGAACACATGGCTTATTTAAAATACGGCAGAACGGAAAAATCTTGTGTTCCCAACATGCTTTTTACAACAACCATAGGATAGACAAAAATAATTTAAAATTAATTAGAAATATAACAAACAGTAGTAGACAGTTGGGTACTGGCCGGTTGCTTTTGAAAGTTTAGAAATCATAAAATGTAACAGTAGTATGAATAAGAACAATGGTCCGATACTCACCAGTCCACTGTTTGATCTGACAAAGACAGATGTGACGACAAATGAAGTATAAATAGAGCAAGTGTGGTTAGAATTTAGTTTTAATCTTCTCTTGAAGATGCCAACTTAGTTGGCGAAACGCACGTTCAGAAAAGTATAGGAGTTCGGTGTTTCGTGGAAAACGTTCAGTTTTTTTTAATACAGCAGATATTAAGTACTACAAATTAGCGTCATATTCTTATTTATATTACATACAACATCGCAACATTCTGAACGTACTCTGTGTGGCTTTTAGACGTTGGCAAGTTGTTTTTTCCCGCTTCGCTTTGCAAATGAATAGGTTCTCGTTAATTGCCGCGAAACAGTATGCAATATTTTACTCTAGAGCGGTTTGTCGTTGCATAATTAAAACCGCTGTGTTTTCGGCTGAGTCAATTGTTGCAGCTGAATTAAACTAAAAATTAAAAATATCTCGCGGATCCGACGGCGCGGCGCGGGTTAATTAAATTTCAGCCCTTTTAAAAATTCTTTGTTCTCCAGAAATGATGAATGTGCAGGGGGATTTACGATCATACTGCTGTCCATTATAGTCCGAGAGCTCGTGACAAAACATTGCAAGCATTTTAGGAAGGTATATTTCAATAGACTCATAGTAACTCTTTGAAGCACAGATTAATCAAGAGCAAAACTAACCAGAAGCACAAACATTTTCTCTCAAACTCTATCTGTATATATCTAGTAACCATTTTGAAAAAAAAATCCTAGATATGAAAGTTGAACCAAAAATTGCATAAGAACTAAAAAATCCATGTACGTAACGCATAACCTTAAAAAAAGCAACGGAGTAATATCCCTCTAGAACCAGCGGTGTTTTATTAAATTTTTATAAACAGTGTTTTTTTACGAAAGCTATACGAGGTGTGGCTATTAAATAACCGAACTGCTGTCATAACACTTTTTATTCGTTACCAATTGCAGTAGCAACTTTTTCGCCTTCAATGTACTCTCCTTGACGATCTCTACACCGCTCCATATGACTTTTCCATTGTTGAAAGCAGTGCTGGAAGTCCGCTTCTGTCAGCTAGTTCCGAACCTCCGTCGCTTTTGCTTTAATCGCTTCTACACTTTCGAATCTTGTCATCACAAGTAATCACCGTGTCTAACAAGCCTGGATCAGTGTCAATGTCGTTTAGAATGTCAGTGCGAATGTTCATTCTTGATTCCTTTTGCTCGGGAGTTAGGACTTTTGGCACCTTCATGCAAAATCTGGCGAACATGTTCTTTGTCGACTCCTGTTATTTCAGAAAGCCCTCGGATGCTTAGACGACGATCTTCGCGGATTAATTTACCAATTATTTCAATGTCTTCGTCCGTTTTTGACATTGAGGGAGGTCCGGGGCGCGGATCGTCTTCGGTCGTTTCACGTCCCTCTTTAAACCGTTTAAACCATTCAAAAACTTGTGTGCGGAATAAACATTCATTCCCGTATACTTCTTGTAACATTGAATAAGCTTCTGTAAAAGTTTTCCCCAGTTTAACAAGAAACGAGATTAACCCGTTGCTCCATCTGAACACATTTTTTCGACGCGTCACTGGTGCGTAGACTAATTCAAACGACTGCTACAGTCAAACTGAGCGACCCACTGGCTTGTCTAGTGAACTCAGAGTGGGGAAAGTATCACCAGACACAGTTCTGTTCAAACTTGTCGCGACACGCTCGCAGCGCACTGGTAGCAGCATCAGTTCGGTTATTTAATAGCCACACCTCGTAGTAAGGATGTTAAGGTTCTGAATCATTATGTTATTGGTTAAACTTTAGAAATTTTTCATGTCTCAGTTAAACTTTAAAAAAAATTCCAAAATGTCTCAGTTAGTCAGACAGACAGACTCTGAAGATTTCCCTTTAATATAAAACTAATAACTATGAAAAGGATTTAATGTTTTCGTTTTTTTTTAAACATCACATGCGAGTGGTTGCCGACTCATCTACACCCTTAATATAATATCATATTGAACTATGAGCCTTTACAAAACACTTGCAATTTTTCGTCCCTAGCTCTCCGACTATTAAGCGAGAGCGGCGAGGGACGGACGCTTCGCCGTCGTTTTCGGAAACAAGCAGCGAAAATAATAATTATATTTTGCGAATGTCCGGCGAAAGCAAAATAAGAAGAATAACCGCGTCGCGTTTCGGACACATCCTCGGGATATACCGCTTCGAAATTGAATTTAAAGCGAGACAATAAATTTTCTAAAATTATAGGTAACTATATCACATATTTACGAGTACAAGTAAGTGTATCTTGGAAATACAGTCGCTCGCAAAATTAACCGGTTACACAATGCATTTAGGGGAATTTCAGAAGCATTTAAAACGCTGGAATATCCATCAAAAGATTTTAGTTAACTAATATTAAATATAGTAACAGAAGTAATAACTTTTACACACTTTATAACCATATATGTATATGAAACTTGCCGTCTTAATTAGCTTGACGATGTGGCTTGGTCAACAGTACTATCACGAACTGAAGAATATTCGTAAAAACTTTGTAGGGTTACATTATATGGGTACATATGTAGGTCTTGTTCTAATATTCGCTGTAGAGATCGTCTGTTTATGTCTAACTGTAAAGCTCGCCTCCGTGTTGAAGTTTGTAGTCCTTCATGAACACTTTCCTTTACGCGTCGGATATTTTCCAGCCATCTTGCTGTTCGTGGTCTTCCTTGCCTCCTAGCATCTCCCACTGATCCAGTCTCTCGAAAGTTGGGAACCAATTGCAGTATAGTGTCACCAGATGGTGCATGTTGTACGTTGAATATTCTTCAGAACTATATTTGAGTGGAAATAATGCTCCTTCGATGATTCCAGTTTCCAAAAATTTATTCCAAACTCCTTCCAAAAATGTATTCTTAAAGAGCTATCTAACTAACATCGTGAATGTACTTTTGTGTCAACCAGTGGTATACACGCTTAATTTTGCAAACGGCCGTTCGACATCTACTGATGCAGGCATAATTGAAATGCTCTTTGCATTCACTTAATAGATCAGTAGATGCACCAGTCTGTTAGAGTCTGAGATTTCTTCGATGTTTTCCAAAAATCAAGCATAATACAATTTTTATGAATTATTTTATTCCAGACCTTTGTCTCTCACTGTGTACGCGATAATTTTACGTGAGATGAAGCGCATATATGTACCTGCGAAACATCTCTATGTGCTGCACATCTCGCATTTTATGACTGCACATTTGTAGCGTCGGAATACGCTCGTCTGGCGAAAATAAGTAGACTGACAGTTTCAGATGGGCAAGGCCGTAAATATGATTAAGTCATTAGTCGGTGCCAGATGCTGTGTCCCGGCCGGCATCCGTACGCCTGATTTGCGGTCCCGAATGCAGAAGAGTAACTGCTGCTCACGCGGAAACTTATATTATACTTGCATTAGCTGCAATAATATATGGCACGTAATGCAGTTAGGGTTAGGCCGCGCCAGTGAAAAGTCGACGTGTAGGTGTCTGGAAAACATGCGCTATTCTTCCTCGTGAACCAAATAGACCAACAATTTTATCATGTTACCTTTTGGGAAATAAGGTTGTTATCTTAGACAAAAAGTGATTATTCTGAGAGAGTAGACAATTTAATTAATAGTGGTCCTTACAAGAAATTATCAAAAAATCCTTTGGCAAAAATGGCAAGTGAAGTTAAAAATCTTTACAAAGAATGTAACAACCTTATTACCCACTCGCTGAGGCAAACATTACAACTGTCAAGTTCTGTAATACCTAAATTATATTGTTTACTAAAAAGACATAAACCAGGAAAATTTGTAAGACCGGTTCTCTCAGCTATGCTAGGATCCCCAACTTATAAACAGAGATAGAGACAGGATGAGTTTTGTGCAGAACTAACAGTACAGGGTGAGCTTAGGGAACCAATCAGTGTTGTGCAGAGGAGACAGATACTAGGCCCCGAGTACAGGCCCGGTACTTTTAGTCCCAGTTAAGGCATATACATACCATTTTAGTCTTATCGCCTAGTTAATTAATCAGTCTTAACCGGGAGTAAAAGTCCGACTCTACGACTTTGACTAAGTAGTGGTTGATGTTACTTGCACCGTGTATACTTGTTACTGTACTCGCAATAGGCTCACCAGAAGTTGTCTAATTCACCATTTGTTAAGTTTCCCCCTCAATAAAGAGAGGTTTGAACATGACAAAAATGAATTAAGAATATAGCTAAGAATAACGATTACTCAGTCTATTTAATAGATATGTTAATAAGGAAAGCGTAAGTTTAAGAGAGCCCTGTACGCCTAGAAGCACGCCAACAGTACTTCTCAGTGGCTTATCTAAATTCAGTACAACAAAAAATAATCCTTAGTTCAATATTTTATCTAGTACCTACTTAATCAAAGCTTTTTTTTTTAAATTCTAAACAAAATGGCGACTCTGAAAGTATATAATTCTTTTAAGGAGATAATCCACTTGTTTATTGTTTTGTACCTAATTTTTTTATGTCTAGAATATGCTGAACAAATTTCGTTTCGAACCATTAAGTAGTTTGTAAAATATGTTTGCTCAAAATGTAATCTTAACAAGGCATTTACACAGGAAAGTCTTACTATTACTGGCAGAGACATGACAATGACACCATCATGACAATATTTTGTATTGTGTTTACTGCAACTGTCCGCCTAAAGATTTTCAAATGGCATCAACTGGAAAACAAGTAAAAGCTATCGCTGCTATATTATACAGTAACACTTCTTAATACTTTTGCTTTAAATTGAGTTTTGTAAAGATTACTTTTTATGTTCTATAAACACTCACATTCTCGTTTTTTTTTTTTAAATAAAATCAATAAGCTGTTGCCGACGAAATTTAATTTCCGCCATCTTTATTTTCATAACAAGCCAACAAACTGTCTTAAACGTTGTCATGAAAATTGTCACGGCAGCCGATGAGACAACTGTCATGCAGCGATTGTTGAAGGACAGTAGGCGTTTACACAGCAGAGCTGACTGTCACGACGGTGCCAGTGCCAGTAATACTTTCCTATGTAAACTTGTCAAAAGTTTGAAGACAACAAAGTTTCGCTTCGAGCTTCCTCATTTCCATCTCTATTTCCATACATAACCTCTATTTCCATTGTTCGCAGCCAGATTTAATGATTTTTTTTTTAATAGCTCATTATTATACTTAATAAAATGGAAAAAATCAGTAACTACAATATAAAATGAACACAACATGTACATATGTCTTACATACACTGCTGTGCAATTTCGCTCACAATTTTTGCTCCAAAGATCGACTCTTTCTGACAAGGCGGACAAAATAAATGTATTAAGCAGAAAAAACCCCGGTTTCGAAAAAATTTGGGAACATCTCAGAAAAACTTGCGGAAGCACCATAAAAGCCAACTGCGAGAACCTAAAATATAAAATCCCTGTAAATAAATTGTATTAGGATAAGATTTTTATAAAACTTAGTTATAAGACGCTCACAGACGTGAAATACCAAGCGAATTACAGTGCGTAAGTGAATAAAAGTGAAGCAAATTTCGAAGAAATTTCAAAAAAATAGATAAAAGTTAGGTTAGGAAAGTAAAAAATACAATCATGAGAAAAGTTACATCAAAACTAGCACATTAAAAAACAAATTCAATCCCATAAAAGTCAGAGGAACAAATAAAGCATAAAATAATTTATTGGGGAAAATAAAAACATGGATTAAAATAATTCGTTGTCATGGAAACGAAAGCATTGTTGCAAGAAACCCTATAAATAAGAACAAAAAACAAAAACACGTCAGTACGTCGTTTTAACCTGCAGAGTGAACATCTACTCAGTCAATTTAATAAAACAAAAGACAAAGCAAGCCGTGGAAACAAAACAATTGAATTAAAAATGTTCAACAAGTGTCAAATTAAAGAGTACCTAGTTATGTCGCGTAAAAAGTTACTTAAGTTACGAACTAACGAAAAACAAGAAAAGTTCAAATTAAAATAAATAAAAAAGGTGGAAGTGCGCGAATAAAAACTAAATAAAAGTAAAACCGTACAGAAAATCCGTAAATCAAAGTGAACATTACCTGCAACAGTGATTTCATTTGTTGAGTACAGAAGAAAGTAAGGAACCATCTTTCAGACTTCCAGGGAGCCGGAGACTCACCGTAACTACAAATTCAAGGAAAAAAGGTCAGTCAAAAACATTTTTCTTTTATAAATAACACCTACGAGCCTCAAACTTCAAACAGCTGAGGCAAGCTTCGCTTCGCATTGATACCAACATTACCAACCCAGTGACGTAAATCTCACCAAACTAATTTAAGGTCATCAAGTGTTTTGAATACGACATTTTGAGTGTTTTCAATTCACATATACAGGGTGTCCCATAATTATCTTATTAATTAAAGGGTGTCTTCTACAAGGATTTTAAAGGATATCTTCATAGTTATATAAACCTGATCGATTCGAGCTTTCCCTGCAAAGTAATTCGCATATACAGGGCAAGCCAAAAATATATTTTTAATTTTTATCTATAAATAAATAACGTAAAAATTTGAGATTTGGCGTATTGGATAAAATATTTATTTTTTTCTCATGGGGTTGTAGCAACCCCTCTTCAGTTTTGTGTCATAACTTTTTTGTGGGTTAATTTTTAACACTACGAAAATATGCACAATATAGCTCAGTTCTTTTTTTTTACATTTTTATTTTAACAAATATGTTACGGTTATCAAGGAATAAAACATAGCTCGTTTTATTGACCTGTGCTGTGCATACATACATACCTATATAATTTAGTAAAAAAGCATAGTAGGTACCTACAATATATCAATTTAATGTTTCTTTAAATTGCACTTTACAAAATATTTGTCATTTGACCAAAATAAGTTAGTATGTTTGTTCTGTGTAGTTTATTTCATTTTTCAGTCCTGCAAGTATCTATGAGGAGAAGATATATTATTAGTATTTGTCATGGGCTCTGAAATAATATAAACTAATCATGAAAACTGTTTTGTTACTGATCGATTTTACCCGTTAAACAAGACGAGAAATAGAACCTTCGGTGACTGTCAATGTGACAAGTGGCTGTCACAATTGTAAAATAAACAATGACTGATGATAATTAAATATGATAAATTAATGATGATAATTAAATAAGGTTATACACTCGATTAAGAATAGAAATACGTCTTTTTTGTTCGGCCAACTCTGATGACGTTTGGTTGGCTTGCAGTAATCTCTTGAAACGTGTGAAAAACCGGTTTTTTCACTTTTCAAGTACCAAAAAAAATTATTTCAGAAAAACAAAGAATAGCACGTTATAGCATTTCAGAAGACGAAGAAAATCAGTTTTAAAAAATCAAAATCGGTTCACAACTTTTTGCAAAAAAGAAATAAAAACCTCCGAAAATTGCCCTTTTTTTACTATCTAATTACTCGGCCTACGAAAGTCGTAGGGACTTCCGCATGGTGGGGGAACTCTCTCAATTCTAGCGCACGAAAGCAGTCGCGCCAAGCAGTCGACAGTTCCCCCACCATGCGGCCTTTCCCCTTCGCTCGAGCGCCCGAACACCCGAAACGCAAATTCGGTTTACAATGTCGTTTTTGAGATAGTTCTTCAAATTTGACAAACTTGGTCCATTGTATGATTGTAGAGCACCTCTTCACGAACCAAACGCACTTTGAAAAATTACCGTATGACTGTTATTGACATTTGCCGGGCCATTTTTTCGAAAACACCTTTTTTTACATTTTTTCGAATTGCGACAAAAGTTATGGATATTTTTTGATAAAATTTTTACTGTAAGTAGCCGCCGAAAAGAGCTACAATCGCGGAAGTCCCTACAACTTTCGTAGGCCGAGTAATTAGATAGTAAAAAAAAGGCCAATTTTCGAAGGTTTTTTTTTGCAGAGTTGTGAACCGATTTTAATTTATAAAAACTGATTTTTCTTCGTCTTTTTAAGCGCTATAACGGACTATTAATTTGTTTTTCTGAAATAATTTTTTTTTGGTACCTACTAAAAAAGGTGAAAAAACCGGTTTTTCACACATTTATGAATTTTTTTGGTTATGTTCTTACAAACCGATTTTATTCAAAACTAGTGCACTCAAATTGCACTATTTTTTTCCCTAATTTTTTTTTAATGCTTGAGGAATTTTCTGAAAAATTTGACATGACAAGTGCCTGTCGGCTTGAGGACATATTTTGCTATCTTTCCTAGGCATTCATGTACCTTTTCATAAATAATTCCTTATATAAACAATCTCTATTGAATGTCCGACTCTGTTTTTAATATTTTAGTGTTAGCTCTAATAGGTATGTACAGATAATGTATTATAAAAAATAAATGTGTTATAAACAACACAAAATCCGTAGGCATGCGAAGTCAAATATGTGTTTCGATGATAAAAAAAAAATGACCGGTGGGCTCCGAAAAATTACGCCTTACCCAGAAACTAATTATTACTCGCGAGGCGCAAGCTCGAATCTAATTTAATTTAAATAATGAGCTTTTCTAATGCCCAACAATCTAATTAACACCGATCCCTCTTCGTTTACTCTTGACGGTTGCTGACGCGTCCAAAGTACGCCGACAAAACATCGAACGAAATATGAAATTAATCAAACGAACACGCATCCTCAATGTTTTCGTTCCGTGGAACCCACCCAGCAGCACGTCGGCTCAGCTCCAAGGCTGACTGCTTTTCGGACGAAAGTATCCGGTGATTTTAAGACGAGATAGGTTTTAATTACGCTCTATTCGGATAATTACTGCGGACAGTTTAAAAGTTGATGTCTCAATTACGGGCGAACATCTGCCGAGGGCTGTTACGGGGTGAGCGAAAAAACTGCGCCGACTGAAATCATTCGTATCTAAATCTTCATGTCTAACCCGTGCTGTCGACCGGCGCGGCTGATTAGAAGTTTTGCCGTCTAAAAATTCCAAGAAATTTGCCGCTTCCCCATGCCCGGATTTTAAGGGAAGGTTCTCATCTAGCGACCCGAAAATAAGGTGGTTTTTTCTGATTCTTTTTTTTCCACAGAAGGAAGTAAATGAACAACTCAGGTTTTTGATACTTATTGAGTCTGAGAGTACTGAAAAAAATATTTATAATAAAAGGTAATGTCATGGGAATAGTTGTAGTAAAAGTGCTGTAAATGACCGTCTCGAAGAAAGGTGACCAACCTATAGGTGGTCTGCACCAAGGGCGTAGTCAGGGGAGGGGGCGATCGCCCCCCCCCCAAAGGGAAGTAAAAACAAAATACTGGGGAATGCCGTTGCCGTTGCCTATAGACCTTTTTACTTTTATGTTTAATCTGCAGCGTTGGCCCCCCCCCCCAAAGTATCTAAAATCAAAAATTCGGGGTGTGGGGTGCCCGGTGAACCTTTTTTTTGGCTTTTAAGTTTTATTTGCAGAAATAAATAAAATTGTTGGAGCTTATACCTATAAAATCAATAAAAAGTCGACAATTAAAAAAATGGTGGGCATGAGAATTTTCGGTACCGTTTTTTTCACTTTTTTTTCGCTCTTCAAAATGCTGTAGGATAAAAAACGCAAATATCATCTGAATTTAGGCATACCCTTCAATAAATTTAATCTACTTTAAAATAAAAAGAAAGAAAAAGGTGATCCATCATGTAGTTTTTGAGATATGGCGCAGGCAGACTTGAAAAACAGAGGTTTTCAGGAAATGCGTTAAGTTAATTGATAAGCGCTTTTGTTGAGTTAATGGCAAAACAATGTACCTTTTGGCTGGTAATGTACCTAATACTTCTGAGTCATAGGGGGCACTTGGGGGAGTACACCTACCACGTATAATATACGTAACTATTAAAAGTTTAAGACTGTTTGAAGGCATCAGTCATCACCTTTTATGGTACCTGAAATTTAAGGGGTTGAGGGTGATCAGAAAAAAAATAGGCTGGGGTCTAAGCTGTATTTAATTCAATCTTATTTTGACCTTAAGATTCACTGGTATCATTTATGCTACTTCATTTAGAATCAACCTGTAAAAATATACTTCATGAAAATTTCAAAACAAATTCTGACCCAAGTTATCTACTAGACTGTTGAACGCTGTTTGACAAATAGTGCCTTGCGGTGACCATCAATACTTTGTTGTAATTAGAATCCGGAAAGTGCGCTACAACGCAGGGTTGGCACTGTACAACTCTCTGATAATTAAAGTATAAACAGTATTTTTTAAACGCCTTGTAAATTATGTACGCGTGTATTTCTTGCCTATACACACGTACGCCACTGACCGTGCCGAGTAACGCACACTGGACTCTCCCGGTACGGGAGCGAGGTAAACCTTTATGCAATTTAACCATATAGTGTAGCGAGCGTTCCGTTGTTCGAATTAATAATAGCCCGACGCGTGTCGGACGAACAGTTGAACGCCGAAATTAAAATAATTTTATGTATTGTGAGTGATTAACTAATAAACGTGTGTACATACGTGTTTTGCACCGTGTACGTATTTCTTTTAGAGTTCGTGTAATGTATTCACATTTTATATGATTTTGTGTGGATTTTTGCAATAGAGGCACAGTCGTTACCATTTGTGAATAGACTGAAAATGATTAATTGAAAAGTACGAGGATATTATAATAGACGGATCACATTGTAGCACACTTTCCGGACCCTAATCATAATTTATTCCGGTAGGAATCCTTTGTCAGGAGTTCCCTATAAGCTGACCTGGTCTTAACGGAGCTAACTTAATACATAAGCATACATGACATTTAGTATTCCTTTCGAACTTTCGTTGTACTTGTACAGTTGAATTATGTAATTTTTTTGCTACGTATGTATGTATTTCGATCATTTCAGATTTGTGAGGGACAACTGTAAGATACGAAGAGTAATATTGCGACGCAGTGAAGCTAGAAACTTTATAACAGTGAAAAAGTAAATACTGTCAAACCGACATATAAAAAATTGTTTACCGAATAGAAATTCAGTCTCATGTTTCAATATGTCTGTTTGAATATTTGATACTGATATTGTTTTTTCTGATATTGAGTTCAATATTTCATAGATTTATAAAAACAATATGACAATATTTGAATATGTAAAGTTTACTTTATGTACATGAAAGTAAAGGAGAAATCGGGGAGAACTTTGTCTTTCTATACAATTTTATTAATCATTATTAATCCATTGCTTGCTCTGAGACCTCAGTTCTTTTGATGAAAGTTGTAAAAACAATATATAAGATTCGATTTCATTACATGATACACTGTAACATATTATTATTTACCTGCTAGAATCACATACAGGGTGTTCCAGATTTTAGTTTACAGACTGTAACTATCATCTTTCATTACGAGAAAATGTTTCTATTCAAGTTGCCCAGCTTCGTTAATATGGATCTAGATTTAGTTATTATATTAAAATGTCAGTCATTTATTGGAGATTTTAAAATTGTATGAGGATCGTACCCGGTATATTTTCTCAGAAGAAAAACTTACGTTATACTATATATTTCCTAGCATGGCATCACATTTTCTTGTATGTATCTTTATATATTGTTGTCCATTTACTTACGATATTTCTTGCATATAAAATGTACAAATTCGCGATTTAGCATCTGCAGAGCTATAATTTCGTGCCCACTCCGTATAATTTTAAAAGACTGGAGTTTCTTCATTACTGCGGCTTTCGTAATTAAGTGGTCGTTCTCCAAAAGAAAAAAACTCGATTAGAGAACAGCTATGTACATTAGTTGCCTAAGGACGTATAACTCTACATTATCCCTAATTATAAACTACACGCCAAGTAATTACAATAAAATATTTACAATCATAAGACTTTACAGCTTAATCTTACAACGTTCAAAACGTATTTTAATGGTGAAATAAAATGCGTTTTTTGATTAAAAGAAACAGGTTCATAATGTCGAATAAATTGGGATATTTCTGGAAAAATCAGTAAATAATCCGTGAAAATATACATTTATAAAAAATATTTACGGCGACAAAAATGGGATCAACTCATTTAGGCGACCGAATTAAAAAGCGTGTAATGTCGGCACAAAATATATGAAAAATGGTACAATTTACGCTTTTTGGAAAAGCAAACAATGTAGCTCAGCTAGACACGGCGTGTCGATAACACTGAACTGCAAAATACAAAAGTGGGACATTTTACATATTATAATAAATTATGTGTTTTTTTGTGTGACTGAACTTGCATTTTAGTCCAGGCGATCTATGTTTCGGACTGACAAAATAGTCCATAAAAGAAGTCTCAACGGTTTCATATAGAGGAAACCGTCCCGTCCTGATTAAAGATCCGAGAAGGTGGAATCACGCAAGTGCCTGCATCATGTTTTAAATAAACAAATTATTTCTGAAACACCATTTTTTTCGAATTATCTCGAAAAGTATGCGTCTTAAGAAAAAATATCAAGAAACGAAAAGTTGTTTATTATTAAATTTCCCATCGAAATTTGTAGTTTCCATTATTGCAAAATTAATTTTTTAACGAGAAATCGAGCAAAATTTGCGAAAAATCCCGTTTTTAAACAAATTTAGTTATCTCGGTTAATAATAATCGTATCGTCATGAAGCTTTCGAAAAATGTTGCCTTTTTTATTGTGAATAAGCTCCTGCAATCGGCATTCTGTGCGATAAATAGTTCCCTAGTTATAAACAATTGAATGCGGAAAATCGCTAATTTTTAACAATTTGTTACAGCTCGATTTCTCGTTAAAAAATTAATTTTGCAATAATCGAATACCACATATTTCGATGGAAAATTTAATAATAAACAACTTTTTGTCTCTTGATATTTCTTCTTATTACGCATACTTTTCGAGATAATTCGAAAAAAATGGTGTTTCAGAAATAATTTGTTTATTTAAAACATGATGCAGGCACTTGCGTGATTCCGCCTTCTCGGATCTTTAATCAGGACGGTGTCCTCTATATGAAACCGTTGAGACTTCTTTTATGGACTATTTTGTCGTTTTTTGATTGAGATTGCAAAGTGGACTTGAGGATATGACATGCTTACAATTAGTCCACGTCTTCCTCTAATTCTAGAGTTTTCGCGGATGAATTAACTTTAGTGCTGGGTTGGTTGTTGCTCTAAAAGACCATTTAGAAAAAGCAACTGTTTTCAAGGGTAAGGGGTTAATTTACAACCCCCACATTTTTGAGCCACCACTGCAAAGTACATAATGGTAGTCGATTTCCGGTCCGGACTACCGCCACATCCGGATTACCGGGGTTCGGATTAACGAGTCCGTTCTTAACTACTATACAAACAGTTCGTTAATACTACATTAACAATTAAGAACAACTGGGAGTCAACTTTGTCATCAATAACCAGCACGACATTTTTACTTATTGCGTCTTCCTATGGAGTAGGTGCTTGCAGAAAGTCTTAAAAGGATGAAAATAAAAATTGCGAAACGTCGACTAAGAGAAGGGTAGATTTTTTTGGAATTATTTATAACCTAAACCAGTGACGTAGCTAGGATATTCATTTTTTTCTATAATTTTTTTAACTGTATACAATCAATCGTAAAACATTTTACACATTGCTACTATAATACTCATAATTGTATTGACTAAAACTTTTTAAACTTCAAACACAATAAGAAAATGTGAAAAATATCGTTTTGGGCGAGGGCCTGGACCCCTCGGGCCTCCTCCTTCGCCACGTCACTGTCAGACCAACTTAACAACCGTAGGAAAGGGGGAATGTAAAATAAGTTACGGAGTGTATTAGCTTTTGTGCTCGGTTCTGAGTAATACAATTTATCGCGTCATTACCGTGCTCGAATAAAATATCTTGATTATGGGGTGTACCTACAGGAAAGGGGCCGTCCTAAATTAAGAGACCCAGAAAGACGCGCAACGAGGAAGCTCGTAATTCGTGAGGAAGATCGCATTCACTTTCACGCGACCGGATGTGGATTGTTTCGCGGCCATTTTTTACAATGGCGTTGTTTATATTACAATTTCGGGCCTCGTAGTTACCAATAATTATAGGCTGGGTTTAACGCATCATAGCATGTTATTTAGATCTGTGCAACCGGTGTACATTTAAACAATATGGTGCATCGATTTTTTCAGCTGTAAAAGTAATGCAATTGTCAAGTGTATTTATTTATCTACATCAGTGGCGATAACGTTACTTGAAATTCTCGTATTTTCATAGGGAAGCCAGTGGCGGCTCGTGGGTGTGTTACATAGATGGGCACAGGGTGTGTCAGTTTTTGGATTTGTTTCACAAAATTTAATACAATTAATTATTTGGTTTAAAATATGTCTGTTTTTATCCACATTTTCATTGTGACGTCTTATATTTTCACGATAAGCACTATCAAGCTGTTGCCTTATGTCTACCTTTCCCAACACACTAAAATCTAACATGTTATGTAAATGTTTTTCATTGTAGCTAGCATGTTTCTTAGCTCGTTCATTTAAATGTTTTAAATCACTCACCCTTTCTTGAGTCCATGCACTTTAGTTGCCACCCATCACTAAACAAATTAAACAAAACAGTTTGTTTCTTTTAGGACACCCACATAGCCACTTAAATCTGTCGTAGACACTACTATTAAAATGTCGTGAATAATTTCGCGATTTTCCTACGTCTGTTTTGGAAATAATCAAATCGGGTATCGGCCTTCCAAACCGTTTAATTTCCGTTCGGATCTCGTATGCAATATCTTTATTAGTCAATAAAAAGTCCACCGAATTCATTTTGGAACGTTTCACAATCAAAAACAGTAAAAACACACTTCTCAGCGAAGAAAATAAACAATAAAACTACAAACGGTCACTCAACACACTTGTTGAGTGACCGTTCAAGTGTGACCCGTTCAGCTGATTTTCGACCGATTTAACGACGTTTTGTCTTCAATGGTCGCCAAACTTTACCTGTCACCGAAAAAGCCCGATTAAAAACGAGTGCTGGGAAACTGTGTGCCCTCGCCCACGCGCGCGAGATGCGAGGAATTCAGACTACGGTGGCTCGGTGCTCGATCGATAGAGTGACATATATATGTGATAAAAATCATTTGTCGTGAGAAATTAGCCATTTTGTGCACTTGTTACACAATATTCTATTTCTAAATTATCAAATAAATACAAAATTTTTTATTCTTGTGTCTGTTTCGAAATTTTGAAATCTGTTAAATTATGGAAATTAAAAAAAGCACACTATTTTCGTTGATTATACAGCACTCATTTATCATTCTGCTATATTTTTCTTTTTCTGTGCATCGTTATTTCAGTACACATGATGGTTATTTTACGTCCCTCATCTTATACTTTTAAAAAAGGCCATCATTCAGAAAGAACTAGACCTGAGTAACTACAAAATAATCTATCGAAAATTTTTGATTGCTCCAAATTTGGGAAATGATAATAAAGTTGACAAAGGATACACATAACTAATGTATTTATTACACTCTACAATGTTTTGTAATATTCTTACTAGCCTTTAAATTTTTAATACCAGCCAAATTATTTTACATTATTAATTCATCGTTCCGTTTAACTGAAAACTGTAAGTACACAAGCAATGACGTAAATTCGCCTATAAATTTTAATCTCTAATGACGTCCAAACTCCAACCGGAATATCCGAATTAGGGGCGACTAGCAGCGCTCGTAGTGCTCGTATAAATTCAATCTCTTCAGATCAAGAGCGACTTCCTCGCCAGTGATTATTTAAGAAATTTAGCGGTGCTTCAATATAAAAATCAATTGCAAGCAATTTGTCTCAAGTCGGCCGCCGTCGACGTGAAATTTTCCTGTGCAGAGAGATTTATAATTAAAATCGATTTTCATTACGTTATACGTCTCTTTGACACGAGATGGGGTTTTTATGTCTTGTCTTGTACCGTGCAAGGAGTCAAAGGTAGCTTTCAGGTGTCGGTAAGAAAAAATGTCTCTCATCGAGAACATAATGCGGGTAAAAGGTGGAGCTTTCGTTAAGGCGTAATTATGTTTTCTATTAAGCTAACACTTCGTTGAAAAAAAAATGACGATGTTAAGAAAAATTATCATCTATAATTCTTGTAATAATTAAACACGACTATATGATAGTACATTAATTAAGTAAGTTGTTAATTACATTGTTACAATAACTTTATTCCTAAAGTTTTTATAATATATCATACGAGTAATATATACAGGGTGAGTCACAAAGAACGGGACAAGACTTTATATTGCTTTATAAGACCGGGGGACACCCGGTATTAAAAAAACTAATACCGGGTGTTGCGGTTTCTATTATTTACTATATAAAAATTCAAATCAGTAAATATGTTGTTAACGCTACGGTTATATAAAAAAATACTATATAAAATATATAGTATTTTATATAATAAAAAATATATATATATTATATGTATATAATAAAAAAAATTACCACTGCTCTGTGGCGTGTGCTTTGTGATGACTGATGACTCATTTAATTCTTTATTGAATGAAGTAAAATAGGTAGAAATAAGCAATAACAAATTATATTTTCATTCATCATTTCAAATTATTTCATTCAGAAGCTTCAGTAAATTATACAGGTTCTAAAAACACCGAGTCGCAATCCCTTTCCTTCATTTCCTCTTTTTTTTTTCATAAAAGAAATTTAGTGTTTGAAGTCAAACGGCGAGGAAGGTCTTTATTTCCTTCCCCACGGAATATTTTGCGAACGCGAGCGCGGGCGCCTTTTTGTATTTGCGTAGGTAGGTTAAGGTGCCTCTGATAAAGAGGGAAGTAAATAACGGAATATTCACTTTGAAATTCAATTTCCCGCTCGTACGGCGGCACCTTCGTAAAAAAATTGCATTCGGCATTCAGGCAGTTTCCACGGGGTTCGAACGCAAGGAGCGCGAAACGTTCGAACGATTCGGTTTTTATTATTCGTAATGCGAACACCATTTTTCAAGTTTTTGTTTTCACACCTCACCAATTTATTTGTACTACAAAAAATTACATTAGACGCAAAAATTTAGGAATATAAAAAATCACAAGGTTTTACCTGATTTTCAAAGAGCTGCAACTTGAGGAAAAATGATAGTAGTGAAATGAAAAATGATCGTAGTTTTTACAATAATTAACGTTTTTTGATAATGAAAATATGGATTATTGCTAAAATAACCTATTTAACTTAAAAAAAAATGATCAAAAGGTGAAAAATCGATCCTTACATTGATTTTTAGCACAAACGACAATTTCAACCATTCCGAGCACTGAAAATTTCAGGGTATATTTGGGGTTCTTTAAGGTTGAAAAGTTGATGTCAATTTCCTTCGTCTATCCATTATTTGCAAAGTTATGACAAGTTATGCAAAAATCCCTAGTTATGCCTGAACTGAAACCCCTGAACACTTAACATTTCTTCGACGCGTCACTGGTGCGTAGACTAATTCAAACGACTGCTACAGTCGAACTGAGCGACCCACTGGCTTGTCCAGCGAGCGCAGGGTAGGGAAAGTATCACCAGACCAAGTTCTGTTCAAACTTGTCGCGGCACGCGCTCGCAGCGCGCTGGTAGCAGCATCAGTTCGGTTATTTAATAGCCACACCTCGTATACTGGATCGCTTACAATCCTGATTTTCTCTTCCGTTCACACGGATGAATCACATTATTTGTCGTTTGGACTATACTCACATTCCTTTTTTAATGTATGAATAGTCTTCAGTGCAGATACGTTTATCCCTACGTGTTTAACCTACATTTTTTGCGGATTATTTTTCCACTCTATGGAATGGTGTTTAATTGAAAAACGTGCCCTGGCATTTCCAGCATCGAAGTCGTCGTTTCCGTTCAATAGTCGATGTAATAACCCCGCGAACCGAACCGTCGCAACGGGGCGGCAGCGTTAAAAATGGACTTTGTGCATCGCCTTTGTTCTCGAGTGGCCTTACTGCACTAGTTTGTATGTATACCGCCTAGATTCCTGGCCGCGAGCTCCCGAAGCTCTGAAATTGTGCAATGATACGATCGGACGTGTCCGGCTTAACAAAGGGTGCGCCAATTGCATGGGTGCCCCCTTCCTCCAATAAAACGGCTAAAACATTTCGTGTGGCGTGGCGGGTCGCTCTGTATTTAGTGTCTTACGGGAACTCTAGAGTACATATAACTTATATTCGACCGTTGGTTTTTGTTCGCTGCAGGCCAACGGACCAGTGGCGTAACCAGGGGGGTTATATGGGGGTCATATGCTTCCAAGAGTAATGAGAAATAACTTTTACTCTGAAGTTTTGTATTGGCATATTCTATGCCAAGGAATTATTCAAAACTATATATATGTAGGTTCAGGAAGACAAAATAAACAACAAAACAAAATATATAGGGTGGCACGAAAAACTGAAATGAACTCACTGCTGGTGTAACTGGAAATTGGATGTAACAATATATTCTTTTATCGCACCTCTTGCACATTCTTTAATATTATTCAGCACTAAAATTTGACATTCAAAATTCAGTTTTTTAGGAATATATTTTTTAACGCCCTGTATAATAATCCCGATTCCAAATTCGGATTCCTAGGAAAATTCTGCATGATCAACTGAATTTTCGTTATGTATGGCGTTTCCTTTGATATTTTGACAGCGTAAAATATACAAAAGAAAAACTTTGAATACGAAAGTTTTACGATTTCCCATGTATTATCTCTTGACCTCATCAGAAAAAGACAAATGAAAAACAACTTGCAAAAACAAATTCACATGTTTTTTTTTAATGGAATACCATGTATTTTTTTCCATAGATTGATAGATCCTATTCTCCTCTTTTCAAATATACAGAGTCTATGTTTGGTTCAGTCCTTTCTGAAATATTTAATTGTAAGTTACATAAAGGGAGAAATTGCAATCTAGATGTTACCACTGCTAGTGGTAACTGCTGCACCACAGAACTGCTACTAAACGACAAAATTATTACTCGTAGAAAACATATAACATTATAAAACTTTCGTATTAAAAGTTCACCCAGTTAATTCACCCTGTAGGTGGGGTCAAAATATAAAATGACACGTTGTACATGTTCCTAGTAGGTCATAGCATGTTTATATTGAACAATATACGAGGGTGGTTTGATAAGTCCGAGACTTTCTGAATTTCTCGCGCAGTAACTTTAATGGCAACACTGCTCCCGTTAACTACCATCTAAGAAGACGGCTAAGATGGGTTTGTCGGTGTTAGTTTTGTGGGATTCGCGCGGTGTCATTCATATCGATTACCTTGAAAAAGGATAAAATGGTCACCGGCGAATATAATTCACAGCTGTTCGGCAGATTTGACACTGTTTTGAAGCAGAAACGACCGCATTTAGCGAAGAAGAAAGTGTTGTTTCATCAGGACAATGCACGGGTGCATACGTGTGTAATCACCATGGCAAAAATTCATCAATTGGGCTACGAACTGCTACCTCATCCACCATATTCTACAGATTTAGCCCCCTCCGACTATTTCCTGTTTCCAAACCTGAAGAAATGGCTGGGTGGTAGGAGATTCGGGTCGAATGAAGAGGTCATCGCTGAAACAAACGCTTATTTTGAGGGCCCTGATCATATTATTTAGAAGGAATAAAAAAAATAGAAACACATTGGACTAAATGTATCGAGCTAAAAGGAGATTATGTAGAAAAATAAAATGATTTTTTGACGAAAAAGTTTTCCTTTAAAAGTCACGGACTTATCAAACCACCCTCGTAATTTACAAATAACGACACTACACGAAACTCGACATTCGGATTTCAGAGGACTTATTGTGACCATTATTATCGTTCCAGCGTTTATCGCTAATATTTGTCAAGTCATATCGGTGTTTTTAAAGGTTTTAAGTATCTAATCCGCATATGAATTGAGGTTCGTAAAGTAATCGACAAATTTTAAATTCATATTAATGTCTCCGAAAAATCGTGAAATCATACAGATTTTTCTTAAACGTGTTATTTGATCTGGGAACCCAAACAATTTAATAAACGCCACAAGTTTATCCATGCATGTAAAAGTCTGAAAAAAGACGACATTATTTCCGCTTTCAGAGTCGTTTCGAATTAATAAAATTATTATGTTACTATCCCCGCCCCGAGCAGAAAAGGCAGGTGATCACCTAAAACACAACGGCCCACAATAATGCCGTGACCAATTGTTTAATCTACCCGTTGTAGGCTTTCGTTGCGGCCTGATCTTGGACGCGCTCAATATATAGCCCCTTAGCTGACAATAACGTTATTATATTGTTTTTTTTCCTAGTGCCCTCACCTTCAGATTAAGGCCTCACCTGTCCGATGCGAGACAGATGAGTTTAATTTAGTTTCGACGCCCACAAAAAGTCGTATTTTAACTTAATTGTTGCTTACTTTGAAGAAATGGATGGCTTAAATCTGGAACCGGTGGACGATTAACTTTTTTTCGGTTTATTTTTCAAGTAGTGTGTTTTTATTGGATCCTGTAGGTGTTTTGAAATGCGTGTTGATGCAGATGCAGATTTAGAGTCAATAAGCCTAAAGGAAAATAAATACAGGTGCTGAAAATTATAACTATGTAATTTGAAAAAAAAAGTGGACAAAGGTGTTTTACACTTCTGAATACCAGTGGTTTAAAACTGGAATGCGAACTTTTTCGTTAGAATATTAGAAACTACAATTTAAAAATAAACTTCACTTTTGAAAAAAATTTCAAGTGGTACCCTATATTTTAAAACATTCATGTGTTTATCATTCGACCTATCCCTTTCGTGTAAAAGATAATAATTCCCGTTCATTGTGACACGTCATCAGAAGTCATGGATCCGGATTTCGACCTTAATTGGTCTCATTAGCATGATATATCTGACGACGAACAATAAATGAACGAGAGACTCGCCTTCTTTTCTCGACAGGAGAAATACAGTGGTGACATCCATGGACCGCCCTCTAATGTTCATAAATAGGACTCGACGTGTTCCAGCGAGTCTGGCAAGGTTAGCAACCGCTAGACGTCGTTCTTGAAGCACACCTCTTACGGTAGGTCCGTTAAGATCAAATGTAAAAAGTGAAAAGAGGGCTCTCGTTAATTTTTATTCGTCGTTAGATACAGCATGCTGATGAGTAGGGTCCGGAAAGTGTGACACAACGCAGGATCGGCACTATACAACTTTATGATAATTAAAGCATAAACCTTATTTTTTAAGCGCCTTGCAAATTATGTACGCGTGTATTTCTTGCCTGTGCATACGTACGCCACTGACCGTGCCTCGTAAGGCACGCAAAACCCTAGTACCCCAGTCCTTTGCGGGTGGACAGGTTACGTTAATGCAGTTTCACCACGATGTGTGCGCCAATTCCGTAGTCTTTTACGTTACCTCGATGTGAGCGGATGGACGGTAGAACGCAGAGTTAAATATAATTTTATGTGTCGTGAGAGACATTGTCTTTTGAGTTCATCAAATTTTATTAACATATCTGATTTTGTGTCGACTTTTGCAAGAATAGCACAGTCGTTACCATTTGTGAATACACTGAAAACGTTTATCGAAAATTATGACGATTTTACAATAGACCGATCACATATTTGTATGTATTCCTTCCAATCATTGATATATATACATATATATGTATATATCGTAGACGCTGAGTCTGTGAAAGACTTTTAGAATTGAATATCCATCAACAAAATATTACTGCTACTGTTAGAAAAGATGAGTTTGGGCTTGGTTTGTGCATAATGTTTTGGGCATGTAGCCTTTCGTAGAACGTGGTCAACAATATTTACTTTAGATGTTTGTTTTTTTGCCGAATATGTATACGATTTTCTATTGCCTAGTAATAGTCAAACATATTTACAGAATTTTTATATATTTATCAACGTGTAATGGGAAATATCAAAGAAGACATATGTATGTAATCAATTTCTGTGGCTGACAGTGGACGAAACAACAGATTTTTGTGGTAATAAGGTCATTAATGTTCTGATACGAATTTTATGTAGATGTTTCACATATTTCGGCCCCGACATTGTAGTAAACGTGTAGCAAAAAAGTGCATTGTCCTCTGTAGATGTAAAAAATAATGATGTACTGATGTCAATGTCAGAAAGCAACTGTTAGTGACACAAACAACTGTGCGAAATTCGTGAAAATAACGTGCGTGGTTGATCCTCTTAGTTCCGTTATCCTTTATCGTTCTCTGTCCATGTGAACTGTTTTGAAATAATTAAAATCTTAACTAGTTAAATTAATTAAAAAGGTCAATGAAATTTTGGGCCCCTACCTAAATAACTATTTTTGCTTCACTCGTCTCACAAAGGCTTTATTCTAACCATGTACCTGTATTTAGTGTGCGTGTTGGTATTTTAAATACGTTCAATGAAGCGTGTACGCTTTAGTATGGAGTTGTGCTCATATTTGCCAAAATGAAACTTCCTAGGAAGATTAATTCGTGATTACGAAGTTCATTCTGCAATTCGTTCCCGTATTCAGTAATTTGAGTGTTTGTTGAGGCGTACTTCCTAGATAAATTCCTCGCAAAGTTCCGTGCACATACATGCATGGAAATGGTAAAGTGAATTCCTAATTTATGTACATATTTTAAGCTACATTGAGAGAAATGAATCCTTGAGATAAGAGGTGTTTAGATGTTTTACACTGTTAACTGAGCTACATTTGATATATTCTTATGATACGTTGAGCTTGAAAATGTGGAAAACTTAAGATACTGTGAGGCTACGTAACTTTGTTCATATTCATTAAGTATCGGTTTGCTTCGCAGCAGTTTACCGTCACATGTTGTAAAACAAAATACATTTAAATACTCTGGCTACTTATCATCCCATAATGCAAAAATTCATTTTAGGAAAAAACAAAAATATCTTTATATTTCACTCTTGTCAGTAGTTTCAATTTTATTTAGTTTAATAACAGAAATATAATGTTAGATTTAAGACAAAATTATATTATATTAAAGTTCAGTGATTCATATTTCAGTTTTTCCAAATATCAGAAATATACCTACTAAAAAAATCCCCAAAAGTTGGAAATTTGAAAATATACATATACGTGGTTTATAAATTTTTAGAATCAGAATAAAGGGTTCAGACGGTTTTGGTAAGGTACATCACTGATCTCGACTAATTCGAGTTTGGATTTTTTCATGTCTACGAAATATGAAATTATAGGCGTCATTCTGCCATCTATCCGAGAAACTGTGTAACAGTAGACGAAACGGTCGAACACAGTTGAACGTACAATATAGAACTCGTGCATAAAGATGAGAAGGTTCAACCTCTCACGAAGAGATGGCGCATCAGTCGAGAAATCGGCTCTTGATATTGTTTTGATCTTTACCAAATTTATAATATTTCTAGTATTATATAAGTGTGTTACTTATTTTTCATGCCAACTGAAGTCACTGGAGTTTCCACATAATATATTTTTACGTCGTCTGCATTTCTTTCAATATCAGTTTGAAAATTGACAAGTATACTGACTTGTAAGGTGAATAATAAAATACAAGGGTTCAAAATATTACAATTTATAAAAATAAGGAACGCCAGGTATATCCAGCTTTCGGTACAACGGTTAGAACGAGAATGAGAATAATTATAACCCTCCGTCTCTAAACTACATAATCATATTTATGCATAAAAATGTTTATATAAACATCACGTTCAGCCATTGCCGATTCTTCAAATACAGAGGGGACCCTCAGAGGCGTAGCCTACAGGCTCAAGCTGCGATGGGCCCAACATGACTTCTTAAACGAATCTAACACACTAGCCAGAAAAAAAAATGGAACAATTTCTTTTGTTTCACTAATCCCCAAATTATTTATTTATTGTATTAAATATATCGGCAAATGTACTTAAACTGAAAAATAGGATTTTTTTTTATGCTTTTTTAAAAACTATTTTTGTGCTTACGGCACAGCTAAAGCAACACACACATTTGATGAACATTCATTTTTAGTTACATATTTGTTTGTTAAAATATGTTTTAGTAATAGGTTCTTAGTTCTTAAAAAAACGTTAAGAGTAGGGGTGGAAATATTTATGTGTCAGATAAAAGCTGTTGTGAAATGTGGTGTCAGTTTATTGCATAACAAACATAAAATACATATATGTATTTAGATCGATAGTTATTCATGTATCAAATTTACCATTTTATTTCCAAATTTTCATGTCCAAATACGCGGTTTTAATCTGCAGTTGTAACCATTTTTTGGCCGCACAGATATGTCACTCCGTAATTCAATATCGGGAACTTTTCCATCAGCTACAATTTCAAACCTCTGCAGTAAATTGCACAGGAACAATTTCAGCTCAATATTTGCCAATGTTTTACCTAAAACAATAAATTCATATACCGAGTGTCCCAATTCTATTTATACAGGCAATATCTTGCATACGGTTTGACATAGACAAAAAAAAGTTAAACGTAAAGTTATTCCGTTTAAAAAGGTGTGTTAATCATTCCATTCTTTTTATGTAGAAGGTGCACAAAAAGTATAAAAATGAATTTGGTAAGAGAATTTATCGCTATCACACCATTACTGCATATTAAATACTATCACCAAATTTTTTCTCAATGTGGTTAATAAAAGAGGACAACCGATGTGATTCATCGAACCGCAACACAGTCCAGTAGGCAGATATTTTTATGTGTTCTTAAAACATATAGGTAGGGCTAGTTTTGTATGCAGTTTTTTTTACGTAGAACACAATGCACGGGGTGTGTTGAGCTGAAACCGTCCGCTAATTTTTTTAAATTAACAATTTGTGAAAAAAAACGTGTTTTTTCACATTTTCGCATATATTTCCGTTCCTTGGCATATTTTATATAGCCTATGCATTTAAGAAGTTGTAGCCTATCGAATTTCCAAAATTTTAAGCCCAACCAACCAAGTCTCTAAGTGCTATTGTTAACTTGCAAATGACTGCTGGAAAAGTGCATTTTTTTCACTATTTTGTTACTTCGAAAGTTGGGCGACTATGATCATGAAATTTCTTGGAGGGACTGCTATTTATAGAATGAGTTTACAAAAAAAATCAGCTCAAAAAAGTAAGAAATTTTTTTTGCAAGCCTTAAATTAACATTGACACCATTTCTTTGTTTTTTACATGATATTGACCGGGTTGGGCTAGAAAACTCATAAATCTCTTCAAGTTTTGCGAGACTTTTTTGAGATTTTGAAAAATACTAATTTGGGGCAGTTTTATAACGTTTTCTACGCGACTACCTTTTTGACGCGACGTATACATACTCGTATATTGTTTAGCGTTGCCGCGTCCAAATTCTCGGAATTGTGACTATAATATCTTGACGCCCATTTTTTTAAATACGCGTCTTGAAGCGTACTTTCAAGATATTATAGTCACAATTCCGAGAATTTCGAAGCGGCAACGCTAAAACAATATATATGTACGTCGCGTCAAAAAGGTAGTCGCGTAGAAAACGTTATAAAACTGGCCCAAATTGATATTTTTTCAGAATCTCAAAAAGTCTCGCAAACATGAAGTGATTTATGATTTTTCTGGCTCAACCCGGTCAATATCGTACAATAAACAAAGAAATGGTGTCATTGTTAATTAAGGCTTGCAAAAAATTCGATCGTTAATTACTCGAAAAGTTATTAACGGATCGAGCTGAATTTTTTTTTGTTACTTCATACTGCAAATAGCAGTCCCTCCAAGCAGTCCCTCAAATTCATGATCATAGTCCCTCATGATCATAGTCGTCCTACTTTCGAAGTAAAAAAATGGTGAAAAAAAGCACTTTTTTCAACTTCAGCAGTCATTTGCAAGTTAATAGTTAATAGTACTTGGAGACTTCGGGTTGAGCTTAACATTTTGGAAATTCAATAGGCTACAACTTCTTAAGGAACAAGGAACGGAGCTATACGCGAAAATGTGAAAAAACTTTTTTTTTTCACAAATTGTTAATTTAAAATATTAGTAGACGGTTTCAGCTCTACGGACCCGCGCGTTGTGTTCTACGCAAAAAAATACATAGGGAAGTGTCAAAACTAGCCTTATATGTTTCGAGAACACTTTTTGATGATTTTAGCTCCCTGTCTACTGAAATAACATGGACTTTAGTACGGATGGATAGGGTAGATATAGATAATTAGATTTAACGTTAGAAGTTCAATTATCTCCTGATCATGTCAACATGATTGGCGAAACGATAGTTGAAATGCTTACCTACGCATCCTCGAGATCCAGCACTAAATGGTAAATAGGCAAATACAGGCCTATTTTTTTACGGCGCTTGGTAAAAAATGATCAGGGAAGAAATGGTCCGGACATTTCCAATACGCTTTGTCGCGATGCACCTCGAATATTCCAACTACTATTGCTGCTTCCTTAGGAATAACCCATTTATCTGGAAAATTGAGCCGATATATCTATGAACTTGCTAAAACATGGTTTCATACGTTTCATCTTCAATACATGGGACATTTGGGTATATTATAAAGATAAATAGAAAAAACAGTGAAGATTACAAAATTAAGGTTTTAGTTTTACAACCACCTATTCAACTTACCAAGAAATTGAATGGATATGTTGCCTCAAAGTATAGAAAGTAACCTCAAAAATACTGTTGATTTTAATATTATTTACACTGCGCAAAAAAGCTGCATAAATATAATTTCTGAAGAGAAAGAAGCAACGAAAAATCATTTCCTCACCTAATTGGTAATCCTCTTGTGTCTGTCGCAATATATATGGGGCAATTGGGAATAGCCTAAGGACATCTTTAATACACATACTGAGATAGGTCAATTTATTGATGTCTGAAATTGTTACAGGCGGCGTATTTTCGCCTATAATTTCACGGATTTCTTCA
The DNA here is from genome assembly GCA_029963805.1 of Aromia moschata. Classification (NCBI taxonomy): domain Eukaryota; kingdom Metazoa; phylum Arthropoda; class Insecta; order Coleoptera; family Cerambycidae; genus Aromia; species Aromia moschata. The sequence goes on from JAPWTK010000044.1 coordinate 545,567, forward strand.
ACAGCCTTTTTCTAGAACCACATTAAAATAAGTACTATTCAATTCGTTAGTGCAATGTAAAAAAAGAGGTTATCACAGAAAAGCCGATCTAGTTGGATTTTAATAAAAAATTGTGTATGTATAGAATATTGCGTAGAATCATTATCTCCTTGCCTAGAATCATCACCTCATGCGTTTCACCATGGTCGGTGAAACGCATGTTGAGTGCAAAAAAATGTTTCGGTGTTAAGGGCAAAAGTGTTCAAGTGTGAATTTATACGAGATGTAGCTATTAAATAACCGAACTGATGCTCATACCAGCGCGCTGCGAGCGTGTCGCGACAAGTTTAAACAGAACTGTGTTTGGTGATACCTTTCCCATCCTGAGCTCGCTGGACAAGCCAGTGGGTCGCTCAGTTTGACTGTAGCAGTCGTTTGAATTAGTCTACGCACCAGTGACGCGTCGAAAAAATGTTAAGTGTTCAGATGGAGCAACGGGTTAATCTCAAGTTCCTTGTTAAACTGGGGAAAACTTTTACAGAAGCTTATGCAATGCTAAAACAAGTGTATGGGAATGAATGTTTATCCTGCACACAAAAGTTTTTGAATGGTTTAAACGGTTTAAAGAAAGACGTGAAACGACGGAAGACGATCAGCGCCCTGGACGGCCGTCAGCGTCAAAAATAGACAAAAATATTGAAAAAAATTGGTAAACTAATCAGCGAAGATCGTCGTCTAAGCATCCGAGGGCTTGCTGAAATAACAGGAATCGACAAAGAATATGTTCGACAGATTTCACATGAATCGTTCAACATGCGCAAAGTTTGCGCAAATATAATGCCAAAACTCCCCGCTCCCGAGCAAACAGAATCAAGAATGAACATTTGCGCTGACATTCTAAACAACATTGACACCGATCCAGGCTTGTTAGACACGGTGATTACTTGTGATGACAAGATTCGAAGGTGTGGAAGCGGTTAAAGCAAAAGCGACAGATGTTCTGAACCAGCTGACAGAAGCAGACTTCCAGCACTGCTTTCAACAATGGAAATGTCGTATGGAGCGGTGTAGGCGAAAAACTTGCGAACATTGAAGGCGAAAAACTTGCTACTATAATTAGTAATGTTAATAATTATAATTACTGTAATTGGTAATAAAAAGTGTTATGACAGCAATTCGGTTATTTAATAGCCACACCTCGTAGAATCATTTACTTACAAGAATTAGGAGGTACAGGTTGTGTATATTATGGATTTTGAATGCAAAATCAATTTATTTTCAGAATTAATGCTTAAATCTTGCAAAATCCTATTTCAATAAAATTAAATGGTTTTTCCGTAAAGTCAATAAAATTATTAAATTTTTAACATTCGACACACTGAAATCTATCATGAACGAAATATTACCCGCTCATATTATTATATTACTTTCTTTGTTTCATACGTTCTAGATTATTTTTAAATTCTATCATTTATTTTTCCTATACCTACTGATCATGAGAGGTCGTTTACATACATATAATAATCATTGTCTTTCACTTACTTGATACTCTGGATACATCCCGAAACAAAGAACAGCGAATGATGAAATTATAGTTATTGTGTCGAAAGCCTAAAAACAGATTCGCTGAAATCTCATTGGCATAAATAGGATCGCAAAATAAAAGGCATGTTTCAAAAATTTCTTACCGCTGTAAACAATGTCATTAAGTGGTTCATAAAATCTTCGCTATTTATTTGATTCTGATTATTTTCTATATATTCTCCTAATTTGTCAATAACAGGAACAAAATTATGATCTTTCTTCACAGAGAGCTTTCTTCTTTGCCAGGACTCAATTATACACTACAAATGGGTTTTTTCGCTCTAATGAAATCGTTGTAAATATTAATTCCATAGTCTCCAACAGAATTAAGATAAGTCGATTGTTTAGATCTTCCACTTGTGTTGATGTTGCGATGATTTGAATGTTTACAATTATTTAAATCTCATTTAAAAAAAGAAGTTGGACTTATCTCTTTTTCCTCTGGGACATGGAGTAAAATAATGCAAACTAAAAATGTTGGGAGAACAGACCTGTTTGATAAAACTGTTTAAATGCAAAACAATGTCGTCATGTCGTTTCTTATCAGGCAAGATATTATAGATGATATCGGGATGCAACCAAGGCTTCGCCATTCTATTAAATCCCAGATTGTACATACTAAAAACAAAAACTGCGTTAGGTTCAAAATGTGTAATGTTATACCTAGTTTCTTCCGAATATTGTCAGAGTTTTGAGAATTACGTACATACTTAGTTTTAAAGACATTACGAGATTACTACACTTCCAAAATGGTGCAAGTTTTCCTTAGGCGTAAATGATAAATATATGTATACCTATAAACATTCGGATCACCACAAATTTTTGAATAGGTACTTACTTCGTATTTTCCGAATTCACAAAAAAATTGAAAACTCGACGGGAATACCTGAATAATCTGTATTATTAGTCAGACAGGTCCTTCAAAGAACTTTTGTTTTTGAAATTAGCGTTTTATTTTCTGTTTTAGAAAATATTTCGTAATTTTCTATCCAGCAGTTTTCAAGATGACTAATAAAAACTATCTTTTCTAAAAACTATATGTTTTCAAAAAACATTTACGTAGAAAACTTTATCTTTTTCGTCACCAGACTTGACTTAGGTACAGGTTTTCTAATTATAGGTACCTTGTATACAAATAAAATCATTAACGTAAAAATTTAAGAAACAAAAATAAAAAGTAAATGCTCATTTGTGGTACAAATATGTGAAATATGTTAGCTTATTACCTAACAAGTAAATCAGTAGGTACAACACAAAACATTGAATTCCTAGCTCCTCCGCCAAGTTCTAGAAATGATTTGACGTAATTATAACCAGTGAAGCAGTGGCGGTTGGTGATACTTTAGTTAGCCATATCTTGAAAACGACGCATGGGACTCACTTCACTTTTTAGGTGATGACTACATCTCTGCAGAACTGCAGAACACCCTGGGATCTCAGTAACGCTCTCTGGAATATTTGCAGTATATATTATTTTCATAATCTAGAAACAAATATGAGAGGTTTTTCGATTTGTTACATATTTTTTTCAAAAAATATTTTTTTTTCAAAATGTTATGGCCATTTTAATTTTGGAAAACAAAATGTTCCTATAAAATTAAAATTAAAAATGGCCATAACTTTTTTGAAAAAAAATATTTTGTAACAAATCGAAAAACCTCTCCTTATATTTGTTTCTAGATTATGAAAAAAAATACTGCAAATATTCCACAGAGCGTTACAGATCCCAGGGTGTTCTGCAGTTTTTTTTAAAAAAAAATTCGCAAACTTTGCTGACGGTTTTTTCACTATAAATCCTTTCTGTAAGATGTGTATAGTCATCACCTAAAAAGTGAAGTGGGTCCCATGCGTCGTTTTCAAGATATGGCTAACTGAAATATCACCAACCGCCACAGCAGTGAAGTGCTTAAATAACTCAATATACCAATATAATACATTATTTACTGATGTGAAATAAATGTAATATATTATGTGCTTTTAAAGTGACCTACAACTCAAGCTTCCTCAATTTTTAAAATATCTCAATTATAAAATTACTATTCAATATACCGCCTATACAATGAGCTAAGGGTACTGAAAAATATCCGTAAAGACATTCGGATATCAGATAAGTAGGACTGTCATATGAGTGCTTAACCTTTTCGACAATACGCAGAAGAAACTAACATAATCAATAGTTACATGCAATCATATAATATTGTTCTTACTCTATCGAAGCCTGACAGAATTCAGTCAAACCCACTCGCTGAGAATTAATGTTATGTCCCAAAATTATTTCTGAAATACAAACGAGTATAATTTTCCTGAACGATATAAATATCGGTAATAAAAGTTACTCACCTCCTATGGTATCCATGAAACATTTAATAATTACATGATGAATATCGAATTCTTCTTTGTTAACATACTCGTTTAATTTATTCATGCATATATCAGAATGTTTTTGAAGGATGGCAAAGGAGCTTTCCACAAATTTTATGTCCAAGAACGGTTGAATGATTCTTCTATGTAGTTTGTACTTTGGTTTTAGGCCTAAAATATTATCGAAAGTGTTTAAGGTAAGCCTAAAGTATTATCAAAATGTTATCTAAACATATCTGGCGGAAAAATATTAAGAAACATTTAAAAATTATAAATCCAAATCTTCGTTAAATTGAAAAAACTTCAAGAAACAAAAAAAACTATAAATGTTTTTTTCATTTCAAAATATTACAGTAAAAATAAACTACTGCATTAATATTTTACAACTGAACACAAAATATTAAGCATTAATATTTTGCAATTGCAAGCAAATTAGGTGTTTTTTGTGGGACTTTTTTTATATCTACAATAAGTTTAAGGTCTACTATACATATTTTAATGTGCCTGAATATTGTAATATTGCTCGTGATATCTAGCTTGAAGTTAACTCATCAAGGATTATTTATCCGACTTCTAGTTATAATTTTCTAAACCGTATCCAGTTATTTCTTCTATGTTTTTGATATCAACTGCTTCTCTCACACATTAGTAATACTTGGCCATGGTCCGGTTAAGAATTTCTCCATCTGTCTACCAAAGGCGATAAAGAAAAGCAGTGCAATGAGTCTTATCAGACTTACACGTATACATGAATCTAGTATTTTTATTTGTTTTGAGGAAGAAAAAGTGGGTACGTAGTTGTAATTGACCTTGTATATATTTTGTTATTTCATAGTGTCTGGTGTGGTAATAACATTATGTGTTATACTGGTTCACTGCAAACCAGATTCTCATGAAGATTGCGTAAATATAAACCCAAGTCAGTTTGCGTTAACTACATATGTATGTCTGTCGCATTTTTATTAAAAAGTTATAGCAATGAATTGTCGGTTTCTAGAAGATATAATAATCTTAATATGTTGATTTGTGAAATAAAGAAATTTTGTTTTTACCTGATGCGCTAACCAATCCTTCGCCCAAATACTTTTCCACAAAAACGTATAGTTTGTGTTTATACGCACATTTGGAGGATGTCATGATTTTCTGAAAAAAAAAACATTATACACTAACGGAAAAAATTAAAGGGTCAAAAAATTTTTCCGAATTTTTAGTGATTTTTCAGAATGCTGTATCTCAGTGAAAAATGGGGTTATCGAGGTCTAAAAAAAAGCATTTTGAAGCTTCAAGTTTCTAGTTTTGAGATATTTCGACAAACAATTTTTTAGCTACATGTTTCGCGCAATTTTAGGAAGTAGTGTGAGAAAAAAATTGCGAATTTTGTTGCTTTTTTTCAAGTCCACGAGCTTGAAAGAAAATTTTCAATGTCGAACTTTAAATCAAAAAGGACCCTTTTGTCTTTGATCGACGATATCTCAGCAACCAACGGTAGCACAGAAAATCTAAGGGCAGTTCTAAAAACTGGAATAAAACCCCTACAAGGTTCTGCTGCGATTTTTGAGAAATATTTTTTTATCCTTGATATGAATTTGAAAAAACAGGAAAAAAACGAAAAATGGTTTTTCAGAACATCAACGGCTGAAATTCAAATCTTCATGAAATTACTAATGTTGCGTATGCCTTTTACAGTTGAATATACCCCCAAGAACCATGCAAAGTTACATTACGATCTAACGAACCGTTTTCTTGTTGCAAACGGTGAAACTTTTGAAAAAAAATAAAGGGTCAGGTTTTTTGAGCTTAAACATGTCCTAATCATGGCTAAAATGAAAAAAAAAATTTTTCGAGCTTAATCACAATTTTTTTCCGCAAATACCGCTGAAATTTACAAAACAAAAGTTTTCAAAAAAAATTTCATAATGCTGTTTTTTCGAAAATTGAAAAAAAAAATTTAAAAGGCTTCCAAAACTTGAAATAATTTTGATTTTCACTACCGTCGGCATTAGCATTACCCAAAGCGTACCACATGGAGGTTGCACGATCGGATTTACGCTTCTTACACACACGTCTGTGCGTGTGTCGAAACGCGATTTGGGTTATCAACTTTAATTTAAATTAAATTAAAAATTGACTGTCAAAAACGGTTTGAAACATTTTTTTTCAAACTCGTGGACTTGAAAAAAGAAGCAAAAAAATTTGCAAATTTTTTTCTCACACTACTTCCTAAAATTGCGCGAAACATGTAGCTAAAACATTTTTTGCCAAAGTATCTCAAAACTAGAAACTTGAAGCTTTAAAATGCTTTTTTTTAGACCTCGATAAGACCATTTTTCACTGAGATACAGCATTCTGAAAAATCACTAAAAATTCTGAATTTTTTTTTACCCTTTAATTTTTTCCATTAGTGTATATTAGTTAACATGCTGTTTTATTTTCACACAGATTCGTTCAAGGAGATGTACGTTGAGTCGTAGCTAGGATTTTTTTACCATTTGCGAAGGAATTCACATTTGATAAATTTTTGTTAAGAGTTTTATTAGTAACATGATAATTATGAGATATTTATATTCGTCAATAAAAAAAATTCCCTTCGTAATTGATACATATTATTTACAGATCGATAATATATATGTCATAATAATTTATATATTAGAGAAATCTACTCACCTCCAGATGAAAAGGATTTTTTATTCCTATTAATAGATAAGGACCCAGCCAAAACTTGAATGGTTCCGTGCCGGCATCTTTAAACACTGAGCGAACTTTAAGGAATATATCTAGAAACACAAAATTTGTATTTCACTGGAAAATTTGTACAGAAGTTGTATGTGTATAAGTGAAAAAAATACAGTATGTATCCTACAGCTACAATTCAAAATAATATAAAACGTTTTAACATCATGCATTCAACAATTAGACGATCATATAATGAACATGTATGTCTGTCATAAAAAAAACGTGTATTTCTCACATCCTGTGTATTAGAGCAGTTTTTCAACTCTACTTCAAAGTCTTTAAGATAAACAAAACATTTTTTTTATGACAGAAAAGTGTAGATGAAAATCATCATAAATAAAAACATCATTTTAGCATTACATTTAGTATATTATAAGTGATGTTAACAAATTATCACATTCATAAAAGCGTCCACTTGCACATTAACAGAAACAGAATGAAAAGAAAACCTAAATTATTATTAACAATTGACTAATGTGTTCCTAATAGATAATGCAAAACAAGAAAAATATATACATACATATTAGGGTGATTTTTTTTTCAACTATTTTTTATTTTTTCAGTCCCCACTTGAAATTTTGTTGAATATGTCGAAAAAAAATCCCTGAAAGTTACAGCCTTTAAATATCCTTCCATTTAAAATACACGTAAATCTTTTTTTTTAATTCCTATTAATATTTCTTGAGATATTAGACTTTAACTTATGAGTAGTGCAAAATGTTTACGGTTTAGCGAAGCAAACTTTGCTTCGATGATTTTGTACTACTCATAAGTTAAAGTCTAATATCTCAAGAAATATTAATCTCAGCAATTTGGTCTATAGGACATTTTTTGTAGTAAATTAAATTTCCAACAATTTTTTTATTTACATTTTTTTGATAGAATTAATAATTTCGGTGATAACAGCAAAAAAATCGAGAATTTTGGGTAAAAATCAACTTCAGCGACCCGTACCAACTCACCAGTATGTTACAAGTTATATTTCGCTGCAATGGACACTTTTGTAGAGTGTTTTATTTCGATTTACGTGTATTTTAAATGGAAAATATTTTCACGCTTTGGGAAAGTCCTTAAAATTAATATTAATGGCTATAACTGTCAGGGATTTTTTTTCGACATATTCAACAAAATTTCAAGTGGGGATTGAAAAAAATTTCGTACCCAACTAAAAACTTTTCCTTTCCAACTAAAAAATAGTTGAAAAAGAATAGGGTGATTCTTTTTCAACTATTTTTTAATTTTAATTTATACATCTAATTAATTTTCTTTTGAAATCTAGCAATCTGTAACCTCAGTTTTATATTATACTAGCGACCCGCCCCGGCTTCGCACGGAAATATAAAAAATGGTTATTGTGGGTTATCCCTAAGAGATAGACATATACCATCGCGGACTTTTTTGTAGACCTTTTTTAAGGTGTACAATATTGTAGTACATTATTTTGATCTATCTCGTAGGGTTCAGCCAGCGTTTGCAATGTAAGCGCAAAAAATGTGTTTATTTACGACATCACATTAGAAACCTCTAAAATTATCATTGTTTCTCTACTATATTATGCATGTATTATACATATAAACCTTCCTCTTGAATCACTCTATCTATTAAAAAAAAAAACGCATCAAAATCCGTTGCGTAATTTTAAAGATCTAAGCATACATTGGTAGTAGATAGATAGATAGGAACAGACAGCGGGAAGCGACTTTGTTTTATACTATGTTATGATTATACATAAGTAAATATTAATTTGTCCGAAAATATCGGATAATAATTTCGTTAATCTAATGAAACAAGAATACAATAGAACAAATAAGTCACAATAAAAGAAGTAAGACTAATGAAAGAAATAATTAGAAATAATTTGGAGCCCTTCAACTTATACGACTTGTAACTAACCGTTTAAAAGTTAATAATTTTTGGCTAAATAAGTCCAGATCTGTTCAACTATTATTATATAATCTAGTTATTCTTGCAATAGGAGAATTGACGCGAAGATTTATTGTCATATGGAAAAATTCATTAAATTGAACAGTTCATCAGATTTATTAGTAAGTTAAACAAAAAACTGGACGTTTTCCACGAAACACCGAACTACTACACTTTTCTCGACGCGCGTTTCGCCAACCAAGTTGGCATCTTCAGAAGATTAAAAAACTCTTAAAAAAAAAAAATTAAAAAAATAGTTTTTAATCTCCTGAAGATGCCAACTTGGTTGGCGAAACGCGCGTCGAGAAAAGTGTAGTAGTTCGGTGTTTCGTGGAAAACGTCCAGTTTTTTGTTTCTACGCCGAAGGTTCCAGTACCCACTCCAGGAAGTTAAACAAAGATAATAAACCTGCATGGGTCCTTCGAGTTTCTAGTGATATTAAATTAAATCGATTTCTAACAGTATGTCAGACGTATCATATGTACCATTAATCTTATAATTTAAAAAATCGTAAGAACTTATTTTGTAATTTTATTTAGTATATTTAGTAATTTAGTATATTTTTGTGAATTACATACCAAGGACTCCCAATTATCGAAGCAAAATCGATCATCCCAATTATCGAGGTGAGATGAAATTTGAAATTAATTTTACTTTCATAAATAACACCTAAATTTTTAAATTGCTGAACTCTAGCAAGGGGGAGAATTATCTATGGTATAGTTAAATATAAATAAATTGTGTTTTTTGTGAAACATATAGAAAAACATTTTTTTTTCATTTTTTTGGACCGATTTATTCGATATGAAAAAATGTTGGTCATACGGTGTGACTCATACCTTCAGTTTTACAGAAGAATATGTGTGCGTTGCCTATTATTGGAAATGTTGATATTCCTCTCGGACTCCTGAATGTTTTCGACGCCGCATATAATTTTCTTCGTGACCAGTAATGGAACACCACATATATAACACATGTTGTTACTACTACCACCAGTAATAGGCCACTTACCCTAAAATTAAAATATTTTGACGAAAACTCAGATAATTAATTATGAAACTGTTGAAAAATTACTGATACAAAAGTTGAATTTCAAATGTAAGAAAGACAAAAAATGATTTCGATAGAGTATTTAAATTTAACAGAAATATTTTATATTTTCGCAGTGTGAGATGTTGTAAATGCCATTACTTACATCGCTAATCAGAGAACTGCTTCGGTGACACCACAATAAACAACTTATATTCTGCACAACTTATATAAGGCACGTTTATGTTTATATAGAACTACTTTTTATGTCGTAAGGTACCATTGTAGATGGTATAGGAGTGGGAAGACAGGTGGAGAGATATAGTACGAGAGTTTTAATGACTTGATAATTAACTTCATAATCAATTAATTAATGTAGTATATTAATTACATTGCGGATAATAAGTAATTAATATATATTACAATCTCAAATCCCACCAAATATGTCGCGAGTATTGGACAGGGTAGCTGCTTTAATTTTACCCTGTTGTTACGTTATTTATAAAATTTAGAATGCAATAATCAAAACTGACAGAAAATCGGCAAATAAATATCTTAAAATTACAAGAAAATGTTATTTAATTTTGTAGGATACCCATGTTTGTTGGCGAAACATTTAACGCATCCTTACGGACTGTATGATTTGCGATGTCCTGGATGACCCTGGGTGCCGTATTTTCTGTCTCTAGGTGTCTTCAGCAGATATGGAAACACCGCTTGTTGATTCTCGAAAATGTTAATTTGTCGCGTCGCGGCGAAAAAGACGAATTGTCTCCAGGAGATGGGGAACACCACCGTGATTATTGAAAGGTTTTACTAGCGTGATACGCCGCAACGAGACGCGAAATAGTTACCGAATTATGCGTTGTGCCGAGATAGATGCGACTTTGTAACGTTCGCTACAAACGGAAACAAAAGGAAAGGATATTGGGTCGGAAGGAAGGGGGAATGGTGGGCCCTTTATTTCCGTATGTCAATTTTAAGGCGAATATTTGATTTAAAGAGTACAATGAGCGCGTCGTCTACTAAGAGTAGGTTTAATTTAGTTAGAAAGAAATAAACGAACAACAGGGATACAAACGCGAACATACCCCCCGCCTAAAATACGAAGTATTTTAAGTTTAAAGAGAATAGGGGAGAGGACATAGTTTAACCACGGGTCTCTTAAGAGTTCCTAACGCGGTTTTCAAAGTAACGACTCGTACTACATTATCTTGAGCCTGGGTGAGTTTCGAAGACCCGACCCAGCGCCAGTGTAACGGGGGAGATGAATCGTCTTTAATCAAGACAACAGAACCTACTTTAATAGGAGTCGAAGGGTCGGTCCATTTAGACCTTTGTTGTAACGTATGTAGGAATTCGAGATTCCAACGTTTCCAGAAATGTTGGTGCATTTGCCGGATCAATTGCCATCGTGTGAGCCGGTTTAATTTGATGTTAGTTAAATCAGGGTTCGTGGAAATGAAGTTAGTGGAGTTAGAGTCAGAAAGTGTCCCGGCGTCAAAACATTCAAATCGTTCGGATCAGAACTTGTGGGAGTCAACGACGCGAATTTAGCAATGCTTCGATCTGCACGAAAAACCGTATACAATTCTTCAAAAGTCAAGATCTGATCTCCAATAACGCGAGTCAAATGGGTCTTTACGGATTTAACCCCTGCTTCCCAGATCCCTCCAAAATGAGCGGCAGAAGGGAGGATTAAATTTCCATTGAATATGTTCAATAGAGGCCGCACTTTGAGCAAAGTTCAGTAATTGTCGAGAAGCCCTACGAAATTAGTGCCACAGTCAGAATGAATTTTGAGCAGCATCCACGTCGAGCAATGAAGCGGCGAAATGCTGCTAGGAATGCGTCAGTTGATAAGTCGGAGACCTATTTCTAAGTGAACAGCACGAGTGGATAAAACAGACGAATAGGCAGAGATATGCCTTGAGAGTTTTTAGCACCTCGAACACATTCATTGTTATAGTGAAAGGGCCTCGAAGTCAACACCAACTATTTGAAAAGCTCTTAGTGCTTGTAAACGACATGGGGGTAGATCACCCATTGGTGGCTGTAACGCTTGAGGTTTAGCTCGAAAACATCTATAGCAATTGGATAGACATTTTCTTATAGCTCTATGAGCGGATAGAATCCAAAAATTCTGCAGTATTAAATAATGAAGAGTTTTTGCTCCAGGATGGAGATTCCTTTATGCACATCCTCAATGATGAGGTTGGTCAAACGATGTTTTTGTGGTAGCAACGCGGGAAATTTATGTTCAAATGACAATTTGGAATGTCGAAGACGACCACCTACTCGGAGGATGCCCTGGTCATCAAGAAACAGATTCAGCTTACGTAAAGGCCTTGAACAGAGTTGATTGGTTTTTAACTTGTGAATTTCAGATTGAAATACTTGACCTTGAACCAGTTTCACCAACCCTCAGAAGAGTGTCATGGTATTCAACGTTATTTATGGGTCCCACCTTATGGTCAAGGGGGTTTTTGCTATTATGATGGAAGCGAACAACATATGCCAGCACATGACATATCGTTTGAAGTGAAGAAAACCTATGTAATAACTGCATGAGGAACAGATGGTTCAATCTGAACGACAAACACTTTAACAGTTTTTTCCTCTTCGCAAAGTGATTCCGTATTTGACTGGAGGGAGGAAGCTAATTTATCAGATTGAGGCCACTGTTCGAATGGTAACGATAACCATGGTGGTCCGGACCACCAAAGCTGATGATTCACGAGTTGAGATGGAAGGATACCCTCTTGATGCACAATCTGCTGGATTGTCGATAGATGAGACATGATGCCAGTTAATAGAAGGCACACGTTTTTGTATATAGGCTACTCGGTTCATAACGAATGTTTTCCAACGATGAGGAGATGAATGGATCCACGACAAGACGATAGACGAATCAGTCCAAGCAACGACATCTGATATACTCAAAACACCAGAGTATGTTTGCACAACCATGTGTAGTAATTTAGACAAGAGCACTGCTCCGCACAACTCTAACCGAGGAATAGTTAATTTATTTGACCTTGTAGGTGCTACCTTTGATTTGGATATAATTAAACGGGTTATGTAAGACTCCCCATGCTTAAACCGACCAAAAAACCGTTGCTGCATATCCAGCCAGTGATGCATCGCAAAATCCATGGATTTGACATGGACTGTTCCGGTCGAAAATTAATTGACGATCCACACTGATGTCTGAGAGAAAAGAAATTTCTGATTTGTACTTTAACCATTGACGAGTAAGAGGTTCAGGCAGAGAATCGTCCCAGTCACAGCTGGAATGCCATATCTGTTGGAGTAAGTGCTTTATGTAGAAGGTGACAGGAGTGAGATATCCCAATGGATCATATACACGTGCTAATTCTGACAGAATTCCGCGTTTTGTACATGGACGGTCGAAGGACATTAGTCTAAACGTGAACGTGTCTGTCATTGGGGACCACTGGAGGCCTAAAACTTTAAGAGTGAGTGTGGGTACTGAGTCGAAAGAAAATGGGGCTTGACAATGTTCGGCCGGAAGTGTTTCTAATAGATCTGAATGGTTACTCGACCACTTTCGTAAAGGAAACCCTCCAGATTCACACAGTTGAATAAGCTCAGATTGTAGATTCTGTGCTGCAGCTAATGAGTCACAACCTGTGATGATGTCATCCACGTAGATATCAGTTTGCAGGACCTTTGAGGCTGCGGGATATTTAGTCTGTCCATCAAGAGCCAGCTGTTGCATTGTTCGCAAAGCTAAGAAAGGTGCAGAAGACACACCGTAAGTAACAGTTTTAAGCTTATATTCAGTCAGGAGTTCATCGGGATTGAATCGCCAAATGATACGCTGATAATCCCAGTATTGAGGTGCAACTTGATTTGTCGATACATCTGTTTGATGTCAGTTATAAAAACGACCGAGTGCGAACGAAATCTAAGCAAAAATCTCGACAATGTCTTGTTGTAATTTTGATCCCACGAGCAGATTATCATTCAATGATTGGTTGTTGGCGGCTTTGGCCGATGCGTCAAAGACTACCCTCAATTTTGTTGATGAAGAATCAGATCTCAGTACCGGATGATGAGGAATGTAGTAGGAAATCGAGTTCATCGATGGGGGCAGCTAATTCCATGTGATCAGAATTCAGATAATCACGCATGAAATCAACATATGATTGTTTAAGAACAGGATCCTTTTTCAAACGATGCTCCAAAGCGAAAAAACGTCGAATTGCAATATCTTTTAGATTCAGGAAAAAACAGGTTTAGAATCTCGAAAAGGCAAGGGAACGACGAATCGACCAGATGGGAGTTTGCTATACCCTTCAACGTACAATTTCTCACATAGCTCATCGTCTGGGCTAGCTCGAGATCATGGGGACCTCTTCAACCTGCCAAAATTGTCTCATAGTGGACTCAAGGTCATTCTCTGGGCAATCTTCCATGATTTTGACATGAAAGGAATTGATGACGCGTTCATTAGTTTGTTCAGGTTGAACTGAGCCAGATAATACCCATCCGAAAATGGTATTGAACGCTGAGGGGCAACGAGGACTAGGGGCAAGGACAAGGCCCGGGCGAATAAGTTGAGCATAAACGTCAGCACCCAGCAAGAGATCAACGTGGCGAGAAATGTAGAAATTTGGATCAGCTAATTTCAGATTATTAATATGATCCCACGAATAAAACTGTAATGATTGAGAAGGTATTACCGAAGCAACATGAGGTATGATGTGAGCTTCTAGATGTATCGCGGGTTGACATGATCCATGAGGACTTATCTTTGCAATGGATTGAACCCGATGAAAATATACTAGAATTTGCACCAATACCTTGTATTTGAATTTTGTCATGCTGTCTTTTCAAGTTAAGATTACGAGCAGCCTTTACTGTAATGAAACTAGCCTCACTACCATTATCTATTAAAACCCGTAAGGTGTGCGGGTGTCCTTGCGAGTCATGAACGTCAACAAGGGCTGTGGATAACAGAGCTACCTGACGAGAAAGTGAACTAGCCAATGCATTGACAGTGGGCACAACTATTTCAGCTGGTGCTGTATTACCACTATCACTGGTTTCATTTATAGCTCCTGAGCTGCCCGAAAAACCTATCGAAGTGTAGCAAAGTATGATGATTCTTATGACAGGTACGACAAGTGGATGTAGAAGAGCAATTCTTGACTTGGTGCGGCCTCAAACAATTGATACAGAGCCTCTTTTTCTTTAACTACCTTGAAGACTGCGGGAGACTTGGCTTTCAACACGGGACACCGGTAAATTATATGATCTTTTTCACAAACTAAACACTTTTGTTTCGAAGTATTAGCTACCAGAGACGATACCAATTTTTGGACGCGATGTAAATGTATTATTGTTTTTTGAAGTATAAGTATTGCTTTTAAGGGAGGTCGAATGCTCTGCAGCAAGAACATGACACTGACTCTCTACAAAGGTATTTAATGTATCGAATGCAGGTATTTCACCTTTCAAATTCCTAATTTCTGCTTCAAAGTATCGACGAGTTTTAGAATCAAGTTTTTCTAAAAGAATGTTAAGCAACATAAAATCCTCTAATGAATCTGCAATTTTTAATGCCCGCAAAGCTGATAAAGTTTTCATTAAAATTATAAATAAGACTTCGTAAACCACTAGGGGTTTCATCTTTTAATTTCTGCAATGATCGTAAACGATCCCAATAATGAGTTGCTAGCTCTCTTTTATTGTCATATCTATCTAATAATGTTTTGTATGCACATGGGGTAATTATCGTCTGATAGCACAATAGTTTTAATTAGGTTGAGAGGCTCACCCGATAGACAACCCAACAAATACTCAAACCTTCGACATTTGCTAACGTGTTGTTATCATGAATACTTCTATTAAAGACTTGAAATGAATGCGCTCCAATTTTCTAATTTTTCCATCAAATGTTTGTAAGTTCAGTTTTGGCAAACGCGTTTTCGACGTTTGGACAATTGAAGTTTTATCGGCAACTGGCGACTGGGCCGAGGACCGAAAATGAACCGGCAACTCGCGAACTATGGATTGAATAGTAAAATAAGTCTCGTCTACTCTTTTTCAAAAAAGCATGTTCCTCATCCAGGTTAGAATCCGGTAAAGTCGCAACCTTCATGACTATGTCCCCGTGAATTTTTAAAATATCATCATAAATGTTTTTTACAGACTCGCTTCTTACTTCAAGCATACGACGCACGGTATGATTTTCGGGTTCTGTTTGAAAGGAAGCCGCAACGGTAGCTATATCTTCTAATCGTAAATACAAACCTCACGGAGAGCACGTTGTTCCCGAATATGTTTATTTTGAGCCATGTTTTCTCCTAAATCCGGATTTAACAGAGAAAATTGGCAAAAATACAAAACGACAATAAGCAAATAAAATACGAAAAGAAAACGACAATATGTGCGTCTTAACGCGGTATTAAATCGGTCGATGTGACCAAAAACAACCGGTTAGAAAACGACGCCGTAAAAAAATGTGACCGCGGGAAAACAGCACGCTAACCCTCAAAAAATTAACGAATTACGTACGTATATTAAAATATGCGACGGTCGGGCCACAGGGAAATGTGGTTTTAACAGGATTAATCCGACGATGAAGGACCAAGGAATGTTTGTTGGCGAAAACATTTAACGCATCTACTTACGGACTGTATGATTTGCGATGTCCTGGATGACCCTGGGTGCCGTATTTTCTGTCTCTAGGTGTCTTCAGCAGATATGGAAACACCGCTTGTTGATTCTCGAAAATGTTAATTTGTCGCGTCGCGGCGAAAAGACGAATTGTCTCCAGGAGATGGGGGAACACCACCGTGGATTATTGAAAGGTTTTACTAGCGTGATACGCCGCAACGAGACGCGAAATAGTTACTCGAATTATGCGTTGTGCCGAGATGAGATGCGACTTTGTAACTGTTCGCTACAAACGGAAACAAAAGGAAAGGGATATTGGGTCGGAAGGAAAGGGGGAATGGTGGGCCCTTTATTTCCGTATGTCAATTTTAAGCGCGAATATTTGATTTAAAAGTACAATGAGCGCGTCGTCTACTAAGAGTAGGTTTAATTTTAGTTAGAAAGAAATAAAACGAAACGAACAGGGGAATACAAACGCGAACACTCCAACTTTTATTTATTATTTGAAAGGTTTCCGGCCTTAATTACATATATTTAGGGCTGTATATAGGGCCCTCTGGTTTATCAGTCATCTATTACGAGAATGAACCTCTAATCCTACCCCTTTTTTATCTACTCCTCTAACGTAGAAAACGATAAAACAGTTTACTGGAATATATGTAACATTTAAAGTTACGCTACTTTCCGATAGATGTCTAAAATTTAAATGATCCAAATTTATATGACTACGAGTGCTAACAATTAACAAATAAATAAGAATGTTGTCCTATTTAAAAAATCATTGAAAATTAATAACGTCAATACAAAATACTGTATGAAATTCGGTGTTTACGGTCTTTATTGCTAGGGAAATGCTGCAGCATTTTGCGGAAGAAGGGAACATTAATTGAACGTGTCGATAATGCAGAATGCGTATAACTTCGTATTACCATTTGTTACAAATACTATACACAGATGTCAAGTACGTACATAATATAAGACCATAAACTGACCAAGTCGTAGTGAGTCGAACCAAAGAGTTTAATGAATTCAAAATACCACCTGGTTATACTGTTTTAAAAGTGTAATGGTTACTGAATTTCCAAAAAAAGCATCTAACATACATTAGGAAATAATGTAAACACGTATTAGAATCAAATGTTTCACACGTATGTAAATATTATGTTTAATGTACGAAAAAATGAAAAAAAAGTGAATTACTTTTCATGAAAACAACCAAGCATTTTAGATTTATATTTTATATACAGGTCTATTCAATAGACAGGAAATCTATAAATATGTAAAACTATACCTACCTCTAGTTATCTACGTATGTATTTATAGAACGGTATGTATAGTCACATAGTCATGTGACTATATTTTAATTCAGATGGCAATGTCTTTCAAATAAAAAATGTTACTTTGTCTACAAACTATTTAATTTGTTATCTTAAGTTTTTAAATTAATAGATTTTCTATCTTTAATGTTAACTAATATATCATTAGTATGCATTAATTAATTTGGATTAGGCTGTACATTTTTTTATAATTCATTTTACATTGCCATATATGGTTTTATAATAACTGTAATAAATGTAGGTTAGTTTCTGTATACTTACCTACTAATAATTAGTTATTAATGTTAGTAATTAGTTGGTAATGTCTTTTTCGGTTCTACATTACTTTCTTATTTATTCAACAAAGGTTTTATACTTATACCATTATTTTGAAAATAATTATCTGTTCCCTTTGTAAGCCACCATCAAAGAAATCGCCTTGTGTTCGAAGAAAATTGTTCTCTCGATAATATCTTTTTTGTACTTATTCTAAAAAGCACTGCGCAACTAATAAATCAATAGAGGGCTGCCGGAATGACAAACAGAAAAATACAGTAGCCCCATTTCGTACCCTGCAGCGCTACGCAGAGCCAAAACCATAACAAAAACTCATAAGGACGTAATATCAAACATTATACAGTCGTAAAATTCGCTATTCCCTTTTACTATCTCGTACAATGTCGCTTTAGTGCATGTGGAGATTATACAAAGTTTGAACCAAGGCCAGAATTGCTTGCAACTATTAGAATATCCAGCGGCACAGTTACATATCTGGTGCTTCATCAGTGGACTCTGTGGACCGGCATTTCTAAACTTCTCTTTGGCCCATAACTTCCGTTTAAGCCACTTGAACATTATATGATAACACACGTTACCGCCATTAAACATTATTTACAACTTTGCAATCATTATACAGTTTGATTCGGATTAAATGTTTACTGTTCCATGTGTTTTATTTCGTGGTAAATATGTGGATGCGTTATACTCGTATTGTTTGTTTTCATTAGCACTCACCCGTATGTTTTTTTCCACAGCCAACTTGAGCGTTCGAACGCTCGTCAGTGTATAGCTTTCTCGACTGGGTACTCGTATCAATTAGAAGTAGCACGTCCTAAAATTCAACCCGCATCTCAGACGAGAGACACTTCCTCCCAACAACTATGCGGTAAAGTGGGGGTGCTATCAAGATGTCGGGGTTAACCGTGCCGGAATAAAACACGAGAGCACCGGAAACCGGAGCTGTGTAGGTATAACAATAAAGAACGGCTACCCTCCCTGCTCAATGCGCCTAAATTAATTGCGTCCCCTACACGCCGGTATTAACGAGCTATTATCTGTTAGTATTACCGCACGCCCGCGTTTGTCCATTCGAGAATCAACTATTAAATAACCGAACTGCTCTCATAACACTTTTTATTCGTTACCAATTACAGTAGCAACTTTTTCGCCTTCAATGTGCTCCCCATGGCGATCTCTAAACCTTTCCATACGAGTTTTACATTGTTGAAAGCTGTGCTGGAAGTCCGCTTTTGTCAGCTAGTTCAAAACTTCCATCGCTTTTGCTTTAACCGCTTCCACACTTTCGAATCTTGTCCCCTTCAGCGCCGATTTGATTTTGGGAAATAAAAAAAAGTTACAGGGGGCAAGGTCGGGCGAGTATGGTGGATGTTCCAACACAATAATGCCGTATTTTGCAAAAATAGCCTTCACAGACAAAGCAGAATGGGCCGGTGCATTGTCTTGGTGAATCTTCCATGACTTGGTCTTCCACAAATCGGGTCTTCGTCTTCTCACACGCTCACGAAGAGCCGTCAGAACCTCGATGTAATAATATTTATTGACCGTCTGACCTTCAGGACCCAGTGCACGTAAACAATGCCTCGAATGTCAAAAAAGACGATCATCATCGCTTTGAATTTGGATTTGCTCATCCTAGCTTTTTTTTTGTCTTTGCGAGTTCGGGCTCTTACAATGGCTCTTGCATGGATTGGCGCTTTGTTTCGGGGTCGTAAGTAAAAAACCACGACTCATCACAAGTAATCATTGTGCCTAACAAGCTTGTTAATTTACCAATGTTTTCAATGTTTTCGTCCGTTTTTGACGTTGAGGGCCGTCCGGGGCGCGGATCGTCTTCGGTCGTTTCACGTCCCTCTTTAAACCGTTTAAACCATTTAAAAACTGGTGTGCGTATACTTCTTTTAACATTGCATAAGCTTCTGTAAAAGTTTTTCCGAGTTTAACAAGAAACTTGAGATTAATCCGTTGCTCCACTGAACACAACATATTTTCGACGTGTTACTGGTGCGTAGACTAATTCAAACGACTACTACAGTCAAACTGAGCGACTCACTGGGTTGTCCAGCGAGCTCAGGGTGGGGAAAGTATCACCAGTAGCAGCATCAGTTCGATTATTTAATAGCCACACCTCGTATAGCAGGAGTAGGAATAGCCCATTCTAATACAAATCAGAAGAAACCAGAAGCCTAATGATGCGTTTAAAAAACCAGTACTTAAAATTCAAATCTTCGTCAAATCCATATTCAAAATTTAACAACCCCAACATGAGTTTAGACCCATCAAAATGTATAAGGCTAGTATACATAATGGGTGGTTGTGAAGATATGGTACACTCAATAACTTCTGAAAGGAAAGGGATACGTGTTTCGGGTTTTCACTGCTGAAAATTGCACACTAAATTTGGAGTTCTTTAATCAACTAGATCTGAGACTAGGTATTTTATACTTTGTATTTTAAAATTATATTTTCGTATAATTTTCACTCACAAGTTCTGAGCGTGAAATCTGCTTTTTATTAAAATTTATTTGGAAATTTCACTTTTTATTTTTAAATCTAGAGTTCTGTGAATGAAGTAAAAAAAATGAAATAGGTATTTTATGTCTGTCCGAAGAATATTAAAATTTGACATCAAACTTATTAGAGCATCCATCTTACATAAACGATATTTTTCGACCACATACTTTGATACCTTTGAGATTAATATTTAATTTAAAAATAAAAATTATAAACTAAAAAAAAGTTCAATAAAAACCAACTATTTTGATGCCGTCTTATTCAGAACGATTTGTAAATTAAATTTATACAACAATATATACGGTGTCCCTAAAAAATCCAGTTTTTTATTTCTTGGGTTTAATTGGCTATAGAAAAACGCTAAAAAACACTAAATTTCGAGCAATTTGCAACAGTGAAAATCCGTTCAACCGTTGTTGAGGGTACCCTATCTTTGTAGAGCGTACCTTCAGAGATAATATAAAAATGACCTTCATATCATGAGCACGAGAAAGTAATAACAATTGAGGACTAATTGTACGCGAATAGGCAACTTCTGCAATTCCAGAAAGCAATAACACTTCGACTGAAACATTAATATCTGGGGATAATGCAAAAATGATTGCCAGACAGCGTCGCGTCGGTTATTATTTTTATTCGTTATGTTCGACAGATATACGAAAGCAATAAACTTCAATTTATGGAGGGGACCATATAATAGCCCTTAATGTTAACATTTACTGTGTAAATATGTCGACTTTATTTGGCAATAAAACATCTCTTGGCATTCACAAAACCGAAATTTGAAAAATATTGAAGATTTAGTAGAAATCGACCATCTTTTAGCATGACCATAAAATTGTAATGTTGAAGAATTAAATTTTAGGGGATATTGGACAAAATACAAGCATTATTTTTTTAGCCGATGTTTCGTCTAATCTGCATAGACTTCTTCAGGGCTACAAGATTACATAAGAATATTTTAAAAAAAATTAAGACGGCAGGACAATTTTAATCACATCGTCTTAGAAATCATTGAGCTAAACACCTTACTACGCTCTATTACGTATTAGCAAACATCAAATTATAAAAACTTCATGTCGGCATTTGTCAATTGTTGTTATTTGTGCCTTTTCCATCCAGAAACGGAAGGAATAACATAAGAATAGTCTAACGTTCTATTATCGTGACGCAATTGGGTTTTATTATAGCCGAACAATGCCTCGCTTTACAAATTACGACAATGGCCTGCTCGTTTTTTACTTTATTACAATAAGCGCATCTTTGTCTTCCCACGATAATGCGAGCCCCTCTTATTTATTCCCGCTTTATGTCGTGATAAGCTACAATAGTGACTGAAGGAGTTTAATCGACTACATGAATCAACCCCGATGAGTAAAACGAGCGGATGGAAGGAGTGTTCCACTGTTAAACGCATTCGACAATAAATTGGGATAATCTGTGTATTTCTAAATATATTTTGTTCATTAGCATAATACGTGCTATTGCAAGTAAAACAAGTACAAAATATATAAGCTACAATAATTCTGTTGAATAGACAATTCAGTTCTATATATTTCGCAATATTAATGCACTCGTACAGGGTTCAGCAACAGTCTGGAGTAATGCCTATATCCTTTTAACCATTTCGTTCATTCGGAAGAAAAGGGTTACATATAAAAAAAGTCAATGTTTCAGTTATCTTCATTTTGCCACTAAAGATGTTTAGTTTCTAAAAAAAACAACAAATAAGTGACATGTAAATCTCGACTTTTGATCAAAAGAAGGCAGCAAGGTACACAGTGATATGTGCAATATTCTCAGAATATTCCCAAGAATACTGTTATATTTCATTCTGTCACGCGCTAATCAGTTAGAGTTTGTGTTTAAAAACTTACATTTGGATTTCATTAAAGTTAAGGTTCAATATTTCAAAAGTTTTTATGGTATTTATATACATATAATCGACTATAGTAATTAACAATTACATTATTTTTCATTTTTTGCTATCCCAAAGACAAAGTTAAGTATCTATTATGTCCAAAACCTATTCTAATTTAATTTCAAAGTGGTTACATCTGCTTTTTTCTATCCCTGTGGAGTTTGTCCTTTTTTTATATAATCTATTCTATTAAAATGTCAAAACTAAACATTGAGTAAGCCTAAACAGTGTAATCTAGTTCAGCAGTAAGAAGTTAGATGGAAATAATGATAGTTACAATTCTTAACTTAAACAAGATTTATATAACTTCTAGTTCAAAAGAGTATTCCATTTTCTGAAAAAAAAAACTGGTCCACTTAATACACTTATGATCAAGCATGTTTTAGTGTTTCCTAATATATAACAATTATGAATTTGAGTTGATTTATAACTAAATAGTAAGTAATTATTTACTAAAAAATGTTAAATTGCTTCTCCTGTAAAAAGCAATTTTTAAGTTGTGACAGTTTTCTTTCGAAGTTTTATAAGAAACTCTTTCAAACACGAGTTTTGTTATTTTATCTTTTGGAATGTTTCAGCGATCATATTTTTGTATTTAATCTCTTCTATTGTTTTGTAGCTGTGGTAGCCAACTTTGGTTTTTCAATGGCACCATATGCTTCACATTTTTTTAATCACTCCTTTGTATACTACAGTGTGTCCACGTTAATGACTTACCACCCTTTTAAAATCTTTATTTTTCGACCGATTTTGAATTTTTTTTTAATAGGTAGATATTCAAAATGCGCATTCACCGAGTGGGTAACTTTATTCTTGGTATGTAATCATGGCTAACTACGACCACTTTTATGGACTCAAATGTCAAAAACTACTATTAGGGATTTTTTAGAAAAAAAAACTGATGACGAGTTCTTCTTTATTATTACTTAAAACATAGCTGTGCCGATTTTCATTGTTCTAAAATACAAGGTATCCGAGAAAAAAACGGATTCCTTTTTTAAATAGTATTATTCAATACTTACAATTTTTTTACAAAATTAAGAAATAAGAATACAACAAAAGGAAAGTCTGTAAAAAAGTTAAATCGTAGTCATTTCGATTAATCCACCCAATGTCGTCGATTAAACTCATTATCATTAGCTGCTTCACGAAAAGTACTTGTTCTGTCGCCAACTAATCTTGTTATTTCTACTTTTTCTTGTAAGGAATAAGACATTTTTATACTTTTTACTTCTTTAGAACTTTTTGGTTTCACAGCACACCCCATTTTTATCAAACAGCAACAAAAACTAAACATTGATAACTTTCGAACGCATTGAGCTATTGTTTTCAAATTTGGTAAACGCAATAAACTCGACATGAGAAAAGTTCGAATTGTTTTTGAGCGAAATCCCCTAAAGGAAAGGGGGTGAAAATGGGGGTTGAAGGAGGAAATTTTTTCAAAATACGAAATTCTGTTTCTCGGAGACCTTGTATTTTAGAACAATGAAAATCGGTACAGCTATGTTTCAAGTAATGATAAAGAAGAATTCGTCATAAGATTTTTTTCTAAAAAAATCCCTAATATTAGTTTTTGACATTTGAGTCCATAAAAGTGGTCGCAGTTGGCCATGATTACAGACAAAGAATAAAGTTACCCACTCGGTGAATGCGCAGTTTGAATATCTACCTAATAAAAAAAGTTCATCAAAACCGGTCGAAAAATAAAGATTTTACAAGGGTGGTAAGTCCTTAACGTGGACACACTGTATATAACATTTTCATTACATTCAAGTGCAAGGAGTAGTTGAAGTTAGTATAAGTTTATCTCCTCTAAACTCGGTACGCGAATTGGGAATCGTATTAAGGGAAAGATAACGTCAGTAATTTTGTCATTTCTCAGAATTTATAAAGACGTTAATGATTTTTTAAATGCGACGGTAACCGAAACGAAAATTCACGGTGCCCAGGCCGGGACACTTCAGCTGTCTCTAATTGCGCGCCGCAGCGCGGTAACGACAATAATACGTAGCAACAGAAACAATTGCTGTATAATTACGCTGCGGCCGTAAAGGCGCAGCGGTCCATGATGACGGTCACGAAGGTCCGTTGATGGCCTCTTGCCGGCGAAGCTGATCGCAGATAGCCATGAGAATGACGTCCCGACCGGAATATGGACGACATTAATTTCAGCTAGACTCTCGCAACGTTGCCAACCTAATACGCCTCCATCAGTTTGTGGTAAATCATCCCAAGTTGGGACGATTATCCGAACTGGTTATTCAATTTTGTTATTGTAATTATTGTTTGTCCCTTTTACGTTCATATACAGGGCAGTGCTAAAAAATGTGATTGTTGCAGATTTTTCGATGTTTCAACGGCTCTTAAAAATATTTATATACTTATGGGGCATTTCACGCAAACTAAGTGAGGTCAAAAACAAATTCTGTTTGAATCACAATCGATAGTATTTGCTAAAAAATTAACTTCCCTAAAATTTTAGATTTTTTGAGCCACAAGGAGAGGGGTGGTGAGTGTGAGAAAATACACATTTTCGTTTCGACTCTAAAATTTCAATCTTTCTCGGTAAGAAAATGAAAAAAATCAAAAAGAAGGTTGCTATGGTTTTCGATGTGTTTTTTTGCGTAGAATACGATAAAAATATTTTTAAAAAGTATCGGGGGTAGTTTTCACCCTTATTTTAAGGATTGAAAGTTTAAAATCGAAATTTCAAAAAGTATGACACGGTTTTTTTTTCTTTTTTTTAATTTCTTTCTTTTTTTTTGTACTTTCGATTAATTTTTAACTCATAATTGGCGTCGACCAGGAACTGGTCCAAAAAACGGCCCAAACCTGAAAAAACGTGTTTTTAGCGTATTTTCTCATCCTGTGAGATAGTAAATGGCAAGTGAATAATATATTCCAAGGTTTTTGCGGTCGCTGATTACGAATCTAACGTCAGATTTTCAAAAAACAAAATGGCGGATCCAGTATTGTAGTCAACTTTTAAAAAATGGCTAAATTTTGAAATTTCAAAAATACCATCGTATTCTACGGGAAATTTTCTACATTAGGTTCGTAATCAGCGACCCCAAAAACCTTGAAATATATTATTCACTTGCCATTTACTATCTCACAGGATGAGAAAATACGCTAAAATCACGTTTTTTCACCTTTGGGCCGTTTTTTGGGCCAGTTCCTCATTATCGTCGAGTGGGTCGTCGCCCATTATGAATTAAAATTAATCGAAAGTACGAAACAAAAAAAGAAAAACTAAAAAAAATATAGTCAAAATAGGGGTGAAAACCTCCCCCAATAGTTTTTAAAATATTTGTATCGTATTCTACGCAAAAAAACACATCGAAAACCATTGCACACAGCGGCGGAACGAGAACTGGCTGAAATATATGGCATATTTTTAAATAGCGCATACTACCTACTATTTTTTCGCTGGTTTCACGAAAACACACGTTAAATCGTCGACTTGGCAACGGCCCCGCTGAAACCAACGTCTGTATATCCCTGGCCATTGCGATAGCGTGGCCAGCGCAGCGCATAGGTTCGCGGATGACCGCAGTGGCGGCGGCGGCGGTGCCATCTAAAAAATGGCTATGTGACTGAACTGCGCAATTGTCTGCATTTCTGTGAAGTAGATTATTTCTGGTTCTTTTTTAGGAAGAGAACGTGGAACGCCTTGACTCGGAAGAATGCGAATAATTTCGTTGACGGGTCTCGAGTGATATCCAGTCTCCAGTGCCGTTTCACTTCAAAATATAATTTCTAAAAAACGTGTTTCCTTTTCAGATAATTGATAGAGATTTTTTGAGGCAGAAATACAAAATATGTACGTGACAGCAAGCAAATATTATTTTGTGGTTACATAAGTATAAGGAAAAACAATTGGTATGCTTTTTCTGAATTTTGATAGAATGTTGAAACAGCCCCCTCAAGGCACTGGTTCATATTGATCGAATTAAAAAAATCAGGGTGACTTTTTACATCTATGGAACAGTTTATGTGGAAGGCACACAATATTTTAGAACTTCAAAAATAATAACCACCAAAATGACCGTCCTGTAGAAATAAGGTTTATAAGAACCTTACCTATTACATTTTAGTATTTCTTACAAAACAACGATTTTATAGGTCAAATACTCATCCCTACGAGGTGTCTCAAATAGCAACGTCAAGCCGAAAAAAGGTTACATGGCTGGTCATATGGCAAAAAAAATAGACGAAAGTGTTTTGATTCTCGAGATATAGTCACTTTCACGCAACCGAAAAGGAGTAGTGAAACGTACTGCCCAAAGAATGAGATATATTGGGTGGGGGAAGTAGGGGCTTGTGATACTTCATTTGAAAGGTATTTTCATTCTCTATTCAAATCTGCTATGGTTTTAAATTTTATTGCAGAAATTAATAAGAAAAAAGATAAGTTTCTCCAGCGTAGGAAATTCGTTACATTAAAATAAAACTTTTATAAGTAATGCTATTTGTCAATTTTAGGTTCTGAAATGTTAATAATA
The DNA here is from genome assembly GCA_029963805.1 of Aromia moschata. NCBI lineage: Eukaryota > Metazoa > Arthropoda > Insecta > Coleoptera > Cerambycidae > Aromia > Aromia moschata. Next base: position 572,377 of record JAPWTK010000044.1, read on the forward strand.
ACAAAAAATAAATGTCTGTAATTGCCGACATTCCCTACTACAAGATAAAAACTTATAAATACGAACTTATAAATTTTTTGCTAGACGAATTCCCTTTAGTGAACAAATGATGCAAATGATAGATGACAATACTTTACAAATAGAAAATGTTTTATTTTCGGATGAATCTACATTTACACTTCACGGCCATGTTAATCGCCAAAACTGTCGTTACTGGTCGAGAGAAAAAGTTCATGTTTGGGCAGGAATAATTGGAGAAAATATCATTGGTCCCTTCTTCATTGACGGCAATTTGAATGGAGAAACTTATTTAGCGCTGCTCCAAAACAATGTTGTACCGACGATGGAAACTTGTATCCAGCTGAAGGAAACCCACAACTTCCAGGTAATGCAATATGGTTCCAGCAGGATGGTGCACCAGCACATTACGAAGTCAATGTCCGGCAATGTCTCCACACAATCTTTTCAAATTGCTGGATAGGGAGACGTGGTTCTGTAGAATGGCCTGCACGATCACCTGATCTCACGCCGTTAGACTTCTTCCTATGGGGATATGTAAAAAGTATGGTCTACGAAACCAAACCTGACGATTTAGCCGACTTAAGAAGAAGAATGACACTTGCAATTAGGTCGATTACCCCGCAGATGTTAACTAACGTTAGAAGACATTTCTATTTACGTCTAGGATGCTGCCAAGATGCTGGAGGCATGCATTTTGAACATCTGCCGCATCAATAAAGATTTGTTTCTTATTTATCTTAATGTAACGTATTTCCTACGCTGGAGAATCTTATCTTATTTTCTTGTTAATTTCTGCAATAAAATTTAAAATCATAGCAGTTTTGAATAGAGAATGAAAAGACCTTTCAAATGAAGAATCACAAGCCCCTACTTCCAATTTGAAATTTTAGGGGTTGTAGCTGTCACCTGAAGGGGGGTTGAATTTAGGGATGACATTTTTACGTCGCAAGATGTCAGTTTAGAATTAGAAATTGACGTATCTCAGGATTTTCTAAAAAAATGCTTAATAATGGAGCTACTGAATTTATTCCATTTGGCTGTTCCACACTGTATTTTTTTGTCACTTGTCCAAGTAGGCCCTCTTTTCGACTATACTTCACTTTTTGGGACACCCTGTACGTCTCATTTTTGAAAGTGTGTTTTAAAAATGTTTCGTAATATAAATAATAAAATTATGATTTACACCACCCATCATTTTTGTCGGAATATATCTCGTGTTTCCGTCTCACTCGTGCGCTGACTGTTCGCGACGTTCACTGCTCTCCCGTCGGCCATATCCCTGTCGCGTTAAGGGTGGCGCGATATATTTTATGGATATGAATACCCTTCGGAATTGCCATTTCGTCTTGTCGCCGCGCGGAGACCGGCCTGGCCTAGTATGCGATGAATTCACGTCGCCGCAACCGGAAATTCTAGACGGACCTCTAGCATAATGAGAACGATACGAAAATTTGAAACTTGAGCTCGGTATGCTCGCAAATTTATGAGGAATGCAATAATCGCGATCGCATAGTCGCCGGCAAGATTGTCGTACTGCAGTTTTCGGTTAATTATTGGCTTGTTGTGCAATTAATCGTGAGGCAACAATTGGGATTATTGTGTGAGGTGCCATTCTGAGAGAGCAGCGTTGCACGCAAAATTTCGAAACGATCTCACTAACGACGTTGACTCTTGAGATAACCTAAATATTGACATTTAAACTTGTACCATCTAAGGTCCGGAAAGTGCGCTACAACGCAGGGTCGGACTCGTAATCCGTCATGCCATTGACGGAAGGACATATGAGAGAGAAAAAATACATGAGTAAAAAAATGCGTTAGTAATGTACAGGGTTAGTTTGACGAGTAAGTTATTGCGAGTTTATTATTGAAATTAGAAAATAGTTCTTCAGAGGAAAGTTATAGAGTTTTCCAAAAATTTTTGTACCACGATGTGAGAAAAACAATTGAACATTGGAAATCATAAAACTGAATCAAGTTAGTGTTTTTTAAACGGAACACCCTATATACTATTGCATATTCTGATTCCTTGAATTTTTTCCTTTTCAAAAATATATTACACGTCTATGTTAGCTTCAGCAGGTCGCGACATATTTCTTTTAAAAATAAATTAATAACTTTAAATTTTTCCTATTCGCTAAACATTATTCTTGTTTTAAACAATTAGTAATATATATGTATATAGATTATTGAAATACAGCTCAATACTATTTAAATACAGTTGTTATTCTTTTTTATTTTTCGTTCTTCTTTTTCTTCTGAAGCAGATATAAACACGTTATATATTTCTGAGAGGGGAAAAATTCAGGGAATCAGAATATGCAATAAAATATAGGGCGTTCCTTTAAAAAACACAACTTCAGTTCAGTTTTATGGTTTTTGATGTTCAACTGTTTTTTCTCACATTTTATTATAAAAAATTATGCAAAACTCTATAACTTATATCTGAGGAACTGTTTGCTAATTTCAATAATAAACTCTTGACTTAAACTTGTCAAATTGTGGGAAATTGATGTGGATGTTTTTTTATTGATTTTTAAATGAAATATGTCGCGACCTGCCAAAGTGAATATAAACATGTTATATATTTTTGAAAGGGGAAAAATTCGAAGAATTATAATTTGCAATAATATACAGGGTGTTAAATTTTAAAAAACACAACTTTGGTTCAGTATTATGGTTTCTGATGTTCAACTATTTTTTCTCATATCGTGCTATAAAAATATACGCAAAACTCTATAACTTTTGACTGAAGAACTATTTTTTTATTTTCAATAATAAACTCACAATAACTTGTCAAATTATAAAAACTAACCCTGTACAATTAACCCTGTGTCAGTCAGAAACACCGACTGTTTTTATTGCTTGAACGTACGTTGCCACGACTATGCATATGTTTGATTATATGCATAGTCGTGGCAACGATATGAGCGATTTGGCCTGTACATATGGCGGTAGAAAGAGAATGATCGTTCCACAACTACTGAAGTTAAAGATGCAAATTGTAGTTGTTTGTATCACTAACAGTTGTTTGTTGTCACTAACATCAGTACATTTTGCATCTTCTTGATTTTTTACACCTACGTAAGACATTGCGCGTCTTACTATTATTTCTATACTTTTAGCCGTTGTTTGCAAAACATGTTTACTAGTTATGTATCAATATCGAGGTCGAAATATCTGAAATATCTATAATTCGTATCAGAACACTTGAAAATATACACGGTGGAGACTTTAACTGGAATATATTCGCTAGCGGGGTGGTGAATGATTTTTCAAAAAATTCCCGAGACACGTCAACTTTTAAATGTATTTACCTACACTTTGCAAGTAATGTGAAAAATATAGCCCTTCAGGGGTGGCTGAAACCACCCTCGACATGATTTTTTTCAAATGCTACCCTATGGCTTGTGACCCCTCATATTGTAAAGCTGGTGGAAAGAGGAATCCAACGCACTGATCAAATTTTAATTTTTAGTATGTTTGTAGGGTTGCATACAATTAACACAATTTAAAAATTAAATTTATTTTCAACGTAACAATTGTTCAAAATGTGCACCATTCACTTGTTGGCAGCATCCCAGTCTGTGGTAGGTTTCGTCCCTTACATTATGCAACATTTGCGGTGTTATTTTTCCGATTTCCTCTCTTATCCTTTCCTGCAGATCTGCTATGTTGTTGGGTTTCTGAATGTAAACCCTACTTTTAAGATGTCCCCACAAAAATAAATCCCGTGGTGTAAGATCTGGAGATCTTGCTGGCCACTTAATATTACCTCGCCTCCCAATCCACCTACCGGGAAAAATTCTGTCCAGATACTAACGAACAATGGCAGCATAGTGTGGTGGGGCCCCATCTTGCTGAAACGATATCCTCTCGTCGGTCGTTCGTTTGAGTACGAAATTGTTGCGTTAAAAATAAATTAAACTATAAAATTACGTTTTAATTGTATGCAACCCTACAAACATACTAAAAATTAAAATTTGATCAGTGCGTTGGATTCCTCTTTCCACCAGCTTTACAATATGAGGGGTCACAAGCCATAGGGTTGCATTTGAAAAAAATCATGTCGAGGGTGGTTTCAGCCACCCCTGAAGGGCTATATTTTTCACATTACTTGCAAAATGTAGGTAAATACATTTAAAAGTTGACGTGTCTCGGGAATTTTTTGAAAAATCATTCAGCACCCCGCTAGCGAATATATTTGAGTTAAAGTCTCCACCGTGTATATCGACGATTGCAAGGAATAAATAAAATATGTAATCCTTCTATTGTAAAATCCTCGTAATTTTCAATCATCTTACACCTCCATATTCGTCGCTACCCGGCCTATACTTGTACAGACAATAGTAACTAACATGTATTGCAACGAAAAGTTAATAGCCTAGTGCGCTCAAAGGTTACAAATATAATCCCTGTACGTTCGGAGACACGGTGGGCAATGCGGGCCTCACCGTGCGGGCACCGAACGCGTCTGACGAGGACGTATCGAGCGTGCGAACGTTGCGCGCATGCGTACGATGGGTATCGCGCAGCAGTTTAGCGTGGAAGGTCGAAGCGATCGTTGCCCGGCAGTCATTTGTTCGCGTCCGTGACGATGTGGAGGTACAGTATCATCACGGAGTCGGTGATAGAACATGTCAGAAGGCATCCGCAGCTCTACGATTATTCGCATCCGGACTATAAGAAGTGCAAAGCCAAGGACAAGATATGGGAGAGAATCGGTAGGGAAGTGAATGAGAGTGGTATGTATCCGGACGAGTTGTGTTTTATTATTTGTACGTATTATGTACGCAGGACCGGCTTGTAGGTAAATGACGTCCTCTTCCAAAATGCAGTCCTTCTATTCAGTTTATTCTTTGATATAATACGAGTATAATATAAATACGAGGTGTGTAAATTAATAATGTCTCCTTGAGAATAACTTCCTTGGGAAGCCACACAGCGCTGGAGACGGTTCTTCCATTCCTCATAGCAGTTCTGGAACTCATATACTGGAATAGCCTTCAGCTAGTCGGTTGCAACCATTTGAATGTTTTTATGTTCCCAAAATGACGTCCCTTGAGGTGGTTCTTCAATCTCGGGAAGAGAAAAAGCCAGAAGGACTCAAGTCAGACGAATAAAGAGGCTGAACCGTTTGAATGTTTTTACTGGCTAAGAACTCGTTTGCTGAAATGGCTGTGTGGTAAGGCGCATTGTCGTGATGTAACATCCAGTTGTTCTTGATGTTTGGTCTCACACGCACGACCCTTTTTCGAAGTTTTTCAAGAACCTCACTGTATAAATGTTGATTTACTTTTGGCCTGGAGACACAAACTCTTTGTGGACAATTCCCTGGCTATCAAAAGAGCAATCAGTTGTAGGTCTTGAGAGCTTGAAGTATGTCATTCTATGCTTTGGCGCTTGGTTTCCGGGTCGTACTCAAACACTCAAGTCTCATCACCAGTAATGACACGTTCCGTAAAATGAGGATCATTTTCAATCAAATCCAAAAAGTCAATTCACCTTTCTCTCCTGATGTCCTTTTGTTCCTGCGAAAGGTATTTTGGAACAGTTTTGTGCAGATTTTTCTCATCCTCATTTCGTTAGCCAAAATCTGATGAACAGTGGTGTGATTCAAATTGAACTTTTCCTCGATTATTCTTGTCGTCAACCGACGATCTGAACGCACAACATCCCGTATTCTATGGACATTTTCATAGGTCCGTGAAGATGAAGGCCTTCCGCTGCGTGGTTCATTTTCAATCGATTCTCTTCCTTCTGAGAATGCCTTAAACCACCGAAAAACCTGGGCTCTGGGCTAAAAGTAAAACCTGATAGCACACTCTTGCTCAAAATTAATGTCACTCATTTTTAAAACGCACTAGAAAAAAAACCGGTTTACGAAAATCGTCACAAAGAACAAACAGATGACTAACAAGTTCAAACTTGTACTGAAGGTGCCATGATATATTAACCTACCGCTCTTCCAAGTCCAAAATGAAATCAACATTACTCCTCGTCTCTCACAAAATATTTTAGGTTATATTCTAAAAAGGTGTCAGAAATGTTTATAATAACGTGGGGGTTGTTTTCAACAATTTTTGTAATACACAATACATTTGTATTTTGAATTGTTTTTCCAATAAAATTGCTCATTTTATTAAAATTATTATATTATTGCATATTAAAAAAATCCACATCCAAGTTGAGGTCAAAATTTAAACGCTTATTAATATGTTCTCTGGAACTTCTGAACTAAATTTCGTAACTGTAAATTACCTTTTAGGGGACGAGGTGAAGAAGAAATGGCGAAACATTAGGGACTGCTATCAGAAGCACCTCAAATGTCTGAAAGGCACCTCTAATGACCCGGGCTCTGCTGCGAAACGCAGCTACAAAAACTGGTACTGGGCAAAGCAAATGGAATTCTTCAAGCCATATTTAAGCTCATCTTCGTTAGAAGTTCCTCCTCGCGATATAAACGGTGGAACCAATTTGGAAGGGGTAAATCACCCGCCTGAGGATCTGAGCCCACTGACAGACAGCTTGGACGATTACTTTTCCGAAATATGCCAGTCTCCTGCCTCCGAGGAAAATATAAAGGCGGAAATTCATGACGAGGATGCGTATGCCCAACGCGATCGTATGCGAAATGAAGAAAGAGTAACAGAATTATTGATAAGTCGGGGAACACAGACGAAGCGGGATATAGCGAAAGAAAAACCAACACTCGACCACATTTTCGATATCTTGAAGTCCAAGAGACGGTATACTGACCCTCCCGACGCTACCGATTTAATTTTCTTGGGATATGCCGGGATTATAAAGACATTTTCTGCTAAGAGGCAAGCCATTGTCAAAATGAAGATCGGTCAAATCATCATGCAAGAAGAGATATTAAAGGACGCTTATAAGAAATCAAACTCACCACCTGAGGTTCAGTTAGGCGCGATCTCTGATCCAGTTAACACTGCCACTGCTACTTCATCCTCAGCTTCAGATATTATAACTATAAATAATACATAGAATTGATGACTCTAATAGTTGATTAACTGATATTTTACCTACATTAGAATTACAAAAAATATTTATAAGACCGCCACTCCTTTGGTATCTTCAACTTCCCCAAATAATAAACAGAGTTTGTCATCGTGATAACTGATGGTAGTTAATAGCAAACTATTAATAATAGTAATTAAACACTAAAGTAGGACACAAATATTTTCATTAATAATCTTTCTAGTGCTTAAATTATTACTGAAATTTTTTTCGAGGTGAAATATTTGGTGAAATATTTAAAATTTTCGAGGTGAAATATTTTAAATAGGTGAAATATAATATTTTTCAAAATTTAAAAAGCCCACAATTTTGAGTAGAAAATTATAACTTAGTCGTTTTGGAGATACCTACTTGATAAAAGAAAATACAGATGTTAGCATATAAAATAACTGGTACAACTCTTTTTGGTATAACATTAACTGTAGTGTTGACGGTATTTTAAAATAAGTGGCAAAAAGGTTGCAAACAATTTCACATAATGCTGGAAATTTAACGTTGAAAGTTTAACGTTCGAAGTTTAAAATTGAAATGTCTTTCTTCTTTAGGTATGAATTTCTCAATTCATTAACACTATATTTGTATAATGATACAAACAGTTTATCTGATAGTCACCTGTTTATTAAAAAATAAATACTTTTTAAAATAATTTAACAGTTTGGTAGAAGAGAAAGCAAGTTCTGAATTTTTTCCGGTTCCCTTGGAAAGGCTAAAATTTCCGACTTTTCTCAGAATGAGTGTATTACAGCTACGACAAACACAATATTACTTATTTTCCTCGAAAATATGAAAACTTCTGACACACACAATACATCCAGAGCCGCACAGACGTAGCTGGAAACGACTTCGCCGAGCGAGAAAAACAATAGCATTCTGACGTCAGAGACGAGGGTTGGCGCATTGTTGGGTCATCAGAAAACCATTCATATCACTTGCTGGCACAATATACGGCGCGAATTCTGGCGTGGCGTCTTCAGTTCGCAAACGCTAGACTAAAACGCGACTCACATTGAATACGTTTTAACCGGAGTTGGCGTACTAAAACTAAGGTTTTAATATATCTCTCAATAAATCCTTAGAAATTGAAATAAACAATGACTTAATTCATAACAGCACTTCAAAATGTATTTTGAAGCGCTAAAACCGAATTTCATAAAAAAATCTTATGCGTTAATTTTTCTCCACTCTGAGGGATTCAATTTTCACTAGTACTCTCACTAGTGTCTCAAGCACGTGAGAGATTTGGTAAAAATATTTCACATCTAAATATAATTAAGAAATATGGATATCTTGTTGACGTTTTTTTTTTTTTTTTTTACAAAGTACAGTATGACAAAAAGTGAGTTTGGGCATGCTAACACAAAAGTTTTGTAATATGTGACGTTGATTACGTATTATAATTGTGATATTGTTACATTTGTAGTTTCATGTAACTATACATCGCTTCTTCGAAAAAACAACGACGTAAGTGTAAATGTCTCTAAAACATAATTATTTCTCGGAAAACAAAGACAAAATTGTAACTCTTACAACAAAAACAAAATTGTAACTAATGATATTATGGGGCAAAATGAACAATGTGCATTTTATTCACTATTTTTCGCGCTTTTAACTGAGGTAGTTTTTCAAAACCTTACTAAATACATCATTAAATACTACTTATTACAGATATAAGTAAAAACAATGAACATTCTAACTTTTTTATGCAATTTGTGTCAAAATGTTACAAGATACAGTTTTAAAAAGTTCAAACGTGATTTTCCAACGATTAACAATTTGCATTTACGTCATTGTTTCGCCAAGGAAGCGACATGGAGCTTCAGCAAGAAAAAAATATAGAAGATATAATTGAATTTATATACGAAAATACGAAAAAAAATACGAAAAAACACTTTATACGTTATACTTTATACTTTATACGTTATACGTGTTTGTCAGTTAAACAATATTTTTGTAGTCATGTTAAAAGTATTGGAATATCTCGAGATCGTGCCCCACAACATCATTGTGAAAATACTTTACATTTAGGGAGGAATTGTGAAAAATACTTTTTACCACAAAAGTGTACGTTTTTATCGCTACGTAAAAAGTTATGTAGCGTTGTTTTTTTGTTCTTCAGTATAAAATCATTTCATTTGATTTTTTATCTTATTTTATGTTGTTATTCCGTCGTGACACGAATCATACTTTCGCAAGAGATCTTTCTCTCCAGATACGTTCGTGTCTACTCTACGCAGCGACTACGCGGGCGAGTGCCTGCGAATTAATCATCCCGATTAATTATCCTGGCTTTGAAGTTCTCAAGGCTGGGGCTTCCTCTCCTAATGCCACACACATATATCTCTGTTGGGGTTGTTATTAGTTATTACTCAAGGGCAGAAAGTTTGGCGGGGTACTCGGATTAATAGTTAAAACGAGACATGGCGTAAACGAATTTTTCCACAGCGAGTCCGTCCGTTTGAACGCGCATCACTCGATAAGTCCGTAGGACGACTAATAAAACAACAATTTTTAGGCATCTTAATCTTCTTCAAGAGTGACACATTCATTCCAGCAGTTCTCTAGAGAGTCGCTGGGGGCTAAATCTGGAGAATACGGTGGATGCGGAAGCAATTCGGAAGTGCAATTCGTGTAATTTTGCCATTGTTGCGATCGATTTGTGACATGGTGCATTGTCTTGGGGAAAGAGCACTTATTTCCTCTTAATTTGAGGCCGTTTTTTCGCGATTTCGTTTTCAAACACACTAAAAATCATATGGATTTGTCAATAGTCGCACCATCTATTGACCATCCTACGAACTTATTAAGTAGTATGTCCTTGACACAGACCACCTTCAGACGGTGGACACAGACTACATTACAACTCAATGTAATATTTCTTACCACTTAATTTTCTGTCTGTGTCTCCTTGATGTAAAATGGACGCAGATGGCGCCAGCAGACCTTCGATACAGAAAACTTGTAATTTAATTTAAGTGCGTTCCAACAGATGGCAGTTGCAATAAGAGTGGTCTGTGGTCGTTGGTCTGTCATCGTGTCAAATTTCATTAGTTACTCGACCAGACTCGACCGAAATCCATTTCGCTTTGGAAAGTCATCAGTTGCCCGTGTCTCGCTGGCTGCCGTCAATCCGAGCGGGCAATCTAATCTGCGCGACGCCGACGGTTTCACAAATAACTCCATGAATTGTTGGGACAGTATCGCCGTAATGATCGGCAATGGCACTGTAGTCCTTCCGAAGCTATTATGAAGATTTATCGACCGTTTTCGATCGCCGAGCAGGCCTTGCTTTTTGTTCTAGCAGGCTGGTAAGCATTACGCGATTCGGAATTGACGGGCCGCTCGCTGGCTGGTTCAATAGCCTCGTTGAGAATGCTCAGCGAGCGAGGCCCTGATCGGATGATTAATATGGGCGTCGATATAAGGGTGGCTCGGGCATACACTCCGTCGGCGATCGCTCTCGGTTAGCTAGAAATAATTACAAAGGGGTTGCAGTAGGTACATGCCTCATAAATGTAGAGATACACGCGTGTGTGGTGGGATGGACTGGAATATCTTTAGAGACACGCATCCGTTTTACTAATTGATAATTACATTGGGCGAAGATTCATTTTCGTCCAGATTCTTAATTAATCCGTTAACGCCTAGGAGAATGCAGTTATTAGCTCTTTTTCGAGCTCTGTTTTCAATAGTAAAAAAAGAAGTAGTACTTTTCAATTTTTTCCGCCATATATTTTTTTTTTCTGAAGTTGGGAAACCAAATTTTGACCCCGGAAATCGAAAGAGCACACCCAAAAATATCGAGGTACATAATAGGTTTAGTGGGAATATTCTTCTTGTTTACTATGGAAAATAGAGCTCGAAAAAGAGCTAAAAACTGCGTTCTCTTGGGCGTTAACGGGTTAATGCACCATTTTAAATCAATCAAAATCATGAAACAAAGAAATACACATTCAAATCATTAAATTGTAAGATATAGATTAGAAAGTGACGTCAGACGTGGTCAATGTCAATGTGGTCAATGGTCAAGATCAAACAGTGACACTGTTTTGAATTGTGGTTAAAATCAGAGTTATGGGCGTACAAATAGAGGGTGTCCAAACAGAACCTGTCTTGCGCAAATGGAAACCCCAGATAATAGACGTGATTTTATGTTTGTATATGTTTATATACAGCGTGGAACAGCCAAATGGAATGAATTCAGTAGCTCCATTATTTTAGAAAATCCTGAGACACGTCAATTTCTAATTCTAAAATGACATCTTGCGACGTAAAAATGTCATCCATAAATTCAACCCCCTTCAGGTGACAGCTAAATTTTAAAATTGGAAGTAGGGGCTTGTGATACTTAATTTAAAAGGCCTTTTCATTCTCTGTTCAAAACTGCTATGGTTTTAAATTTGATTACAGAAATTAACAAGAAAAAAAGTTTCTCCAGCGTAGGAAATTCGTTACATTAAAATAAAAAACAAATTATTATTAATGCAGCAGCTATTCAAAATGCAGCATCCTAGACGTAAATAGAAATGTCTTCTAACGTTAGTTAACATCTGCGGGGTAATCGATCTAATTGCAAGTGTTATTCTTCTTCTTAAATCAGCTAAATCGTTGGGTTTGGGTTTGTAGACCATACTTTTTACATATCCCCATAGGAAGAAGTCTAACGGCGAGAGATCAGGTGATCGTGCAGGCCATTCTACAGAACCACGTCTCCCTATCCAGCGATTTGGAGAGATATTGCCGGACATTTACTTCGTAATGTGCTGGTGCACCATCCTGCTGGAACCATATTGCATTACCTGGAAGTTGTGGGTTTCCTTCAGCTGGATACAAGTTTGCCATCGTCGGTACAACATTATTTTGGAGCAGCGCTAAATAAATAAATAACTGTTAACTACTGTTACAATGACAAGCACGTTTCTAGATATTTTCACTAAAGCTGATCATGTCCAACTTCTTTTTCAGGTTTGGTTTCTTTGCCACTTTCTCGTTTTTGTCGTTCGATTGTCAAGCAAAAAATTGTACGTATTTATTACTAAGTTTTCATCTTATAGTAGGGAATGACGGCAATTACAGACATTAATTTTTGTTATTATTAACATTTTAGAGCCTAAAATTGACAAATAGTGTTACTTATAAAAAGTTTAATTTTAATGTAAGGAATTTCCTACACTGGAGAAACTTATCTATTTTGTTTTCTTGTTAATTTCTGCAATATAATATAAAACCATAACAGTTTTGAGTAGATAATGAAAAGACCTTTCAAATGAAGTATCACAAGCCCCTACTTCCAATTTGAAAATTTAGGGGTTGTAGCTGTCACCTGAAGGGCGTTGAATTTAGGGATGACATTTTTACGTCGCAAAACGTAGTTTTAGAAATAGAAATTGACGTGTCTCAGGATTTTCTAAAAAATGCATAATAATGGAGCTACTGAATTTATTCCGTTTGGCTGTTCCACACTGTACAATGTCTAGGGAGCTAGAGCTCTTTGAAGATGATGTCTTCAATAGTTATTCAACGCTTTTAAATATCTTCAAATAAAACTTGCCTAAAGAGTTCAACCTTGGCACACTGACTAAGCTTCTAATAACAAATGGGCAATTGTAAATAAGATTTCTCTATTGTGGTCAAAGGCGTCCCACTTGGGTGGCCAATAGACTTTGGACTTTATTTCGTCTTCGGTTTTTTGGCTTCTTTCACTTCAAATTTCGATAATTTTTAAGTTGTTGATGTTTTTAAGATGTTGATGTCGATACTTATTCATTGTTGTAAATAGTTTACAACAATAATATGTTAATGCTCTTGTTTGAAATTGTTACGATCCAATTGTTTTCGAACAGTATCGCTACGATACTTTAGCAATCAAATAGGATTTTATTATGATCGGAGGATGGTAAATATTAACGAATTTCAGAATATAATTTCTTCTGTCTTGTAATGTAAATCCTATATAAGTTATGTAGTGTTATTATAATTTTCACGTAGACGTCTCCAAATGAAACAATTTAAAAATCCTCTAGGCAGCGGCGCAGATAAAAACACGGATCCGGAGCGGACATACGAAATATCAACCGGATATATCTTAGAGCTTGTCCTGGCACGGCTAGCGCGCGATAAAATTCAAATGTCTCGATTATTCTCTCTTGATATATAGCGCAATAACTCAAAGCGCGGATCATCTAGTAGCGCACGCCCCTCTGCGAATTGCAGCGCACGGCCTCGTGGTCCTCAACCCGTCGCCGTCGCCGCCGTCGCCGCCGCCGCCGCCGCCGCCGTCGTCGAAAGCCCCATTCGAAGCCCTCGAGCACGTCCCGCAACGTCCGACCAGCCATGCAATATTACTGCGGATATTTCTCGTCCCTCTTACTTCAGACATCAAATATTTCCAGTCGGCATTTAGGGCGGCCGTTCCCCGACAGATAAATAACGCCGTCATGGAAATGTAGTTCGTTTCGAGCGCTTTCAACGGGTTCTATTGAAGGGACGCTTGGATGGCCTGTCATCGACTGACACGAGCAAAGTTTAACAGCGACATGCCCTTCTGTAATAATTATTAACCGTTAATTCGAGATCACGGTATGCGATACCGCCACATATGATACCGAGGAAGAAACTGCGTATGAAGTCTCGTTCAGAAGATTTGTTTCGGGGTCGTAAGCAGTGGCGGTGCGTGATATTTCAGTTAGCCATATCTTGAAAACGACGCATGGGACCCACTTCACTTTTTAGGTGATGACTATACACCTCTTACAGAAAGGATTTATAGTGAAAAAACCGTCAGCAAAGTTTGCGAAAAATTTTTCAAAAACACTGGAGCACTCCCTGGGTTCTCAGTAACGCTCTGTGGGATATTTGCAGTATATTTTTTTCATAATCTAGAAACAAATATAAGGAGACGTTTTTCGATTTGTTGCAAAATATTTTTTTTTCAAAAAGTTATGGCCATTTCAATTTTAATTTTATAGGAACATTTTGTTTCCCAAAATTAAAATGGCCATAACTTTTTGCAACAAAAATATTTTGTAACAAATCGAAAAACGTCTCCTTATATTTGTTTCTAGATTATGAAAAAAAAATATACTGCAAATATTCCACAGAGCGTTACTGAGAACCCAGGGAGTGCTCCAGTGTTTTTGAAAAATTTTTCGCAAACTTTGCTGACGGTTTTTTCACTATAAATCCTTTCTGTAAGAGGTGTATAGTCATCACCTAAAAAGTGAAGTGGGTCCCATGCGTCGTTTTCAAGATATGGCTAACTGAAATATCACGCACCGCCACTGGTCGTAAGTAAAAAACCACGATTCATCACAAGTAATCACCGTGTATAACAAGCCTGGATCAGCGTCAATGTTGTTTAGAATATCAGCGCAAATGTTCATTCTTGATTCCATTTGCTCGGAAGTGAGGAGTTTTGGCACCATTTTTGCGCAAACTTTGCGCATGTTGAACGATTCATGCAAAATATGGCGAACACATTCTTTGTCGATTCCTGTTATTTCAGCAAGCCCTCGGATGCTTAGACGGCGATCTGCGCGTATTAATTTACCAATTTTTTCGTCCATTTTTGACGTTGAGAGCCGTCCAGGGGCGCGGATCGTCTTCGGTCATTTCACGTCCCTCTTTAAACCGTTTAAACCATTCAAAAACTTGTGTGCGGGATAAACATTCATTTCCGTACATTTCTTTTAACATTGCATAAGCTTCTGTAAAAGTTTTCCCCAGTTTAACAAGAAATTTGAGATTAACCTGTTGCTAAATATGAACACTTAACACTTTTTCGACGCGTCACTGGTGCGTAGACTAATTCAAACGACTGCCACAGTCAAACTGAGCGACCCACTGTCTTGTACAGCGAGCTTAGGGTGGGGAAAGTACCACCAGGTCGGTTACTTAATATTTCGTTTCGTAAAAGTTCGGTTATTTAATAGCCACACCTCGTAGAGTCATTCATAATACAGGCACCCAAAATAAAAATGTCTGAAGCCAAACCATGTTAGTCTTATGGTTTCGAGGTCGCTGAATCCAGATCCGGGGTCCGTTTGCTCTCGTCAGGTCAGAATTTGTTCATAAAAATCGCTAAAATAGTCCTTTTTATTCGATGAACCCGTCCAACCAGTCAATCTAAATATGAATACAACAATTATGCCTAACCTCAAAACCGGCAAACCTAACCCCAAAAAACACCTGGGTCACTGAGTTAGAATCCGAGGTCCTTTTGACCTCATTGAGACATATTTTCCCTTTAACCTCAAAAAAAAAACTTAAAACTTATAGAGATCGACCTTTTTATTTTTTGTAGAAAATAGAATACAGATTGGTTCACCACAATACGCACTCGAGAACCACACTGTTACCACTTGCGAAATTTATCAAAACACTAATATATAGTACAGTTTGATAAAATAGAAAAAAAGCTATTTTCTGGTACATTTCCTGTAGTGCACATCTAATACTAAGATATAAATATATAAATTCTAGTAATTTTATTCTCATATATGTATGTACAATTCGTTTTTTTTTTAGTTCACGTTTATTAAATTCGACGTGATGCTAGTATCATACAGATATCAAATCCATTTTATATTCATTTTACGCTGTTAGTTTACTTTATACATTATAACTCGACACTGTCTGTAGGAATTTTAAATGATCGAAGCTTTGGTATCTTGGGAAAATAAATACGAAATTAAAAAGGAAGTTTCGTAGTACACAAAAGGACAACTTTAAAACAAAAGGAATATTATTGGTACCTTGGAGAACAAGTTAGAATTCCATGATGGTAAACATTTTAAATAAATCCGTAACCTAATTTAAGAAAGTTTTAAGAGATTAAAGTGGTAGTTTTAATTTTTATATGGTAGAACTTTTATTTCTGACATTAGTAGTGCTTTGGGAGATGCCACTGCTGTTAAGTAGTTTAACAGTTAGCGTACGTATTTGCATAATTTTTTCTTCCAGATATTTCTTCATTTCAGGATATTTTTAATTATACAAATACAGGGTTCTCCGAAAATTGGTGCAAATATTTGAAACTCCCATTTTATAAGTGCTTTTAAGTGAGTATGACCTATAAACATTTTCGACTGGTGTCGAAATAAATGTTGTGTAAGTATTGTATCGCTTGAGAAATATCTGCGGTCAGATTAATACACATATATCATATCATGCTTAGAAGGGGTTGAAATAAACTACATCTAAAGGTTTTCAATACAAAGCTTTTTATGCAGTAATTTTTATAATTAAAAAAATGTATCTAAGAACCTATACAATTTTAAAAACTTTTTTGTGTTTGTTAATCTCTGTAAGCTCTCTTCTTATGTTTGTCTTGGTATCTCCTACCATGTTCGAGGAAACACAATGCGTACAGAGATTTCTGCAATATTTGGGCAACGAATTTTTGTAAATTAATGAATAAGAGACTAACAATATTATTAAATGCGTTTAATAATTATTTGCGTTTGTGTAATATGTGAGGGTTTAATATGCTTGGTAACGTAACGAAACGAGAGTTTTTAATGTATGAGAACGGATGGATACGCGTATCGTTCCGTTCTGCGGTTTAGGCAATATCGTGCAGCTGGAACTGATAGCCCCCTGACAATAATGTCAGATGTTTTTGACAGATTAGATTGCAGGTTTTGATTTGTAATCATGGCGGACCAAACGACAAAAGCAAATTAAAATTGCACATATCGCGAATGGTCCTGTTCATAACGCTTATTGTACTCTATATTTGGTACATAAAATTAATATAGAAACACACAAATTTTAATCTTCTGTCAACAAACCAGTTAAAATTTAACATCAAAGAAAAAATAAATAAACAGAAAGTGTAAAAGAAACTCGATTAACTGATTGCCAAAACATCTATCAGACTAATCAATCTAATCACTTGGGGGTGGTATTAAAGTGTTCCTCTACAAAATATTATGCTGTCAACTTGGGGCATTTAGAAACAATGAGATAGTAGTTTGCATGTTGAAGTTTCGTGTGTGGAGATGACTAAAGGCAATATAAAGATGGAACTAGAAACGTATAATTTTTTATCAACAAAACGCTGCAGAGTATCAGGCTATGGTTTTAATAAGTGACTTAGTTTTAGTACACAGTGTTAAAGTTGTTTTTTTTTTTTTTTTTTTTAATAAGTAACAAACATATAAGTACTAAATAAAAATGCTGTTATTACATATCTGACAACTAATTTTGATGACACAGTGTGACATAAGTAATGTTTGGCATAAGTAATGGTTCACAACGACGTGGCTCATAAACACTCGTGTAGCATGTGATTGGGGTTGCCTCAATTTGATTTGATTGCAGTAGTCCCGTGTCAGTTGGTATTGTTCCACAACCTCCGCTATATGCAATGCGTTGAATAGTCTGATGTAATTGCATAATACAATATGTCATAAGTGTGAAAGGCTACTAGCTAATTTTGTGTATTGCATTATTTATGATGCGTACGTACGTTGTTAATATTTTACATACTCCTAATTATTGATCTTGCTTGTGCGATTATTATTAAAAATGACATTTTTTTCCTGAACTACATCCCGATTAAAAAATGTTAAGAGACGTTTTTTGTTAAGCACTTAAGGAAGATTAAAGATATTGTATTAGAAATCAGTCGTCGTATCAGAAAGTGTCGTATATATTTTTCATAAACATATTGTATGCCAAAAAAACTGGATGTTTTCCACGAAACACCGAACTACTACACTTTTCTCGACTGATCAGTTTTAAAACTGATCAGTTTTAATCTTCTCCTGTAGTAATTCGGTGTTTCGTGGAAAACGTCCAGTTTTTTGTTTCTACGCCGAATGTTCCAGTACCCACTCCAGGAACATATTATATGGCAACATGCATGCCGCTGAAAAAAATAAACATCCAAAATCCTTCCATCATGTTGTATAATCGTCAACAATTTAAAAAGAACATTTTAGTCTAGAATTTTCTAAAAAATAAAACTTAAAAAAAAATAAAACGTTAACGCTGCTCCGTATGTCAAAAATTAAGCTAGTTTATTGAATTGAACAAAATTAAACCAAATATGAGATACGAACGATAATAAATATTAAATAATCTTTTTTATTTGCCTCGTTTTAAATGCACTTATGTATGTAGTTTGTCATCCCGAATCACAATTTCTTATCTGGGATGCCAAAAAATAAAGATTGATTTAAACACGGACAGATAAGCCCCTCATCTTTTAGATGCGTATGACACGCAGATTACATTAGCATTTTATCTAACGGCCGACAGGCATATTATCCATCAATTCTCCGTCTGTGCGTGTGTCACCTACAAATGACGATCATTAGAAGGCGCATTGTTAAAAATATCGGGAAAAAGAGTGATTAAGTCCGAATTGTGGTTATTCATTCAGACAGTTGGACCGCATTTAAAGACGACGCATCTCGCTTCGAATTACACTCGACTGTGTCTCGCCGTAACACGAATTATATGCGTCATATTCGATGGATATTAAAAAGAAGGGACGGGGCATAGAATAATAAAACCGTTCAAAAACATCTGCCGTTCTTCACTACTGACACCTTATCAAATAAAAACACATTTTCGATTTTATTTATCTTTCTCTCCAGCCGTGTACTTATAAGGGTGTATTGTTGAGATGAAATATATTACCCCGAGGGTTTTCTTTTCATTTACTCGAGTTAGTCGCACGGAGTAGGTTAGCTATTATTATATGTAGCTATTATAACTCGAAATTAATGTGGCACAAAAGATACATGAATATTTATTACCCCATATTACTTCCGTTTAAAAAAAAAACTTAAGTGTGTTTAATTACACAAGCCCACAAAAAATAAAAAATAAAAGGCGGAATCATAGAAGACATATACATACATGTATTCTCATGCATTTTAATCCGCTGGACACGAAACCGATGTCCGTTTTGTCCAATTGGCTCTTGCATTTTTCATAACCCCAAAAAAAGACCTTAAAAATGTCCGAATAATCCCAAACATGTAAATAAAAAGGTTAAATGAGCTGATCACTATATCTATACGTAATTTGAGGCGCTGAAACTGAAAATGAGGTCACAGTTATCTAATCACTTAGGAATTTTGAGATAACCTTAAAAAAAACACCTCTAAAATGCCGAGAAATCCAGAACAGGTTAATTAAAAGCTTAAACCAAATCTTTTGAACCTAACATAAACTGAGATAAGAACTTTAAACCAAAAACTTAAACCTATTATAAATTAAGACAAGAACTGTTCTTAAGAAATACTGAGGTAAGAACTATTAAGGTTTAGATATCTTTGTTTAGAATTCTTTGTGTAAAGTTCCTGTCAGAATATATTTTACATTTATAGTTTTTGGTGTAAAGTTCTTACCGTAAGTTTTGTTTGAACTAGAGTTCTTGGTTTAAAGTTCTTTGTGTAAAATGATTGCCTTGTTATTAGTAAATCCGATGTTCCGAAATATCGAATAAATTAACAATAAAATAAAAAATATTTCTTGCTATGTAAAATATAACATATTCTAAAACAGTAATTTTGCACAAAGAACTCTAAACTTTAATAGTTCTTGCCTTAGCAACTTAACAGTTCTCGTCTTAATTTATAATAGGTTTAAGTTTTTGGTTTAAAGTTCTTGTCTCAGGTTATGTTAGGTTAAGAATTCTTAGTTTAAATTTCTTGGCGTAAAGCTCTTGCCTTGGTTAAAGCTTTTGATTAATTTATTTTGGGTTTTTGGTCATTTTTTAGGTGTTTTTTGAGGTTATGTCGAAATTCCTTACCGATCGGCTAATTCTGGCACTTACGGGAAGCGAATACTAACTTTATTATTCGAAATAACACTATATTTTTTTTTGTTATCTTTGATTTCTTTGCCATATTTTATCCCAAAAAATCTTTCAGATATGTATATATTTTCAATTGCACATTATTTGTAGTCTTCCAACACGTTTAATAGACAACTTACCAAACTCAAGGATACATAAGTGTTTTAATTTTTTTTAATCGAATAAATACTTTTTGACTTGACGAAATAGTCAAGATGCGTTACATACATATTATGTATATATATGTACATATAGTGCAAATAGATCATATGAAATAACAATTTCATTTATTTTCCGAATAAAATATTAACAATATATTTTTTGTTAATAGAAAAATTGCAAGTTTGGTGCATTATGAATTTTATTTAAATACAAGTCTGAAATGATTTATATTAAATGCGTTTGCATACACTTTTCATCAGGCAATAAAAAACACCGTTTTAGATGATATATTTACAGCTGCAGTATACATATAAAAAAATTGAGACGTCCTGTTTGTACGAAAAGGTTCGTAATAATTTGTAAAATAAACATATATTTCCCGCTAATGCTAAGTGAAGCAAATATTTATCCAGATACATTTGAAAATAACGTGCATAAAAACTCGGTCCTGTTGAACAAGTAAAAACATTCTGGGCAAATATTTCACTTTTCCTCTAATGTGTGTTTGGATAATAATTATTATGATTTAGTGAAACGTGACCGAAATGTTTTACGTGTGTTTTTGAAACGTCCATATTTTTTCGCCGTTAACCGCAAGTTTACACACTTGCATGTACAGCCCTCTATGCTTTAAAAGATTTTGGATATCATGCCATGAGCGCGTAGACTTCTTTTAATAAATTGCATTTAAAGTGTCAATAGAAAAATCAAATGCTGCCTTGTTATATACGGTTGAAAAGAGAATTTTAATCCAAATGAGATAAAGGCTAAAAAAATGTTGACAGTTCTATTTAATACTAGAAAATTGGGCACTTCCGGTTAAATCGGGATACTTATGCTTATAGATAACTAGCGACTCGCCCCGGCTTCGCCCGGTTTACGACATCACATTAGAAACCTCTAAAATGATCAGTGTTTCTCTATTATATTATGCATATACTATACATATAAACCTTCCTCTTGAATCACTCTATCTATTAAGAAAAACCGCATCAAAATCCGTTGCGTAGTTTTAAAGATCTAAGCATACATAGGTAGGTAGGGACAGACAGCGGGAAGCGACTTTGTTTTATACTGATTATGATTATGATACGTATTCACTAACACCTAATAAATATGAATAACACTTTCGTACTCTTGACTGCTAACTGATTATTGGTACAGTATAAAGTATCTTTTATAACCTTCACCACTGATTCTGTTAATCTATACAAAAAATGCGACTGAATTTCTCCGATAACGCCGGTCATTCCTTTCAAGAGAGTAGGTATAACAATGGGTAAAAAAGTCAATAATTGAGACCACTATGTACTTATTATTATAAAACATCGATTTCTCAAATTGATTTAATCCCAAAGAAAAAAACGAGTAATTTTTGTTTTCCCCTGTTTTTCCCCTCGGGGGAATAAAATAAAAAGGGTTTTTTCCTCCCCCCGCCCCCTTTTTTAATTAAAAAATGAAATTGGGTTTTTGGGGAAACCCCGCCCCCCCCCCCCCCCCCCCCCCCCCCCCCCCCCCCCCCCCCCCCCCCAAAAACACCCCACCCCGGGTGTTTTTTATATTCCTCTTCTCCCCTCGGGGGGTTTTTTTTTTTTTTTTTTTTTTTTTTTTTTTCCCCTCCCCCCCCCTTTTTCTTTTTTTTTTTTCCACCACCCCCCCCTCTCCCCCCCCCCCCCCCCTCTCTCTCCCCCCCCCCCCCCCCCCTCTCTTTTTCTCTCTCCTCCCCTCCCCTCCCCCTCTCCTCCCCCCTCCTCCCCCCCCTTTTTTTTCCCCCCCCCCCCCCCCTCCCCCTCCTCTTTCCCCCTCCCTCCCCTTTTTTTTCTTTTTTTTTTTTTTTTTTTTTTTTTTTTTTTTTTTTTTTTTTTTTTTTTTGGGGGTTTTCTTTGGTTTTTTTTTTTTTCGGGGGGCGGGCTTTGCGCTTTTTCTTTCTTTTTGTGTGCTCTCGGGTCCCCCGCTCCCCTCCTTGGTTGTCGCGGGTTTTTTTTTTTTTTTTTTTTTCTTTTTTTTTTCTTTTTTTTTTTCCCCTTCTTTTTTTTTTTTTTTTTTTTTTTTTTTTTTTTTTTTTTCCCCCCTCTCCCCCCCCCCTCTTCTTTTTTTCCCCCCCCCCCCCCCTCCCCCCCCCCCCCCCCCTCCTTTTTTCTCGGTCGCCTCCCCTCTCCCCGTGGGGTTCGTCCTCGCTCCTCCTCCCGCTCTCTGTGTTGGTGTTTTTTTTTTTTTTTCTTTTTTCCCCCCTCCCCCCCCCCCCCCCCCCCTCCCCCCCCCCCCCCCCCCCCCCCCCCCCCGGCCCCCCCCCCCCCGCCTCTCTTTTCCCCCCCGCCCCCCCCCCCGCCCCCCCCCCCCCCCCCCCCCCTCCCCTCCCCCCCTTCCCCCCTCTCTTTTTTCCCTCCCCCCCCCCCCCCTTTCTTTTTCTTTTCCTCCTTTCCCCCCCCCCCCCCCTTCTTTTTTCTCCATCTTTTTTTCTGTCTTTTTTTTTTCTCCCCTTTTTTTTTTTTTTTTTTGTTGTCTTTTTCCTCCCCTCCCCCTCCTTTTTTTTTTTTTGTTTTTTTTTTTTTTTTTTTTTTTTTTTTTTTTTTGTTGTTTTTTTTTTTTTTTTTTTTTTTTTTTTTTTTTTTGTTTTAAAATCTATCCTAGAATTTATTTATATGAATATAATTATTTCAGCCAGTTGTCGTTCGGCCATTGCGTTAGAGAGTATCGCGTGTGCATTTTCATCGTAGATAAGAATAAAGTCGGTGTAAAATTTAATAACAGAGCCATTTTGTAGCCGATTTTTTTTTTCGGGCAAACGAAAAGGTTTCGGAGACCTCCATATTTAAGAAAAATATAGTCAAGACAGTGGTTTAATAGAAGATTCAATACAGATATTTATGAAAAAAAGTACGAGCCGCCGCTGGCGAACTCAAGCACACTGAACTGAATCCCAGTCACACAGACCCTGACGTAGATACGCCTCTATCAAGAGACAATAAAGCAGTAGGTGACAGTAAGTAATATGCATAACAAAATAATTCTCCAAAGTGCACGCCGTTTAGACAGGTGCGCCAAAGCGGCGAGTAATCTGGTGCAGTTAAGTGCGTTAACGGCGGGGTACATAAATTAATGCAGCATATATGCCGAATATATTCTCTAATCTCGTCAGCCGTCACACATGGCCAACTTCAAAGGCGCTTACGCTTAAGTATTTATGGGCAGATAGATATTCGCACGCAATTTGATGTGTTCCTTTCAGCGCTTAACTCTAGTTAGAAATTGTTACTAGTAGAGTTTATTAATGCGTCCTTTCCAGCCTATTATTATTTTCGACGTAAATGAGCATCCCGCAATGTAAAAATTTCATCCCTATATTCAGCCTTCAATGAGTGACAGAGCAAATGTTTAAATCAGAAATAGGTCGTTTCATCCCCTATTCAAAAATGCTACGGTTTTAGAAATTAAATTCATTTCACTGACAAAATTCGCTATACCTAAGAAACTAAAAACTTAATAACTGCACAAAATAAAAAAGGAGACAAAGGTTCCTTAAAAATGAAGCTTTCACTTACTCAATACATTTTCTAATAACTTTCGTGGATATACTAAGTATATATGATACAAAGCGTATTAAAAGCTGTTCAAACCTTAACATCTCCATTTACACAGGTTGGAGCTTTAAGGAGGTTGGTCACCGAGATGCGGGGCAAGGGGGAAACTCCTATCTCTTCCATGTATAAGAAATCAGGGTTCCAACTTGCAAAAGTGAAATGTCGATATCATATTTTTTTAATTTAAGATGGAACTCTGTGTGTTTGCACGATAAATTAATAATTTATTATTATATACCAAGTTTGGACAATGAAATAATTTATTGATTGCGTTTTTAAAAGTCGATTTATGGTCGGAAGGTACGGCAACGCTGAACGGTTTGAAAGGTTTGCTTTCAGCAGATGGCTAGGCTACTCGGCGAAAATTGTTGACAGAAAGTAATGCTAACCTCAAAAATTTTGTCGGTAATGGTTCGGTCAAGCGGAAATTTTGATAAATCAAATGAGACATCTGATAGATTACGTAGGAAAGGTCGTTTTATGTCGGCAAAACAATTACGGAGAGTGCAATGTGACGTTGAGACAGGGAAGAAACGCAAAAAGGAACAATTAGGAGACGCGGCGTTGCCGTGTCGACAGAGCGCTAGCCCGATTGCTGGGAACACTCAACATTAAATTGATAATTGCGTGCAACACAGCTGGTCAATCCTGTCCATGTAAATCTATGTTCTTCCTAGACGTTATTGCTATGCGTGTACAAAGTTTCAGATTTTTCTAATTATTCAAAACGTAGTTTTTATCAAATTCAATAGCTACGTCCATAAGAGCCATTTAAATTTATTTTTTTGATGATTTTTTTCTCGCAAACTATATGGTGAAAAAATCCCAAACAATTCTGAAGATAATTTTATTACTTGAAGAATATATATCAACAATTTCATCAACTTTTAATTATTTTTACAATTCCAGACGAACTTCCTTAATAAATTTCAGAAAATGTAAAATGTTTAAATATCCACCCCAACTAGATTCATTTTCTGAATTGAAGAGAGCTCTAAGAATGAAGGTCGTGGAAGGATATCTTTTCGCGCGCCACTGGTTAGACAGTGTTATCAAACAAGGCGAGCACGTACTTTTGCGGACCACCGGAGTGTAAATATCGCCATAATCTCTTTAGGGGTGGGTTTGTTTACTTAGGAGACGAAATTTTTGAGACCACCCAAGTTAAAAAGTTTACCAGTCTAAACTGAACAATGCTCGAAGAACTATTTACTAATTAATTCCCTTTTGTGGCGTTCTAAAAGCATTCCTGCCGTGTCATTTCGTTTACACTCCGGCATCTCTTTCACGCGTACTCGAGCCGTTTGACAGCAGAGACAGCGGAGGAGAACGGAGATAATAAATAGCACGTTGCTTATAATTTTTGTTTACCCACTGAACTACACGCTTAAAAAGAGTTTAATAAGTGTAATTTTAGTGTCGGAATAAAACGGAGAAGAATTAAATTCTTAAATAAGCGTTCTAAATTATAATTTGTTATCAAAATATTCTCGAGTTACCGTGTACAAAAAAAAACAAAATAATCGACAGATTTTTTTTTGATAAATCCTAAAATCCATACGTATGAGAACATCTTGCGTCTATTTGGTGGTTCAAGTGGTTGGGCCAAGTTTATATCTTGAAAACTAATTTCAAGGGTTTTTTTTGAATTTTGGGAGTTAGAATTAATTTCCAACCAAATAACGGAAAAATCCAAGATTGCTGTCTACCGGTTTCGCCGAAAATGGCACTAATTTCAATTTTTTTAAATAGAACACCCTGTATATTTTTGCATATTCTAAAGGTCAGAACATATTCAACCTATCAAATGTAGTTTTGGTAGTATTGTTTTTTAATTATTGTATTCATTGTAGAGACTGCGATGCTGCTTTAAGTACTCAAAAAGTAGATATATTATATTCTCCATAAAACATAATCTCAAAAACATACTCTATTTTCATTTTGGAGATTAAATTAATACCTTAAGCTATAAACTTTCTACCTGTTTTTTTTGGGGGAAATTTGTTGAGTTCAAATGGAACATTTAGAGGGCTAATCCTGTTTTAAATTGTTCGTTTAATAAGGCTTTAAACATAAAGGATGTACATAATTTCGTTATTACCTTTGACGTAAATGTAGAAAATTTAAAGAAACTTTTAAAAAATATGTAAATAAAAAACATTACACCACCAAAACGAGATTTTACACTTGAATCGAGTGTACAGTGGGACGTATAATTTAGATATGTAAAAATATACAGGAGAGCCCATTTAAAAACCCGGGTTTAGTGCCGTTTTGGACGAAACAGGAAGTCGGCTATCTTTGATTTTTTTCGTCACCTGGTTGGAAATTAATTCTAGTACAAACGGTCCAATTTAAAAAAGAAATAATTTGGCTTTCAAGATATAACCCTGGCCCGACCTTATGAGCCACCTGGTATATACAATACATATATATTTTAATTTAGCAGTGATACTCTACGTCACTAGAGTTCAATATAGTCCATTTAAAAAACCCTTTCTAATACGTCCACTGTAATATACAGAGCGCGGCAAAGTGTACGAATTCAATAAAACCGATCAAACTAATTTTCGCAAAAAAAAAATTGAAGTCAAATTTTAATTAAGTACAAACTTGCATATTTTGACTGCCATATTACCACCGTCACATCTCGATAGTCAACTGTTATTTCAATCCCATATTTTTGGTGTTGATTTAGGTAGTAGAAATACATATGGGGTAGGTACCTGTCCTGTGCACTTTAAAATTTAAGGATAATTTCTAGTGGAGCGTATGTTACCTTTTTTGGTTCTATTGCTATAGCCCATGTAATTTCGAATGCCTACCTAGTTTTATAAGATCTTTCGTCTTATTCCAGGATGCTTCGTCAATAAATAATTATCCGCGATTGTCTCAACCCAGGGACTTCCGCCCAATAAAAAATATGTTTTTGTCTTAATCGATCATTTAGGGCCCTCCTGGCTCTCTGATAGGCCAAACTACATGTGGGTTCCGGCCCTATCAATGGAACCTCAACCCCTTTATTTGCTCTGTCGTTCCCTTTGATTTAGGTAACTCTTTTTTTGTTTTTTTGCATTACAATGCCAGACCTTGTGCAGCTCAGGATAAAGTTGGAATTGAGCGGTTGGACTGGCCAGCGTGTACTCCAGATTTTAATCCAATCGGCCATTTTTCTAGGGATCGACTCCAGCGTGCGATCCGAAATAGACGATTGCTCTAGAGACCGTACAGGACCTGATCGTAAACTATATAATTTTTGTACAGACTGCGCGTTTTGTGTACAAAGAAACACGCGATTAAGTTGCCAGCACAGCGGCGAATAAAGAATTCTTCGTGGCGTCGTGTAATTATATTTTTACGAGATATCCGCGGGCCACCGCGATAATTTATACTTTTACCGCCTCAGTATTTATTTACCCGAGGGCAATAAAGGCATTCCTTAACGTACCGCGGGTAAATAATACAATTTTCTACGAGTCATTTGAACGAAACCGCACATAACGTCTGTCCGCGTGCGTGGCAGCCATAAATATATTCTCTCATATTTCTACGTTCGATATGCGACCGTAAACTTAATGGCCTGCCCTAAGTTGACATATTTTTTATGTCACCGCAGAACGGAAACGTTTCGTGGGGGGAGGCGGGGCGAAATTTAGTGATTCTAAAGGCCGCTTTACATTTCGCGATTTTTATTGCCATCAAGAAAAGTTGCAGCCACTTTTACTGCGCCCAGGCGTATTTATGTCTATTTGGACAATTTATTAATAAATAAACACTAATACTTGCTGAAATTCTTCTTGATGGCAATAAAAATTGCGAACTGTAAGGCGGCCATAAGATTGTCGCCTTAATTTATACTGACGAAATGCAATTGTCACGTTTATTTTACTAATAAATAACGTTGTCATAGGGAGCCGCAACACATACGCAACTCGTGTGGCATGTGATGGGGATCGCCTCAATTTGATTTGAATGCAGTGGTCCTGTGACAGCTAGAGCCGTTGTACAACATCCGCTATACGCAGTACGTTGAGTAGTGCGATATAATTTCATAATAAAATATGGCAAACGTGCGAAAAGGTAGAAGTTACTTTCGTGTATAGTGAATCAAATATAAACGGTTAATTTTTTTTTAAATTCATTGAACAATATTTTACCCAAACCATACTCTCAGCATTTCTTAATGTAGTCTCCTGTATGATCTACCCACTTTGCCACCGATTTGGAAGCTTAAATATTCCTTGTTCATGATAAGTTTGAGGGCGAGTTGTCCGCCAATTGCGCACAGCCTCATCGACGTCTTCATTGCTTTCGAACTGTTTTCCTCCAAGCGATTGTTTCAAGGGGACAAATCTGGACTATAAGGAGGGTTTCCAGCCTATTTCCAGTTAACAACCAGGGAACCCATCGAGCACTAATTTTGCTGAAGCCAAGATGTTCACATGACACCTTCTCGTCCACCGTTAAATTTTCTGGCCCACGTATACACTCGATTCTGAGACAGTGTAGTGTCCCCAAACTGTGCCCTTCAAACGAGTAAAAATTTCTGAGGGTTTAACGCCTTCATTAGTTAAAAACTTTATGATGATGTGTTGCGCAACAGAGAAATGTCCCCTCTACCTCGGTCATGGCTGTACTGAGGACTGAATACTAAACGAGCGCGGCCGCTAACCAAGCCGGTCTCCCCACTCCTCATAAACTCAACACCAACCCCCCACTCTATATCATCTACCTCGGAATAAGTTTAATTATTTTACTTGGAATAGCAAAAATTACCATTCATATTTGAACCACCCTCGTTCTTATGATGTGTACGCCTCTGTGGTGCGTTCCATTTCGGCCAACTTTACTTATAAATGTTACGTAATAACACTAAGTTGTACAAAAAACACAAAAATATATTTATAATAAGCGTAACACACGAAATAACCAGTATATCTTATGTACAGTTCTTTCCACATCTCGTTGTACTTAGACAATGCGCTAGTTTATCATACTTGCATGCGGTAAGGAACGTTTGAAAAATCCTGAACGACAGGAAAACGAACACAAGAGGAGAGCAGCCTGAATTACATCGCTCATCGTAACGTCCTGTCGTCGTGCATTAGTTTATTAGGTACATTGACTTTTTAAATGTGCTCTGTGTAATTAGGAATTCGTGTTTTTGTAGGATTTTTTTATATTTACACTAAAAAGTTTTACGTCCGCTATACCTGCTATAAAAAATACTCATTTCCCATTATCTATAAAATTAGGGCAGAATGGTACAGCTTAGGTACTTTCTAAAACTGGTAAACATAGACCACATCTAAGAAACTAATTAAAAAAACATGCAATTCTTCCATTTGTTACTTCTTTTGCAAGTGTTGCCAACTATTCAAACTGCTAATCGTGTGCACTTGATCCATTTAACACATAAAAACAAAAAGTTTCAGAGGTACTAAAACTTAATTTCCAGAGCCACTATCGTATCCTGTCATACAGAATATGATTTTGTTTTTCATTCCACTGTACCCAACTCACCCCTACGGCCTTTATGTGATGTACGATACGTTCCCTCTTTTATTTCGTATATCCTTTGATATTAGAGAGAGAACTTCAGCGAGATATACGTATTCAAAAATTACTGTCATAAAACACAATAGGAATCTGGGAATTTACAGCAAGGCCCTATACTTAATCTTCATTATATGTTTTATGCCACTCGTAAAATTTAAATTATGCCACGTTATTACGGCACATAAAATGGCGTCAACCGAGGAGATTTTTCAAATAACACTTTTGCCTCTAGAATAACGAACAATTAGTGATTGCTAATTACTTACAAGCCCTAACAACTATGTGTCCGGAAAAACGCATATTTTCAAAAAAAAATATTCACTGTCATGCAAAAATTTACAACCACGCTTTAAAAACCTAAAATATATAAAACTACATGAATTTGCTAACCTAAGTAGAAGACTACAATAACATAAAAAAATTCAAACGAAACTTGCTAAAAGAATTTAAAAAAATATGTGCCCTACCAAAAGATCTCGCAAATGGCTTGCAAAATGTTTGCGAAATATCAGTATACCAGTGGAATAGAAAAAAATTTTATCCTTGTTCATTTTGGAAAATGTTCATTTTGCTTAAAGATGAAGGTATTGTAAAATCTCAGAAACGAAATGTTGGGGTGAAATATTAATTCATACTACTTATAACTTTTACCAAGGATATCATTTGCTACTTATAACTGCACAGCTACTTATAACTTTTACAGATGTCGATATAAAAAAGTTACAAGTATAAAAAGTTTTGTATTTATCTGGCGATTATCAAAAAAGAAATTCCAAAAGTGAAAAAAAATCATAGATATTTTATAATCTGTTTCTTCTCGAAGATCTTCTGGTGAGGCATATTTTCTCAAGTTTGTTTTTTTTTTCTCTCGCAATTTAGATTTTTTTTGCTAATCTATGTACTTGGGATTAGTAATCACTTTGCGGAGACGGGACTTGGAAGGGAGGTAGGTTAAGATGTAA
The DNA here is from genome assembly GCA_029963805.1 of Aromia moschata. Classification (NCBI taxonomy): domain Eukaryota; kingdom Metazoa; phylum Arthropoda; class Insecta; order Coleoptera; family Cerambycidae; genus Aromia; species Aromia moschata. Next base: position 602,513 of record JAPWTK010000044.1, read on the forward strand.
TGCACCTTCAGTACAAGTTTGAACTTGTTAGATTTATTTGTTTGTTTTTTTTGTGACTGTTTTCGTAAACCGTTTTTCTCTACTGCGTTTTAAAAATGAGTGACACTATTTTTGAGCAACGGTGTGCTATAAGGTTTTGCTTCAGACTGGGATACAGCGCAACGAATACTTTTGCAAAACCTTAACGTCTACGGAGACAGTGTTTTTACTGGTGATGAGACGTGGGTGTTTGAGTACGACCCGGAAACCAAGCGCCAAAGCATGTAAAGGCACACTTCAAGCTCTCAAAGATCCAAAAAAGTAAAAATGAGTAATGCATGTTGATATGCTTTTTTTGGTAGCCAGGGAATTGTACACAAAGAGTTTGTGCCTCCAGACCAAACAGTAAATCAAAACTTTTACAGCGAGGTTCTTGAAAAACAGCGAAAAAGGGTCACGCGTGTAAGACCAAACATCAAGAACAATTGGATGTTGCATCACGACAATGCGCCTTGTCACACAGCCACAGTCAGTAAACAAGTTTTTAGCCAATAAAGATAAAGACATTGCTGTAGCTCCTCAACCTCCTTATTCGCCTGACTTGAGTCCTTGTGACTTTTTCTCTTCCCGAGATTGAAAAATTACCTCGAGGGATGTCATTTTGGGGCCATCTGACCAGCTGAAAGCTATTCCAGTATATGAGTTCCATAATTGCTATGAGGAATGGAAGAACCGTCTCCAGAGTTGTGTGGCTTCACAAGGAAGTTATTTTGAAGGAGACTATACTGAATTGTAATTTTATTCGATTTAAAAAATAAAAAAAAACAGTCTCATTACTTAACCTTGTATTATATGCACACTATTGGATATACACCATTTATAACATGCGAAAACCTTGATCAAACATCATTTACTTTTAAACAAACAACTATATTTCTACAAAATGTTGGTTGACTCCATAGAGCCATTGTTCCGTACGTATGGGACACGCTGTGTATGTCCACGTGTTTCGCATTGCATTAAAGATGCATATGACTCGTAAAGATGCCACATCATAAAATTATCTTTCCCGCCACTCTCTTCCATTAGTCATCGTTCGCCGAGACGTTGCATCAGCGCAAGCAGCGTCGCGTTCCTTTTTACCCGTTTTCCTGGTTTCGGCCCCTCTCGCAGAGCTCATCCGCAAATTGCTTTTTACCGCGTGTATGCATTAAAAACGCACATAAATCCGTCTTCGCGCGCGCGCCGCCTTTAATCATTTCGTCATTTCCATTTCTCCCTCGGCGCTGAGCGGAGTTTTCTCGCGCGTTAGAATAAATAATGGCGTTTTTCATTATTCCTCGTTCGAGGCGAACATCGAGATGGGCACTACAACCGAGTACGTTTAATAGAAAATTCTAAAGACGTCCGCAGTACCTAATGGTTTCTTGAGACGCGGGCAGGTTCGCTTCTAACAAACGTTGTTATTAATGGTTTTTATGGCTGTCCGGATGTTAAGACATACTGCCGCGGAATTAGTGATATTAAATACGTATTCTCTTTACACACGGTCAACAATGAAAGTCATCAGTAGAGTTCGTGCGATTGCGGAGTGTAACAGGACCGTATTCAGTTTACGAATGAAAATTTTAATATGTTCACAGAAACTATGTTGCATCATAGTACATCATTAAATATTATTACATGTCGCGAATGTCACAGGGCCGACACTGTGCATGTCCTGCCCTTGACTCGTTGGCCTTCACAGCTCACAGCTGACTTGCTTCACGAAAACTGCCTGGCAATTTTGTTTTTTTTGGCACGCCGTAAAAGACAGTCGCCGGGGGTGTTTCGCGTTGTTTTTATTCGTTTTTACGTATTCGCCGTGTGTTTAAATAACTTTAAAAAAAATAATAATTATTAGTTGAGTTATTGAGTTGTTGATTAATCGGGTAGCTGAAAAAGTATGGGACAGGTTCCCTTTAGTAAACACTTTTATATCAACTGTCAAAAAAAGTTTTTATTAAGGCGCCTACAAGAAGGGACATTTTAGGGAGGTTTTACCAGACACACCTCTGCCTCCCGAACCAGTTATAACTAGATGGGGTACTTGGTTAGAAGCCGTAGCATATTACGATACATATTTCAATGGCATAAAATATGTTATTTATAGATTAAATCATAGTGACAGCAGCGCCATACTTACTGAAGGACCTACTGAAGGACCAAAATATTCGCGATGATATACATTATATTAATAGACACTATGGTTTCCTAGTTCGTGCAATAAGGATATTGGAATCACATGGACTCTCCCTACAGGAACAATTTAAAATAATGAGTGATGTACAAAAAAAGATATACGACGCCAATAATATACGCCCAGTCAGTAATACAAAAAAAGAAAAAATGCCAAGCGTGTTAAAAAAAATCCAGGATATTTCATTTTGGACAACATACGTATGTAAAGTTTTAGTTGGCACATATCAGGAGTTACCAGAAAATATATTATTATATATGTAGTTCATGACTCAACAATTTCTCATACAGTCAACAGTAGACGTTGAACGGTCCTTTTCCATACACAAGTTAATATTAAGTGACAAACGTCGCCGTTTCAATCCAGAACACTTAAAAAACCGCATAATAATATGTTTTAACCACCGCCAACCTGCCATGGGAACCTTGTCTCAACACTGACGTTTGTCGGGTAAGTGTTGCCATTGTTACGTGTTATCTTAATTTATATAGGTATTTTATCCTTGACTTAACCGTACTATTTGGTAAAAATAGTACTATGTTGCCACATAATTTATGTAAACATATTAATATTTTCATTCGTTTACTGACTACGGTTCTGTTACACTCCGCGCTCGCACGCACTCTAGTCATCAGTAAAGACAGGATCATTTTTGTGCATAGCAATTTCAAAACAATTTTTTTGCACATAAAAAGATGTGTACAGTTTATCATCCTTGGCGGATGTCTTGTTTTCGAGTTCTTTTCGACTGGGCCATTCCAATATATGGCTTCGCACTAATGTGAATAATACCGACAAGATGTTTGACCCACTATAGTAGTCGGAACACCCGCTATTTTTAGAAGCAGGTCCGGCTCGGAATCGTTTCCGAAATTCATATAATTTCATAGAACATCAATATATGCAGAGATATTTAACAGATAAGGCCCCAGCATGTATTGCGGGTCGTATTGCGTGATGAATGAATTTTGAGCAAATTAATCCATTAGAGCCAACGCATGAAATGAACTACTGTGTGACGTCATAGTCACACAAGGTTACGTCAGACCACTGGGACCTTCTATGTTTAAAAATACTCTACATGTCTATCAGTTTATAGATCAGAAACCTCCTACGAGTACATACATATAAATATTTTAGTTATCTATCAAATTTTACATCTTCTAGTATTCCTACGTGTTTACCTATTTCTATAGATTTCAACTTTTAATAAAAATATGTCGTTTTCCGACAACTATATTGCAGAGTAATGCAAACAATGCGATTCATTGTCGCATGAGTCAATCTTAGTCCTCATAACAGTGAATTGCATTTATCTTCTGCACGTTGAATGTGATTAGTCTAAATCATTTCAAAACTGAGATGACGTAAACTTCTGGTGATTGTTTTATCCTTTTACTATGCTAAGTATACTTTATTTTGCATTTTAGTTATGTTTTGAAATGTTTTCAACTCTAAATAACCTATAATTGTCAAAATACGGAATGCAAAATTCTTGTAGTTAGGAATAATTTTAAAAGTTAGATAGATTACAGACGAAATCCTCTTTAGCGAGGAAGGCCCACTAAACTGTTTATGTTTTGCGAAATACTGTCACGTGTAAAATATCGTTTTTTGCGATTCGCCCTTATGCGACTAGGTTTAAGTATCTCTTGAAAGTACATTACTATTTGCATATTAAAGTGCATTGACTCGGTGGTTTCCGGGTATTGCCATGCATGATGAATTTTCATTCTTGACGTTTCGCCGATCATACTGTCGGCTTTTTCAGGGGTTACTCTGAGCACTGTGCTCAGAGTAATTTTTACGCGGCAATACCATTAAATAAATAAAAGCCTTTTTAATGTTAATGTTAATGTTAATGGAAACAACCGAGTCACCAGACAACATGACCCGTGTATTCTAATGCATTTGATAGATTCAGAAACAATGGCAATCATGCTAGAGATTGTTGAAAATGAATTTACTTCTTGGATTGTACGTTTTCCACTTCTATTTTGAACAAGAATCGTTTATATACGTTTCAGCAACGGGAACCTTGGTCATTCTGAAACATCATTAATCATTGTGCTTGACATAATTTATTGTTATTATCTTACAGTTTTAATGCCAATGTCGTTATCATGACTAGCATAATAATTAATTGAAAACTATTATCAGGTTCGTTAATTAAAAGAAAGTTTCTCAGACTTCTAAATAAACCTCTACTGTGAACACGCTCTTTTCCTTTTGGGTTTATAGCTCGCATGTTGTCTTTTAAGATATATTAATTTAGAATAATTACTATAAGTAGTTGTCTTCGTTAAACGTTCTATTTTACATTTTTTCGCCGATGCCCTCTTCCACTTCGTTGTGGAGATGTAGAAGAAAAACTGAAAAAAAATCTGGCACTGTGGACGACTCGTTTATAGAGATAAGCATCGTATTTTTATTGCGTGACATTTTTTTTCCCACATTACTGGATTGTTTTAATTTTTTTGTTACATTTATGCCTTTTTTTTAATATTTTCTCTCTCAACTAGAAGAGTGTTTCCTTTTATTTTCTTTTTTTTTGCTCGTAATAGCTTTACCTAATTTGTTGATGTTAGATGTCGCTGGTCTAAATTTAAACTGTGCCGTTAATTAGTTCAAATTCGAAATTCGTTGATTATCATGAAAGTAGGTCAGATCGTCGAGGGTATTTTACATTTAAAATGCGTATGAAGATACTTTGAATTTTAATGTTCCATCCATCGCGTAAACGTAAAATATCACGCCAGTCAGGACCGTAAATTCCACATTATATTTCCGTCCATTATTCACCGTTTTACTGCTGAATACTATCGGGGAACGCATTTAACAATGCTTTTACGTGTCAATTATTATCAGCCGTATTCATTTTATACATTTAACTGTCTCGTCTAATTCTGTACGGGACTTTATCAGTAATACCCTCTCGTTTCCAGACAAGCGACACGCATCTCGATGTCTGTCCGTCTTTCAGTAACATAAAAGCATCGGATGGGTCCCGAAGTCGGCGGATATAGAACAAAATGTATGCGATTAAATTACTGAAACGATCAGGCCCGGCTTTGAGAAATCTTCTGTACGTAGGAATCGATAAATAATACATGTGCAGGTGTAATTTGCGGGCACCCTGTATAAAAGAATTTAAAAAACGTGCGAACTAGTACCCCAATCCTTTGTGTATTTATATCTTACTTTGCGGGTAAAAGTACATTTTTGAGATTACATCAATTATGTTTTTATACATATTCCCAAAATTAATAGAGATAGAATTTTTGCATGAAACTTTGGAGTTAAAATGTTGACACGAATACATTATTTTTCTATAATATGGGTAGTTCTACATATTAGGCAATTTTGAGGGGCTCACTTTGTAGCTACTTAATTTAGCAATGAAAGTTATTTCTTATGAAACATTAATTCAGTTCAACTCGGCTTGTATCTGGGCACAGAAATTCAACTCGTTTTAATAAAAAAGATCTCAAACAAAAATGATCACAAATAGGGAAAATTCTCACTTCCCTGTGGGGCTAATTTCCAAAATTTACGACGTAAAGCACTATAAAAATGTATAAAAAGTTGTTTAGTAAAAAATACCACTACAATGAAAGTTACGATAGGTATTACTTGAATTCAACCTAAATAATCGTGTTAAAATTCTCTATTTTCATCACTTTGTTCACTGCTGAATATGGACGACACTAATATTGTCTTACTTCCCTGTCGTTTATAAATTTCGTTAAAATCACCGCCAAAACAAATAGTACGTACGTTACCGTTCTTACTATTCAAAGTACGGAGTGAGTTGCATAAACAATATTAAATATATTTTGATAATATTACACAAAATTGTTAAGATAGCTTGCATGAATTAATTTAATAACATTGCATTTAATACAAATATATTTATTTCGCGATTTTGCCAAATACATCGAAAATACCATTTTCCCACCACCCTGAGTATCATTTCCCTGGGTTGATATTTCCTTGGTTCCATTTAAGTTTACTTTGCAAGTCCACCGAGTGTAGGGAAATGCATACTTCCCATTAAAAGTTTTAATGAAAACTATCAGTGGTTTTTGCAGCGATGAGTGCGATTGCACTTTCGATTAGGCGTCGTAAAATATTCTACCGTGAGAGCAAATGTTGATGATATTTTCGAAGAATCTGACACTGAGAGACGTAATGTCGGTAGAACCAGTATTTTAAAATCACCAGACATGATTGATTTTATGAGTGACCAGAAATGAATATAGATGATCCTGATAGTTTACTGGACATGACGTCAAAAATAGAAGAACAAGTATAAAATAAATATTTACGATAATTTTGTCTGGCCCGTTTAAGATTAGGTTTTGTTATAAAGGGTGGGCCATCAGATGGTTTCCTTTTAAAATTGATATTAAAACTACATCGTTGAATATTTTTAAATGATTGTTGCTTTATTCAAGAAAGTATGCCTTCCTATTATTTATGAAAAACAATTCCAGTTAAATGGCCGCCGCGGCTGGCTTGGCAGCAGTTCATTGTTTTCACCCAATTTTGCAGTACATTTTCGATTATCTGTGGCTCTATTACACGAATAACTCGATTGATGTTTTCCTTCAGTGCGTCAATTGTTTGTGGATAGTTGGAGTAATAACGGTCTTTAACATGTCCCCATAAAAAATAGCCCAACGGTGTTAAATCGCAGCTGCGCGATGGCCAATTAATGTCTCCAAAACGGCTGATAACACTGTTACCGAATTTAGTGTGCAAAAGATCGATTGTTTCACGGCTTGTGTGACACGTTGCTCCATCGTGCTGGAACCAAAGCTCGTCCAAGTCCAAATCGTCCAATCGCGGCCACATGTCTGTGTAACGCATTATATTTACTGTAAAGCTGTTACCATCTTCATTTTGAAAGAAGTACGGACCAATGATGCCACCACTCCAAAACCCACACCAAACAGTCACTCTTGCAGGATGCATTAGCTTCTCTATGACTACGTGTGGATTTTCGGAACCCCAAATCCTACAGTTCTATTTATTAACATGTCCTCCAAGATGAAAAAGAGCTTCGTCCGACAAAATAATTTTTCGATTGAAATCGGCGTCATTTTCAAACCCATTTAAAGTCCACACGGAAAAAAGATAACGAAGTGGATGGTCATTTTCCTTTACCTCTTGAGTAAGTTGCAACTTGTAAGCAAATAATCCGAGATCTTTATGCAATATTCTCCTCAGTGAAGTGCGACTGACATTAAGTTGTTGTGCTATGTGACGAGTTGAGGTTCTTAGAGTTTCACGCACACTTTGGGCAATAGCAGCAATTTTTTCAGCTGTGCGCACCCGGACGAGCACGTGGATGACTTCTATTATCCATGAGCATGCCAGTTTCACGAACTTTCCTTAAGAACTTTCTTACAACAGGCGCTGACGGAGCTTCATTTCGACCAAACATTGTTCTCAATTTTCTCACTGTTTCTGCAACATAGCATTCACTTTGGAAATAATTTTTCAATATTTCCCAACGTTGTTCAAGCGTCAAACGACCCATTTCTTAAGCTGAGGTTATACACCACATATATGTCAAATATCAAGCGCTTCAGTATCGGCAATGTAGAAATAACACTGTCTAGTACATCTTTGACAGTTCTTACTTAGTATTCCAATTATCGACAAAAAAATGAGATTCACATAATTGTCCTATTTAATTCTATCGTGTGTAGAACTAGGTAACCATATGCCATTATGCTATGTTTTAAAAAATATCGATAGAACATTTCAAATGATATATTGGTCGGTGTTACAAATTTGGTAGAACCAGTGTTTGGCTCTTTCTTGGTTAACATTTAAACATAACTATGTAGGTTAACACTGATTATTTAAAAAAAATACAAAGAACTTCTGATTCCATGCAAACTTTTTGGCGGACACTATATAGCTACTATTTTGAGGGGGTTTTGTAAAGGAAAACCAAATTTATGTTAATGTGCCTGTACCTCCGCTCTATCAATTTAAAAGAATCCAGCGCCTGCTGACGTCAGAAGGTCAGGAAAACTCATCTGGCTCCGAAGGGACCCGCCGAATGGAAATACATATTTAAATAAAGAATTGCGGAGGAAGTTATTGACAAGCCGTCCTCGAAAACCGGCGAACAACAACGCATTGTGCCCGGCTCCGGGCCGATATCTTTCGGATCGATCTGCTGTCGTAACGTCGGCGGTTGTTATACACTATTGTTCCCGTTTAGATGGGACGCACTTACATTTTTCCTTTTTTTTCCTGGCCTGGCATTGCAGCACGTATCGACGCGGTACCCGATCTAGCGAGAATCTCGGACGTACATCGAGGAGGTTAGAAGGGCCTCTAACATATTTGCTTTACACGATTGCTATTTACAACAATTTTTACGTACAGTGTGGAACAGCGGAATGAAATAAATTCAGTACCTTAATTATACAATGAGGTCCACAAGTAACGGATACATTCATTATCTACTTAATTTACAATTTATGAGTAAAATCCTGACTATCTAGAAATGCCGGAAAAAAAAAAAAACACGTCAATTTTTAATTCTAGAATGACATTTTTTGAGCATAATTTTATACCTCCCCCTTCAACCCCCTTGGAGTGACAGCTACCCCTTTAACATTTTTAAACGGAATGAGGGTGCGTGTGATAGCTGATTTGAAAGGGTTCTTAATTATCTATTCATCAAAATAAGGTTTTTTGAATTTAGTATATTTTTCATCAAGAAAATTAAATATGATAATTTCAAAATTATTATTATTATGAAATGTATGTATATATATGTATGAATCAAGTACCAACCAAATATCTGTCAAATCTGATGTTTTTTAGTTAATTTTGTGTCACCATTCAACTTAAATATGTCGATTTCTCTGATACGCTGCGCAAAATACGCAACAAAAAGAAAGAAGTAAAAAGGGTTTATTTTTACACGTCAGAAAAAATTATACATTTAAATTTCTTTATTTGCTACATCTGTGAAAACTTATTATTCTATTATGTTATTTATCGCTGATCGTCAAGTTGATCATTATTTTAGCAATGAGTCTTTCGGATACCCAAATAATTGAAATTTTGATATTATTAGGATTTGGTGATAAAACAAGAACGCAGAAGCAGGTATGTGAAATATTCAATACTGAGTATCCTGACCGCCGCATTTCCCAGTCTACGTTTAGTAGAACAGAAAACAAATTTGGTGAAATTGGGAATGTCACAGATATTCCTAAATCTGGTATGAAACGCCTTTTAGACGACGAACAAAAATTGGATATATTGCTAGATGTTCAAGATAATTCACATAAACCTACAACACAAGTTGCCGCCGATAATGATATTAGTAAAACGTCCATATTGCGTCTTCTAAAAAACGAAAAATACCGCCCATATAAAATTCATTTGGTTCAAGAACTTAACGATGATGACCCTGATCGCCGATTGGAATTTTGCGAAATAATGGCAAATAGATGCCAAGATAATCTTTATTTATAAAAAACATTCTTTTTTCTGATGAAGCAACATTCATCTTAAGTGGAACAGTCAACAAACAGAACTGTAGATACTGGAGTACAGAAAATTCACATTGGATGATGGAGGCCAATACTCAATATCCTGAGAAGGTGAAGGTTTGGGCTGGAATTATAAATTCTCAAATTATCGGACCATATTTCTTTGATGGCATATTAACTGGCGCGCGTTACTTGGATTTCTTGCAAAATTTCTTAGTCCCAGAGTTAAGAATGCTTTTCCCAGATGATGACAACCCCAATGAAATTGATAGAAATATTTGGTTTCAGCAGGACGGAGCTACACCACATTTTTCATTGGAAGTAAGAGCCTATCTGAATCAAGTTTTTCCCAATAGATGGATCGGTAGACGCGGTGAAATTGAGTGGCCTGCTCGTTCTCCCGATTTGACCTCGCTTGAGTATTTTTATGGAGTTACTTAAAATCTTAAAATCCCAATCTTAAAATCGAAAGTCTACTTCAACAGACCAAATATTTAAAGATTAAAAGACCAAGATTTAAAAGACAGGATAAGGCAAGAAATTAATCAAATCACCCCGGAAACAATACAAAATGTTTTAGAAGAATTTCAGCAACGCCTCCATTATTGTCAAGAAGCAACGGGCGCCCAGTTTGAACATTCGATTTAAACTGTTCTTCTGTTCTGTTTCTTGTTCTGTTCTTTACTTAGTAACATTAAAAATGTAATATTTTTCAATAAAAAAATTATAGAAATTAAAAAAATCTTATGTTGCTGGATAGAGAATTAAAAAACCCTTTCAAATGAGCTATCCCACGCACCCTCGTTTCATTTAAAAATTTTAAAGAGGTAGCTGGCACTCCAAGGGGGTTGGAGGGGGAGGTATAAAATTATGTTCAAAAAATGTCATTCTTGAATTAAAAATTGGAGTGTTTCAGGATTTTACTCATAAATTGTAAATTAGGTAGATAATGAATTTATCCGTTACTTATGGACCTCACTGTATGTGGTGCAAATTTATAAAAAATCCCGAGACAACGAAACGATATGGTATTATTGCCATTCAGTTTTTAGTTTGTTGTAGCGAATTCCGTCAATCAGATGAATTTAATTTTTTTAAATGTTAATTTTTACCAGTTTAAAATCGCATGCCATTTTTTGAATAGAGAATTTCAAATGAAATGTCACAAACCCCTACTTCCAATTTAAAAATGTTGGGGTGCAACTGTCCCTCGAATGGGATTGAATGTAGGGATGATGACGAGGTCTAGTTTCATCTTTTAGGATATTTAATTAAACAAAACTTGACGCTGAATTTCTTTACAGTCACAAACAACTTGGAAGTAGACAATTAACATAAAATTTCAGCCTAAAGAACGGACTTTCCGGAACCCACATGTGGTTTGGCCTACCATACAGCCAGGAGGGCATTAAATCATCTATTAAGACAAAAACATATTTTTCACTAGGCAGAAGTCCCCGAGTTGAGACAATCGTGGATGTTCAATGACGAAGCATCCTGGAATAAGATGAAAGATCTTATAAAACTGGGTAGAAACCAGCTGAGATGAACAGTGGGAGTATTCACACGGCACTACCCACTCATGCGACATCTCGCCACAATCGAGGTGAAAAATGATCCCGATTGCAGAAGGTGTGGAGAGGAGGAAGAAGTCCCTTCCACATTTTATGCGAATGCCAACACTGGCAGCTGTTAGGCATTCGAACTTTGAGGCTACAACTATTGAACCAAAAGAAGTAACAGACGCTCCATCAAAAACTGTCCTTATTTTTTTTAAGGAAACAGGACTAATGGAATGAGTAGCCTGTGGAGCACAATAAGCATCTCTTTAAGTGCATAGGGCTTGTACATACCCCATGTGTAATAATAGTAAAAAAAATTCCAGCCTACCCTAACTGAACATTTATTTGAAGGCTCATGCTGCATTTTAATAAACACAATATGTACCCTAATTTTACGCAGTCAAAAGTTTGGTTACCTGTATTAGAATATGCATTTTGGAACGCCCATTTTATTTCATATTTTTCTCTAATTTAGCCTCATTATGCTCCACCATTCACCACTACGCCAGTTGCTCGAGCCCACAAAATATGGTAATAATAAATTACTCTTTGTGGATTAAAATTACATGAATTTTGTGATCGGTAATGGCAAACGGCAACGTCGATTCATGTTGTCAGTGATGGATGGATTGCCACATTTTCTAAAGGGTGTCCGGTGTGTATTCACGAGTCATCTGATACCGAGCGAGATTAAATAGCACTTTATTTTTCACGAGGTGGTGTGTAAACAAGACTGTACTCACTCATCTCGTGACTCAACGTAACTAATGGCTGAAGTTTAGAAAAATATGTATGTGAAGGTTTAAGCGTGGTGATACTAAAAATATTGCCTTAGACATAGGTAGAATTTTATAAAAGTAAATTGAAAAAAAAGCAATTTGTAACAATCTAAAAATATTCCCCCAAAATAACCTATTTAGCATATTTTACGAAGATATCTAAAGAGTCAAAGACAGCCAAAAGTATTTGCAAATACTCGTGTATGTAGGTAGACTCTATATATTATTTTTATTTTACTGTAATTTCACAAAACGTAACAGACAATAAAAAAATTTGTTGATATACCTATAATATCACTATGCGTAATGCTTCTGTGTTTATCAGTTATTCTAATATAGACTTGAACATTATTTTTTACCAAGTATTTAATAATGTGGTGATGAAAAATTATCAGCTGCATATAAGGTCCATATTAATAACTCTGTATGAAAAAAATCGTCAAGCTATGCCGTCAAACTTTTTATCATCAAGAAAATTAAATATGGTAATCATGGTATAATGGTATCCGTGGTATATAAACATGGTATATAATGTAATCGCGGTGGAACAAAAAGCTTTTATGATCTAAATTTACTTTATAAATGGTGAAAGGGTTGATGGCCAGTACGTTTTGACTAGATCTGTGGATTTGTTTAGAGAAACAGGAACTGTAAATAGAAAGGAAGGCAGTGGGAGACCTAAAGTTCGCACTGCACAAAAAGTTGACGCCAGGAAATTGTCAAACGTTTTTTTAGTTGTTAACGAAATTGTTAATGAACACCCACAAACTCTATTCGGCGTTTAAGCTAGCAAGTAAAGGTGTCCTACGGAACCTAGATTGCAATGTGACCTTCATATGCACGCTCATCGTCTAAGCTCAGTCCAAGAATTGTTACCAAACGACCAGCCGCAGCGAATGCAATTTTCAGAGTGATTTATGGGTTACTTGCATAATGATGAAGACGTCTTTAATACAACTTTTTTTATTTTGATCTCTGAAAACATGCCATCCACAATCCATCTTGTCAATTCTAAGAGGATACGAGGTATGGCTATTAAATAACCGAACTGATGCTGCTACCAGCGCGCTGCGAGGCTGTCGCGACAACTTTGAACAGAACTGTGTCTGGTGATACTTTCTCCATTCTAAGCTCGCTGGACAAGCCAGTGGGTCGCTCAGTTTGACTGTAGCAGTCGTTTGAAATAGTCTATGCACCAGTGACGCGTCGAAAAAATGTTAAGTGTTCAGATGGAGCAACGGGTTAATCTCAAGTTTCTTGTTAAACTGGGGAAAACTTTTACAGAAGCTTATGCTAAAAGAAGTGTACGGGAATGAATGTTTATCCCGCATACAAGTTTTTGAATGACCTGAATGGCTTAAATGAACGATTTGAATGATTTAAACGAAAAACGGACGATCTGCTCCCTGGACGGCCCTCAACGTCAAAAACGGACGAAAACATTGAAAGAATTGGTAAATTCATCCGCGAAGATCGTCGTCTAAGCATCCGAGGGCTTGCTGAAATAACAGGAACCGACAAACAATGTATTCATCAGATTTTGCATGAATCGCTCAAAATGCGCAAAGTTTGCGCAAAAATGGTGCCAAACACTCCCAAGCAAAAGAAATCAATGAACATATGCGCTGAATTCTAAACAACATTGAAACTGATCCAGGCTTGTTAGACACGGTGATTACTTGTGATGACAAGATTCGAAAGTGATTAAAGCAAAAGCGACGGAGGTTCTGAACCAGCTGACAGAAGCAGACTTCCAGCATTGCTTTCAACAATGGACAAGCCGTATGGAACGGTGTAGAGATCGCTAAGGGGAGTACATTGAAGGCGAAAAAGTTGCTACTGTAATTGGTAACGAATAAAAAGTGTTATGACATCAGTTCGATTATTTAATAGCCACACCTCGTATAATTCAAGACATCTTACGATATATAAATATGTACTAATGATAAATACCTAATTTTCTTTGAATAAGTATATAGCGACTTATTTTGCCCCACGTAGCGTTTCTATTCGTTCATGTTCAAATAAAATTCTGCTTTCCTTTTTTTTAAGTCTTCCATCAGGCGATCTGAATATAAAACGTAATAAACCGACGTCTAGACGTTTATATTAAAATTCATTACCTCTCCGAAACTTCAACCCCCATCAATTAGCGTATAATTTAATGTGGAGCCGAATATAAAAATGGCGCCGCGAACCGCAGGAGGAAATTATGGCTTCGACGCTATTCGTACATCGTTCGAGGATTATTTAATGGGCCTAGGCGAGACGCGCAGGCATGTATTTAGCTCTAAATCGAATCTCCCAGGAAATATGATGGAAATAACATGTTCTCTCTAAGTGGTAAGCTAACGACCAGCGAGCTATCGAATTCCGCTTAGATTAGAGCGCATCTGATATTAGCGGTGCTGCCAGTGACTGTTCGCCCGATTTGCACATACACGCTATCGAATTTTAGAATCTGGTGATAAGCTCTCGCCACGGTTTCCATTACATTTCGTAAATGTCTCTCCTCGCACGCCATTGCAGACGACTGCCATTGCTTTGCGCATTAAATTAAAATTTACTCTGCCGTTAAGCTCCCAACTTATAACGTGCTGTAGCGTTCGCTGGGTACATAACAGAAATGAACTAAGTGGACTATACGAGGTGTGTAAATTAAGTAATGAGACTGGCAACGTAGCGCCCGATCTAGCAACACTGCGGAGACGGGACTTTGAAGGGCAGTAGGTTAACATGTAACGCACCTTCAGTACAAGTTTGAATTTGTTAGAACCTTTTGTTTGTTACTTGTGATTGTTTTCGTAAACCGGTTCTTTCTAGTGCGTTTTAAAAATGAGTGACATTAATTTGGAGCAACGGTGCGCTATCAGGTTTTGCTTCAGACTTGGACATAGCGCAACGGATACTTTTGCAAAACTTCAACACGCCTACGGAGACAGTGTTTTTCAGTTTTCACTGTTGATCAGATTTTGATTAACGAATTGGGGATGAGAAAAATCTGCTCAAAAATGGTTCCAAAAAACCTTCGCAGAAACAAAAGGACATCAGGAGAAAAAGGTGTATTTAGTTTTAGAATCGATTGAAAATGATCCCCATTCTATGGAACGTGTCATTACAGATGATGAGACTTAGGTATTTGAGTACGACCCGGAAACCAAGCGCCAAAGCATAAAATGGCACTGTTCAAACTCTCCAACACCCAAAAAGCAAGAATGAGCTATGCTGATTTGCTTTATCGATAGCCAGGGAATTGTCCACAAAATTCGAAAAAAGTTCATACGTGTGAGACCAAAACATCAAGAACAACTGGATGTTGCATCACGACAATACGCCTTGTCACATAGCCATTTCAGTAAACGGGTTTTTAGCCAGTAAAAACATTCCTCTTGCTCCCCAGCCTCCTTATTCGCCTGAGTAGAGTCCTTGTGACTTTTTTCTCTTCCCGAGATTCCAAAATCATCTCCGACCAGCTGAAGCTATTTCAGTATATGAGTTCCAACACTGCTTTGAAGAATGGTAGAACCGTCTCCAGCGCTGTGTGGCTTCCTCTGTCCATGTGAACTATTTTGAATTTGCACCTTTAACTTTAGTAGATGTTGAACGATCATTTTCCTTCTTCAACCGTATGTATGGCCAAATCGCTCACGTTCAACGAGAAGAAATGCAGAAGAAACTACTGGTTGTGGCAACGTAGGCTCAAACGATGAAGACAGTCGGTGTTAATGAATGACAGAAGCATTAAACACATTTTTTAACTTAATTTGTTCTTTGGTCTGTCATATGTCCTTCCGTCAATGACATGACGGATTACGAGTCCGACCCTGCATTGTAGCACACTTTCATGACCCCAGTAATGAACAATTTCCAGCCCTTAACGTGTGACATGATGCAGTCCAGAGGGGCGTGACAAGTAAACACCTGACATAAAATCACTGAAAGAGTGATTGAAGAGTAGTTTTCCGTCCCATGGTTATATAAGTTGAAAAATATTCAAATCTTTCACTTTGATCGGGGTTTAATTAATTAGCAGGGAATTCATTAAAACAATATTCGCATTCAGTGAAGAAAATAATGCTGTCAAATTCAGATGTTATTGCCGTCGAACAGAAACGAGAGTGGCATTCGTCGAACAAACATCACATTTATGCCGTTCTTTGACACGAAACACTCGCGATGACCGAACAATGTTTCGTGTAATTGACGTGTGGAAACGAGCCGTTTTACTTTCGAGCTCGCCTTATCGATCCGACTAGGATCACAAAAGAAACTCGCGTAAAACATAAAGCCGAGCAGAGCGGACCGTCTTTCAGGCTTGGTTTGCGAGGTCATTAAAAAGTATACGATCAATTTACAGCCGGCCGACGCGTCAGGAACACTCGCCCCGCTTATTAACTGCCTTCGCCTTCATACACTGACTATTCGCCTGCAATTTACACTCCGAATAATGCAAATGCGGCAGTAAAGCATGTGATAACAACGGAAACTAATTCGCGAAATCGTGTTTCAACTCGCAATTAGTCAGTCGCATTGAAACGACAATCAAGCGATAGATAGAGTGGAAAAAGAGGCACAACACTTGCCTGGGATGTCTGTAAAGTTGGCACCCCATGTTTGAAAATTTGAAGTGATTCGGTTTGCGATCGGTTGTGATTTTATTCTTTTCGTTTGCCACACAAGAGATTTTTAAATAAAACAAACACACTTACAATTAGTCAAGAACCACTGCCTAAGAAATCAACACATTCATTAACATTTGTGAATAGACTTTAACAAAATTATTGAAAATTACGAGGATTTTATATGTAATAGACGCGTCACATATTTTATGTAGTCTTTTCAATCGTCGATATATGTATATTATATTTTGTAGACGGCGAGAGTGTGAAAGACATTTAGATTCGAATATCCATCAACAAAATATTACTGGTACTCTTAGAAAATAGGAATTTTAGTTTGATTCGTGCTTAATGTTTGGCGCATGTACTTTTCGTGGGATGTGGTAGACAATATTCACTGTAGACGTTTTTTTAGCAAATATGTAATTGATATTCCATTGTCTACTAGCCATACATTGCGTAAAACATATTTACAGAAGATGTATTAACGTGTCATGAGAAATATTAAAGCAGATATACGTAATAAATTTTTGTGGCTGACAGTGGACGAAACAGCAGAATTTTGCGGTAATAAGAGGTCGTTAATGTTCTGATACGAATATTAGGTGTTTCAGATATTTCGCTCCCGATATTGACAGCTAGTAAACAGGTTTTGCAAACGACGGTTAAAAGTAGAGAAATAGTATAAAAATATATAAACATAAAAGTATAGAAATATGTAGATACTGCGTGGTGTGTCGTCCTCTGTCCATGTCAACTATTTTGAATATGCATCAGTAACTTCAGGAGTAGGCCAAATCGCTCGAAGTAATGAAGAGAGTCAGTGTTTCTGAATGACATAAGCAATATGTATCTAGATTATTAACTCCTGTCCATTACAAATTATTACCAAACTCAATTATTACATTATTACTCCTGTATTTTTGGTCTCTCATATGTGCTCTCTTCCGTCAAATACATTACGAGTCCGATCCTGCGTTAAAGCACACTTTCCGGCCCCTAGTAATTACTAAAATTTTGGACAAAAATTTGTTTGACACGTTTTGATCATTTACCCCCCTCAACCCCCCATCCTGTTAATCTAAAAACTTTTATATTTACAAACTCTCTTTTGTTAAACATGTGTCTCAAATTAAACCGTATGTCTTTCATATACACATTTTATTACTATACTTTACAAGTTAAACATAAGAGAAAAATTGATGCTAGCACCCCAAGATTTAAATAATTCACAAGTTCTTAATCATCTGCCGACGACGGCAACATATTTGGCGAAATTCGTGCGTTGTGTGTAAATGTTGTGTTTCAATGATAATGAAAATTTTATTTATGTTTTGGAACTTGTATATAATTTTTCATATCTATTACCTATACACCATGTAAAGTATCTATTACACGTGAACGTTGTAAAACGTCGTTTTGCATTCTTTCCTCACTAAATCAATTAAAATTGAATCCGCTCTTTTATTATGCTAATATATGGCCAACATATTGTTTGGCGCAATTTATCCTACTGATTGACTTGGCTAATAACTATATATCATTAAAACGCACCTACAATAATGTCTATAAATCAACGGAGCATTCGATTATACATTGTGCGCCTAAGTTGCATGTGCAATTAGATACGAGCATACGTTATAAATAATACATAAACGGAAATAGAACTTAGTTTATGAATTATGGCCTAACGTGTGCATATTATTATTACATTACACATTACAACCTATAGTTCTCGTGCCTTGTTTCCTTCTAGTAATGTAAGAAAAGGTAAATGTTTCGTTAAAGCTGTACAGGGTGATTCCTAAATTCTAAGTCATATTTTTTAAAAGCGCATATACATAACTATTCAAAACAAAGGTCCAAATAATTTTTTTTCAAAAACCCAAATCTATATGCAATTTTTTTCATATAACGTAGCGAGCATTCCGTTGTTCGATTAGTAAAACGCCGAGTTTAAAATAATTTTCTTTGTCGTGAGTGACTAACTAATAAACGCGTGTACATACGTATTTTGCATCGTGTACGTATTTCTTTTAAAGTTCGTTTATTGTATTTAAATTTATTATTATTATTACATTACACATTACACCCTATATTTCCCGTGTCTTGTTTCTTTCTAGTAATGTAAGAAAAGGTAAATGTTTCATTAAAAGTATACAGGGTGATTCCTAAGTTCTAAGTCATATTTTTAAGAGCGCATAACTATTCAAAACAAAGATCCAAATAACTTTTTCCTTATTTAATTTTGAAAATAGCATTTTTCTGGTCCTACCGTATATTTGAAGACAGGATGTACAACGAAATTTTTTTAGTAACAATCACGGTATAAATCTACGTTTGGAATTTACAAATACGTTTGAGATAGGATAATACTAGGAATAAATGATCACATTGATCATAAAAAAGCGATAAACATCGTATGCAATAAACTGTATGTTTTTTCTACTGTTTTTTGAATTTAGCTTTTCTTTAAATTTAAGGTAGGATCGGACAAATGTTATTTTTGGAATTAGTAAGGACACAATTTTAAAATATGGTATTTGAAAAAAAATTTAAATAGTTAGTTCCATACGCTGTTGAAATATGACTCAACAAAATATGACTTATACAGTGGGTGTTGAAAATCGATTTCAACGTTTGGAAAAGTCGAGCTATTTATTTGATAGAAATTACTTCAGTTAGTTTTGGGTTCTTGTTAGCAACTCATTACTATAGTAAAGAGTACAGTCAAGAAATCGCGGAACCTCGCAGAACCGCATTAAGGAGGAGTAGGTAGCAGTGACAGTTACTGTAATCAAAATTTCTTGTAGTTTAGTTAATTAGGTATAATTGGAATTTCCATATCTTTAAAAGTTGTCGAGATTTCGAAAAAGTAACAAAAATAAAGACTGTCGTTACTTGCCTATTAAAAAAAAAAAAAATATATTTCGCATATATTTTGCAAGTCAATTTTAAAAGTTTCACTTCAAAAACGTTTTTTTGTTATTATAGCATTCAATTTAGGTTTATCAATCACTTCCTAAAATAGTGTGGGTCCTATGTTTCTTTAGGAAAATTCGAGAATACCAACCGTCACTGCTACCTACTTCCCCTTAATACGGTTCTGTTAGGGTCAGCGAATTTCTCGACCCTAGTAATGAGATACTATTGTAATTTTCAAAGTGCGTTGGCCTGTACATAGTTTTTGTTTTTATTCGAGTTGCATTTGTTACACATGTATATGTACAGATAGAACTGCCACCTTATACGACACTAATAACAACATTGATTAGCCCTGAAGAAGGCGAAATTTCTGAAGTTTTAGCAAAAATCAAATAGGTGTAAAAAAATAATAAAGAAGGTCGTCAAATTCCCCCACACATATGAAAACTTATTTCAACACTTTTACATTCAATCATAATAGTTTGGTTAAAATTTAGAGCCAAATGTTGCGCCTTTGGTTAGTAAAAAAACGAAGTGTTCCGTTCGAGTTAGACGTACAAATAATCTCCGTATCAGCTGTCGAATTAGTATGAAGAAGTGTGTGTATTTTATTAATATGTCAATAAGTAGTTGCATCTTACCAAAATATAACATGCTGTATTTTTCAGTGAAGTCTGTAAACACCCTGTATAGTCATGTAACACGATTAGACAGGCCCGTCGCTGGCGAAGACGCGTACATGTGCACGTCGTTCTGCTTAACGACGAAAGCGGCCCTATTAAATTGAAAACCGGGCAGGCAAGGTAGTTTAAATCACAGCGACATCCCGGATCTAAGCAATAAAACGCAATGTATCCCTTTTGATCACCAAATTAATTCAAATGATGTTTGTCGGAGTGACTGATTTAAGCGGTAATCCCCGCGACGTATACACGCAGTCGGTCGACGCGCCTCGGTGTCGGATGAAAGTCCCCCCCACGCCGAACGGACTCGACGAGACCTGGACGCGTTAATGGGCTTTAGTTAAATCTAACAGAATAATTATTCTCGAACGTCCAAAGGCGGAGAATAAAACGTGCCCTTTTTGTCGTTAATGTTCCTAGCAATGGAAACCAATGAAACACCACGCAACCCTACGAAAAAAATGGACATCGTTAAAGGATTCAGCACACTTCTTCAGAAAGACGCCTCCGGTTATTTTTTTTCGGTTACCTCAAGACTGAGTACCATTTTTTTGAAATCAAACAAAGACCACATTTTGTACATTTTTGTACAACCAAGAATGATTTTTTGTACACCCTATTTAACCGGCCAAAATCGAAATGCAAAAATGGTACACAAACTTGAGGACCCTGTACAATTTCACCAGAAACAAATTTTACTGATACCAATAAAAAGATCAAATTTTGTACATCCTCCCAAAAATGAAAAAATAAGGTGTAAATTTGGTACTCAATCCTGACAATTCACCAAAAACAAATTTCAACTGCATCAGTATAAAGATCGAATTTTGCACTTTTTTTGTACACACACAAATTTTATTCGCCTTCCCAAAAATGATAAAACCAATATTCAAAACTGATACTCAATCTTGACAATTTTTGAATACCTTTAAATATACATATGTTAATTTATATGTTAGTACGAAGAAAATTAGTTATAATGAAATTGGGGTATTTTTAATAGTGTTTTGTTGAGCACATTCAGTAAAATTATTATATTATTAATTAGAAATTAAAAAATATTACCTTTAAAAATTGTAGTCTAATTATATTTATAATTACGTAATTAGGTACATGATTAATTTGATTATACATTCCAAATTATAAAATTATGTTATATTTTATAAAATTATGTACAAAAATAATTATTGGTTGTATAAAAATGTACAAAAATGACTGCATAATATGATATACGTATAAACATATGAGTTTTCTAAAGCTTTCAAAAATTGTCAAAATTGAGTATCAGATTTGAATGTTTTCATTTTTGAAAGGGTGTACACATCTTTTCACTACTTGTTTAAAATTCGATTTCTGCCGGTTAAATAGGGTGTACAAAAATAATTCTTGGCTGTACAAAAATGTACAAAAATCACTCTATATGATGACGTATAAACATATGAATTTTTCAGTTTTCAAAAATTGTCAGGACTGAGTACAACTTTTGACACTTGTTTTTTTAATTTTTGAAGGGTGTACAAAAATAATTTTTGGGTGTACAAAAATGTACAAAATTCTCATGTGGTCTTTGTTTCATTTCGAACAAATGGTATTCAATCTTGAGGGAGCTGTTTTTTTTTCTAATTTTTTTGATATATTGTGGCTTTCAAGACGTTATCTAATTATGGCTAACGTCCGGAAAAGTATGCTGGCACGCATAGCCGGCACTGTACAACTCTATGATAATTAAAGTATAAACCGTATTTTTTAAACGCATATTTCTTGCCTCTATATACCCACGCCATTGTGCGTAGAATGTTATCCCGAACGAAGGTTTCGCGGGAACCCAGGACTCTGTAATGCACTTTCTCCGTAAAATTCTATTCTGATAGCGAATTGCCGGCGCGGCGGTGTAAACGGGTCGACCTCCGCGTTGAATACAATTTTTTGTCGCAACTTGATGTAGTGCGAAACATTTTTGAACTCAGGCAGCGAATGTCATCTTCCATCAATAACATAAAGGATTACGAGTCCGGCCTTGCGCTACAGCATACGTTCGGAACCCTAATTATGTCATCATAGCGTAATTACATACTTCTCAATTGAGACAGTCACGTGAAGCGTGATGTCATAAAAATCTGAGACGATGAGTTCGCTGAGATACGAGAGGGATTGTATCGGCCTGCTATGCAACGCTCTTAGAAAAAATCCTCCGCTGTAAAATCCCAACGGAAAAGATTATCTATCAACAACGGAGCCTATCAACGAAACCATCCGACCGGCCAAGCGTGATATCGAACACCATTCTGCTCCCGACGTATACCATACATTAAATGTAAATTTCAATCATCCCCTTTCCTGTCAGATGATTTAGCCGGCAGCATATCAGGTCGGACTCCACCAGCATATTGCGCTGGGCTTCGGTCTCATACGGAGTGCACGTCGTCTCGAGGACGGTGGGATTTTATGAATAGGCGAATCGAGGGACAGAAGGAATGTACATGGCGATTCCTTGAGAAATCACCCTCTGTTTATTTCGATTAATATTTGAGAGAAAAATTGAGGAAGGAAAAAAGGAGTATGCCTCATTTATTCCGACCGCAAGTACCCGAAATATTGCTTTGATTACTTCGAATATTTGTCTTCACCTTCTATTATTCTATTATATGATATAGTGAAGACAATTTTTATTCTTTATCAAATGAGGCACCACTGAATTATGTAAAAAGAAATGCGTTCTAATGAAAACAAATTCGTATTTTTCGGTTAACTTCCCCGAAAACCTTCACTACACTCTACAAAAAAGGTCCATGTCGGACGTTGTGCATCTGAGCGATAAACTTTTCATTACTCTTTACCTTTTTTTTGTCCGAATGACGGTTCGGCAGAAAAAATAAAAAAAAGGACTGAAATAATTAAAGATATATTTGATTGTTTGCGGGTACTTCCGGCCGGAATAAACGAGACACCCTTGGCATTTGGTTAAATATATACACGACCTTTAATTCATAAATCATGAGGTTCGGATCTTACAATTAGACTATTGGTAAATAGATGAATTAACGTGAGTTCAAATTTTGCTGAAACAAGGAAGCTTTCTGTGGCATCGTGGAAGAAGCAAAACCATTAGACGGGGACAGATAGAGACACAATACAGCAAGGAGAATACCTTTGTAACTCCCACTCTTTATCCATCCAAAACGCCAAAGAAAAAGGTACTTGAATTAATTTAGTGCCTTCACAATATAAATTCGGCGACGAATTTAGAAACACGTTTGATAAGACAACGATATTATATGAAACATGGTTAATAAATTGCAGAGATCCTGCTAAAAATAAGACAACAATTCAAGAAGTTTTCTTTTACTGGAAACACTGAATTCTTATCCTAACTGAAATAAATTGTACAATGAGCTGGTTTTTACGACAAAAATTATATGTTAAAAAGTCATTATTTTTTTAATCATTAATCAAGGAATTTCAGAAATCTGACTTGATTTGTTTCTTTTGGAGCGCACTGTATGTATAGAGAAGCAAAGCCCGAGGTATCTAGCGGACTATCCGTGCAAACTGCTCGGGGTTCGGTGTTTGCGCAAGGATTAATATATCAAATCGCATATACTAGAATTAACATGGGCTCTGTTCCGCTAAGCTCCTGTCACAGACGTGGCGCGGAGGCACTTTGGTGTATACGTGTATACGTCCGTTGAATAAATTGCCGCATCATGTACTGCATGCGGTTCGTATTTTGCGAATTAGGGGGTATGTTTTGTTTACGCGTTTTACATCAAGAAGGCCTGCGTTCGTGTTCTGCCTCCGTAACCAATCATCTGCAGAATCGTTATCTTATGCATTTCTGTTAAGTAAACCGTCTCTCTGAATTGCAACACGAAAACTAAAGCAAAAAGTTTAACACTTATAACTGTTAACTACTGTTACAATGACAAGCACGTGTCTAGGTAATTTCCTTCTTAAATTTCGGGTTTGTTTTTTTTGCTGCTTGCTCGTTTTTGTCGTTCGATTGTCAAGCAAAAAATTGTACGTATTTATTAGTTAGTTTTTATCTTTTTAAATTACAGACATTTATTTTTTGTTTTTATTAACATTTCAGAACCTAGAATTGACAAATAGTGTTACTTATAAAAAGTTTTATTTTAATGTAACGAATTTCCTATGCTGGAGAAACTTTTTTTTTCTTGTTAATTTCTGCAATACAATTTAAAACCATAGCAGTTTTGAATAGAGAATGAAAAGACCTTTCAAATGAAATATCACAAGCCTCTACTTCCAATTTGAAAATTTAGGGGTTGTAGCTGTCACCTGAAGGGGGTTGAATTTAGGGATGACATTTTTATGTCGCAAAATGTCATTTTAGAATTAGAAATTTATTCCGTTTGGCTCTTCCACACTGTATATCTAAAGCTCCTTGAAATAATAATTTATTATTAATGTGAGATATTTTTGCTTAATTAAAATGTCATTAAAAAGCCAAAAAATTACGACAAAATTACAGCTATAACAAAACCCATTTGTGATTTTCATTTCTGAGTTCCCCAAAAACCAATTTAAAAAAATGGTTTGCAGAAATTCCACATCCTTCCCACGTTACCAGAGGTGTCAACCTGGCATCATTATTTAAAATTTAACAAATAAGTTTCAAAGTTAAAATGAGCTGCCGTTGGTCCAGTAAAGTTCTCCATTCACACAATAAAACGTTATATTTAACGTCCTCATCATAAATAACAGTTTATTGTTTCTGTGCAATTGGTTTTATGTATGGTACTTCATGAACTTAATTTCTTTATAAATAAAATACAGATCGTAAATGCCCTAGCCGACAGCATATATCGCGAAATGAAACCCATTCTAATCCAATTATTTTGCACCTACTGGCTGTACGCGATATCCAGTCGAACGTTCGACGGCCATAATTAGATTTAGCGTCAGGAGCAGCCGTACTTTAATTTCCACGTCAAATCAGTTTCATAAGGCACACACTCAATCAGGGCCCTTTGTGAGTACCTGCCGATGTAAAGGGGGAGGCAGGGCGTCCGGTTACGTTTGTTTCAAAGTCAAAATAATTTAGAGGCACATTCGACCGGCGCTATTAATTTGGGGGGGGCAGAACGCACTAAATCATAATAGGATAAAAGGGCCGCAGCCGCTTTGAAACCCCGTCTTCCGTATCATCAATAGAATCTACTCAATTACCTGGAAAATTCAATGGAATAATAATAGCCGGGCCGAACAAAAATAATATCCTTTGCTGGAAATTTAATATTTCCAGGACGGTAAATCCTCGATCCCGATGCGGTTACACGTTACATTTTTTTCTGCGATATTTGATTTGAAAAACCGTGGATATATCGGATTGCGACTTTGAATTTAATTTGCTTATTTGGCACGCTTGTTGGTTTTGAGAGCTCCTCGTTGTAAACGCACACATGCACTCTTAATGGCAGTGGCGGTTCGTTGGTTCAAATGTGCAGTGACCAACCCAGCCAAATTACATAAAATAAACCTAACATATCCATAACACATAAATACATATACAGGATCAATCAGAAAGAATGGGACAAGACTAAATTGGAGATACTAGACACAAAAATATGATTCAGCTCAACATGCCTTATACCAATGTCGCTAGTTTAAGAGATACAAAGTTTCAAAGTTTGAACAAAAGATACGCATGTTCAAAGTTTAAATTTTATTCTAACATTTCTCAATAATTAAGAAAGTTTTGATAGTATAAATCTGAAAACTGGTAGTTGTATGTTTTTTTGGTGTGGGAATTACAAATTTTAAGCTTATTTTGACATTGCTCCTAGAGGGCGCTAGTTTCACCGTATTATTTTGGTAAATTAAAACATATTTTGTTTATCTGTTCAGCCAAGCGTAACATAAGTCGAGAATCTAAAAGAACTCTCAATTCTACAGAGAAAAGGTACTCTTGTTTAGATCGTCTAAATCTATCGGCTTTTAAATTATTTGCATTTAATAGGTTCAATGTATTTTGTTGATTTTTTTTTCAGGCGCTGATATTTTTTTCTAAGTAGGCTTTTGTCAACATTTGTCAAATTTACATGTCATTAAATTATTTTGATTGAGCTCAACATGCCTTATACCAATGTCGCTGGATTAAGAGATGCAGCGTGTTCAAAGTTTAAATCAACAAAAAAAGTTAAGATTAATTTTATCTATCAAAATGAATGGATGTTGCTATTAGAATAATAGAGGCATTTTTTTATATTTAAGATTGATTGTGACATTTAGTAAACTACGGAGAAAGAATGAAAACAAAAAATGTAATGCAAATAATACATTTTAATTAAAAACAGGCGAATATATTTTTGTACAAATAATATTAGTAAAATTAGATTTAGAGGTACTAAAAAAGAAAAATAGATTCATCCGTTGAAAAGTATGTTTCAAACAAACAAAAAAGAATTGGTGTGACATTCTAATTTGTCACATTCCTGACTACTTCTAATGTGACATTCTAATGTGACATTCTAATGTTCTTGGCTACCAATTCATATTTTTTGTTTGTTTGAAACATACTTTTCAACGGATGAATCCCTATTTTGCAATTTTTTTTCTTTTAGTAGCTCTAAATCTAATTTTAGGGGACTATATTAAATAGGTGACCGGGGCGCAACAAACAGCTACTATTCGAAAATGCACCTTGTGTTTGTATATTACAAATGGGGGTTTTTTTTTTTTTTTTGTAAGACCATTTCCTGTAATCGGTATATTTGTGTCATTTTTTTACAAAATTGTTTAACAGTATAAATTACATTTTGAAATAGACCCCCCCCCTTTTCAAAATGTAATTTATATGTTAAACAGTTTTGTAAAAAAGGCACAAATATACCTTACAGGAAATGGTTTACAAAAATCAGACAAATTGAACATAAGCACGACGTAACAACAGAAAAATGATAGCACAGTAAATAGTCCCAAAATTTTCCGCCGTAGCGCTAGCTTCTTAAATTCTGACGCCAGATAGACATATATTTTCCTGAGATATACTCTGGAAAATATGAAGGGAAACTTATGAATTTGGGTTGAGGTCTTCATCCTAGTAAATCAGCGCTGTATCTTTCTTCATCCCTATTTAATTGTGTTGTCACGCACGCGAAGCATTCAAATAGACCTATTAAGGCAGGTACAATCCGAGTTTGCGTGTATTATTCATTAACAAGGAGCTATTATTCTACCATTACGGTCCTAATTGATGAAAAACAAAACGAAAACGCAACCCGCCGAGATAAATTGCGTAGCGCAACTCGTCAAACATAAATTATATCCGGGACACGACGAGGAAAAGAATAATTCAGTCGCTTCCTTTATCTTTTGTTGAAACATCAGCTGGACCGGCTTAGTAAGGCTTGAATCGTTGCCATGTTCATGCTGTCTGCGTTCGAGATTATAATCGCGCGGATAAAAAGCAGACGACCACCGGCATTCGTGGAGTTCCACCAGGGCGTATCGGATGACGGAACGTTCGACGACGTTCTGTGAAAGGTTTCGGAAACAATGCCTAGACGCGATTTAAAAAAATGGGGTCGCAAAAAGCAGTAAATCCCTCCACAGACGAATAGGCATACCGTTTTTTTTTTCGATCTATTCGAACTTATTCTTCTATTCCTGGACTAGAATCTTGAGCGTAGAAACAAATAAATGACTATGATATTTTCATAGTCATGATATTTTCATACGAATCATTGATTTATGATTTCCCATAAATATCTCCCCCCTCTCCCTCCTGTAGCTCGGTCATTCATGGACCGATTCTAAAATTATTTTTCTCATTTTTGATCAAAAACTCTTTAATCCTCAAAACAAATTAATTACACATTTATACTTGACTTTTTTTAATGAAACAAATTATATGTCACTGGAAAATCGAAATCCTCATGTTTTCTGAGTGCATCAATTCGAGGTGTGTAAATTATATAATGAGACTGGCAACGTAGCGCCCGATCTAGCAACACTGCGGAGACGGAACTTGGAAGGTTAACATGTAATGCACCTTCAGTACAAGTTTGACCTTGTTAGAGTCATTTGTGTGTCCTTTGTTACTGTTTTCGTAAACCGGTTTTTCTGGTGCTTTTTAAAAAGGAATGAAATTAATTTTGAGCAACGGTGTGTTGTCAGGTTTTGCTTCAGACTTGGATACAGCGCAACAGATACTTTTACAAAACTTCAACACGCCTACGGAGACAGTGTTTTTTCAAGAGCCCAGGTTTTTCGAATGCCTTACATTGTCAGAAGGAAGAGTCGATTGAAGATGAACCAGGCAGCGGAAGGCCTTCATCTTCAAGAACCGATAGAAAAACCGATAGAACCGATAAAAAAAATTTGAATCATACCACTGTTCATCAGATTTTGCCTAGCCAATTGGGGATTAGAAAAATCTGCGCAAAAATGGTTCCAAAAAATTTTCGCAGAAACTAAAGGACATTAGGAGAGAAAGGTGTCTTAACGTTTTGGAATCGATTGAAAATGATCCCCATTTTATGGAACGTGTCATTACTCGTGATGAGACTGAGAGATGTTTGAATACGACCCAGAAACCAAGCACCAAAGCATGGAATGGCACACTTCAAGCTCTCCAAGACCCAAAAAAGTAAAAACGAGCAAGTCGAAGATGGAATGCACGCTGATTTGCTTTTTTGATAGCCTGGGAATTGTCCACAAAGAGTCTGTGCCTCTAGGCCAAACAGTAAATCAACGCTTTTACAGAGAGGTACTTGAAAAACTTCGAAAAAGGGTCATGCGTGTGAGACCAAACATCAAGAACAATGGGATGTTGCATCGCGACAATGCGCCTCGTCACAGAGCCATTTCAGTAAACGAGTTTTTAGCCAGTAAAAACATTCCTGTGGCTCCTTAGCCTCCTAATTCGCCTGAATTGAGTCCTTGTGACGTTTTTCTCTTCCCGAGATTGAAAATTCACGTCAAGGAACGTCGTTTTGAGACCATAGAAACATTCAAACTTCTGTAACCGACCAGCTGAAGGCTATTCCAGTATATGATTTCCAGCACTGCTATGAGGAATGGAAGAACCGTCTCCAGCGCTGTGTGGCTTCCCAAGGAAGTTATTTTGAAGTAGACAATGCTTAATACACACCTCGTATAACGTTTCATATTTGTCTATCTCCTATAGTTTTTCTGATATTACGAGAGATACATTCAGTTTGCCAATTGAGCGCAAAAAAATGGGTAAATGAACCTATGTATAAGATGGCTCCCTAAAGTCCTCTCCTCAAGTCACTTCATTTTTTTTAGGGGGTTATGTGAAAAATTAAGTTTTTAAAGAAAGTTTTGTGAAGAAATAGTGAAGAAATCCAGCATACGATTTAAAGCCAGTTGTTGGCATTCACTACTAACGATGTAGCAAAGCAACACGACTCTCAGATGTGTGTGTTCCAACAACATAACCCGCCATTGATAGATAGAGCTGTAAATGTTGCCACCCTTTGTTAATAAATCATCCGCGTATAGGGCGGGTTAGTGTAATATTACCTTATGCCCACCAGATACCGTTCGTATCTAATTTATGAGGTTTGTTAGATACGGCCGCTAAATTATTCGATGCTTACGGTACCGACCTATTGATTTATCTGCATATTCAGCCACACGTGAAGCCGCCTCAATAAAGAGCGCCGTTTGAGCGGGCACCAAAGTGTTTTAGCATCAAAATCATCAGCTGTTACATTATCATCATAAATATAGATATACATACTAGTATGTGTGTATAGTACGGTGATTTTTTTTTCAACATTTTTTTTGTTTTTCAGTCCACACTTGAAATTTTGTTGAATATGTCGAAAAAAAATCCCTGAAAGTTACAGCCCTTAATATTAATTCTAAGTACTTTCCCAAAGCGTGAAAAGACTTTCCATTTAAAATACACGTAAATCGAAATTCTATTCTTTTCAAATTTCTATCACTCAGTCGCATTTGATGCTATTACATTGGTCTTGGTCCCTATTTACTCAGAATAAAACACTCCACAAAAGTGCCCTTGCAGCCAAAATGTAACTTGTACTGGTGAGTTGGTCCAGGTCGCTGAAGTTGATTTTTACCCAAAATTCTCGTTTTTTTTGCTGTTATCTCCGAAATTATTAATTTTGCCAAAAAAATGTAAATGAAAAATTTGTTGGAAATTTAATTTACTACAAAAAAGGTCCTATATACCAAATTTCTGAGATTAATATTTCTTGAGATATTAGACTTTAACTTATGAGTAGTACAAAATCATCGAAGCAAAGTTTGCTTCGCTAAACCGTAAACATTTTGCACTGCTCATAAGTTAAAGTCTAATAATATCTCAAGAAATATTTGGTATATAGGACCTCTTTTTGTAGTAAATTAAATTTCCAACAAATTTTCATTTACATTTTTTGGCAAAATTAATAATTTCGGAGATAACAACAAAAAAAAGAGAATTTTGGGTAAAAATCAACTTCAGCGACCCGTACCAACTCACCAGTACAAGTTACATTTTCGCTGCAATGGACATTTTTGTAGAGTGTTTTATTCTGAGTAAATCGAGACCAAGACCAATGTAATAGCATAAAAAACGACTGAGTTATAGAAAATTTGAAAAAAAATTCGATTTATGTGTATTTTTAAATGGAAAATCTTTTCACGCTTTGGGAAAGTACTTAAAACTAATATTAAGGTCTGTAACTTTCAGGGACTTTTTTCGATATATTCAACAAATTTTCAAGTGGGGACTGAAAAACAAAAAAATAGTTGAAAAAAAATCATCCTAGTATATATAGGTTGTTTAATGTTTTCATAAATATTAATACCGCAAGATGAAAAAAAAAACGTTCAAAAAGTACGCGGTGGAATCGATACCGCATGTTTTGAATTACTATTCTTAGAACCTCAAGTTCTGATTCTGTTATTGTCATTACATAATACATAATTGAGAAAAAAACATACAACAAAGAACCTAAAAAAATATAAAGTGCGTAACATGTCCTACTTCCACACCTTCTACTTCCAAAAATGGTTTCATTCTTCTTTTCACAGAGTCGAAAACATTGGTGAACACTTGGGGAGTTGTTAATCTCCTGAAATTTATTGTTATTCTAGCTCGTAGATTTACATTTTCACAATTTGACTTTTTAATGTATGGCCATAAAAAGAAGTCGCATTGCGTGAGATCACATGACCGTGGTGGCTACATAAATGATATATTACGACCAATGATTTGGTCTTCGGAATATGCTTTCAAAATAATTGAATCACTAAGAGTTATGTGAATTGGTATGCCGTCCTGCTGGACGTAACCTTGTTGCATCTCTTCATCGACTAATGCGTTTACAAAATGTTCCAAAATATCATACAGAAATTTTAGAAAAATTTCGCGCCAACTTTAAAGTCCCTAAAAAAAATCGGTCCAATTATTCCAATGCAGGGCTTTCTCTATAATGAAATGTGGATTTTCAGAGCTCTACGTTCTGGTTTGTTAACAATTAACTCAACCAGAGAGGTAAAACTATGCTTCGTCAGTAAAAAGGTTTTTCAAAGACTTTTTCATTATACTGTAAATTATACATAAACCGCTCTGAAAACTGCATTTTCTGCTGCTGGTCGTTTGTTAAAAAATTCTCGGACTGTCCGGACTGTGCTTAGATGATAAGGGTGCATATGCAGGTCATATTTCAGAATTTCTTTTGCAGGTTTCGTAGGATACAGTTGACTTGCTAGCTTAAACGTTGAATAGAGTTTGTAGATGTTCATAAGCAGTTTGCCTCATTTCCTCAATTTTTTAATGTGGTGCAACTTTAGGTTTCCCACAACCTTCCTTTCTATTGACACATCCTGTTTCTCTAAACAAAGTCACAGATCTAGTCAACACTTAGCGAAATTTGTTGAAATATATAACTACGTGTGCAAATTCTGTTTGGTTATTCTAAAAGACGTCCCATGAATAAATCCACTAGCTCTCAACCCTCCCACAATTTCTAAAGATCATAAAAGCTTTTTGTTCTGCCGAGATTACCATATTTAATTTCCTTAATATTAAAAACTCCAGAACTTGACATTTCTGTGATTAATAATTCAAGTGATGCGGGCTCGATTCCACGAGATACTTGTAGGACGTTTTTTTATCAGTCGACATTTACACGTTGTTTATATTTTATTAAAAAATAATGTTTTATGTAGTAGATAAGATGATTTTGAAGTCGTAAATTATTCGTTACTCGAGGGACGACTCGAAATTCTTTCAACCCTTAAGAGCATTTGAGAATGAAAAATGTAGTCGTTTGAATGCAAATTCTCATATTTATCATAAAAGAAATCGTAAATAAAATCGTCGGTCGTATATCATTTTATAATAAATGGAGTGGTGAAATGCTAAAAAAGTTTGTTGTCTAAGATATCAATTTCACGTCGAATTCTTCCACATATTAAAATATCTATCATTTGACAGTAACATACATAAAATTTTTGACTGTAATGGCTCCCAACTAGAGGTCAAAATTTCTGTTTGAAACATATCACAATCGATAGTACTTGCTAAAAAAACTAACTTCCCTAAAGTTTTAGATTTTTTTGAGCCACAAGGAGAGGGATGGTGAGGGTGAGAAAATACAAAATTTCGTTTCGACTTTAAAATTTCAATCTTCCTCGGTAAGAAAATGAAAAAATTAAAAAAGAAGGTTGCAATGGTTTTTTGATGTGTTTTTTTTGCTTAGAATAGGATAAAAATATTTTCAAAATTATTGGGGGTAGTTTTCACCCATATTTTGACAATTGAAAGATTAAAATCGAAATTTCGAGAAGTATGACACGGTTTTTTTTTTCAATTTTTTTTTAATCGTCTTTTTTGTACTTTTGATTAATTTTTAATTCATAATGGACGTCGACCAGGAATTGGCTGAAAAAACGGGGCTAATAAAACAATAAATCCAAAGGTACAGAAAAAACGTGGTTTTAGCGTATTTTCTCATCCTGTGAGATAGTAAATGGCAAGTGAATGATATATTCCAAAGTTTTTGGGGTCGCTGATTACGAATCTAACGTCAGATTTTCAAAATCCAAATAGCGGATCCAGTATGGTAGTCAACTTTTAAAAAATGGCTAAATTTTGAAAATTAAAAAATACCATCGTATTCTGCGGGAAAATTTTCTACGTTAATTCGTTATCAGCGACCCCAAAAACCTTGGAAATATT
Source organism: Aromia moschata (assembly GCA_029963805.1). Classification (NCBI taxonomy): domain Eukaryota; kingdom Metazoa; phylum Arthropoda; class Insecta; order Coleoptera; family Cerambycidae; genus Aromia; species Aromia moschata. The sequence goes on from JAPWTK010000044.1 coordinate 636,011, forward strand.
ATTCACTTGCCATTTACTATCTCACAGGATGAAAATACGCTAAAATCACGTTTTGTCACCCAAGGGCCGTTTTTTGGGCAAGTTCCTGGTCGACGCCCATTATGAATTAAAAATTAATCGAAAGTACAAAAAAAAGGAAATAAAAAAATGAAAAAAAATTCGTCATTCTTTTCGAAATTTCGATCTTCAATCCTCAAAATAAGGGTGAAAACAACCCCCAATAATTTGGAAAATATTTTTATCGTATTCTACGCAAAAAAAAGCACATGGAAAACCATTGCAACCCCTCTTTTTCGTTTTTTACATTTTTTTTATTGAGAAGATTGAAATTTTAGAGTCGAAACGAAAATTTGTATTTTCTCTACCTCATCATCCCTCTCCTTGTGGCTCAAAAAATCTAAAATTTTAGGGAAGTTAGTTTTTTAGCAAGTACTATCGATTGTGATATGTTTCAAACAGAATTTTTTTGATTTGACCTTAGTTGACGTGAAATGCCCCATATGTATATGGCCTGACATGCTTTAACTTCTTTTAAAAACGCTTATATTAGTATGCATGGTTTTTAAAAATGCTGATTAGGTTTTTGAGCTACTGTGTAACCATATCAAATGTAAAATAAGAGAGATTTTCATGAGACCTGTGGTTTTATAAGGTGTTTGGATAAAACATTTTAAATAGGTCACATATCACATTGCTAAGTGTTTAGAGTAATCAAAAATGTTATAAAGGCTGTCCGGAAGGTCATAAAGATCTCGAAGGTCATATGATTGAAACGTCAAATCAACTTCCACAGCTTGGATGCCGTCATCAGATGTGTTAGCACGTTAAAGTTTTGCTGCTTGTGAAGAAGTTACTGCCCGTCCTGATGTTATGGGTGAGGATGGTTACACCGACTACATTGTATGAAAGTGGCAAACCTTTTGGGACGCAGGGGATCCCCGGCCAACTTTAATGAAACGGTTTTCGGTGCGATAAAAATTAGAGACCTCGTTGTTGCGAGGCCAATCACGTATTACGATCCGCTTCGGCGGAACCGAACGCTGCCGGAATACAATGGCGTTTCCTGCGTTAGATGGCGGCTGCACTGTCGAGAGCTTTCCGCAAAGGGCCTCGCCATGCTGCGCGAGCGTGTGTGAGGTTCGGAGTTGCCAACTTAGGCCATAAATCACGAATGACGTCAGTTTTAAAGTTTTGCGGGCAAGATTTAGCTGCAGGCTATTGTCGTAATTCAGGCGATATTATAACATTGAATCGGTCAAATTTATGTATTATTTACAGGGTGCTTCACGATGGTTAAAGGTTTTACGAGAATATTACATAATATGAAAATATTATGTAATATTATATAATATTAATATAAAATGTCAGAAAATTTGTATGTGGAGATTTTCAAGGATGCTTTACGCATCTAAAACAAGGGTGAGTTTGTGTCAGTCCTAGTGCAATCAACGAGCGAAAGCCCCCATGTTAATTGGACACTAATTGTTGCTGTAAATCAGCAAACAAAATATATGGTCGTATAGAGAAAAAATTCTAAGAAAGACAGCGTTTTTTGCTACTTGAGTTTTAATGGCGAACATAACCAAAAAAAATCGCAAAAGTAAAAAAAAAAACGGTTTTTTGCAAATAACATTCATAACATAAACATTTGAGAGAAATAAAAAAAACCCGTCAAAAATCGCGTTTTCGTATTTTTGCTGTATAAATTCCAATTTTGTTTGAACAGACTTCTTGTTAACTACAAGTATAGCCCAAGACAAGCGGAAAATGATCCTTTTTTCAAAAATCAGCTTTTACAGAGGCAAAAATGATCGTACAGAAACGATCAAGGGCTCATTTTATTCACGAAGACTTGTACTTTCATGCTATTAAAAAACCAAATCGCTTTTATTTAATTTTTGCATAAAAAAATGCGTTGATTGGGCTATCCCGGATACACCGGAAGTGAACACTAATTTTGTTATTGCACCATGGATAACAAACGTATAGATGGAAATTATTTATTCTAAAGCAGATTTATGCAATCTCTTTTATATTCATGGATAATACCACAATATTGTTGAGAGAACATGAAGAATATTCAACGAATTACAACTGCATAATTTACCACCGTTTGAAAAGTTGAGAATTGAAATATTTTGTTATACTTCGGCAGTTTTAAAGAAACATATGGATCATCTGCATAAGTGCTTCAAAGTTCTTTATATAAGTAAAGCATTGCTGCAAAATGTTACTAAAATGAAAATTTAATCTTCTGCTTATTTCACTAAGAGTTTTCCCACAAATATAGAATAGACGGAGTACAAGTATATCTGTACTAGAATAAGTCAATTCCATATCTATTTCTTTATAAAGTCTTTAATATTACGAGCGGCAGTGTCTCCAGAAATCTGGTACACTAAGTACTAATTTACCCCTCAGATGATGGAATTGATAATAAATTACGGTAAACTAATTGAAGCAAAATGGTAAACGACACTAGCCAGTTTTGTGGAGTCAATGAAATATCCGGTACACTACTATTCAAAACCCAAGTGATAGAAAAAAATATTAACGTGACTATTATAAAACCATCTGTCTAACTCCATTAATAGTCCTCTTGGACAAGGAAAGATTCAACAGCTATTGAGTAGACAATAGTTGCTCAATGTCAAATAGGACTAGGCTGTAGAGTTATTTTCCCATTTTATAAGCTGCACTGCACTGATTAGGCGCAATATTTTGAAATAACGTTGTTTATTTCTTGGGTTATAAACCAAAAACTTATTTGTTATTATACTTATAGTTTGACCATTGCTATTCCAACTTGATGTTGAACACATATTCAATTTAGTGTAATTCTGGATACTTCAATAAGTATCAAAAAACTGTAATAATTTTTGTAACTTTTGATGAAACGAATGCGGCCTTAAAGTAGCTAATCCGAACCACATCTGCCAGCCCTTAACAGTCTGAGAGACTTTTTCGTTTTAAAAGTTGGCAACCCTGTTCAAACTTCGCACTCGCACAGTCCATTTATAAAGGGCCCTCGTACAACACGTTCGGGATTACGGCCAATTGGAAGAGGAAATAAGAATTGCGTCTTTCACGTTCACATTCCGCTTTATGCAATTAGCCGGTGCTATTTATAGTAATTCGCCGTTGTGCATTGTGTTCGTGCGATCTTATATTGGACGATGTTATTATTAGAGTGTGCGAAATGGTTTCTCGCACTTCAGAGAATTGTCGGTTTATTGGTTTGTTACATATATCAATGGGGGAATGCTATTAATTTAGTGGTTACGAACATAGCTACGACCTTGAATAAAACGAAACCCAAATTAATTATTTAGCATTGTGTAAACAACCCTTCCGTTAATAAGGATTTAATGTCCTGGGAATAGAAACGTAACATTAAATGCAGTCATTGCAAACAATAATAATATTATAAATATCTCAGATTTTTTTATTTGAAAATAATGTGTTTGGCATATTGTATTTTTTAGTAGATATTTTTGGGTAGGTATTTCAAATTATACCACGCCAGTACAAAATTTTTACTTTACATCAAACTTATCTTTTCAATATATTTTTATAACATGATTTGTTAAACTGCCATGAAAACAATAACTACCAACCATTAGTATCATCTAAAAAAAGTTTTAATAATGAATGTTTTCGTTGTTGTATTATTGAATGTTTTTAGTTTAAAAATCTTGAGACACGTCAATCAATTCTTTAAAATGACATCTTGCGGCGTAAAAATGTCATCTCTAAATTCAACCCCCTTCAGGTGACAGCTACAACCCCTAAATTTTCAAATTGGAATTAGGGGCTTGTGATACTTCATGTTGAAAGATCTTTTCACTGTATATTCAAAAGTGCTATGGTTTTAATGCAGAAATTAACAAGAAAAAAAAGCTAAGTTTCTCCAGCGTAGGAAATCCGTACATTAAAATAAAAAAACAAATCATTATTAATGCAGCAGATGTTCAAAATGTATGCCTCCAGCATCTTGGTAGCATCCTAGACGTAAATAGAAATGTATTTTAACGTTAGTTAACATCTGCGGGGTAATCGACCTAATTGCAAGTGTTATTCTTCTTCTTAAGTGAGCTAAATCGTCGGGTTTGGTTTTGTAGAAACTACATTTTACGTATCCCCATAGGAAGACGTCTAACGGCGAGAATCAGGTGATCGTGCAGGCCACTCTACAGAACCACGTCTCACCTATACAGGGATTTGGAAAGATGGTGTAGAGATATTGACGGTGCACATCCATGATGTGATCGTAATGTGATGGTGCACCATCCCGCTAGAACAGTATTGCATTACCTGGAAGTTGTGGGTTTCCTTCAGCTGGATACAAGTTTGCCATTGTCGGTACAACATTATTTTGGAGCAGCGCTAAATAAGTTTCTCCATTCAGATTGCCGTCAATGAAGAAGGGACCAAGCCCATACTTCCAATTTGAAAATGTAGGGGTTGTAGCTGTCACCTGAGCGGGGATTGAATTTAGGGATGACATTTTTACGTCGCAAGATGTAATTTTAGAATTAGAAATTGACGTGTCTCGGATTTCTAAAAAATGAAAGTATAGAAATGCGTAATAAGTATGAATTTGCAATATTCTGTAGCGCGTTCCGTTTTGCTTTGGTGACAACTAATGCTGCCAGTTTTAATGATGACTCATTCCATCATTTGGTTGTTGAACTACATATAGTCGATTTTTCTGTAGCAAGGACTGATTTATGTTCCGACACTCTCATCCGCGCTCGGAAAGATATACAGCGCCCTCGCTGCGTTTCATTTGTTGAGGTAAATAGATGCATCAATCGTACGTTCGGTTCGGCGTTTAAATTTTCCGGCGGACGAACACAAATCAAGTTTTCGCAGGCCGGGGCCCGCGTGTAAACGGAGGCCGGGGGCCGTTCCGTCGTGCGCTGTCTAAACCTACAAATGGGGGTTCCGTGCGGGCCCCCGCCGCAGATCGGACAGAGACGGATGGCCCGACGGCGCGCCGGTGTCCCAGATATGGCCGAGGAGATAACCTGCGAACATAAATAAGGTTCAGGGGACCGGGGGCTGACGACTGACCGCCGGCGCCGCTCCCTTCACGGTGTGTGTGTGTGTGTGTGTAGGGTGCGCTCACAAAGTACTTGACGGGACGCTCACATCTTCTCTCTGCGACGACTTTAACGCACGCGATTCGACCTGTCACACGATTGACAGGTTGTGACAGTCGATCACACGAGAACGTGACAGGCATAATTTAAAACACTATTACAGTATAACCTCCTACAAGCCCTAACAACTATATGTTCGGACCACAGAATACCCTACCCATACAGAAGCGACAGAGCGTGTCGGCACCTTTGATCTTGGGGAACATATTTTTTGACAGTTCTGCCAGTTATTAGTACACTGAGAGAAAAAGTTGTTTTTGTACACTAATCAAAATGTTCAATTAATAAGTGGATTGTAACATGAAGTAAAAAGTCTATCGTCTATATCAAGTTTTGTTTAGAATACACTTAGGCTTGCTTATTTTAGGGAAAGACGGCAATAGAGTATTAGGTACTTTCACTATTTGTATAAATATTTTGCTTCATATTTAATAACTTCATAATATCATATTTAATTTAGGATTAATAAAGCAAATTAATATTACTACATGTAAAAGTAAAGAACAATTTGTAAATGTAAATTATGACATTTTTGAGGGTATTCTGTGTAAATATACATTTACCAAAAATATATAATCTAAATGCTTCCTCTGCTGGTTGTACTCGCCAATGGCACAGTCCCGGTATCCACAGGTATTTCTAAACTGTTTCTTGGACCTTAAAATTAAAAATACATAAAGGATAATAGGTTACCAGTTTTCGATAATATTTTGAGCAGTATAAATGGCTAACGTCAATAATAATAGTAAATTAATAAACAATGAATAATAAATGAAAATTTAGTCTTGTTGGTCATTGTTATTACTCAAAAGTTAAAATGAAAACTAAAAAAAAATTGCAATCTGAAGGACGAAATGCTACAATATTTTTTTTTTTAGTTACAATGAAAGATTTACCTGCTAAGCTTCCACTGCTACAAATTCTAAAATTAAAAATAAGAAACCAAATAAAGTTTTTGATGTAGACACAAAGATAAGCAAAAAAATTAAAAAAAATATGTATACGTACATATAATATGTCTATATCTCAAAAACCGAAGCATTCATAATTTTTTTTTTATGAAAACCAATTCTACTTAAAAATGTGTTTTAGAAAAGTATTTGTCGAAACCTAAATACCTATTGATATTAAATTAAAAATTCAAACATTTTGATACATAACGCATATCTACTCAAGTAGGAAATTATTTTGTTTAAACGTATTCGTTACCTTGTACACAAGTAGATGTTGGGACATGTAAACATTTTGTAGGGAAAGCTTGCTCAAATATACGTTTACGAGTTGCACCTCTAGAAATATATTTCTCTTCGAAGTGTTCCTCGCACAAATGATAATTTGTATGTAATACGTCTGGATTTATATTATATAAATCATCCATATTACACGCTTTAATCCAAACAGCAGCCCTAAAAATATAAATTTCTTATAATTCATATATTCTTATAGGTAAATAAATATTTGTAGTCTCCAACTTTACATACTTTTGAGGATCCATTGGAAACGAAAAAAAAACTTGTATTCCATCACTTTGGGAAAAGCATGGACGATAGGCACACCTATTTCTTTCAGCTTTCTTGGCAGAATCCATTCTCATTAATAAGTTTTGTTGGATGTTGGATGTAGATACCCAATCGCGATCGTAAAGACGTCTCAATACTTTCACCGGCACTGGCTAAGTGATTATAATATAAATAGTAGTCACTAATCTGAGTAATCGCATAACCACAATCAGTAATATCACAAAAACTGTACTATATTTGAAAATAGTTCAAAATCAACACAAAAATAAAATTTAAAAGAACTTATTTTTTGACAGAACAAAAAGTAAACATTTAGACGTCAACTGAAGATAAAATTACAGTGACGTTATTCCGGTCCCTCGAAATCGGCTAGCTGTCGCTTCTGTATGGGTAGGTATTCTGTGGTTCGGACAAACGCATATTTCGCGTATTAGACTGTTTTTATTTTATTTTATTTGATGATTTATTTGATTTAATGAAGCAAAAATTGACTAATGCAGCTGACAGTACATAAGAACTTGAAGAATTTAACAGTATATTTTAATTAATGTTTTCAAAAAACCAAATTAACAATGTCACAACTTAACAAAACAAATAAAATGTAACAAAATAACTGGCAACTAAATGTTCGGAAAAAAATATTTTAAGTATTAATTAAGCGGTACGTCACCTTTTACCTTAATTACTGCCAGAATTCTTGCAGGCATTGCTTCAACCAAGCCTCGACATAGTTCTGGTGAAAATATGTCGCATATTTCGCCGATTTTTTCCTTTAAAGTAGAGACCGTTCTTTGAGGATCATCTCTCAAAACTCTTTTTATCTTATGCCACAGTGTTTCAATGACATTTAGGTTGGGGCTGTTTGATGGCCATGATATAACTTTAATATGCTTTCCCCGAAACACTTTTTCGTCTTTTTTGCAGTATGGAATGCTGCGCCGTCTTGTTGGAATATGAAATTATTGTCTGGGTACATATCCTGAATAGTCGGTTATAAGCTATTCGTAAGTATTTGTATATATTTGTCAGCGTTGGCGGTACCCTCTATGACCTCATACTGTCCCAAACCTTTAGCGGACATACATCCCCAAGTCATGACACCCTTCGGGAATTTTACGGTCCGTTTAAGGCAGTCGATTAAGTGATCGCCTACGCAGACATCAAATCTCGACTCGTCACTGAAAATTACTTTTGACCAGTCTTCTATAGTCCACGATACCTTCGATTTGGCCCAATTCAGTCGATTTTTTTGTGCCTCTGTGACTGATATTTCTGATCCGTGTTTACGAAGAGCTTGAGAAATATTCTTAACGATGTTTAAATTGCTAGAACTTAAAGAATAGTTTTCATAATCTCTCATGTGCCTATGAATTAGTTATAATACTAATTACAAGTTCCTCTTATTCAATCTCAGTTGCGATTGGATCGCTGACTTCTTCAATGCAATCAACAATAGAAAAATTTGGATTTTCAGTCCTTAAATCACACTCAATTAACGAATATATATCACACTTACTTATATCACTGTCGCATGTTTTTTACAAAAATTTCTCAAAATTTAGCAAAAACTGAAACTATTGACAACAAAATGCTAAAATTTTTAAAAATGTCTTAATAAGTAAAGAAAAAAAGGGGGTGTACCATGATACTGTGTTACTCCGATAATTATATAACTGATTAATATGTTAATGTTGACCTACCAAAATGTAAGAACGATTTATTCACAATCCCGTGACAGTAGCTTTTCTGTTTAAATATTTAATGCAAATACATATGCAACTCAATAATGTCCATGTGCAAACTGAACATAATAAAGTAACAAAACCGGCGGAAATAAACATGTAACGGTCAGTCGTTATATGTAGAGTATACAGCAATTGGCATTTAAATATTCATATTGCGATACGTATCACTGACAGCTACTGGCGACGTGTGTTGTAAAATGGCCATCGCGTTGCCCTTACGTTATTTTATGGTAATAACGAATGTCGAAAACATTAACAGAACTAATTATATGGACCAGTTTGTATAGAGTGTTATATAAACTAAAATAAGCCATGTTTTGAAAGTTTATCATACCCCCGCTGACATCATAGATCATAACCATAAACTAACTACATAAACTACATACACTCGTAGTTATTAAATAAGCACGAATACGTAGTTAATGACCGTGGTAAATAACATGTAATTAAATTAAGGAAATACTTAAATATAATTTATTGAATTATACCAGAAAAGAAATTCCAATTCCAATTTTTTATAGGTAAAAAGTTTAATACACTCAAGTCACAAAATCCGTGCA